>JANRMT010062856.1:35818457-35880753 GCA_026402145.1 Polypterus bichir lapradei
AACCATACAAACATATGGTTTCTACTTCGCGGATTTTCACCTATCGCGGGGGGGTCTGGAATGCAACCCCCGCGATCGAGGAGGGATTATTGTATATACATACACTCTTTGGGGTGCAAGCAACTGTTGCTGGGGGTGGCAGAATCCATCAAGGAAGAAAAATGAAAAACATTATTTGTACAAAATCTTAATTTATTTATCCATTCCTAAATAATTAAATGGGCAGGCTATTTCGTATCAGTGCAATACGCTGTTTGTTAAAACGGATGACTCTCGCTCTTACGTGGAAGTCTGCATGGATATTATGAACTATCGTATCTGTTCAAGTTCTATTTAAATTTTAAATAGAAGGAATTTTTATTTAGTCGACAGAAATATCTTTGGTAGGAATGGTAAAAACAGACAGGAATATTATTCTTGAATAAATCAACTCAAACCTTAAACAACTTATAATATTTTGCTCTCCATAAAAATATATCCTGTCTAAATTATACAAGTTAGAAATAAAGTAAACGTTAAAAGAACAAACATTCAAATTTCTTTACTCTTATGTAATTTTATATAAAAAATAAACTTAGATTTTAAATATCCCAAAAGATTTTGCTCTCCATAAAAATATATCCTGTCAAAATTATACAAATTCAAATATGAACATGCTGCATAACAAAACCTGGAAATATAAATAAAATGTGTTCCTTTCAGCAATAACAAATCAAATCATTCAGTTGTCTTTGCTCATATGTCATTTTAGAGCTGGACGCCTGGCATCTTTTTTTGGCAACAAGTTCGTTTATGTTTGGTGTGAGGTTCTGTGTTGTGGAGATTCTCAGGATGGACTGCAGGTGCTCATCAGTGAGGCGACTCCTGTGTGCTGTTTTGTTAGTCTTTATCACTGAGAAGAACTTCTCACACAGATATGTGCTACCAAACATGCACAAGGTTCGAGCCGCATGTAGACGGACTTTTTTTGTTCTTCAAAGTCACCAAAGCGCCGTGCAAACTCAGTGCGCTCAGTTTATCAGCAAAGTACGTATTTGGGAACACCGTAGTGACGACTTGGTTCAACATTACTTGGCAACAGGGAAAGTGGGGCAAGTTGCACTGGTGCATTTGTGTCTCCCATAAAAGTAGCTTCATTTGAAATCACTTTGTGATTGGGCACGGGTAAAAATGTCCGCTGAAGTGTCAGATTCTTATTTAATTCTTCTGCTTTCTGTATCTTCTGCATTGCATTCAGGTCTTTCAGGTTACCCTGATGTTTTGTCTCATAGTGCCATCTTAGATTAAATTCTGTAATTACAGCCACATTAGCTCCACAAATGAGACACACGGGTTTAACGGCAATGTCAGTAAACATATACTCAGCCTCCCATCGGTTTTTAAAGGCTCTATTTTCAGAATCAACTTTTCTCTTCAGCATCGTGTGGGCTAGCTTCGCAATAACTTGCAATCTAGACTTGATTAACGTGGTAAGTGTTCGGCAAGGCAGCTGAAGCGCTGCATTATGGGATCTGTAGTTTATTGTGTTACCAGCGCTTCATATACCCGGGCCATTAATAACAATAATACAGTATATAAAATGATCTCGCGGGCTGGATATAATTACACGCCGGGCCGGATGTGGCCCGTGGCCCTTGAGTTTGACACATATGGACTAAATAGAACTTGAAAAGATATATTTTTTCGTACATCGAGCCCGCGTGCTATTGTGGTTTTGCCTGCATGCCTCAATAAGTCACCCTCCCCTCGCTCTTACTTTTTTACCGTTCATCTAATGAATACACTGAGTATGGCTTTACCAAAACAATCATTGATTGCGAATAAAGTATTCATTATTCGAGTATGTAGATCGGGGTATATATATACATATATATATACCCGCGTATCGCAGCGGAGACGTAGTGTGTTAAAGAAGCTATGAAAAAGATTCGTTTCTTACTGCATCAATAAACAGCTCGTCTTCTTCTTTATCTGAGACCTGACACACTGCATGCACGGGTTTTTTTTTAACACTGTCTTCCTTTAGCGGGACATTCACTTTTTCCACCGTGTGCTTTGTTTCTGCAGTAGCTGCACTTATTACATACTTATCTTGTATGTATCAGACGCTTCATATTTTTTTGCTGCCTTTTCAATTGTGTAATTCGTTTTTTGTTCAGCGCTCTTTGGAACTGTTGCTTTTTGTCTGTGCACTGCGTCAGTTCACGTGAGCCGCTCGGTGTACATGCATCGAAGTTTCCCAGCTGTGCTGGTGCCATGTCGTGCTATGTCCATGGCTGTATCTAATGTAGATCGGGGTATATATATACATATATATATACCCGCGTATCGCAGCGGAGACGTAGTGTGTTAAAGAAGCTATGAAAAAGATTAGTTTCTTACTGCATCAATAAACAGCTCGTCTTCTTCTTTATCTGAGACCTGACACACTGCATGCACGGGTTTTTTTTTTTAACACTGTCTTCCTTTAGCGGGACATTCACTTTTTCCACCGTGTGCTTTGTTTCTGCTGTAGCTGCACTTATTACATACTTATCTTGTATGTATCAGACGCTTCATATTTTTTTGCTGCCTTTTCAATTGTGTAATTCGGTTTTTGTTCAGCGCTCTTTGGAACTGTTGCTTTTTGTCTGTGCACTGCGTCAGTTCACGTGAGCCGCTTGGTGTACATGCATCGAAGTTTCCCAGCTGTTCTGGTGCCATGTCGTGCTATGTCCATGTCTGTATCTAATGTTACCGAAGTCCTGGCACTTAAAACTTTCTCTCACAGTTTCGCTGAGTTTGTGCCAAACACCACCCTGACCATCTCATCTTCCTCTGCATAAGCACAGTCCTTTACCCGTGAATATTTACCCGTGGCAGTGTTTCTATTGGATTGCCGCTGACGGACGGCCTTATATGGGTAGGCACTAAATTACAAACGCCAGCGGCAGCCTGTCTATGAACTTAATTTAAAGTTTAGGTTTACATCGTGCTTTGTTTCCGAAGTAGCAGAACTCATGAATATGGTTGTATATGTCACTCGCTCGCTTCTTATTGTTTCGCTGCCTTCTCAATTATATAATGCATGTTTTCTTCAGCGCTTTTTGGGCCTCTTCCTGGTTTTCTACGTACTGCGTGGTTACGTGGGAGGCGTGATGATGTCACACGAAACTCCGCCCCCACGGGTTTCAAGCTCATCTCCATTACAGTAAATGGAGAAAAACAGCTTCCAGTTATGACCATTACGCGTAGAATTTCGAAATGAAACCCAACTTTTGTAAGGAAGCTGTAAGGAATAAGCCTGCCAAATTTCAGCCTTCTACCTACACGGGAAGTTGGAGAATTAGTGATGAGTCAGTCAGTCAGTGAGTGAGTGAGTGAGTGAGTCAGTGAGGGCTTTGCCGTTTATTAGTATAGATTAGATAAATCGTGCAACCTTTTTATGGAACGCTTAATTTTGTTCAAAACCGTACGTCATATAGTATACATCTATCAATATAATTTTTTCGTCTTCATTAGAATACAACAATGATACTCTTATGTCAATTAAACCAAATTAACGTGTATATGTCAAACAACATATTTCTACATCCGCCACAGTAAGAACTGTAGTAGTAGTTCAGTTGTGGGGAGCTTGTTAATTATCCCGATTAGGTGGCTCAATGGTATTGCAACTGTCTCTCAGTAAAAACACCAGGAGTTTGCGTCGTTGATTCTCCTCTTGTGAAAGTTTTTTTTTTTCAATTCCTCCATTTAACAATATTTTCAGCTTGGACGAGGGAAGGTTGGGCAGCTGTAGTGAGGCAGGGGGCACACGTCCCTAATTATATGGTGTATGTAAAGAATTTCACTGTAAAACATAATACGCTTCATATTTGAGTGTTTGGAGACCCTGGTGTCGTAGGCCTACTGAATTTGTATTGTAGAAAAACAAACTACTGTGCAGCATGCCTCAATGTGTCTTTTTGTTTCTGATCATTATCCGACACTTCCAACTTGGGACAATTCGCTATAAACAGTTTCAGCCAATCAGCGCCATCTAAACATGCAGAATGACAGCATAAACCCTTATTGTAGCGGCGCAGCATTTTCGTTTCAGTCAGTCATTGTCCTGTTAGACTATTTACTGTTAAGTGCTCCTTGAGGTACCGTGTATAGTATTGGGTGCAGCAGAAATAACTCCCACATTTCGAAAAATCACTGTGGGGTCCTGTACCTGTACGGTACATAATAAAGTTTTCAGTCGTCACCATGCCGTGGTCGGGTGAGCATCGAGGCTTTGTAGTGGAGGCTTTTTTCAAAAATGGCGAATCTGTAGCTGCGACGCAGAGGGTGTTCCGCACGCGGTTCGGTTTACGTGCTAATGAAAGTGTTCCAGACCGGAAAACGATTTTGATGTGGGTTCAAAATGTAAGGGCAACAGGAGGTTTTCAAACATCGTCCTCGGTCCTTGGACCAACTAAAGGAGGCTATTCAAGAAGAAATTGAAGGAATTTCGCCCGACATGCTAGTGAGAGTGATGGAAAACTTCCAAGAACGGCTCCAAATGTGTATCAGCCGTCAAGGCCACCATTTGGACGATATAATTTTTAAAACTTAAAGTAAAAAAAACTTTTTTATATCTACATTTGGGAAATAAAAAGTTTTTGGTGATACCTCGTAGCATTTTTTCAATACCCTTTTGAAATGTGGGAGTTATTTCTGCCGCACCCTTGTACAACAGGTAGCCTACTTAGTTCTTAAATCGATATTGAAATGCACACACAAGTCTCCTAAATTATTCATTGAAATGCCTACATTTACATTGTCCGTTTTAGGAAGTCGTAGTTTTCACTTGTTCCCGTTATTAGGAATTGTAATTTCTCAGTGTCACATATTATTCGTTATTACTCGCGAGTCCCGTGTCATTGAGATTCTGTTTTATATTCTGTACAGTATAAGCAAACTTTTCAGCGTTAACTGAACTGACTATAGCAGACTTGTCATCTTCTTAAAATGACTTTATTCATTTCATATTGACAATTAATCATAAGGTCAAAAATCAAGGAGGATCTGAGTTTGCATGGACTGTGCTGTTTCTTTTTTTTCGTGACATCGCGTCAGTAGAGAGTGCGTCACGTTAACAATGCATTCTGTCCTAAATGACAGCGCACACGCTTTTTTATATTTCCTAAAGGCTAATGTGTCTCAATTTGCTCATTAATATATTTTGACAGTGTATTTTAGTGAGAATGATTATAAACATATTACCCATGTTCATTTCCCATGTAGATATGTAACGTTTGGTGAGAATAAATAAAAAAGTAACAACACATAGTTATGTTGCATTGTTTATGATTAACAAAATTCATAGTTTATCTGAAATGTTGTACTTATACAGTCGATTTATTCCACTTCTGAAGTTGTACATTGTCGGTATTCTCCATTGCATTTTCCCCCGACTGTAACGCGTGCCAGTAAAACTGAGAGGTGGCAGACGAGCTCACGTAATGGGTGACAAGGCACATTCTCACCCTGATGCCGAAGCTGTTGTCCTGAATATTCCCATCTTGTGCTTTTTCTCGTTCCTGCCAGTTTACTATTATTATTGGACACGTATGTAGAGGAAATGTCTGTCGTATTTTATATGAAAGGAAGAAAAGGTAAAGGAAGGTAAAGCCTTAAATAAAACTGAGTGTTGATGCTTTGGGTAACAAGACAGGTTAAGGAGCAGGGAACGTTAAATGTGACAGTGACTGCGGCGGATTGTGTAACTGGAAGCTGGTTTAAGAATACAGAAACGACAAAAGCTTAGTCTTTCAATAATTCCATTTACATCAATGATTTACTCTGTTGTGCTGCAGTTCGGAAGATTACTTATTGACCCCACCCCACCACAAGCGCAGTGATTGATAAGATGCATTCAGAAGGAAAGAAAACTTTTTTGAAAGTATGGCTCGAGATGTGCTTAACCAGCTGCTCCTTCTTGTCAGTAATTGAGTGATCTTTATGTCAACCTTTGGATGAATTCGCAAAGTTTCTTTACAACTTTTTTGTCTCATTAACGGAGAAATCCCGAGGCTTTCCTAAAATTGCAAAAGACACTGTTGGTAGCGCTGATTCTGTTTTAAAGACAGTTGTGATTAGTTATGCAGCACACGCTTTTACTCACATTGTTTATAGAAATCAATAATACAAATCAGCTACAGATCTGGAAATCAATGAATAGTAAAAACGTTTAACGAGGAGTGCCTTGCGCATATACGTCGGCTTTAGTGAAGCGTTTCTTAGCCTCTCTGATATGATCGACATGGGGTAGAATATATTCTGGACTGTTATAATATGTGCTACTTTACGTAAAATATGCTAATCAATTTGTTACAGATTCTAGGTGGACACGATTCCACACCATTGAAAAAGGTGCCCCAATGTAAATCGTTCATGTCTCCAAAATATATTTGTTAACTTACAGACAAGTACTATATAACTGTTTTATACAAAATCCTTATTTCAACATGTGCGAGCCCTAATTAGGATTTGAACTCGCGTTAGCGAACCTTATTGTTGGAGCTCGGCCAATTGCTTTTACGCTTTGAGCCAAAGCAGTTCAGCAAACGAGTAATTGACCAAATCGACTGCTGACTGCGCAGGTATCAATGACGTCATTACGCTAGCGCGCCTCAAAATCACGTGACGGGTGTATTTGAAACAAGCTTCGAAGCGGCGCTTCGAGCTCCAGTGCTTTACATTTACACACATTCACAACGCTGGCACTATAAAAATTGCCAGACTTAATGTTAGTAAATGAACTCACCAAATGTTACCTGTTTCACAGTAAGTAACAACAATAACGTTCATAATAGAACTGCTACATCAATGAAGCAAAGTTTGCAAAGCTTGTATTTTTACCTGAAAGATCCATCCATCTCTATCCATCCATTTTCCAACCCGCTGAATCCGAACACAGGGGCCTGCTGGAGCCAATCCCAGCCAACACAGGAATCCAATCCCAGGCAGGGTGCCAACCTACCGCTGGACACACACAAACACTAAGGCCAATTTAGAATCACCAATCCACCTAACCTGCATGTATTTGGACTGTGGGAGGAAACCCACGGGGAGAACATGCAAACTCCATGCGGGAAGGACCCGGGAAGCAAATCCGGGTCTCCTAACTGCGAGGCAGCAGCGCTACCACTGCACCACCCTACCTGTAAGATGTGACTCAGTTTTTCTGCAGTAATGTCATCGTCCCAGAGTGTCACTCTTTTACTGTTCCGAAAAACAACGTAATGGTCCATCCTCTGCTGATACCAGTGTAACTTCAAGGCTATTGATCGATGTGTTGTAACGGGGACTGTTCACACGTGTCATCAAAAATCATGCAGAAGAAGAAATACTTCCAGTTTAAGACAATGAAAATGCGTCTGTTTTGTTGTTTTTGAGCTATTACACTTTCATTATTTGAATCACAAATAAATCCAGAAAAGTATGTGTTATTTTAAGTTTATGACTGCTATTTGTTACCATAGAATTAAAAAATACCTTATTTTCCCTAATTTTATTCTTTAATCAAAAATCAAAATCTGAAAATTCCTTTCATTTTCGTTTTTTCATTTTTGCAGTTATTTTATGAACGTTATAGTTGTTACTTGTGTTGTGTTTTTTATTTTTCCTTTTAAGAAAATCAAATAAGTCTCTCTTTTTTTTTTTAAATGCTATTTTCTGAAACGAAATTTCAAATACCAAAAAGTACACAGACCGTATTTCATTTTAATTTTTGCAGCATTTTTGCACGCAAAATGACTTTGAAAATGACAAATTGGGATATTTCATTTCCATTTTAATTTTTGCACACAGCCTTTTAAAATGAAATTGTAAAGGAGAGACTGCATTCTCATTTTAATTTTTGCATAAAATACCTCCCATAGAACACCAACCTCCAGTCTGGCTGACAAATAGCACTATCTGAGCCTGTAAACTTTACCCCAAGCGCACATGTGAAACATGGCCTTCGCCTCAGCCCAGACCTGTAGGGTCAGGCGGCCTGAACCGAGAGTTTGTGAACCCAAGAAAGAGCATAGGCATTGGCCTGGAGAAAACTCCAATGATAAAGGACAGAAAACCTAAGGCTGGAGGTCTAAAAACCAATAAGTGACTCACAGGTTAGACTCCTTGTGCACTGCCATCCACTGCAGAGTGGAATGATCAGTGACCAGGGTAAACTCACGGCCTATGGGGCAGTACCTCAGTTGCGTTACTGCCCATTTCATTGCCAAGGCTCAGGAACATGATGAGGTATTTAACACCATCAACACTTCGGCTCAGCACAGCACTGAGTCCTGTGTCCAAAGCGTTGGTCTGGAGGATAAAAAGCAGAGAAAACTTAGGAGCCATTAGAACAGGTGCCAACGTAAGGGGCTGCTTTAGGTCACAAAATGTAGTGTCTGCTTTACCATTCCATACCACATTGTTAGGGGCCCGTTTCTTTGTTAAATCCATCAAGGGCACTGCTCTCTTGGAGTATGGGGTACAAACCAACAAACCTGCTGCCTGGTTTTTGGACAGGGTCACTTCAATATGGCAACTACTTTGGAACACTGTAGTTTGATTGAACCACCAGGTAGTCTAAATACTTGGCCTCTCGTAATCCAAAGAAACATTTCATAGGATTGATATGAAGTCCGGCTTTTTCAAGTCTCTGGAGCACAGCCTGAACCTACTCTAGGTGTTTCTTCCATGTGTCAGAATAGATGACAATGTGATCCAAGCAGGCGGCACTATAGGGATTGTGGGGCCATAGCACTTTATCCACCATAAGGTGGAAGGTGGCAGGAGCCCCATGCAATCCTAATGGAAGAATCTGATAATTCCACTGTCCACTAGGAGTGACAAATGCTGTCTTGGCCTTTACGTTGTCCGTTAAAGGAACCTGCCAGTGCCCCTTTGTCTTATGTATTTCACCTTTTTGAATCGCTCGAAAAGGTAGTCCATTGTGGCATTGGATAAGTGTCAAATTGGGAGAACTGATTAAGGCGACAGATGTCGTTGCAGAATCTCCAACTTTTGTCGGGTTTAGAGACCAGTATGATTGGACTGGTCCTGGAACTATGACTTTCCTCACCTAGTTCCAACACATGTTTGATCTCAAGCTCTACTTCATCACGTTTTGCTTCTGGGAGGCAGTATGGCCGCTCCTGAATGATTACCCCAAGGTTCGTTATGATATCATGTTCAATCAGTGAGGTCTGACCTGGTTTCTCGCTTATCACCTCAGGGACGGACAGGATTACTGCTTTGAGCTCCTGTTTCTTTTGGAGCATCAAATTAGGGCCAAAGTTAAGGTACTATTTATAAGCGAAACGAGAATGGGACTGGCAGGAGTAAGGATCGGGCTCCCTGTCCTCCATGGCTTTAATAGGTTGACGTCATAAACCTATTCACTCAGTCGACAATTGGGTTGTTTCACCAGATAGTCAACAAGCCCTTTTTACTCCTTTACTTCGTATGGGCCCTGCCAATGGGCCATTAATTTAGAGGGCAAGGAAGACACAAGTTCCATGACACTGTCTCCAGGGCGGAACTCCTGAAGTACCTTCCCACCATTGTAACACTGGGCCTGCACTGCTTGAGCCTTTTCAATATTCTCTTTTAATATTAGCCTAATTTTGGCCTCTTCCTCCCATCCTTTTTTTAGAATTCCCAGTATTCCTCAGGGTTGACATCCATATACTGTAGTAACTCAAAAGGGTAGAAGAACGAGGAGGCTTGAGGCACTTCCCAATAGGCAAAAAGTTATGAGGGTGAGGAGCTGATCCCAGTTCCTCCCATCCTTGCTGACCATCTTATGAATCATTTGTTTGAGAGTATGATTAAATCTATCTACAAGACTGTCAGTTTGAGGATGGTATACTGCGCCCTTTAAGTATTTAATTTTGAGCAGCTTGGCTATTTCCTTGAATGTCTTCAAGGTATAAGGCATTCGTTGGACCATTAAGACTTCTTTAGCGATGCTGACTCATGCAAAGACCCCTACCAGCTACCATATGATAGTTTTTGAATTGGCTGCTCTCCAGGGGTAGCCTCAGAATAATGGGTAGCATAATCAATGAGGATGAGAATATATTTATGTCTTCTAGCAGAGTGATCAAGGGGTCCTACGATGTCGACCCCTATGCGTTCAAATGGGATGTCAATTAGGGGAAGGGAAACCAATGGAGTACGGTCCTTCTTAGGAATCTGATGTAAATGACACTCCAGACATGAAGCACAGAAATGTCAGAACTCCTCTTGGATTCCCGGCCAATAGAACTAGAGCTTGATTCTCTCCAGTGCTTTCTCAGCTCCCAGATGGGCGCCTAGGAAGTGGGTGTGTGCAAGTTCAAAGACCTGCTGCTGGAAGGTCCATGTTACTAGTAACAGTGGCCTCTCCTCTTCCTCATGCTCAGCTACCTGGTATAATAAGTAATTTTCTATAACAAAGTCGGGGGCCTGATGTCTTGGGATGTAAGGTGTGTTGACCATTTACTAAGACTAGTGCATTTTTGGCCAACTTATGGAATTCGTTGTCCCACTGTTCCATTTTAAAGGATTGCCTAAGCTGAAAATGTAGGGTACGTGCAGAGGAAACCCACCAGGAAAATATATAAACTCCAAACTCCAGACTGACCTCAGTGGGCAGAGCATCCATCTGCGACGTTGACAGCCCAGGTGTCAGAGGGTCTGGTGTTGTAACCCTTTGTTGTGGAGCCAGTTTGGGGTGTAATATCTCCGTCCATTACCAGGCCCAACGATTTGATCTGAGTAGTTTGTGTGATACTACTTTTACTTTCCTACCAGTCTCTACTCAAGATCATGGGAAAGTGTGGAATTACCACCACCTGTAAGGTCCTTATGGAGTTGTCAAAACTGGTGATATACAGATGCCGGGATGATACCACTGTGTCTCCCCGTGAATACAGGTTAAACTGCTTTGTCCCTTAAGCCATTGTCACGGTAAAGATAAGCTACAATGGAAGTATGGCTGCCGGTGTCTATTAGTGCGGTAAACTTATGCCCGTTGACTACCACCACTTGTGTTCAAGGAAAAGATAAGGGGTTAGCAATAGCACAGTACCTTTTACCTCAATTCCAACCACAGTCCCACGGCCTGCTGAGTTGCAGACAATTTGTGATTGTATGCCCACCCTCCCTGCAGTTGTAACAGCATGGGTTGGATGTTCACTTCTCCTTGGGACAGGCTGTAGCTTCCGTAATGTGAGGTGTAGGCTCTGAAGGAATAACACACTCCTGTTGGCTTCAGCACTTAGGCTTTTCTGAACACTCGAGCTGGGCTGCTACTCTATGCCTTTCTATAATATCAGTGAGGATGTCCAGGTTTTTTAACGCTTGTCTGTGGACTGACTGGGTGAGAAAATTGGGGAGGGCATTTAGTAGAAGCTTGCAGGCCACCTGCTCAATGACCTGCTTAGTGTTGTTAACGTCTGGTCGTAGCAAGCACCCTGTCTTACACCACAACTTACAAGGCTGCGGTCTAGACAGCACCGACTCAGTCCCAAGGTCATAATATGCCCTTTGCGTCTCCCCCTTCAGGAACGGTGCTAATATGTTAGCCCACTCTTCATATGCCTAACACTGTCAGTTTTTCATAGGTTTAAAAATCAGGAGATACTACTCTATATCATCATTCTTCTGAAGTGACACCAGTACCTTAGACGGGGCCCTGACAAGATGCAGTTATTTAGATTAAATCATAATAAAACACTGAGAAATTATAATGTGAACTGTTGTAGTTAAAGATCACGGAGTCTGTGTATAACTGAGTTAAATACAGATACACATTTGTGACAAATGGGCTTCCTGTGCTAGACTTAACTCAGCTGATACCCATAGTAGGGGGTAGTCATCTACAGACGTGGAAATTGCAAGTAACTGAAAAAACAATTAATACTGTGTATACACACAACTGATGTAATTAACAAACTTATTTTTTAAGACCACTTTTTTGCCTTCAAATTTCTACTGAAAACATTGTTCTACCATGTACAGACATGAACTATGATTTTTACGTCACGCAGTCATCTTAGATATTCAATTTCAAATATTGGTGTACTGTATATTAAGATAATGTTAGCTTGACCTTGTCTGTTGTAAATAATACTACACTAAACTGACCACTCATCAATTACTGAAGCATTTACATACAGTAGAACATATCAGCAATTGACCAGTATATGAAAAAAAATATGATAAACTACAAAAAGTGTTCTAAGTGAAAATAAATAAATAAATACAGTACATCCATACATAAATAAATATCAATGAAACAAGTTGAAATGAGCTTAATAGAAGTATAGAGTTCATAGCATCCATGGTAATTAATGCAGAAAAATAAAGTCATTGACAGGTATATGTTGACTTATAGATTACACTTTTAATCTGCATTAATAGAAATAAATAGAAATTGGAAGGAAGCATGCAGAGGAAACCCACCAGGAAAATATACAAACTCCAGGCAGGGAACACCCAGGATGTGACCCCTTCACTGCGAGGCAGCAGTGCTACCACTGCACCACTTGTGCCTCCCACATGTTTAATTATTAACAGTGTTAATTATTTAAATTAACAATTTATCTGTAAAATGCAATATACAGTACATATTTTAATGCATTTCAACATGAAAACGATATCGAGTATAAATCTTAGAATTTTAAATGTTCAGAGAGCCACTGCTGCTCGTTTAAAAAGCACATAGTGATTAACTACTGGGTCGGGGAGTACTTAGACTATCAAGCATTAAATGTGCTACTTTAGTTACGATAAGTTTGAGAAACTCTAGTAAATTAAACATCTGTTTTACAATGAAGTAAAAGTTGCAGTAAAACTAACTTTGGCATCAAATCCTTTTTATGTCAATATTGCTAAAACCGAAAAATACAACTGTAATATGTACATTTATTTTTGTAACTGAAGAAAATACTCAATAAATTGTTACACATTGCACCAATCCAAGCAATGCAAAATATAACAATAGTTCCAGAAAACTGCCACATAGAATGTTAAATGTAAACAAAATGAAACATATAAATGCATTAAATTAATTTCATCATTGGCTTTTAAATTTACTGTGCAGGGGGCAATTTATCAAATATTATGGACCAGTTGTGAGAACCAATGATTGTGTTGAGGCTTGGGATACAGTATGTGCTGTATAACATTCATATCAGTTCTTTTTTTTTTATTTGTTGGGCAGAGTGGGGCTGCAGAGCAAAAATTATCGGGGGCAGTGCTGACCCGAGCTTCTACATCTGGCTGTAAGGTAGCCAGTCAGGTAGGGTACACCAGGTTAAACAGAACATCATTTGTCCACAGGGGAAAATTTGGCTTTTTTTTATTTAGATTTTTTGATTTGATAGACATTTTGATCCCTACAGAGAAATTGACTTTGCACATTACCTTTTGGGAGTCAGAGTACAGGGTCAGTCATTGTGCAGCTCCTCTGGAGCACTTTTACATGTTAAGGGCCTTGCTCAAGGGCCCAATAGAGTAGAATCTCTTCTGACACTAGCAGGATTTGTACCAGCAACCTTCCAAATATCAGTGCAAATCCATAGCCACAAAGCCACCACTCCACCCTAAAAAGGCTCTTTAAAACAATTACATAAATAGATAAATAAATATACATACACACGCTCTATGGTCTGAAGACACACCAGGATAACTAAAAGGGAAAGAAAAAAATGAAAAATAAAGAAAGCTTGTGATTTGGAATTTACAGTCCCAGTGAGGCATTTTGCAGACATATTGTTGTTCGTATAATGGAGCCCCAGTAGCATTACTTGACTCACTTTTGCTGAATAATTTGTTGGCTGAAAGTACCCAGTGTTCGTGTATCAGAGAGAAGATGTGCACAATTCATAATGGCACTCAGTTTTAATTCTTATCTTTGACAAAGATGAAATGTGATGTCTAAGATGTAGTGTAATCTTATAATCAGAACCTATTCTGTTCATGACAACCTTACCTGGTCAAACTTTTATCTGCTTTGTGTTTCTAGAATGAAGTAGAGCTTACAATGGAATATTTACAGAATAAAAAACATTTACAATGAATGTTTACATACTCAAATGACCACTTACTGTAAATAATTATTTGGCAAAATAGTTAATGTTGATCATTTCCTTACTGAAAATGTTCCACCTTCTTTGTTAACAATTGTTATACATTTTCAGTTATAATGCCTTGATTTAACAGAACCTGGCAATAGCAGTGTTAATTTAAGTATGTCTCTGTTACCTAAGGAGAATAGACTTTAGAACAGAAAGTTCTGCATGGAGCCCAATATGCAACAACACTTACAACTTTTATTTAGAACTCACAGAGTCAGAGAGTAAAAGAAAATATAACTTACCCCCTTTCTTTTTCTCACCAGGATAAATATCCAGCTTCTCTTTTCAATGATTTGTGTGATAATTCACAGCCACTGCAGCAGCAATTAACAGTCTTAAACAATGTAACCCAAGTCAACAAAAAAAACAAAAATGTACTAATTTTCTACAGTGAATGCTGTGTCATTAACAAAATTTGGAAAAGTATATTTTTTTCTTAGGCTGACCTGACATAGAGGTGCAAGTAGACCAAAATGCTTTTCTAGTTGGGAGTACTTAGATAAAAATTAACAGTGCTGAATCTAAGTTGAACATTTTAAAGCAGGTACCATTCCCCTTCCCTTTTTATAGTAAACTCAGAGTAAGATAAATAACATTTGTGCTACAAAATATTTTAAATAACCAGATAACTTAATAAAATAATAATATATATATTGATATATTTCAAAGTGACATGCTGTGTAGCATGCTGCTGAGTTGGTACATTTTCAGCAATATCCTGTCTCCCAAACAACCCAGCCATTTTGTTCTCTGAAGGACGATCAGCTGTATGACCAGTCAGACTAGTGATATCAGTAGAGAGATCTAAAAAGTTCCAGTTTTCCAGAGAAGATGATACTGGAAGTTCAATGTTAGGTAAAGATATAAGAGACAAGCTGTCTCTAGTGGTAGGCGATAAAGGCAAGGTGTATGACTTGAGTCTATTGTAATGAACAGACTGAATACAGAGGTGAGCGTCCAGTGAACAATTAAATTGATATGCAATGCCATTTTCACTATTTCCAGTGTCCAACTGGCGTTTTATTTGAAAGAATCCTGTCCAGTGAGGGTCAAGTTTTAATTTATTTTTTGAAAGTGTGTTTAATCATACTAGATCACCTACATTGCAGGGTTCATGATGTGTTTTAGCATCATGATAAGACTTTTGTTTAGCACTTGTAATAAAATTATTTTTTAACATCTCTGACTCAGTATTTCAGAAGCAAACATGGTTGGGGATTCAGAAGCCACAATTCCTGGACAAGGGTGACTAATAAGGACACCTAAAGGCACCCTAGCCTAATGTGCATGTGTGAGGAAGTAAGGGGTATATCCAGTACCAAGCATGTGTTGAGGTGTTTAAAGCAAAAACATCTTGAAACAAATAATCATCTCATTCATCAGAGTGTGAGATTTTTGCCAACTGATCTTTTAGGGTTCTGTTGAATCTTTCAACAATGCTATATGACTTTGGATTATATGGTAATGCATGTGTCAGGAGCTCTGACACTAAATTATTGGAAACAACTACTTTGATCCATTGTGATTGGATATCTGGAGCCATTACTGTATGATTTAGGATACCATCAACCAAGGTGAGATGTTTATACTTAGCCCATAGTTGAGCCAGTGTTGTTGATGTGTTAGTCAGATTCCAGTGCAAAAATCTTCTCTCAAAACCAGACAATTAATTAATTACTGTACATTCCATTGCGTGCCTATGCCAGTACTGTCCCCACCACTGTAAGTAATCCATCTGTATAAAGAACAAACAAAGGTGCCAGTCAGGCATTACAGTAACTGGCTCTAGTGCTAGAGCTTGGTGTTGATAAAGGATGCATAATACTCATCTGTCCACTGAAAAGGAATCTTTTTCCAAATAAGGTAATGCAGACAAGCAGCGTGATTAACAAAGTCTTTAATAAATCTCCTGTAATAAGAGAAAAGTCCAAAAAACGTATGAACCTCTGAAACTGACTGTGGGACAGGCCATGTTTTAACATGATCTGTATTCCTAGAATCATGTCTCAGGCCTTCTTTGGAGATGGCATGTCCCAAGAAGTCAACATGATTGCAAGCTAAGTGGCATTTTGTTGGGTTAAGTTGGTACCCTGCACTTTTAATCTTGGAAAAAACTTCTCTTAGATGGTCCAAAAGAGCTTAAAAAATTTTAATATAAATTAGAATATCGTCAAAATAAACAACACCCACCTGCCATGGAAGGCCCCGCATCACCATGTCTATTAGGCTTTGATATGTTGCAGGTACATTAGTCAGCCTCAGTGGCATGACTTTAAATTGGTATAGACCTCAGCCAGTATTGAATGCAGTCTTTTCTCTGTCTTCTTAAGCATCCTCCACCTGCCAGTAACTGTTAGAAAAATTAAGAGTGCCTTACCATGCAGAATCAGCTACTGCATCTAAGGTGTCATCCACACATGGAAGTGGATGGGAGTCTTTTATTGCAGTGCTGTTGAGTTTTCTATAGTCCACACAAAATCTCCATTCACCATCCCTTTTTCTTAACTAATACTACTGGCAAAGACCAAGGACAAGAACTCTCCTCTACAACACCCTCAAGATTGCATCTTTGAGATATGTCTATCAATTTTCTGACATTTAACAGGTGTTGTATGGTTAGCTTGCTGTTTTATAGGAGGAGTTCTAATATGGTATTTAATCAATTTACAGTAACTCATACTCTTTGGAGACGTACAAGAAATAACACAGAACTCTTGAAGCAAGGCAGATTAATGTTCCTTCTGCTCTGGGGAAAGAGCAGGTTAGTTCAACACTGCAAAAGGTGGAGGTTCAGAAACACTCAACACATCAGCTGATGCTTAAATAACATCCTCCTCCAAGATTGCAGAACTGACCCATTACGCAGCCTTGGTATATGGTTATATCCTTTTCAGTAGGGTTAAGGAGATAAGCTGCCACAACCCACTTATTTACTAATGCAACTGTGTGTGCCCGTACCAACTCAACATTCTCTGTAGTACTGGGTTCTAAGTAGCTTATATAATTATCAGGCAAAACAAGGTGACTCCATGAAATTTGGCACAATTACTTTCACTTAGAGGTGGCACAGTAACAGGAGACATAACAGTCATGTTACAGCAGTCCGGCACCGTATCTGTTTTACACAACAGTGGAATAGATATAATCCACTACTTCAGATCACACATAACAGTTTCTATAACTGCATGATGCTTGACAATAGTCCCACCCCAATAGCAAAGACTGAGTAGATCCTGAGTAGACACCTTCATGCTGCCAGGTGTCTGAACCACAGTGTACACAATGGATTTGAAAAAAAAAAACAATTATCATGCAAGTGAAGTGTAGGTTTTCAGCTTTAATTTAAGGGGTTTACCAAAAATATTGTATGAGCCATTTAGGAATGACAGACATTGTTATACATGACCCCATTCTCAGGAGCTCAAAAGTATATGAATATTTGACTGACAAGCTGTTTCATAGCCAGTGTGGAAGAACAGCCCCCTGTACACAGACAGACAGACACCAAACGTCCAAAACACACACATTTAATTTCTTTTGTTTCTTTAACACCACCACACAATGCCTTAACAGCACAAATACTCACAGTCTCTTCTTCTCTTTTTTCCAAGTCCATCGCCCTCACTCTTCCTATCACAAGCTCTGTCTTCTTTCTCCTGACTCCAGCTCATCTGATGGAGTGAGGCGGCCCCTTTTGTACTGTCCCGGATGTGCTCCAGGTGCTTTCTGATGATCTTCTGATGGCACTTCCTGGTGTGGCGGAAGTGCTGCATAAGCACCTGGAAGCACTCCAGGTCTGCCTGGAATCTCTTCTGGCAGCAGTTTCAGTTGTGGAGGAAGTGCTGCAGTCCAGGGCTCCATAATCCTATGGGCGTCCCCTGCCAGTGGCCATGGGCCCCAACAGGGATGAACTTCTAAACTCTGATCCCGTGGCCCCCATGCAGACCAGGGCGGCTACTCTCTCGTTGCCCAGGGGAGGTATTGTCCCTCTCCCGGTTCCTCCAGGTGTCCCGGCTGGGCAGGATCCTCAGCCATCTGCCATACTGCCCCCTCAGCTGAGGCCCGTAGGGTGAAGCAGCCCGCCCCGCAGGGGCTGGTTTTCCGCCACGACATGTTTCTGGTATACTTCAGGCCACAGTTCTGTCCTGAAACACAAAAACAGGAAAGAGGCGCGGAGACATTGCCTCGACACCCCCTCCAGGCGTCCTCTGTCCCACTGTACGGTCGTCTCCACCCATGACCAGTACCATGGCATTCATAACACCAGCAATCCTCCTTTTTTGCCTGTGCCTTTGGAACATGAAACCAGGATGTTCCTGCCCCATCGTTCTTCAGCTGAGTTCGGGTCTTCTCTCTGCCCCTGCAGAGAGCGACCTCTCCACTTACGCGAGCCCCCTGGCTCATGTTTCTTATTATTGGGTGATCAGGTCTTTCTTTTCTGGGTCCCCCTCTTTCTCTGGGGCATCCCGACGGTCTGGGTCTCCCTATGGGAGAAAAAGAGACTCCGCGCCATCTGCACCCCGTAGAGCAGCATGAGACCATTGTCAGCTCTTGGAGTGGGGTGCCTTTGACAACCAACACTCACCAGCCGGCGTCCTGTATGCGCCCGTGCCATTTCTGCCCCGACCGCACAATCAGCTGTCATTGTAATGTCCACTGTAGGAGGCACTGTGGCTACTTGACAACAGGAACGATGCAGTATCGTTGCCCCTTCGCTCAGCACTCCTGTTTTATATGTGGCACAGGTGTTGCTTACCTGCACCGCCACGTCCTTCTGACTGGAGGCCCAAGTGAGGTATTGTCCTTCTCCCAGTTTTTCCAGGCATCCCGGCTGGGCAGGATCCTCAGCCGTCCGCCATGCCTGGTGGGAACAGTTCCCTTATTATTTCATTAACTTTTAACCAAGGTCTAGAATTGATTCCAAATGTGAAATTTGGAAGCTATCACTGTGAGCTCTCAATATGAGGTCCAAAGAGTTGTCCATGCAAGTAAGAATAGTCCATCATTAGGTTGAGAAAACAATACAAACCTTTTAGAGAGATAACAATAACACAAGGAGTGATCAAATAAACCATTTGGAACATTCTTAAAAATAAGTAATGCACTGGTGAGCTCAGCAACTCCAGAAGGCATGGGCAATCATGGAAGACAACTGTGCTGAATGAGTGCAGAATTCTTTCCTTGGTGATGAAAAACCCCTTCACAACATTTAGCCAACCACTCTCTGGGAGATAGACCTATCATTGCCAAAGTCTACAATCAAAAGAAAACTTTACGAAAGTAAATATAAAGAGTTTAGCACAAAAGTGCAAACCACTGGTAAACCTCAAGCACAGGAAGGACAGATTAGACTTCACTAGAAAACATTTTTATAAAGTCTGTCCAGTTCTGGAACAGTTTTCTTTTGACAAAGGAAACTAAGATCAATAGGTGCCAGAATGATGGAAAAAGAAGAGTGTGAAGAAGAAAAGGAATGACTCATAATCTGATAAATAACACCTCAACTGTGAAACACGGTGCAAGCAGTGTTATGGCACAGGCATGTCTGTCTGCCAATGTAAGTCAGTTACTAGTTAGTATTGACAGTATGACTGCTGGCAGAAGCAGCACGATGAATTCTGAAGGGCTATATTATCTGCTCAAATTCAACCAAAAGCTGCAAAACTGACTGGACAATGCTTTATAGAACAGATGGACAAAATATACTGCAAAAGCAAACCAAGTGCTTTTTAAGGCAAAGAAGTTGAATTCTCTTAAATAGCCAAGTCAATCAACTGACCTCAACCCAAATGGACACGTATTTCACTTGCTGAAGACAAAACTGATGGCAGAAAGTCCAATGAACAAGCAGCAACTGAATCCAGCTGCGGTAAAGGCCTAGCAAAGCATCCCTATGGTGGAAACCCAGCATTTGGAGATGGCCATAGGTTTCAGACTTCAGGTTGTCATTGACTATAAAGGATTTTCAACCAAATATTGAAAATGATAATTATAATTATAATTCTGGTTATGTTAGTTTGTCCAAATACTTTTCAACCCCTGAAAATATGGAGACCATGTATAAAAATGTATATCATTCCTATGCGGCTCATACAATATTTTCAGTAAACCTAACTTTCTGTGTACTTACATGTGAGGGACTGCAGCTAATCCTGGTAAATGAAATCAGATACTCCTGTGTTCTTCTCTGTCACTATATTTCCTTATTGATCTGGGGCTTGAGCTTTGTCTAGGGTGACAGTTCCTGCCATCTCTGTGGACACTCAGGGGTTCCCTAGGATGAAAATCCCTGTCCAGATAAACCTGTGATCAATGATCCAGTGAGTGGTCCCTTCAGGGCCATCTTAACATCATCATAGGTCCCCAGGCAAAGCAGTGTGCTGTGGCCCCTGTTTTAATAGCAAAACAGAAACAAACATAGACATCAGAAACATTGTGGGCTCCAGAGGACTATGGTCAGTGCCCATTGTTTTCATACATTAAGATGGCCCTGGGTCCCTTTTACAAATGGGTGGCCCTGATTAACAACCTAGAGTAGCATTAAACGGATGAGTGCAACACTCATCTACCCCTGTGGTTGTACTGGTCTTCGCACTGGTGTGGAGAAGATTGTCTTCTACTGCAATCCTCTACTTGAAACTGCACATTCCTTTTGCCTAGATGCTTTTAACTGCCCAGCCTCGTTTTGTAAATTGTCAACTTTTGTTGTTAAATCTGACACTGTTCTCAGAAGCCAATTCTTCTTGGACACAATATTAACAGAAGACTTTTTGTATACTGTGTCCTGTAGAGTGCTGCACTTCTTGAAAATGTTTGGGAAATAAATATGAAAACATGAGTGCCTCTCCTGCCTGTTCACATCGTCTGGGAATTACAAATGCTTCTTCTATAGGCTTTTTGTGGCACCTAACTCTTGGCATTTTGCTTGTAAAACTAGGTCTAACCCATCCAAATTGTTCTCTTTTTGTGTATTTATGTCACTGTCAATGTTACCAGTTTAGTAATATCGGCGGCAAAAATATCCAAGCTATCGTTGAACGACTTAGTCAGTGTTTTATCTATGTTTGCACGTAGGAAAATAAACTGCTTTCGTCCAAATGCAACCTGCGGCCAGGACGTTTATACCACGCCAAAAATACAACACCCTCCAAGTCCGTATGTAGCAGAGTTGACAAACTTGTTTTGTATAAAATGCTGTTCTCATTGACTCAACACAGCGCCCGTATAGCAACTTCAAATTGCCTAGTCCAAAGGACAGAACACTGATCGGCAAGCCTACAGCAATTCAATTTTAACACGTTTTAAATAGGCATCATTCAGTTCGTACTTAAATTTATAATCCTTCGATGAAAAGTTTTTAAGCAGTTCAATACACAGCAAATAGTATATCTTTTACTTATCCACGATACAATTACGCACAGTCCACTTGTTATGAGTGTTCCTTCTCGCGCTTTGTGATTACCATGGACTTCCTCGTGAAAGCGCACTGAATTCCACGGAGCACAGATATCTTCACAACACCCAAAAAAAGTATAACTACGTATGTCTAAAATGCCACTAGAAGGTGTGGAGGTCCACGCTAGGCGATGCGTCTGGTTACATCATGGTTAACATTAGGGCTGTGTGGGTTTCTGCCTCAAATAATAAGCGTGCTTACACTGTTTACAATTAAGGTGTCACCTAAATTATGCTCCCCTTTCATCCGCTGTGCTGAAAAAAGTTTCTAGTCGGATATTTTTGTCGTGATGCACATACTTCCGGCCTCTCGCTGTAATAAAGCAGGTCCTGCAAGCGCTCGCGCTGCACGGATCAATTTTTCTTTGTCTGCTTGGTGAATCTGTAAGTGATCGGTGCAAACTAAGCGGCAATCATGGTAAGAGGTTATAATATCGTGTTTAAAGTCATGGATGGTATAATTGGCGGGAATATTTTGTGATAATGTTTCAAATTCATTGTACTGATGTGGCACATCAAAACGGAAAGCCGATATGTAGTACGGTGACTGTTCCATGCCGTAGGTGCTACTTGTGCTGTATAACACATGATCGACGTTTCTCTCGTATGCATTTTTTTATATTTGTAACTGTTCCTGCGAATATGGTTTTAAGACTGGAGTCCCTTTGTGTCAGATTTCACCTGGTCGTTGATGAGCATCGAAATCTTTAAAAAGGCCTTTTTGCATTAAGGTTTAAGGTACTTGTCTATGTTTTTCGATTTGTGCGCCAAAAGGCCTTAATTATGATTATTTTTGTTGCAGTTACGCGTAGCTTGTGTTTGGCAAAGTTTTGTTTTTAGTTTTAAGAATTTCGTGTCCTGAAAATTACTGTCTCAGTTACTGTGCGAGAATTTGTACAAACCCGTAATTATTACGCTTTCTACCAGAAAATCTTAAACTTCCGAACTTTTATTGAGGGAATAAATGTTGGGGTGTAGGATACGTTCCTGATAGTTTAAGGTTTTGATGTCATTTTAAACTGTGTTGGTGCTAATGGCCACAGGGTTTAACATGCGAGTCAAGCGTTTAAAAAATCCTTAATGCGCAGTTTGAGCAATGCGTTATTTGTAAGTATTACAGTCGCCGAATTGGCCATTTTAAAAAAATAGCATGTAATTTTTAAAAATAGTTTTTAAAAGCATTTTGCCTCTTGAATTGAGGCGTTAGGCAGCTGGTATGAACACTTTCTGCGGCTGCTGTATTCGGGTGCGAGTACTTGTACATTTCTGGAGTTAACTTTGTAAAGACTTGTTAGTAGCTGGAAAACCTTTGGTTTCGTTCCGTGTAAATAGTGTTCGATAATTCATTGAATTGTTCTGGGACACTTGTCGCGACAATACCTGTTGAGTTAAGACAACGTAACCTTTTTTTCTTCTCGTTGGTGGTCTGTCCAGCTGTGAGAATAAATATATCGCACTGTATTAAGAAAATTAACTTTCGTTATGGAGCTTTACCCATATTTCCCATGTTTCTAATTATGGTTTCATTTGCAGACGGTAGGTAAAAGCAGCAAGATGCTGCAGCACATAGACTATAGGATGCGCTGCATACTTCAGGATGGAAGGATCTTCATAGGTACCTTCAAAGCCTTTGACAAGCATATGAACCTTATTTTGTGCGACTGTGATGAATTCAGAAAGATCAAGTAAGTTATTTGGCCATTTAATGGTTTAAGTTTATTAAATGATTAATTTATAATTGAATTGATGCATGGAAAGCTGTTTTATGTCCTGTTCCGTATTCTAAACTTGTTTCACTTGCGTTTCTCTGCTTCCACATATGTATTGTTAAACTCTGTTATAAAGTTTCCAGCTGTAAGAACTGTGTACAGCTTCATGTATAAAAGTCCACTAGGTATGTTGGCAGTTTTGAAGATGAGCATTTCTCTATTACAGTATTGATGTGTATTTCACTGGTTTGCAGCACGTAGACATTCTTGGGCTTTGCAATTGCCCTCTTGTTACTGACTGCTTAGTTTTACTAGGGTGATAACAATAGTTAAGAGAAGCAATGGGCTTGTTGCTCACTACACCTTGCTGATGTTAAATTGGAGTATCCTGAAAAAGATGCCAGCAGACAGAAGTCTGAGGTTAACTTTTGTAGAAGCTTCCATTGAAATATTAGATATTTAAAAATACTTTATAAAAAGCATGAATTCTAAAAATAATGCAGATATTCTCCGTTCAGGTTAAGCAGAAGACTTCAGCTCCGTTAACTAGAGTTAGCTACTGTATGTTGCAGTAAAACCTCTGACGGTGGGTGCCTGGTAGACAATAAGCGTTCTGCAACCTTTTCAAGTAGTAAAAATGCAGTAGCATTTGTCCCAGACTTTTTTCTTTCTTTGTGTTTGTGCATACAGTGTCTAGAATGCATGTGTTTTATGTAGTAGGCAGAATAAATTAGTTTATCAGTGACCATATTTTTTTGCATTATTTAAGTTTTTCATACCTTTTTCTTAACTAGTTTCCATTCTGATTTAAATGCCTAAGCTACTGGGGCATCAAATATCGGCAGGTACATCATTAAGCTAATGAGGGGGTGTGCATTAGGGCTATGCGATGTCTTAAAATTTTAACATCTTTTTCAAAACATTAACCATGTTAGTTACTGTTACCTGTGCAAAGGGACTAGAGATGCTTGTGGATTATAAATAATTAGCTCCTATTCTACCCATGCAACACACAGTATCTATGTCAGGGTGTGGTTTTAATTCACATTTCCATGAGTCTGGTTTGCTTAGGTAGATGTCAAGATAGCAAATGCACCCCGGTATGGATCAAAAGAATAGTGCCAAGACCCTTTGGAAAGGGTGTTTGCTGTGCAGTAGTACTAAGTGCAATCCGAAGTGTTTATCGTGAGGTATGAATATGATCAGTCACTGGGGAATAATCTAACTACAGGAAGTACTGAGTATTATATGTAAAAATATGTATGCTGTGTTAGTTATGCTAAGTGATAGCTGTCAGTAATAGGGCATCTTTCATAGCATAATGAGTTCAGGGTTAATGTGGATCATTTAAAAACAAAGATACAAATAAAAATGCACATAGGTATGAATGTAACTCAATCCCCATAAAACAGCTTGCACAGTTACCAGTGAATTGGAGCAAGCCAAATACCCTATCGATCTCACCAGTTCTCTTACTTGTACAGTTGGACAACAGTTGTAAATCATCTTTTGATAGGGTCAATCAAACCACTTATGCAGGGGGAGACAAATGAACAGATGTTCCTTGAACACTAACAAACCCCGTAATCTTAAACTTAAAAGTAATGCATGCAGGTGAGTTAGGACATCCTTGTTGCGTGCAGTAACTTTCACAGTAAATGTTAATCAGACAGTTCAAAATTATTTAATATCCGATGTTAAAACAGCAGACACCTGGTTTGAGAAACTAAACTTGGGTTATGTTCATATGTCAGTTACAGGAAATTTTAAAATAGAAAATCATATGTTAACTGTACTGCTGCATGTACTGTCAAAACTTAAGCAACCGTCCTCAGCAGAGCTGGCTTTTTCTGTACACTCGCCTCTTTCAAGTGTCTTTTTTGTAGTAACGCATGACTTTGCAAGTAGTCTTCCACTTGTTCAATGATGATTTCTCTCACTGCTGTATTTGGTAAATAAACCAAATTAGGGGAAAATACAGCAGTGCACAAAGTCGCAAATGCAATTGTTAACCCTCCATGGTATTTTTTTTTTCCCCTGGTAAGTTTTTGGTCAGTGAAAAACATTCAGGATGTGGCCACAGGGTGTTTGTTTAGTTCACTTGACAGGTTGCTGATAAAATGAAAGCAAATGGACTGAGTGAGAAATTGCCTTATGAGTGTTGGACAGCTTTCTTGTAAGGTATTCATGATTTAAAAAAATAAAAATGGACTTTGAGGAGATTTCTGCAAATGTTTGAAGACTATTTATGTATGTTTGTATTGATGATGTGGCCTTCTAATCAACGACTATCTTTAACCATTGTCTTCACCCTTGGTATATATTAATACTATGCTTCATGTAGCAGACATATCCTGGTAATGATGACACTACATCTTGTGTTTTCACATTGCATTCTTCAGTATAGGCATTAAAGTTCTTTAAGATTAAAGGCGAAACATTACATTGTTCATTGGTATGTGAAAAGTCATTTTAGTGACACTAAAAAGTTAGCAGGGCTTTCTGCATGTGTGGGTGTACTTGGACAGACTCCCATACCACATCTTCCGTCTGTCTTGGAGCATAAGGTTTATTGAATCATTTGTGAATTTTATTGAATGTGCTGTTAAACTTTACAGAAATTATTACGAGAATTCAAGTAAATTTTTTTAACAAATTTTTCTAGACCTAAAAACTCAAAGCAGCCAGAACGTGAGGAGAAAAGAGTGCTTGGATTGGTACTTCTGCGAGGGGAAAATTTGGTTTCCATGACAGTAGAAGGTCCCCCACCAAAAGATGTAAGTTTTAATTTTATGCTTGCATTGAATATGGTATCAAACTGTTTTTGACTGTTAAAATGTTTTTCAGAAGATATGAGTCCTGATTTTTGTAATGCATAGCTGAACTGTGACAGTATTTAGTTTGTCTGACTTTATGCCAAGAAATCTTGCCTGTGGCCAACAGTAACACATTTTACTTGGAAGCCCCTTTTAAAATACTCAAGGACATAATGTTTTTGTTTTTATCTTTTGTACAGGTTAGCAGAAGCTAACAAAATGCATTGTGTTATAGATGGATTTTAAGTTTAAATTAAAAAGCAGAGGTAGAGTTTCCACAGCTGTGGCCCATAGTGCAGAGCCTGCAACATGGTATGAGTGGAACAAAGTGAATGCAATAGGGCATATGGTTTTAGTAATGAAAACCGATAAGGTGGTGACATACCATGGAGGGCCTCTCAAAAAACTTAAGAGGAGGATTAATTTTAGATTGTTAAATTTAATGTGTTCCAAGCCATGAAATTTGCTTGATGTGGAAAAAGCTGCCTTAGTGGTTGGTGGTTGTGGCAGGGATTTGTAATTCCTACGTTTGACCCTCAGTCTGACTCTGTGTGCCACTACTGAGAGTATAAAAGCTAAAGTACTTCAGAAGGGGGTGGAGTGGGGAACAGTATATTAATATCATTGGTAATGGAACCACATCTCAACAATATAGCAACTCTCGTGCCAGATTTATCTTTATCAAAAGGACAACTTATACAGATATTAAATACCTCCATCTGCAAAAGGTTGAAGCTAGAACACAAACATATCACCATCAACCAAATAGAAAAAGGCAATAAACAAAACAAACTGGCATCCGTACAAAGGGGTAGTGTCTCTGTAGAAAGGGCAATTGATAAACCAATAATTTGAATATCTCGAACATTAAAAAACAAAGTCCTCAGGTTTACATTCAACCTCTGGTTGAAAGTTTAAACATTACTGTTCTTATTTAAGGGTCAACATCTTCTCTCCAGTGACAGATGAAAACCAGCTCCATTGTTAGAACATTAGAACAATCTAGATGTGGACAGGCCCTTCAGCCCAACAAAGCTCACCAGTCCTATCCACTTAATTCTTCTAAAAATATATTAAGTTTAGTTTTGAAAAATCTCTGAAATCTTACGGTCTACCACACTACTTTGTAGCTTATTCCAAGTGTCTGTGGTTCTCTGTGTAATAAAGAATTTCCTAATTTTTGTGTGAGATTTACCCTTAAGTTTCCAACTATCTCCATGTTCTTGATGAACTCATTTTAAAATAAGTCTCGATACACTAATTCCCTTCATGATTTTTAAACACTTTGTCTTCTCTTAATCTTTTGCTTAAACTTTATAGGCTCAGCTCTTTTTAATCATATTACATAATTCATCCCCTGTAGCCCTGGAATGAGCCTAGTCACTCTTCTCTGGACCTTTTGTGCTGCTATGTCCTTTTGGTAGCCTGGAGACAATAACTGCACACAGTACTCCAAATGTGACCTTGCCAGTGTGTTTTATAAAGCTGGAGCATAAAATCCTTGGACTCGCACTCCACTTATCGTGCTATATAACCTAACATTCTGTTTTTCTTCTTAATGGCCTCTGAACACTGCAACTCCTAAACCCTTCTTATAAGGTGCACTCTTGATTTTTGGACCTCCCCTTGTGTATTCAGTCCTAACATTTTTGCTTTCTGTACAAAATACTTAACACTTACGCTGTTTGCACAATTAGGCAAGTTGTATTTGAGGATTAATTTTAATATGGAACAAATACAGTGCTATCAGTCAATGCAAAATGTTAATAAACCTGAAACCTGAATGTTTTACAAAGGGAATGTGAGCATTCTCAGGGGATTACATGTGTGCGCAGTTATTATGCAAGTATTAGTGTGCAGAGTTATTACACAACTAAAGGAAAAACGAAAATATTCCCATCAATTGTTTTTCATCTGTTAAAGTGAGAATAATCAACTCAAAATTTACAAAGAAATATTTAAAATTTCCAAAAATGACCCTTTTCAAGAACAATCATAAGCCTTCCATTCATAGTATGTCAGTTTCTTGATCAACTTTTTGTGCAGCAGCAATCACAGCCTCCCAGACACTGTTCAGAGAAGTGTGCTATTTTCCTTTCACCTTAAATCTCCCATTTAAGATGGGCCCACAAGTTCTCAGTAGAGTTTAGGTCAGGTGTGGAAGGGAGCCATGTCATTATTCTTTGAACTTTAAGGCCTTTACTGGCAAGCCACGCAGTGGAGTACCTCGATGCATGTAATGGAGCATTGTCCTGCATAAAAATCATGGATGTCTTGAAAGATGCAGACTTTTTCCTGTACCACTATTTGAAGAAAGTGTCTTCTAAAAAAAAATGGCAGTAGGTTTGGGAGTTGATTTTGAGCCTATTTTCAACCCAAAAAGGACCAACTAGCTCATTTATAATACCAGCCCATACCAGTACCTCGCCTCCACCTTGCTGGTGTCTGAGATGAAGTGGAGCTCTGTGCCCATTACTGAACCAGCCACGGGCCCATCCATCTTGTCTGTCAAGAGTCACTCTCATCTCATCGGTCAAAACCTTTGAAAAATCTGTCTTCAGATATTTTATGGCCCAGTCTTGACGTTTCAACTTATGTCTTGTTCAGAGGTGGTCGGGTTTCAGTCCTTGCCTTGGCCATGTCTCTGAGCACTGAACACCTTGTACTTCTGAGCACTCTAAGTTGCAGTTCTGGAATATGACAGCACTGGAGGATAATGGGTTCCTGGTAGCTTCACGCTTGATCCTTCTTAAATCTTTGGCAGTTAATTTGTCTTTTTTCGTTAAACGTTTCTTGTGACTGACTATTTGTAACAAAATGTTTAATGGTTCTGTGGTCATGCCACAATTTCTTAGCAATTTCCAGAGTGCTGCATCCCTCTGAAAGACGTTTTACAGTTTGACTTTTCAGAGTCAGTTAAATCTCGTTTTGGCCCATTTTGCCTGAGGAAAACCACCTACCTAATCATGCACACCTTGATATAGTGTGATCTCCTTAGGCCACATCCTCCCTAACTACACAAATACACATCACCTGATATGCTTAAATCCAATAAGCATTCAAGTTAATAGAGCTTGAAGTTGAAATATATGCATAAAAATGACAATATGGTCAAAATAATCACTTGCCTAATACATAAGTACAATGTGTGTAAAATTATCTGCTCAAGCCTGTATGCTGCCCAAGTCCTTCTGTAATGTTTTAATGGATTACAACATCAGCCCGCATCCTGCCAGCCCCCTCGCTGTCTCTTCCCTCGCCATGTGCGCAGCACCCTCCACCGCGTCCACTGTTGGAGATCCCCCTACTTGGTTCCGTTCGAGTTTCACAGGCCTTTTTAGTGGAACCACCTGCATGCTTTACTTGCCGTCCCCGCTGTGTTGAAGGATCGAGTGTCGCGTCGTTCCATCCGTGCATGCAGCGCCTGCCCTGATGCGACTGCCTTCTCCTCCGACTTCTGCACGGAGGGCGCACAGCTCCTGTGGAGTCGACTCGACAGACAGCAGGCAAACCTCCAGCGCCCGCAGAGCCTCTGACAAGGACAAAGCCAGCCGACGGTGAGCTTACCTGTCCGTCTGCGTCACCCGCTGGCTGCTTCCTGTGGGCCTTTTCCTCTGGCCCAATCGGGTCTCTTCCCGGCACGAGACGGACATTCCTTGGTCCCACCTCTGTACAGTCATTGGCAGGCACACAAGATGCACCATCCAATCGCGTGCCTGTCTCAGGGAGGGACTTCCATTCTGTGGCCATCTGGTCTCCCCCTCTGCAGGTGCGGTGGCGTGCCTCCAGGCAACCTCACAGCTGCCGCGGCCTGTCAAGCTACAGCACCTCCGTCCTTGCAGCATCTCCTGCTGCCACCTCCGCACTGACAACAGCGTGTGGACCGACATGCCCCTGCCACAGACCTGGACAGTCCCTGCCTGCAACAAAAAAAGATGAGTACGACCCCACAGGGCCGACCGCTTTTGGGCAGGGCATTTACCTCCTGGGTCCCGTCACTCCAAGGCACTGGCCTCAGCATTTCTTTCTCGATGCAATGCCGTCCGGTTCATCGTCTGCGACAGCGCGTCTGTTGGAGCCCGCTGCACTCTGGCAGTGCCCGTTGTAGTACCCCTGCACCAGGGGAATACGGCCTTTCTATGGACTGGTGGTGGTCTGTGGGGAGAACTGTTCCCGTGGGGTTGTACGTGCATTGCTCCCGCGGCATGTGTGTGGGTTCCGCTGCTGCGCCGGACCGTCCACAGACTTATTTAATGATGCAGGTCCCTGCCTTGAACCAGGCAGAGCATCCTGCCGACTACACCACTGTGGAACAAGCCCTGGACATAGACGGACATCGTTTTGTCACCAAATACACACACTTTATTTGTCACTATTTACAAGTTCGTGCACAACCCAGTTCCTTTGCACCAATCCCCCAAAGTCCAGGCCTCTCTCTCTCCCTCTCCAGTGCGTCCATTCTTCAGGCCACCTACACTCCTCTCCAGCAAGACTCTTGTCCACTTCCACCCGACTCCAGTCATCCTATGGAGGGAGGTGGCCCCTTTTATACATGCCTGGATGGGCTCCAGGTGCTTTCCGACACTCCCCTGTGTGGCGGAAGTGCCGGCTGCGCACACAGAAGTGGCGGAAGTGCTGAGGTCCAGGGCTCTCCAGGCACCGGGGTGCCCCCTGGTGGTGACCACAGGCCCCTACAGGGTTGAGCTTCCCAGCCCTGCACCTGTGGTCCCCAACGCAACCAGGGCAGTCACCCCTTTGGTCTGGAGGAGGCACAAGCCTTCCTCCAGTCCTCTTGAGCGTCCTGGCTGGGTACCACCCCCAGCCACATGGCACACATTGTTCAGCATGACTGGTTTGGTGGTGGGTCAGTGATGGTCTGAGGAGGCTTCCCCATGGTGGGACGCACAGACCTTTACAGTCTAGACCACGGCATCTTGACTGCCATTAGGTATCAGGATGAAATCCTTAAACCCATTCCTGGAAGATGAATGAATTGATACCATTGACTGGCCCCCATGCTCACCTGACCTAAATCCAATAGAACACCTTTGTGGCATTATTTCAGTCTATCTACCAGATTGCATCTCAGACTGTCCAGGAGCTCTGTGATGTCCTGGTCCAGATCTGGGAGGAGCTCTTCCCCTCCCCACCCCCCAGACACCATTCGTTGTCTCATTAGTACAATTACCAAAGCCTACGGAAACTCGTAAATCCGGCCCACCTTAAATACCTTTGCACCTCTGTCAGCATCTTTTTGTCTTGTAAATGTACCAATCCAGGCGAACAGCCTACTGTACCATCCCCCCACTGCCGCAGAATGGGCACAAAGTTCTTCCAGCTCAAGCCTTGGGTTATCTGGGAGTCAGGTACTTAGATTTGTATAGGGGAAATAATAGATCGTTATTTGGAACACATGCATTTCATGTGTGTTCCGTTTCTACAACAATCTATGTAAAAACATCATTAAAACCAATGTTTTTCATATTTTAGTAGTAAATGACAAAATATAAACAAACTGTATAATGAAGCCTGAAGTCTGTGGCGCAACAGTAAGAACTGCTGACTTGTAATCAAGAGTCCCCAGTTCGATCGTGACTGCCTCGCAAATTTACCATTTTGAATAGTGAGCTGCTCTTGTTATACAATACAAACGCAAATCAAATGTATGTTTTTAACAGCTGATGTAAATTTATAGTACTTGTAAATGTTTTTTTTTTTTTCCACTTTTATTCTGTCACGATTATGATACATACTTCCCAACATACAGGGATCTGATGCAGTTTTTATTTGAAACTGGAAATAACTGTAGATGTGAGTGGTGTTTTGAGACAATGGAACTGGAAATTCTCTGATCTGGAGGGCTAAAAGGTGACACACAAACACTGGTGAATCTGTCTTATTGGTATCTGTGTTACTTGAATTTTTTATTCAGTTTTATTGAGTGTCCCTGCGCATGCTGAATTAGTATGCACTTTATGGTCCATGATGTCAAAGCCTCACTGACAAAAAAAAGATATGATATTCAGAATAATTCATTTTATGACCTGTATATAGTACACTTCAGGAAAACATTGAGACACTTATTCAACAGTATTTATATTCATTCGTATAACATCTTGCAGTTGTAAGAAGTGACCGTGTTTGTTTTGTTCCCCGCAATCTTGCCCATTCTCCACATTTTGGTGCATGGTGGTGTTTTTTGTACTCCATGACATGCCGAGCAAAGAATAGTACGGAGAGGTCAGTTCTGCTCTATATGCAATCATCAAATTCAAATGTTAACAGTTCCCACACACCCAAGGACAGTCCTAACGACGTTTACAACATGTGTACCTGTTGCAATGTGCACACTTCTCTCTGCTCTGATTTCTATTACATTGAAGGGGCACCCGACACTGAGTTTGCTTTTCTGGGGGAAGCAGCTGTCTTGGAATAGAAGCTTGTTTTTGCAGCCTCCTTTCCCCAAGGTGTGTTCCTGCTCACCCCTTCTGGTGCATGATGTCAATGCAGCACTAGTGGAAAAGAGACAAATATATGTGACATTTTGAAGAAATCATTGTATGAGCTGAATAGTACCAATCGCAAAACATCGTCTCACTAATGCAATATTGGAAAACGAACAGCATCAGATTGGGTGTTAATGTACAGTACTTGTAAAAGTTAGTGCTTTTTCACTCTTATTCTCTCGGTCACGATCATGTGTCAGCCTAAATTTACAGCTGAAACTGAAACATTATCTTCCACCTAATAGAGCTTTCTCAAAGTGACCATCCCTTGGATGTGGTCTAGCAATCTCTAGAACTGTATATTGTAAGTCCATGACGGAGTGGTAGCATTCTTTAATAGGTTTTAAGACTTGTTGCCAGTGAACCAGGTAAGAAGAATAAATAAACCCCTTTGATCCCACAGGTCAGTGCTTTAAAGTAATGATAAAATGTTGAGGTTCGGTTCTAATATTGATATGAATTTATGTATTGATATAATCTGGATTTTCTTTTTTGAAGTACTTTGGCTTTTATAGTTTTTGTAATGACACTTGGAGGAGAGTTGAAGATGGGCTTCTTGATTATAGTGTTACACTTCTCTGCTACAGTTATACTGTAGGTTCTTTGAGCAATTGTAGGTTTATATTTGGGGTGGTTAGGTTTGGGCTAGTGATGTTATTGAAGTGGTTCCAGATAGTGTGTAGTTAAGAATGCAACAATTTTTCACTTGTACAGGGTGCAGCAGAAAACTCCATTTCAAAGGGGGATTGAGAGAAAAAAAAATGCTATGAGGTATCACCAAAAACTTATTTCCCAAATGTAGATATAAAGTTTTTTACTTTAAGTTTTAAATTATATTGTCCAAATGGTGGCCTTGACAGCTGATACACATTTGGAGCCGTTCTTGGAAGTTTTCCATCACTCTCACTAGCATGTCGGGTGCAATTCCTTCAATTTCTTCTTGAATAGCCACCTTTAGTTGGTCCAAGGACCGAGGACGATGTTTGAAAACCTCCTGTTGCCCTTACTCTTTGAACCCACAGCAAAATTGTTTTCCTGTCTAGAACACTTTCATTAGCACGTAAACCGAACCGCGTGAGAAACACCCTCTGCGTTGCAGCTACAGATTAGGCATTTTTGAAAAAAGCCTCCACTACAAAGCCTCGATGCTCACCCGACCACGGCATGGTGACGACCGAAAACTTTATGTACCGTACCTAACGGAACGGACCGCACCCCTCTACCTGCTTTGGGGACCCCACAGTGATTTTTCGAAATGTGGGAGTTATTTCTGCTGCACCCTGTAGTAAAGATGCAGTAAAACCTAGGATTGTCATAGGTTTTCTTTAACACTAGAATTCCTGAAGCCTACGTAAACTTGCAATCCCAGCCCACCTTAAATTCATTTGCACATATCCATCAGTGTCTTGTTTTGTGAATGTGTCGATCAGTGCAAGGAGCCTGCTGTCCCAATACCCTAGTCCCCAAAACACCCAACCCCTGCAGTTCAACTTCTATTGGGGGGGTTGGCAAGGGTTTGGGGAGTTCTCACCGGCTCAAGTCTTGTTTCTGTGTGCGAGTACCCTGGAATTGTATAGGGTGTAAAAGTCGTTATTTGGAACGCATGCATTTCATGTGTTGCTTGTTGAACACAAACCTAAAACTTTTTTCATGTTATAGTTTTAACAGCAAAATTTTAAAATTAAGTGTATTTTGTGTGAAGACTGAAGTCCAAATATCAAATCACTTAAACAAAAAGTACATGTATAACAAAACAAATGTGCTTTTTTTCAAGGATATAACCGAAGAAAAAGAAATTGGGTTAGAGTATAGCTTGGATGGTACAGATGTAAGAATTGCTGACTTATAATCAAGAGGTTGCAAATTCTGATGCTGGCCCCTTCCCAGAATTAATGTTTTAATTAGTGAGCTGCTCTTATTACTATCTTGTATGTAAATGTCTACACTAGGAAGTGTGTGTTTCTGTTTCTGTCCTGGAAGTGGAAGATGGAGTCGGTAAGGGCTCCACCTCAGAGGAAACAAACTTGCTTAGCTGCCAATACACAAGCGAGACAAGCATGTCAGCCCAGAGTACATTTGTTTGTTTTTTTTGATTTCAATAGTTTCTAGGATCCTGGGCTTTTTACAGCATGGGCTTACACAGCTAGTTATCCAATAAATATACTTTTGATTTGAGTCTAACAGCCTGTGTAAATTTATGGTACTTCATCTTCATGCTTCCCCTGATCTGATATTGCTGTTTTCACATAGATGTGCTATAAGAGGTGAACTCGGATCTTAATGAGGGCTCTACATTGGAGAAAGAACAGAAGCCCTCCCCACAAGAAAAGTTCACTCACGCACAGCAACAACGCAAACGCACCAGGCGTAAAGGCAAAAGATGGCACAGTTTGGATGCAGCAAGGGGTCGGGTGTCATCCTGCCTGTCAGTCTGCCCCGTACGTGTCCCTATTTGAAACAGCAAGGCTTGCAGAGCTTGCTAAGGTATTGTGCAAAGTATTTATGTTCTTTGTACAGCATAAAGTCAGACGTAGACTGCAGAGCTTCCTGTGTTTGATAGACACAGGCAGTGCAATGCTGACACTTCAGTATGCAAGCAATGGTACAAGAATGCAGACAGACTTTTTTTTTTTGGGGGGCACATAAACAGTGAGTCGCTCATGCACTGGTGTGTCTATAGCTACAGGTGGAAGCTTGTGTTGCACTGCAGTCTGCTTGTGACTTTATGCTGTAGGAAGTAAATAGAGGTAAACCTTCAATATTGCGTTTTATATAAGTAATACATGTTTTTCATATAAAGACCATCACAAAACATAATCACAACCAAGACTTTGCCTGATATGTTTGCTATCTCGAAGCCCTGCTGTTTTGACTAGGGACATGGATGTCATCCTAACAGCCAGTCTGCCCAACACGACTCATCCAAACGATGCCATCTTTCTCCTTTATGCTTGGTGCAGCTGTGTTCTTGTTTGTGTGAGTGGATGTTTTTTCTGTTTCTGTTCTTTCTTCACTGTAGAGCCTTCATACACATCTGAGTTCACCTGTGTTATGGCATGTTTCTATTTGAAAACAGCAGTGTCAGATCGTGGGGGAGCATGAACGTGACTGAGAATAAAACTGAATTAAAAAAATAACCTTTTAAAAGTACCATAAATTTACACCGGCTGTTACAGGATCAAATCAAATGTGCTTTTTTATTGTATAATAAGAGCAGCTCACTACTCAAAAGGTCATGCTTGGAATCAAATCGGTGACTTCTTCATTACAAGTCAGCATTTCTTACTGCTGCACCACCCAAGCTGTCCTGTCATGTCAGTGTCATTCCCTAACTGGATTTCTTTTTCTACTGTTATTTTCTTGAATAAAAGCACACTTGTACATTTAGCGAAAGTGTTTATTTGACATTTGGACTTCAGTCTTCTCACATTATACTCTTCAGGTCTACTTTTTGTCAATTACTAAAATATGAAAAACATTTCTTTTTTTTTTTAGTAGTGTTCAATTCCTGCCCCGTTTCATCCTACATTTACAAAGATTGTTGTAGACACCGAGCACAAATGAAATGTACGTATTCCAAATGACAATATATTTTTTTACCTTATTCACCAGGAACCTCACACGTAGATAAGGAGCCTTGGCTTGAGCTAAGAGCTTTTTGCCAGTTGAGCCCTGTCAAGGTGGGGATAGGATAGCCGGCTGCTTCTGCTAATGAACACATTTACAAAACAAAGATGGTGATGGAGAGGTCCCAATGAATTTAAGGAATTTTGCCGGAAGTACAAGGGGGTTTTTTTTTTTTTTTTTTTTTTTTAGGCTTCAGGGATTCTAATGTTAACACCTGGAGATGAGACAACATTCACACTTCTGGATACATAAACTCAGAATTGTTCGCTTGCGTGGATCTGGCATATCCTCTTTAATAAAACCCCTGTGTGCGTCCAGGTGTCCGTGTGTGTGTCTTCTGGTGAAGTGCGCATTCGCAGGTCCACACGGCACATGTTCAGTCTCTTCCTGTGCCTTTCTTGTGTGTGCAGAGAGAGACACACGCAGGCGCGCGTTTGCATTGTTGCAATGTTACTTTTCTTGGTGGTTAAATTGCGGATTTTTCAAATGTTCATTTTTTTTTTCCCTGTGCTTAAAACTCAAAAAAAAAGTTTTTAGCAAGCGGGTCGTAAGACTATAGTGCGAACTCTTGTAGTGTTAGTTTTCTCTGTTCAAGGTTTTCTTAGTGGTATTCAATGTTTTTACATTTAGTTTATTATGCTGTTCATTCAATGGAATAATTAACTATATTTGTACTTAAACTTAAATATATATTTACATACAGTTTGTACGGTCTGGAACGGATTAATTGTATTTACATACAATCCTATGGGGGAAATTACTTCGGTTCACGACCAAATGGGTTACAACCAGAGTTTTGGAACGAATTACGGTCGTAACCCGAGGTTCCACTGTATTACTGTCAGACAAAATTACAGGCATTTTACGGAAATACAAACCAGTATTAACTGAGAGAATTTAAAGGCACACAATACAGTGATGCATATTACAGCCACATACAAGGTCCCTTGCCATTTAATATAGACTGTTCCTACTAATGTTTATGCACTACTGTTCTAGCGCTTGTTGTTGTAACGGGCTTAATATCTAGTTTAATATAATTAATGTAATCTTTATTAAAACTCCACTATCACTTGCATGACTAACAAAGAATCGGCAATCAAGTACTAATGTAAATCTAATACTGATATTCAATACTTGTACTCAATAACAGAAATTACAACCGCAGTGTATAAATATCAAAGCGATCTGTGACCCTTGTATCTTAACACTACCTACATATTCAGCATGTTTTGATACTAACTGCATACATAAGAAAGCACTTAACTTTGCAGTCAAAGAATTTTCCTGAAAATGCCTTCATCCCTTCTAAAGTTTTTTAGATGACGTGATGTGCTCCACTAATTGTGTAATATACTTTATGCCATGGTCAGTTTGGGAAGAGTTTTGAAAGAACAGCTGAACAGTCCCAATTGCTCCAATGTGATTCCCAACTACTATTAAACAGGAAGTTAATTATCCCAGCAAAAAACTGTCAAATTTGTCATAGAGACCAATAAAAGTAGTCTAGTGTAGCCTCTGCTTTTTCATAGTTTAGCTTGATAATTACAGTGGGATACAAAAGTTTGGGCAACCTTGTTAATAGTAATTATTTTCCTGTATAAATCGTTGGTTGTTACTATAAAAAATGTCAGTTAATATATCATATAGGAGACGCACAGTGATATTTGAGAAGTGAAATGAAGTTTATTGGATTTACAGAAAGTGTGCAATAATTGTTCAAACAAAATCAGGCAGGTGCATACATTTGGGCACCACAAAAAAAGAAATGAAATCAATATTTAGTAGATCCGCCTTTTGCAGAAATTACAGCCTCAATGCTTCCTGTAGGTTCCAATGAGAGTCTGGATTGTGGTTGAAGGTGTTTTGGACCATTCCTCTTTACAAAACCATCTCTAGTTCATTCAGGTTTGATGGCTTCCGAGCATGGACGGCTCTCTTTAACTCACACCACAGATTTTCAATTATATTCAGATCTGGGGACTGAGATGGCCATTCCAGAACGTTGTACTTGTTCCTCTGCATGAATGACTTAGTGGATTTTGAGTAGTGTTTCGGGTCGTTGTCTTGTTGAAAGATCCAGCCCCGGTGCAGCTTCAGCTTTGTCACTGATTCCTGGACATTGGTCTCCAGAATCTGCTGATACTGAGTGGAATCCATGCGTCCCTCAACTTTGACAAGATTCCCAGTCCCTGCACTGGCCACACAGCCCCACAGCATGATGGAACCACCACCATATTTTACTGTAGGTAGCAGGTGGTTTTTCTTGGAATGCTGCGTTTTTCCTCCATGCATAACGCCCCTTGTTATGCCCAAATAACTCAATTTTAGTTTCATCACTCCACAGCACCTTATTCCAAAATGAAGCTGGCTTGTCCAAATGTGCTTGAGCATACCTCAAGCGGCTCTGTTTGTGCTGTGGGCGGAAAAAAGGCTTCCTCTGCATCACTCTCGCATACAGCATCTCCTTGTGTAAAGTGCGCCGAATGGTTGAACGATGCACAGTGACTCCATCTGCTGCAAGATGATGTTGTAGGTCTTTGGTGCTGGTCTGTGGGTTGACTCTGACTGTTCTCACCATTCGTCGCTTCTGTCTATCCGAAATCTTTCTTGGTCTGCCACTTCGAGCCTTAACTTGAACTGAGCCTGTGGTCTTCCATTTCCTCAATATGTTCCTAACTGTGGAAACGGACAGCTTAAATCTCTGGGACAGCTTTCTGTATCCTTCCCCTAAACCATGATGGTGAACAATCTTTGTCTTCAGGTCATTTGAGAGTTTTGTGACCCCCATGTTGCTACTCTTCAGAGAAAATTAGAGGAGGGAAACCTTACAATTGACCCCCTTAAATACTTTCTCATTATAGGATTCACCTGTGTATGTAGGTCAGGGGTCACTGAGCTTACCAAGCCAATTTGAGTTTCATTAATTAGTTCTAAAAGTTTTGGAATCAATAAAATGACAACAGTGCCGAAATTTATGCACCTGCCTGATTTTGTTTGAACAATTATTGCACACTTTCTGTAAATCCAATAAACTTCATTTCACTTCTCAAATATCACTGTGCGTCTATATGATATATTTAACTGACATTTTTTATCATAACAACCAACGATTTATACAGGAAAATGACTAACAAGGTTGCCCAAACTTTTGCATCCCACTGTATCTGCCAACCATTGTTTACACCAGCTCGATAGTTAACTAGTATGTCTTGTGGGGAAAGGTGTAGTAAGGTTTGCATGAGTCCTGTATCTGGATATACCTTGGTATAATTATAAAACTGAACAGTACCTTTTGGTAATGGAGCCAAGGGGAAGCATAAGTAAAGGGCAAAAAACTGATTACTGAGGAATGCCATGAAATAGTTCTAGAACAGGTCTGACCTAAACCCATTTAATAAATTTGCTCTTGGTTTGTAAGGTAATTTTAAACCAGTCAATATCAATTAGAGCAGGGGTGCCCAATGCGTCGATCGCGATCAACCAGTAGATTGCAAGGGTAGTGTAGGTAGATCGCGTTGCATTCAAACAAAAAACAATTTTTTTAAACGTTAGTTTATCGTATATATCCTCCCTACGGCATTTACCCCTTGATTGACATACAAGGGGGCCAGTCTGAGATCTTCTCTTCTAACACACTGGTTCATCCTGCATGCACGATTAAACGTGTGAGCTACTGCAAAACTCCAGCTGTGATATATTCAGCCTTCCAATTTATATCGACTAAAGAAGGGATTTAAAAAATTGTTTGGGGAGGGTATGGGCTGGATGTCGAATTGGAAGAGGATTTTTTTTTTCTCTCAGGATGTTACAATTGAAGTGCGTTTGTCTGATCTGTCAATCTATCATTGCTATTCCAAAGGAAAATGTGGAAAGGCATTTTTGAACTGTTCATAAAAACTACGAAACTGACATCCTTCCAAAAAGCGATCTGAGAAAGAGGGAACTAAAATCCCAGTTAATCAGACAGCCATCATTTTTCACTCGGCTGGATTCAAAAGCTCCTTGACTGCATTATTCGGCTCTATTTATTTATGTGAGTCAGTCTTTTCCCACATGACGATTATTAAATCAAAATACTGTAGTCACCATAAATGTATTGTTTTTGTGCCCTAAAGGTTATTCAGTTATGCAAGATACATGTATAAATCATTTTTAATGTAGGTAGATCATTTCGACCTGGTCATTTTAAAAGTAGCTTGCAAGCTGAAAGTGTGGGTACCCCTGACTTAGAGATTCTTTGTTCATGCTCAAGTCTAGACTGAAGAACTTTTGTTTTGATATTTTACACATGCTTACAATAAAACGTTCAAGTATTTTGCCTGCATACCCCTGTCATTTGTAGATATCAAGTATAGTCAGATCACTCTTGAATAATTAAGTTGGAATAAATGAGTCAAGACTGTTTTGTTTTGGACATATGAGTAAATAGGTTATTAAAAGGACTTGTGTTAGATAATCATTACTTTCTTTACAGACTGGAATTGCTAGAGTACCTCTTGCTGGTGTTGCTGGTGGCCCTGGTGTGGGAAGGGCTGCTGGTAGAGGAGTACCAGCAGGAGCACCAATGCCTCAAGCTCCAGCAGGACTTGCAGGTCCTGTGCGTGGTGTTGGAGGACCTTCACAACAGGTATGTAATGCTTCTTAATATTATGCAATTCTGAACAGTGGTCTTCGTAATCTTTTGAAAACATTTTAATACGAATGTTTCAACTAATGTTGCTTACATTAGTCGCAAAAGTTTAAAAAAATTTTTTTTTAAAAATTGTTTAGTATTTCTGGTTATGTGTTACACACTTTAACCTATTAGCAAAGATTTCAGAAACATTGATTGTGGCAATTTTTTTTTTCTTTTTTGTAATGCTTTTGCTATTTCTAATATCTGATCTGAAGCTTTGAATTCCTGTCAGATTCATTGTATGTAGCTCATTGTATTTATTAGGTGATGACTCCTCAGGGACGTGGTACAGTAGCAGCAGCAGCTGCAGCAGCAGGTGCCAGTATTGCTGGGGCCCCAACACAGTATCCACCTGGTCGTGGTGCTCCACCTCCACCAATGGCCAGAGGTGCACCCCCTCCAGGTATGTACTGTTTATCAACTTGAAGTTGGTATTCCTTCAGAGATGTCTTGAGTGTTGAAGCATTCTAGAAATTAGCATGTTTTTCTTCTTAACAGAAAACATAAGATTTTCCATATATGGCTGAATACATGTGTTAAACTGTTAATACATGTGATACTGTAAACCTTTCTTGGTCAGAATTATATGGTCTACTGAAATGACAGGTGTCCATTGACCCATATGTTCATGGTTTTTTTCCCCCCTATGTAAAACGCTATAATGACCATTCTGTACACTTTATTGTTGTAGTTTTTTATATGTACTAAGGTTTATGAGAAGTACCTAAACTAGTACCTGTTTGACTTTGTACCTATTTGTATTCCAAATTCTTCCAGACATAGTGATTTCACGTCAAAACATCAGCAACTTCTGTCCCTCCACGTAATGGATGTTTGTGTGCCTTATGTCTGTTAGAACACTTTTTTTTTTTTTTTAATATAAAGACTCCACAAGTTGCAGGTGGCAGACTTCTTGCACATTGGACACTGATGCATTTTGTTTACGTTTGAGATTCAGTCACTGAGCTGTTATAGGAAGTCTGTTTTGTAGTGACAGGGATTAAACGTTTTCTGGAACCAGTTATGTGAACTTCTCTGGGGTATGGGGGAAAAGGAGGAACCCTCAACCCGCTTTGATACATCAGTGCAGTGTTTGTTCAGCAATGGGTTGCCAAACAGTCAGTCTGAGAAGACTGACCGCAAAGACAGCCTAAAAGAATGAGAGAGAGATTAGGAACTGCCTGGTGCTAGATTGAAATGTCAGAATGAAAACAAGTGAGATATTCGGATATGACTATTTTCTGGGTGTTTATAAAGGGCAAGTGGTTGTGTGGGGGCCAGTGTTGTATGCAAGTGAATTTTTCAGTGGCAGTGATCAACATCTCTGTGGCTATTATGGCATATGTTGAATCCAAATCTGTTGCAGAGGTGCAAAGAATTTTTTCTTCAAGCTTAATGTGCCTTGGCAAAGAATTCCTTGTCTCACTGTATGAAAGTAGTCTTATGTCCATCAAGTGGTATTGTGAAAGATGTTTGCTAGACCTCTGAGAACTGTAAGAACACCAGAAAATATGAAATGAGCAGTAAACATTGAGCAGCCTGTCAAATGGTATACTTGAAATATTTGAAACTGGTCTGATCAAGATTTATTCAATCGCCCGTATAAAATGGGGAAAAAAGCTACATTTCAAAAAGTAAGCACTTTTATAAAACTGTTTTATACCCCAAATTTCATTTAGTAATTTGTGAACTGATTTAGAAAAATGTGTTAGTGGTGGAGCTCATTTTAAAAATGTTAAGCTTAAGATCATATAAATGAGCAGCATCAGTTACATTTTTGAACTACTTCCTTCCTTAACTTAGTTGACACGTGGTCCTGGATAAGTGACCTTTCATGCTATCTTTTCAGAAATCCTCCTATCCTTGTTCTGCACCCCCAATAATTTCTTTCATCTTTATTAAATTTTGCACTAAGCATTTCCACTGATAGTGATATACCTCAAAAATCTGTTCCCTGTTTTTAAGGTAGTAATACGTTTAATCCCTGTATGTATGTGTTGTAACAAACAAGCAAGCATAAGATTTGGAACACCTGCAGGCAAACCCCATACTGTGTAAGTGAAAATAACCGCAAGTTAATAAACATTGAAAAAGGGCAAAAAGTCAGCTTTATAGACACAGATCTTAAAGTGACTGCCCCAAGATTGGGGTTCCTTCAGGTTAAGTAAAAGCCAAGCAGGATGACATGTGTTTTCTTTGTGCCCAATGCTTGCTCGAATAAACACCAGCCACCCTGTGACCATGCTCCTGATAAATGGGTTTGGATGGATGGGGTATTGTAATAGGTTTGGTTCCCCCTTTTCACTTAGTAATATTCACATTTGAAATATGCTTGAAAGGAAACATGAATAATTTTATTTTTGTTTCTATTTGTCTTTGTGACACTATTTTCAAAATGGAACCACTGCTTGTAGCAAGGCAGCGGTTTGATATAAACAGTGAAACAGTCCCCTATCACCATACCCTCTACCTTCTCTTTGATGTACAGTGATCCCTCTCTATTGCGTTTCGGCTTTCGCGGCTTCACTCCATCGCGGATTTTAAATGTAAGCATATCTAAATGTATATCACGGATTTTTCGCTGGTTCGTGGATTTCTGCGGACAATTGGTCTTTTTATTTATGGTACATGCGTCCTCAGTTTGCCCAGTTGATTTCATACAAGGGACGCTATTGGCAGATGGCTTAGAAGCTACCCAATCAGAGCATGTATTACGTATTAACTAAAACTCAATGATATACAATATGCTTCCCGGGCGGTGCTTGATTGTTTGCTTTTCTATGTCTCTCTCACTCTCTCTGCCTGACGGAGGGGGTGTGAGCACAGGGGCTGTTTGCCTAGAAGAGAAGATATTTGCATTCTTTTAATTGTGAGAAAGAACTGTCATCTGTCTTGTCATGGAGCACAGTTTAAACTTTTGACTAAAGGGTGGTGTTTCACGTCTAGAGGGCTCTAAGATTAACAGTGTGGGAGAGTTTATAAGGGCTTAAAATATATAAAAATAACCATACAAACATATGGTTTCTACTTCGTGGATTTTCATCTATTGCGGGGGGTTCTGGAACGCAACCCCAGTGATCGAGGAGGGATTACTGTATTGTGGACTCCAGGGAACAGTAATTTCAACATGCTGAAGTATTCAAACTGTAGCTCGTGCCAAAACAGGGAGACATGTAATTATCTAGCTCAACAAGTTCAACATGGACTGGTGTGGTGCATTGGGTAAGCTCATGGTTGTGCTACCTGGTTTGGGGTTGGTGGTGGTTTGGATGGCGTTATGGGAAGTTAATTTGCTCCAGTAATATGATTCCGGCACTGGGTTCAAAAGCTGGTATCAATACTGAAGTCAAAATACTAGTCGTCCTAGTGTTCTAAATCAGTGATGGCATCACTTACTGCTTTAGATCTGAATTTTGATACTGATGATTCAGTTACCCTGAAATCTAATCTCCTTCCAGTTTAGATGAAACTGTAGACACCTGGATTCTTTGTACTAATCAAAAATCGGACATTTATATCTTTGCTTTCCCTTTTTTACAGGAATGATGGGTCCACCACCTGGCATGAGGCCACCAATGGGCCCACCAATGGGAATGCCTCCTGGTAGAGGTGCCCCAATGGGAATGCCTCCTCCAGGAATGAGGCCTCCACCACCTGGAATGAGAGGTAATGCAGATTTTGTTTTTTTGGCAATTTTATGGTGAAGACTCAGGGGTCGGGGTTGACTTGTTCTCAATTCTACTTTTTGCAAAAATTGATTTTGTATGGACTGATTGCAATAGAATTAATACAATTTAAAAAAATAAAATAAAAATAAATTATGGAAAAGACCTAATAACCTTCAGTTGCATTGAATTAGATTTCCAAATGTCCCTTTTAAATTAGTACTTTTCATAAATTCAGACACCCACAATATTAAGCAGATTCTTTTCTACTTCATGTAAATGTTACTAGACTGTAACCAAACTTTGAAAGTTTACTCAAGATAAAACTATACATGTTTGTAAAATCCTTTTAATTTTTTTTTTTTTTTTCTTTTTTTAGGACCACCTCCACCAGGCATGCGTCCACCTAGGCCTTAAGTTAGCAGATTGCACTAAGGAGCTCTTCGTACTCTACAAGAAAACTCAAGTTTCCTTATTTTTTTGTACTGTGGGACTAGTGGGCTTCACAAGCTACATTCACCATTCTGTATATTTTTATTTTTTTTACTTGTAAAATTTTAATAAAATTTGATGGATGGTTTACTATATTGCAGCCATTCAAGAATTTGCAGAACCAACAATTTAGAATGAGTTCCCAAGCAGTCATTTCCTAGCATTAACAGGCATATTTCATTAGCTTTGCTTCAATTATGCACATATCACTGAAGCAATTACTGCAGTGAAATGTTAAAATGAGTGATTATGAATTTCCAAGTATCTAAATATCCAAGTTAGACATATAAATCATATCACTTGGTATAATGCTAGGAGGCAACTGCATTTACCTTTAGAGTCCTTGGTTGAAATCATGGTCTGTTTTTAGTGTGGAATCTGCATGTTCTCCTTGTGTTGGAGTGGATTTTGTTTTGGGTAACTTGGTCATCCTCCAACATTTCAGAGATGTCTGTTTATAGTAAATGGCAATTGTATTTTAAGATTGTGTTCTGCAAGGCACTGTTGGGACAACTTGACTACTAAGGGAAAACTCCATCCAGTTATTTGTTCTGAGATGGTTATAAATCCATCCCACAAATGGGATGTACTGCTACAGAACAACTATTCAGTTTAGAAGTACAAGAATCCAGAGGCCCAGACCTGGGTTTTGCTGTGTCAACTATAGATATCCTGTGGCTTTTCTTGACATGTGGAGTGTTTGACTTGTGCTCCTAGATTTGATACAGGTTAGATCAGGGGTGTCCTACTACAGTCCTGGTGGGCCAGATTGGCAGCAGGTTTTCATTGTAACCATCTTAATTAGTGAGCTGTTTTTACTGCTGATTAACTTGTTTTGCCTTAGTTTTTACTTGAATTGAATTGGACCCCTTAGTTTTGTTCCCCCCTCCCCTTAATGAGCCGCCAATCAATGAGACACAAGATAAGCCTCAACATGATCAGCTAACCTGAAAATAAAGGTGAAAGTCTGTCATGTTGGTCTGCTAAGGTAACCAAAATATCCTGAAAAAAATCTTTATCTAGAAAAGAATGGGAAATGGGCAGTCTGCTGTGGCAGAATGAGAGCAGCAAGAAGTCATGATATTCAGTAATGGCTTTAATTAACAACAAGAATTGGCTAGAGTTTAATATGTCTGAGTCGTTTCACATCTCATCTGTTTGGCTGCCATTTAATAAAGAAATGAATCTATTCAGAGGACTGAATCCTTTAAAACACGGCTATTAAAATGAAGGGTAAAGGAGTTAATTAGCAGTGAAAACTGATCACTGATTAGGAAAAAGGTTAGAATGAAAACCTGCACCCACTGTGGCCCACCAGGAATTGAGTTGGACACCCCTGGGTTAGAAGATGGAATATTGACCAGGAGGGTACACTTGATGTCAAAGAGTAAGTCTTTACCACCATTTAGTAGTCTTTCAATAATTTTACACTGAAGTATTCCTAAAGGCAGTTTTATTTTTAAATTGATCGGTTTTTGGTATATTAACAATTTTTGTACATCCACCTTTTTTTTCGTTATGTAGAAAATGTTTTTGCCATTTAAAGGTAATTTTTAATTGCCTGCTTTTCATTTCCTTTGATATTTTCTATGAAGTTAATCAGTTTAGTTGGACATGTACTGTTTTGCATTATATTGTCATTGATGGTTTTGAATTTATTTAGATGCACACAAATTGACTGCAGCCCCTTTCACTTGATTTAGAACGTTTGTACATGTATGAGATGTAATTCTTGTAAGTTTTTCACCTCAACATGGCCACTTTTCACAATTGAAAAGTCCCCTGATAAATCTGGGGTGTTGCACATAATCTAGATTAGTACAGCAACAAATACAATAGAAAATTACTGGAGGCCTGGTCTGGTTTGGCAGAGTGGATGATGAGGAATGGCAAGTCATGTTGTGGATGTTTTGAATGCAGAGTTGTGTAATGTAAACTTGGAAGGACCTATTTCGACCAGCCAATTTTGAGAAGTTGAAGATTTCATGTTCTGAACGTTATGTGCAAATATTTAAATATTAATAAAGAAATAACTACAGTTCAACATTTGTCTGAGAATTGTGATAAGCTAAATCTATAACCATTCTTTAATTTAAAATGATTAAATGCAAGTAAGTGCATCAAATGGAAAGTTTCGGTATATTCTAATATTTAGTGCTCTTTTCATGCTTTTGACTGTTATCTGCCTCTTTTTTTTTTTTTCCCCCCCTTTATTTGACATTAAAGAATGTGCACAAGTGAAGTTGTTAAATGCAGAATTGAGCATTCAAGAAATGGATGGAGTATTTGGAAAGTCTTTACATACAGTAACATCTGTTTAATGACTATCACTTATTGCTAGGGTTTGAAAGTCTTCACAGCATCTTATAACTTGAAATTTTGCTTTTTTTATGTTACACTTCTGTTTAAATATGGTTAACATGTGTTTAACATTTTAAAACTGATATGTGAGCTACATTTAGTCAAAGTAGACCAGGGTTTAAATTAAATATTGATAACTCAATATGTGACATTTGTTTGGGCCAAATGTATGTAATTGACTAGGTAGAAGATGTCGGCTGTAGAAATTAATGCTTGTACCAAATTTGCCAGAAGTTGATTTTTGCAGATGCCAATGCTGTACAATGAGGCTTGGGGTTGGATCTCTGTTAAGATCAGCTCTGAGACAGAGGCTGTTTATTTTGTAACCCTGAAAACAAGCAGACTACAAGTATACATTCACATCTGCTCAATTCAGATTTGTTTACTAAATTAGGACCTATCTTTTAAAAGTTCACATTCATAAGTGTGGGTGACATGTATCCAACTAACACATTTGTCCTCAGAAATGACATGCATGCACTCGATGTTGGTGTACAAGTCATCTGTCATCTTACAAATATGGCTTTAGTTGGTGGCAACACAGGGTGTTAAAACTGACAATTTGGACAAGCTAGTAGGTAGTGTATCCATCACATTTTGCTGTAGTGGAGACAAAATAGTGAACTCTACATGGTTAGGGGGGAGCCAGATGGCGAACGTTTTGCTGTTTTCACAGTTGAGTGAACCAAGAGATTTAGGGTATGAGAAAAATGACCCAGAAATGGTGGAACAATGTCTGTTACCACAGCTGTAGCTCTCCACTGTTGCTGTTTTGCCGTGGTGCTGGCTGCTGATTGCAATGCTCTAAGCCCATTTGTATAGGCAAAAAAAGCGCAAGCGAGTTCCAATCTGACTGTTCTCATTCATGTTACATGAACATGAATCTGGTGCATATCTGATGTAAGACCACATAGCTTTTGTGCACTTTAAATTGTATTTGAGACACTTCATTCTGGTAATGAGAATGTAGCATATGTTACCCCAGTGGATAAATTCAAATGGTTTGCCATCTTGTGTTGAACAGGCACACAGTTTGGCCATTGCTTGTTGGACGGGCATCAGTTGATTCATACTTTCAAAAAACATCAACACAATAGCATATCACGGTCTACAGTTATAATTTTTTTTTTAATAGAATCACAAATAATTCTAATAAGTTCAGACCACTACTATTGCATGTGTCTATACCCCTGGCACCCCAGTTCAAGGCTAGTTTGTTCTAATGCTACTTAATTGGTTAGTGTGTGTGATTAATGGAAGGCAGGATAGATTAATTCTTACAATTATGTAAAGATTTTATAACTTAAAATAACTCAATGTGGTTTCTTGTAACTAATGACACAGTTTGTTACATTTTTGCCTATCTACATAAATGGCCTAATTTTGTTTTAGGAGATTGGAAGTTATTCTGTCAAAATTAATTCAAAATGCATTAGTAAGCATCAGGAAGTATTTTTAATATTCTCACTTCTGCCTCATCATTGGCTGGCTTAAACTCTTGTTCTAGTTTAAAAGACTGCAGTTCATTTGGTGAGGGTTTTAAATATGGGCACTTCATAGTGTTTTTGATATCTCGCTATTTTCAGGTTGAGTAAGATTACTTTATAATCCAGCCTCTCAATCTCATTCTAAGGTGTTTATTACATAGGGGGCTGTGATCAAATTGTCCTTTTTAGTTTGATTTAATTGGCAGTTTTCTTTGGATCTCTTTTGAACAATAAGCATTACTGTGTCTCCCTGACTTTTTTTTTTTTTTTTTTTTTTAATTTTTTTTTAATATATATATATAAAAAAAAAAAAATAGCCGTCTGACGATTGAAAGAAAGTTGAAGGGGGTAATAGCAGCTACAATATTATGTTCATGTGCTTTTCACAGCAAGCTAAATGAGGCCTAAGGATGTTTGTTCAGAGTAAAGCAGCTGAAGCGAGAAGAATTGGTTGAGGTGTGGTGGGAGTCTGGGGAAGAGTGGGTGATGGAGCTAGGAAGCATTTGAGGGGTTATGTTTCTGGACTTTTTAAAATATAAAATGGAGCAAGTCTGCATTATACAAGTTGGAAGTGTGGAGAAAATTTCTTAATTTAAAAAAAAAAAATAGTTGCAATTTGAACATATAGCCACAAGGAGCACAAGAACAATGTGGAAATTGCTGTCTAAAGCTAATGTAGTATAACTTTAAACCTCAGACTACACTCATCCTTGCCAGATCAATTCAATAGCTCATCGTAAATTTCTAAGTGATAAAATGTATTTGACACTTGATTGTACAGTAGTAAGTTATATAATTTATACGTTTTAGGTAATAGTAGGATATTTTTATGCAAATTTAAAACAAGTTGTATAAAAAGTGATACTCTGGGGCACATCAGTGCTGACTATACACTAATGACATTATATAAACAGGTGCGTTTCATTCCAGATTCAGCATATGATCAATCACGTTATGCAGATTTTCAAAGTAATTTTAAGTTGTAGCCTTCACTTGCATAATCTTAAGTCTGTAGTATTTGGCGATGGTGTCCTCAAGAATGCTTCTTGTGTGATGTGACATGTCCGGTGACTCAGTCAGTCTAGTCGATTTGACACAAAACAATTGATTTTTGTATTTAGTTGTAGGGGTGAGCTCCGTATGCAAGAGTCGACAGCCAATGCATGTAATGCAGTGATGAGGAATATGATGGAGTGTTCTGGACTACTCAAACAGAAGAGAAGCTGGTCGGTCTGATCTCTCTTGTTTTCTGTACCACACCAGAATGGAAGAAAGCAAGACAAAGGGGTTGTAGCTGGTAACACTTCATACAGTGTTCACTCCATCAGGCAACATATTTAGCAGCCAGAAAGTCGATTCATGATTATCTAAAAATGATATAGTCCAACAAGTTCAAGTCTGACATATCCACAAAGTAGTTTTCACGTGTTGGATGTTTTGCCTGTGCCTTTGTGCTGTGCGACACCTGCAAACACAGTATGCTGCCAATACAAGAGAGTCATGGAGTGGAAGGTCTTTTTGACCAGGGGGTAGAATGGGATGTTACAGAGGCTTTAGTCATTTTTAATTAGTGGGTTGTGCTTAGTCCTTCCATTTTCGTCTTTACTGTGTTGGTATAGATTTAATGATCAGTATGGCCTTCATGGTTTGCATGTGGTACATATTTCCTACGTTCCCTTTTGGCTAAAATCTGAAATGGTATAAAGCTGAAAGGGTCAGGCTGCAATTTTAATTAAAGTTCTGTGAAAAAATTGTGAATGGTTTTTATCCAGTAAATCAACAAACCTACTATGGAAGGCATTTTTAATCCAGCAGAAACGACAGAGTCAAGTAAACAAAAAAAATGGCATGTTTTAATTGGGAATTAAAGGTGTAGTCTGTCGTCTTTCCATCTTCTATTTAAGCTAATCTTAGTGTGAGGGCAACTTTTTTAGAATTGGATCATGTTTTTTTAAAAAAAAAAATGGTGTTCTTCCCAAGTAAGTATTGGAACCACTGCTTTTTTTTAATTTACACACTCTGGATAAGAATAAAATAAGTTAAGTTTGCAGATGGAGCTCAGTTGTTACATAGGAACTTGGGCAGATTTTTGGCAATTGAAAAATTAATGTGTTAAATGTATTAAGTATTATGTAGAAATTAAAAAATGCTATTTTAATACACTGGCTGTGAAAATTGGAAGTACTTTACACCTTAGAAGGATTTAGGAGTCCTAGTGGAGTCATCACTATAAATGGCCAGCCAGTGTATGGAAGTGATCAAGAGTGGTAACGGGTCATCATGATGGCATGGTGTTCAATTTTTTATTTGATACTTTTTGTGACATTTATCTAATATTCCTTTATCTGCTTTGTGACCAAATCCCATCCCATCCTGACCACCTGCCAATCACCATCAGGAACTGCCCTACAATCTATAAATATGTAAGGTCTCGCATTATTCCTGGCAGTTTATTTCGAATGTTCTATAGTGGTGGTCATAAACTCCCGTCCTGGAGGGCCACATTGGCTGCAGGTTTTCATTCTAACCCTTTTCTTAATTAGTGACCTGTTTTTGCTGCTTTTACTTGTTTTGCTCTTCAAGACTCGTACTCCTTGTTTCCTTTTCCTTAATTAACAGCCAAACAATGAGATACAAAAAGAGCCAAAACAGGACCAGCAAACTGTGTCCATCATACAGTATCTGAAATTAAAGAGGAAGGTTTAAGGAATGATGATCTGCTCTGTCCTCAAAAGATTTGAACAGTGCTCTAAAAAAAAAAAAAAGGCAACAATTTTGTATGTATGCTATTACACAAAGAGAGTAGCAATAAGCCATGGAATTAAAAAAAAAAAAACAATCTGCACCTAATTAAGCAACCGGTTGGAGTGAAATTGGTTGTTGGGAGGCTGAGGCCCTGACTTAGTTGGCCTTCTTGACTCACTTTACATTTAAAGAAAGAAAAGAAGCAATTCATAGGAACAAGGAAGAAATTCAGGGGAACAAATCTTAAAAAAACAATTCCAATGAAAGGAAAAGTTTATTAACAGCAAACACTGGTCACCAATTAAGAAAAGGGTTAAATTAAATGAATGAAAACCTGCAGCCACTGTTGCTGTCCAGGACTGGAATTTGAGATCACTGTTCTAGGGAGTGGAGTGTTTACTTGTGTTTTGCTGTGCTTGGTACCTAATGCCTCTTAATTGGGCAATTATGGAACTGTTTATGTTACTTGTGTGCTTTGGGACTCCCAGTTATTGACATGTAATGTGTGATGTACTAATCCAAGTCTCCCCTGGAAGTCAGTGTTCAGTTTTGGTCTCACTAATATACAAAACAACATTGCAGCACTAGAAAAAGTCCAGGTATGAGCAACTAGGTTAATTTTGGTACTGAAAGGTGAGCTTTGAGGAGAGACTGAAGGAGGTGACCTATTAAGTTTAACCCAGTGGATATTAAGAGGAGCCATAATCCAAGTGTTTAAAATTTTAATTTTAAAGACAAGTAGTACAGTAGGTACTTTAAAACACATTCTTCAGTAAAAGCACACAATGGGGTCACAGTTGGAAACTTGTTAAGGACACATTTCACACACGCAGTTGAACTTTAGGAACCTCCAAATCTGGACTTGATGTTTTTGATTAGCTTGTTGGGCTGAATGGCTCATTCTCACCACAACTGTGAAACAGCCTGAGCCAGTGCTACCCAATATGAATCTGAGTCTAATCGCACCCCGTCAAGTATTTGTGGAGGCCAACAAGCCTAAAGCATGAGAAGTGTGTTTAGTATGGATAGATAATGTGTACTGTACAGTATATGGTTATTATTGCATTGTATCTGTAGATTAATTTTTATGGTTCTCATGTTGCATTCATTTGCCAACAAAATGAATTTAATGAAACTACTTTGAGAATGAAGTTTTTTTTCATCATAAACTGTAGGCTGAATTTCTTTCAGGAAAACTCAGTTTTGTTAAACATTCAAAAATTCTTTATTTTTTGTTGTCAAATTTGTATTTTAATATTTTTTTATACCCAAATTATAGTAAGCATATAGCTAACAAATGTAAGGTGTGAAAAAGAACAGTCTTGATACACAAAGAAAGATTTGAGGCAGCTACCTGTATACTTGAAGCCTGGCTGCAAAAAAACAAAATAAATTGCACAGATGTGTACAGAGTTGAGTCCAAAGCAGAAGTGAAGTTAAAGAGGAAGTTGTCTTGAATTTAAGGCAGGCGGGTAGAATTGATGTCATCATGCCGGAATCAGGCATAATTTCCCGTGTCTGGTCTGCAGAGATAAAAGAGGAAGGTTTAGTGCACCCCGCCACCCCCTGGCCTGGTGTGGAATTACGCTCTTCTGGTCCATTTAGCAGCATCGCATGTGCACATGTGTGACAAAGGGCACTGTACAATGTTGTATTTTGAAGCATATCTTGCATGCATTGTGTTGCATATAGCCAACTCTATTTTTTAGCTGCTAAAAAGATTTTTTAAATATTTGTGCAGTTTTGAGAAATGTGTTAAAGAATTTGTGAAGCATAGAAACTGTTTTTGGAAATGGGTATCGAAGGTTATGAAAAAAACAATAAGTCACTTGCACTTCAGCAATAGCATCAAATTCCAGAAGTCGCTATCATTCATGACCAGTAAGTATTGCTTCCTTACCTTGAAACTTCTGTCAAGGACAACACACTGTGGGAAATGCATTGCTTATTATTGATAACTTGGACTTTACACTGGCAGATGAGGACTTTTAACTCTCAGAAAAAAAGTGACAATTTAAAAAATTTTCATGTATTGCAAGCAAAATGAAACACTTCAGAACCACACAACCTTAATTCCAAATCAAACATTTGCATCAAAATGCATAGCACACTAAATGAATATGTATAACAATATTTTATACACAGTACAAAAACAATTAAAACACAGCTGTCACAATGAGCATGTCGTTGGTGGACAGACAGTAATAGAAGTCACACAAGTGCTATGAGTTATTTACTGTTTGCTGTAGTTTCATTGTGCAATGATCACGTGAACAAAAAACAACACGAGAAGTATAAAAGAAAAAAAAAAATCAGCATTTTCCCCCCAATGGGGTTACCTGTAAATTTTTCTACTCTTAACAACATCTAAATCTGATCCTCTCGTTTATGCCTGTTTCATTACCAGAATTTCATCAGCATTGCATGCTAAAATCTCTATAAGCCAAGCAACCTTAAAAAAAACTTCCTCGCCTGCCTTATCAAGCACTGGCTATCATCTATTATAAAGTCATCACATGCATCCTCCATTGCTTGCACAAGGGAGTTTTGTTGCTGAGGATTGTGGTTGTACCCCTTCCAATGCCAGGAGGAAAAAATCTTCAGTAGTATTGAGAAAAGGTGAATATGGTGGAATGTATAACACAGAGAAGATTGGGTGGTTCTAAAACCAGAATGGCTGCTGCATGATGCAAATGTAATTTACCCCATATATTTGTGTAGGGTGTCTCCTGGTGTTGGATATTTATGGGGGGAGAAGATGCGCTATGCTGTGCAGTCCAAGTACAGCATGATGAAGGATCTCATGAACGATAATGGCAGCACACAGTGTGATTTTTATCCCCATGTTGACCAGGAGCATCAACTGTGGAATGCTGTCCAGTTTGGTTCCTTTCATGCTGTCTTTGTTGGATGAGATTAAATATAGCTTCATCAATGACTCAAGCACACTCTTTAACTAAACAGTACCCAACTTTTCCATGTTTTCCATTTTTTTATTAATTTCAATTAGAAGCAGGTAACATTCCATACAATCAAGTCAGATTTAACAAAGCAAAATTCAACCTCTCATCTAAGAGAAAGACAGCTGAGCAAACAACCAAAGCTATTCTTTAAAAGCAGCAAGGAAGGAAGAGTATGCTTTTCCCCAGAATGGAAGCTTATTATTTAATGTTATTGATTAGATCCTGCCATATTTTTAAAAAAGTTTTGAACAGATCCTCTAAGTAAGAATTTGATTTTTTCCATTTCAATTAGTATAGACATCAGACACCCACTGACTTGAAAGTGGTGGGGTGGGATTCTTCCAGTTGAGCAAGAGAAGTGTATGTGCTAGTAGTGAGGTAAAGGCAATTACAATTTGTTTGTCCTTCTCCACTTCAAGCCGGTCTGGGAGTCCACCAAACACAGCCATTAATGGGCTTGGAGTTTTTGTGACACCAAGAGTTTCTGATGGGCATTCAAAGATTTTTGTCCAAAATGTTGTTAATTTGGTGCACGCCCAGAACATATGGCCCAATGAGGCTTGAACTACAGTACATTACAATGTTCAGAGATTGAATCTTGTCCTAGGAACATTTTCGACAAATCTCTTAAGAGTATTTTAATCCTGGACATTTTCCAAGCATTAAATACTGTATATTTTGAAAAGGTGAAAAAAGGTGGTTGTCATATAGAGGTGCAACAGATAAAAGCTTCTCTGTCTTAAAATCCTTCCTATATTGGTTCCATAATTCTGAGAGAATGAAGGGCAATTGGATTATTACTGTATTGACAAAAATTTGTATTAACAGGGGAAAGAGCAGGGAATATAAAGAAGTACTGCAAGATTTTATTTCTATTGCAGACCAGGCTTGTGGATATCAATTTATGTTCATTTCCAGGCCTTTACATCTTGTATATTTGACACCCAGTAATAAAAGTTAGGTAGTGCTATTCCCCTTCTGCTTTAGGGTCATCCTTTGGATGTGTGGATGTTTCGATTCCCAAATAAATGAGGTTATGATTAATCTAATTTCTTTAAAAAGTATTTGTTAATGTATATGGGGATGCTTTGAAATAGGAAAAGAAGCTTGGGAAGGAAAGTCATCTTTACAATGTTGATTGTCCCAGCTAATGTAAGATGGAGTGTAGACCATCTGTTCATGTCTTGTTCATTTTTTTCCACGCAGACATTAATTTTTTTTTTAAAAAAAAAAGATCTTTATATTTACTCCTAGATATTTAAACTAGTTTGGGGAGGCCATGGAGATCGACTTTTACATGGCTTTGAGGAGATTCTGGTCCACAATCTAGCGTCTCAGGAGGGGGAAGCAGTGCAGTGTCAACACTGTATATGGTGGGGATGGTGCGCTGCTGACCTCGACTCGGGACGTTGTGGGTCGGTGGGGGAAGTACTTTGAAGACCTCCTCAATCCCACTAACATGCCTTCCAATGAGGAAGCAGAGCCTGGGGACTCAGAGGTGGGCTCCCCCATCTCTGGGACTGAGGTCACCGAGGTGGTCAAAAAACTCCTTGGTGGCAGGGCCCCAGGGGTGAATGAGATACACCCGGAGTTCCTCAAGGCTCTGGATGTTGTAGGACTATCCTGGTTGACATGCCTTTGCAACATCGTATGGACATCGGGGACAGTGCCTCTGGATTGGCAGACTGGGGTGGTGGTCCCCCTCTTTAAGAAAGGGGACCAGAGGGTGTGTTCCAACTACAGAGAGATCACACTCCTCAGCTTCCCTGGAAAAGTCTATTCGGGGGTCCTGGAGACGAGGGTCCATCAGATAGTTGAACCTCGGTTTAAGGAGGAACAGTGTGGTTTTTGTCCTGGTCGCGGAACAGTGGACCAGCTCTACACCCTTAGCAGGGTCCTTGAGGGTGCATGGGAGTTTGCCCAACCAGTCTACATGTGTTTTGTGGACTTGGAAAAGGCATTCGACCATGTCCCTTGGGGAATCCTGTAGGGGGTGCTCCGGGACTATGGGGTACTGGACCCCCTGATAACGGCTGTTCGGTCCCTGTACAAATCCATAAGTCAAAAAAGTAAGCCAAATCCATTTCCAGTGAGAGTTGGACTCCGCCAGGGCTGCCATTTGTCACCGATTCTGTTCCTAACTTTTATGGACAGAATTTCTAGGCGCAGCCAGGGCGTTTAGGGGGTCTGGTTTGGTGTACTCAGTATCGAGTCACTGCTTTTTGCAGATGATGTTGTCCTGTTTGCTTCATCAGGCCGTGATCTTCAGCTCTCTCTGGATCGGTTCACAGCCAAGTGTGAAGCGGCTGGGATGGAAATCTTCACCTCCAAATCCGAGACCATGGTCCTCAGCCAGAAAAGGGTGGAGTGCCCTCTCTGGGTTGGGAGCGAGATCCTGTTCAGAGTGGAGGAGTTCAAGTATCTCAGGGTCTTGTTCATGAGTGAGGGAAGAATGGAGCGTGAGATCGACAGGCAGATCGGTGTGGCGTCTGCAGTGATGCGGACTCTGCATCGGTCTGTCGTGGTGAAAAAGGAAATGAGCCGTAAGGCAAAGCTCTCAATTTACCAGTCGATCTACGTTCCTACCCTCACCTATGGTCATGAGCTATGGGTAGTGATCTAAAGAATGAGATCGCGAATACAAGTGTCTGAAATGAGTTTCCTCCGCAGGCTGTCTGGGCTTTCCCTGAAAGATAGGGTGAGAAGCTCATTCATCTGGGAGGGGCTCAGAGAAGAGCCGCTGCTCCTCCGCATTGAGAGGAGTCAAATGAGGTGGCTCGGGCATCTGATCAGAATACCTCCTGGACGCCTCCCTGGTGAAGTGTTCCGGGCACGTCTAACCAGGAGGAGACCCCGGGAAAGACCCAGGACACACTGGAGGGACTATGTCTCCCGGCTGGCCTGGGAACACCTCGGGATTCCCCCGGAAGTACTAGAAGAAGTGGCTGGGGAGAGGGAAGTCTGGGTATCCCTGCTCAAGCTGCTACCCCCAAGACCAGATCTCGGATAAGCGGAAGAAGATGGATGGATATTTAAACTGATCTTTTAAGATAAATGGGAAGGTGTGCTAGAAGAATCAGTAGAAAATGCATACTTTTCTTTTGAGTCTAGATATGCTTTAAAAATCTGCTAATACATTTAGGACTGCTGGCACAGAATTTTGTGGATCAGATATATACAGTACAGTATCATCTGCATATAGTGATATGTTCTGTTCAATTCCTTTTCTGAAAATTCCCTTATCTCTGATGCGTTTTAAAAGTATATAGCCAATGGTTCAATGGAGATTGCAAAGAGCAAAGGAGATAAAGGGCATCCTCGTCGAGTACTACATTCTAGTTTGATGTAGTCTGAAATAATGTTGTTAATACAAAGTGAGGCTGCTGAACTTGTATGCACATATGTTTGGGCTGAACCCAAATTTGTGCAATGTGCTGAATAGGTAGTCCCAATCAACCATATCAAATGCTTTTTATGCATCTCTGGGGTACTAGATTTAATGGGTGAATATATTATATTAATTTAATAAATCTAGTTTGGTCTTGTGAAATTACAGAAGGAAACACTTTCTCAATCTTTCTGGCTAGAATGTTTTCAAAAGTATGTTAATGTCATTATTCAGAAGTGATGTTGGTCGGTATGATGCACATTGTAGTAAGTCTTTATTTTTCTTAGGAAAGATAGTAATTAATGTTTGGCGAAAATTTTGAGGTAGAATTTTGTTGTCTTTAGCTTCAATTAACATTGCTAATAATAGTGGACCTAACTTATTTGATTTGTTTTTCTATAAAATTCCACTGGGTAGCCATCAGGGCCAGCTGCTTTCCCACTTTGAAGTGAGTTTAATTCATCTAGTAATTCTGAAAGTGTCAGAGGTTTATCCAGTTGCACAGCACTAAGAATATCTAGCTTTGGTATCTGTAATGAATCAAAAAACTCATTAGATTGTGTCTGTTACTAACCTGATGTAAGACATTGTATGTAAATTATAGTGTAAATAAATTAGGGATCCATATTCGTTTACACCAAATATGTGTGGATCTACCTACACATACTGATGCCTTAACTCATTATTCCAGTCAGAATTTGTTTGAAATGGTATTATATAATTTGTTTCATACTTACAGAGTGCTTTTTTAAGAATCATTTGCAGTTGAAATACTTATACGCCAGCAAAGACATTATTATTCATAAGAATAGCCTTTTCCTTTTTCATTTCTCTTCATCAGTTAGCCTTGTTGGTTAGTAAAACGTTTACATTCTGAATTTCTACAGAAATCTTCATCTCACAGGTGTAATACATTTTTGTATAGTCTATACAGTAATGTTCTGTAAAATATTACTGCATTTAGTTTAAAGTATAGAATGTAACACTGTACTTTACTGCTATAGTTTTACTCTAACAGTAAAAGTCTAATAATTCTCAAAACTGCATAGACATATTCAAAATCTTCTTGTACTTTGTATCAAAATGTCTACACACTAACAGTGTTACAGTACATGTGCAAGAGACCCTGGTTGCTGTACCTATTTTGAGGTCTAAATTGGAAAATTATGGAAGCCACAGAAAAATAAATGAGACAAGTTGGGATGTACATGTTGAATTTCTTCTGTCATGGCCAAGTAATAATTGATGACATGGTTCCATTTTTTCCCCAAACATTTAAAACACATTTCCAGAAACTGCAGCTCAGTTTCTCAAAACTCTAAACACAAACTGAAAAGAGTTAACTACTTTGTCAAAACTCAACAAATCTCTTGCAAAATGAAACACGGCATTTGAACACATGTTCTCTCTTCTCAAAATCTGATTCCTTCCACCAAAACAATACACAAAGCTATTTTAATGTCTTACAGAGCAACAAATAAACACTGATGTGATTAATTCAAAACACTATCATCTAAAGTGTTCATGTATGTTTTGTTTTCATAAGGTTAGGGTACATATTCAAATGAATACAAGAATAAGTTTCTTTTTTCTTGTTTTGGTGAAGTGTAGGGGTTTTTTTTTTGTCGAGAAATGGCATTTACAGTACTACATGTATATGCAACACAAATGTTACCTATTTTACGTAGTATGTAGCAAAACTCAGTGATTTCACCTACTGTATGTAATGGAAGTACAATGAAAAACAGTACAAAGAAAATCCTGTGCACAGATACAAAAAAGGTAACTAAAGAAATATTTAATAATAATAATAATACATTTTATTTCAAGGTGCTTTTGTAAACACCCAAGGACACTGTACAGATAATAAAATTGTAAAACCAACAAAGACATGCATGTACACATACACATACTGATATGCATATATCTATGGAACTGAACTCTAAATAGAAAAGTTTTAAGATGGAATTTGAAAATAGCTAGAAAATCTGTGTCCTAAATGTTTTCTGGTAGTGAGTTCCAGAGACGAGGAGCACTATGACTAAATGCCCTGGAACCCATGGTGATCAGGCATGCGGTGGGGGGTGATGAGAAGACCAGAGTAGATGACCTAAGAGTGAGGTTAGGTATTTAAATATGTATGAGGTCAGAGAGGTGTAATGAAGCAAGGTTATGAAGTGCTTTGAAGGTAAGTAGAAGAATTTTAAAAGCAATGTGAAATTTTATAGGAAGCCAGTGAAGCTGTTTAAGAGATGGGGTAATGTGTTGCATGGAAGAGGTCTGAGTTATAATACGGGCAGCTGAATTCCGAACAAGCTGGAGTTCATGGAGAGGCTTATGTGGGAGACCAAAGAGAACAGAATTACAATAATCAATGCAGGAAGTGACCAATGCATAAGTAAGGATGGTGGTGCTATTTAGTGTGAGGGTGGGTCACAGGCGTGCAATGCTACGGAGATGAAGAAAATATGACTGTGTAACATTATTGATATGGGTTTCAAAAGACAGAGTACTATCAAAGATAACCCCCAAACTCTTTCCCTGAGGGGAGGGACAGACTGATGTACCATCAATATTAAGTGAAAAATTATTAGATTTTGATAAAGCAGACTTGGAGTCAATGAGGAGAACCTCTGTCTTATGGCTATTGAGTTGGAGGAAATTAGAAGAAAACCAATATTTTACCTCAAATAGACAGTCATTGAGGCAGGAAGGAGGAAGGACAGAGTTGGGCTTTGTAGAAATAAAGATCTAAGTAGCATCTGCATAACAATGAAAATCAGTTCCAAATTTCTTAAAAATGGCACTAAAAGGGAGTAGATACAGTATATTAGTAAGGGGCCAAGCACTGATCCCTGGGGAACACCACTAGTGACTGGGAGGGATCATGATCGAGAGTTTTTTAGATGAACAAACAGTACAATTAGGTATGAAGTAAGCCATATAAAAGGAGTATCGGTAATGCCAATGGCAGGTAACCAATACAACAAAATAGCATCTGAGACAGTATCAAAGGCAGCACTCAGATCAAGTAGAACAAGGATTGTTAAAAGCCCAGCATCAGCAGCCATCAACAGGTCATTAGTGACCTTTACCAAGGCTGTTTTAGTACTATGTTTTGGACGAAAGTCAAACTGAAACGTCTCAAACAGGTTATCCGTGAGATGAGTATTATTAACCTGTTCTGCCAGTACTTTTCAAGAATTTTGGAAAAGAATGGTAGACTTGACATAGGACGATAATTATTGTAGTCCTTGAGGTCAGCACCAGGTTTCTTTAAAATTGGAGTTATTACAGCTGATATGAGGGATAAAGGAACAAAACCAGATCTCAGAGAGGATTGAATGATATTGGATATAAGTGAAGGCAAGCAGGCTTTTACCAGTCGAGTAGGCATGGGATCAAGCTGACAAGTGTCAGATCCAGATACAGTATATGAATAAGAGAAGAAATTTCAGTTTCAGTGGGAAAATCAAAACAGTTGATAGATAAGTAAAAGGAGGTTCAGTTTAAATATTTAAATAAGAATTGGATGGACAATGTATTGAAGATGGAAGTTGATGATGAATATTATCACTTTTGGTTTTAAAAAAGGTCAATAATGCATCACATGCAGCAGTGCAACACATATGAGATGGAATTATATCAGGAGGTGCCAGAATTCTGTTAACAGTGGAAAACAAAACTCTTTTGTTACTATCAGACATGAGTACCATATATACTTGCGGATAAGTTCTCCTGTGGATAAGTCAGGGCTTGATTTTACCTTATAATTTCTTGTATTTTATAAGGTCAGTCGTATAAGTTGAATGCAGAAAACTCACGCTATTGGTCCAAGAGATAATGATATACTAACGCCTGCCCACCTGAGAGAGTAACCACGGAGCACACTGCCTTTTTTCTTTTCTATGTATTGTGCCTATGTGACCCCATGGTAATACCCAAACTATCCCGAAGCAATGTTTGCACTGATTTGTGTTTTTTGTATTTCACACCCTCATTCACCTTTATCGTAAGAGCATCCCTTGTCTACGATGGAGCATTCATTCAGAAAAAATATGAAGCTTGTTTTAAATTAAAAGTCGTTAAAGTGGCAAAAGAAATTGGTAACTGCGCTGCTGCAACAAAATTCAATGTGTCTGAGAAACTGGTATGAGATTGGAGGAGGCAAGAAGAAAATTAAGTGTCTTATTTTTGAAAGGGCGTATAAATTGGGTTTTGATTTTATGATTGATTTTTCCGATTTCAAGACGCAACTTATACACGAATATATAT
>JANRMT010062856.1:35880853-35915808 GCA_026402145.1 Polypterus bichir lapradei
ATCGCTCCCTTGAACCACTGTCCACGACTCCAGACACCAGGTAAAAGTCCAATAATTGACTTTATTAAATTGCCACAGTGCACAAAGCACCCTCTCCTCCACTATACTCATTAAATAACCACAAATAACAATAATAAACAATCCTCCACTCCCAGAAGCGTTGCCACCCTTCCACTCTGCTCAGCTCGCCATCTGGGAGCTCCCATAGTCCTTTTATATACCCTGACCCAGAAGTGTTCTCAATTCCCAGTCCATGTGATCTTGTATCACTTCTGGGTCAGGTAAAATGTTCTTTTCTTCACCCCGGAAGCCCGTCGCTCTTCCTTTGACGAACTTCCGGGTTAAAGGGCACAAAGAAGTCTTCGGTCCTCCCTGCAGCTCCCTCTTGCGGCCCCTGTGGTATCCAGCAGGGTCTTGTATAAAAACTACATGTCCCATGACTCCCTGCTGGTCTTCGGGGCACCTCCATACTGCAGGGAGGGCTCCATCTGGCGGACTGGGGGTATTGGCCGGGATGACAAGCCGGCCACATCTCACAATATATATATATATTGTGGAGGTTGGCCCACACTATATACAAAAGTGCCACACAAACCCCAAAAGTCCCCAAAGTCCTAGCCACACAATGCCTTTCTTCAGGCCCCTTTTATCCACACCTGGATGTGCTCCAGGTGCTTCCCGGCAATCTCCCACCAACACGCCCCCGTGGGTTGGAAGTGCCGGCTGTATACCCGGAAGCACTCCAGGTATCCCTGCTCCTCTTCCCCCCAGCACTTCCTGGTGTGGCGGAAGTGCTGAGGTCCAGGGCTCCAAAGGCATGGGGGCGCCCCCTGGCGGTGACCACGGGCCCCTACAGGGTGAAGCTTCAAAGCTCTGTACCCGTGGCTCCCAAAAGAACCAGAGCGGTTGCCCCCAGATGGTCCTTTGACTATATATATATATATATATATATATATATAGTACAGGCCAAAAGTTTGGACACACCTCCTCATTCAATGTGTTTTCTTTATTTTCATGACTGAAGGCATCAAAACTATGAATGAACACATGTGGAGTTATGTACTTAACAAAAAAAGGTGAAATAACTGAAAACATGTTTTATATTCTAGTTTCTTCAAAATAGCCACCCTTTGCTCTGATTACTGCTTTGCACACTCTTGGGATTCTCTCGATGAGCTTCAACAGGTAGTCACCTGAAATGGTTTTCACTTCACAGGTGTGCCTTATCAGGGTTATTTAGTGGAATTTCTTGCTTTATCAATGGGGTTGGGACCAGCAGTTGTGTTGTGCAGAAGTCAGGTTAGTTGGACGATCATTTATTTTTCAACAGGACAATGACCCCAAACACACCTCCAGGCTGTGTAAGGGCTATTTGACCAAGAAGGAGATAATGGAGTGCTGTAAATGGTCATGAAAATAAAGAACACACATTGAATGAGATGGTGTGTCCAAACTTTTGGCCTGTACTGTATATTATAATTTGGGCGGAGTGGTGGCTGTGAGGCTAAAGATCTGTGCTGGTATCCAGAAGGTTGCCAGTTCAAATCCCCATCACTGCCAAAAGAGATTCTACTCTGCTGGACTCTTGAGCAAGGCCCTTAACCTGTGATTGCTCCAGGGGTGCTGTACAATGGCTGACCCTGCGCTCTGACCCCAAGAGGTATGCGAAAACTAACAAATTCCTAATACAAGAATTTGTATAAGGCGAAATAAATAACAAAAAAAAAAATACAGTAATAAGCGGTTTTAGCTGCAGATAATGCATCTTTGTACAGACAAATGTGCTCACGATACTTTTCTAGGTGCACAGTGAGTCCAGTTTTTTTATGTAGATGTTGTAAGCGACATCCATTTGCTTTAAGCTGCCAAAGCTCAGGAGTGAACCAGGGAGCAGAGTGTATTAAGAAAACAGTCCTGGTTTTTAGAGGTGCAAATGTGTCCAAAAGGCTATGGAGTCTGTCATTGTAGTAAGAAACCAATTCATCAAGAGTAAGTAAATCTTCATTGTGAATAAGGTTATCAACTGCTGTAGTCAAGGCAGAGATATTTATATTTTTTATGTTACGATAACACATATAACGTTGTTATTTAAGTTTGAATAATGGCAGACTAACACTAAATAAAACTAATCTATGGTCATATATAAAAAAATATGATACATTACAATTACTTGGGGCAATGCCAGAGCATCATACAAGATCAAGAGTGTGGCATCTGGAGTGAGCTGGGAAATTAATAAATCGTTGTATACCAAAACAAAACATAAAATCCTTTGTGGACAGGCAGTTAAAATCACCCACCAGAATAACATTGGGAGAAACAAAGTCACACAACAAAGTCAATAAAGTAGAAAAAAAAATCATTACTAAATTTGGGTGGCCGATATATAATAACCAGCATTGTAGATGTAGAGCCCATTATTTTTTAATGCTACTGATGCAAAAAAAAACATTAAGCAGCAAGGACAGAATAGCCACTTTAAAGTTCTCATTATACAATATCACGGGCAACACTGATTAATTTGTATAATATTCTTAGTTTGCTCCCAGGTCTCAACCACACAAAATAAATCAAATGTATGATCCTCCACAAGATCATAGATTAAAGGACCTTTATTGGACATAGAACAGATGTTAAGAAGTCTGATAGTTAATCTGTTCTTTCTGGTCGACCATAGTAGATAAGCTAGTACGCTGCAGTCAATAGTCCGACCCGAGTTCCTAAATGGGGGAAGAGTTTAAAGAATAGAACGAGCATATTTGTTTGGTGTCATCGTATTTGAAAGTCCAACAAGATCCTCTGTGGATGGTTTTTGGATGATGATGATATATATTGCTTTGATGGAGTTGCAGTACTGGCAGTGGTTAAGCTGAGCAAAGCCGCAATTGGAAATGTTTGGCCATCGTATATTGAAACAGTGAAGTTTCCAAATCCAGCAATGGAGAAAAAGCAATCCCAAAAAGAAGGATCCATGTCGGCAATCCGTAAAGCTGTATCATGACAATGACGCATACACTGTAACATCAGCTCAGTCCGAGCAGAAACTCAACCCAGAATAAAAGAAGAAATAATAAAACAATCAGGTGACACTTGATAATCCAAAATTAAATTGAGGCAGCTGAAATGATTCAGTTTTCAGTTCCACAGAAAAAAAGAACAAATAAGATTTGAATCCAAATTATACTAGAGAGCAGTGGCAGTCAGACGCGCCAGCATTCACTCAACCGGAAGCATGCTCTTTTAAGTGGGTGGATTTGAATAATGAAGGTGGATTTATTTATTTATTCATTACTGCAAGACAAAATGTTCATCTGAACTGACAAAAACTGCAAAATGCAGTGAAACAGATCATTCTGCATCCCATCTCTGATCCTTGTCAGGCCAGAGGACCTTATCCACATCACTTGTGATGTTCTCCCTGACCAAGCAGTGGGGAAAAAAAGCCTGGCATGGCAGATCTATCCCTGGTATTCATAATGTAGATGTCACATGCCTCCTCCATTGCTGGAAGTAGTGCCACACAAACGCATTTGTACACTTTCCACCGCCATTCTAAGAAGAATTCATCTACTGGATTTAGAAATGGGGAATATGGTGGAAGATACAGCACCACAAAACACAAGTTGTTGGCAAATCAGTCATGGAACAGTGTGGCCCAGTGAAAACTTAGATTATCCCAAATGACAACAAAGGTGGGCTTCTCTGGTTCCTCTTCCTGTGGGAGAATGAAGATATTTTGAATTCATCAAGGAATGTAAGGAAACAGGGAGTATTATTGGGACCAAGTTGTGCATGGTGATATATAACCCCATGCTGACCAATAACAGCACACATAGTAACCTTTCCACCATGCTGCCCAGGGACATTGATAATGGCATGGTTGCTAATGATGCTCCCTCACCACTGCTTGGTCTTCTGTAGGTTAAACCCTGTCTTGTCAATGAATATATATTCATACGGTTCAGCACTGGTATCAAGCCCAACACTCTGTGAAAAACGGAGAATGAGCATATCGGACAAAAGGCCTACATACAGGAACCCTGAGGTACATAGTAACATGTCTATACAGACTACTGAAAGAATGATGTACTCTCATGCACATATTGGTATCATTGCTCCTTCACTCTGTCAGAGTTGTGCTCAGATGGAACACAATATACCCATTTCATCCTCAGCTGGTGTTGATTCAAGTCAGTTGATTGTTGACAGGCTGACCTGGTCAGTGTTTGCGAAATGGACATTATCTTCCAGCATTAATTTATCAATCAGTTATCAACTGATTTATTTATCAGTTATTTCTCTGATTTCCCACAGGTGATGGCATTATTTTCCAAAACCATGTTGATTATGGTGGTCTCTTATTCATCTGTGAACTTCTGGCCTCTGACACCTCTCGCTGGCCATCTTTCTGTTTTGTAAAAAGTGTAAACACGCATTATAGTAAACATTTTACTGTATAGCTATGTAAATGTAAAACAAAATATTACACTATTACTGTGAGCACTGTAGATATCCATAGAAACTATAAAGTTATGGTATACTGTAATTACTGTAGAGAGTACAGTAAAACTTCTCAAGTTGTTAGTTACCTGTTCTTTTCTCTAAAGGCCCACATAACTGAGGTTAGTTATCATGAAGCAGCTCATATTTGGATGTGGTCACTGCCTCGCTTCAGTCAAGGTTAGGCCATGATTGATTACACGGTCCACCAAAGTTGCACTTGTTTCATTGGAAATATTGGTGCACCTTTGCCTTCCTCTTCCTCCTTATTCTGGATGGCCTCTTCTGCCTGCTATGCCGCACCTTCTCTCACTGTTCCTCTCACTCTTCCTCTTCCTCTGTGTTCTGGCTGCTTCATGTTTTTGCCTAAAACCTGTATAAGTTACTTGAGGCCTCTTTTATACTGACACATGACTGAATTGTTCTTCCAATTGAAGTGCATAGCTGCAACATGAGTGACACTAATTGATAATCAGGGTGTTGCAATTTGAAGGCCAATGTATGTAGGTGAACAAAGTGTGCTAAATGATGCAACTGATTGATTTAAAATGATATTTGAGCGAGACCAATGGAATTGTCCTTAGAGTTTAGCAGTTTGAAGTCATGTTGTTAATACTGTACATGAGCTTCATGTTTTCAGAATTGTGTATAGGGGCAGATTTATGGGGGGCATATGGTGGCATTTGCCACCCTAACAAAATTATGTGCCAGCTCATTTTCTCCCCATTGCAGACATAATATAAATCACAAAGTTGTAATTAATAACTAAGTGTCATCAAAATTCTTTTGACATAAAACATGTCCTGCACTCAGCCTTCTATGTAAACTTGCACATCACAGAACAATGGTTTGTTCCATGCACTATTTACGTCTCTTCATCCTTTTTTTTTCTGCCACTACAAATTTGATGGCGCACAATTTGTGAAATTGAGATCATCTGTCTCAGATGAAAGAATGAGGTAATGTTAAAAATAATTAGTAAATTCTCTTGTTTCCTCTGGATCTTTGAGGTGTGTGGGATTTGCAGCTAGGTGCTTACCTGAAGTTAACATTAAATATGGTGGTATACTCAAAAAAGAACTAAATCCGAAGTTGAAATAACACCAGCTAATAACACCAGCTTTTTTTTTTATATTACTTCTACATGTTGTAATTCTATATTTTATGTTTACACCATTTTATACTTCATTTTGTTTATTATATATTTTTCTTGTTTTATACTCATGATTTGAGAACTTCATTTTAAACTAATACAAATATTTGTCATTGCACACTGCATTTTCTATACATCTGCTGTTATTGGTGTTGGTATACATAAAAACAGTAAAAAGATGAGTTTAAAAATGATTTTCAAACTTAATAAACATTAAAATTACAGCAGTTATGAGTGGGGTACACGCAGGTGTCCAAGCTAGGATGAAGATGTTACCAAATTTACATGTTATGTCAATTGCAGTGGACATTGCTTAAACTTGGTGATAGTTGACATAGTAAGAAGTGTACCAGATGTTGGAAATGTTTTTGCTTTGCTGGAGAAACGGTACACATTCATGTAGGGATCCTCTTCTGTTCATCAGAAATCATTGGAAATGCAGTGTGAGTTGTTCACAGGGGCACCAAGGGGGCTTCAGTACCTTAACGATACACTCCAGGCTTGCAGACATATAGCCTGTCGCAATGTAATGGACACACTGCTGACTGTTCTTAAAGTGCTTGAGGAAATTCAATGTGAGAACAATCCAGAGAGAGCTACTGAAGCACAAGAAATACTGGGTCAAACTAATTTGAATTTTGTAGGGTGTATTGCAGTGTTCAAAAAGGTTTTTAAGTGATTCAAAATTTTTGTCAGACATGCTGCAGTCAAAATCACTTGATCTTTCTAAGTCTGTTGATTTATTTCGGTTGCTGAAAAACTCAATGACACATTATCGCAGCAATGCCTATTTGATGAGATCTGGAGTGATATAGTTGACACATGTGAAAGAAGTGGTATTTCTACAACACAGTACTTCTCAAAGTGGTCAGTGAAGGTAACAGAAAAACTCGAAGACTGTGTTGTGTTTTGATACCATTGATCACATTATTCTTATTAATCGCCTTAGTCAGTGGGTGGGCCTCTCTGGCAATGTCTTAAAATTGGTTTGAGTCTTACCTGACAGGTAGAAAATTCTTTGTTAGTTATGGTAATTATACTTTGAAAACACATATTATTTCTATATGGTGTTCCACAAAGATCTATCCTGGGTCCACTGCTCTTTTCGATCTACATGCTTCCATTAGGTCAAATTATCTCAAGGCATAACATGAGCTACTAGAGCTATGCTGACGACACACAATTGTATTTATCAATAGCGCCTGATGACCCCAACTCTCTTGTCCCACTGACACAATGTCTTACTTGTGTTTTATCACCTCAAGACCAGTTATCCTGCGTTCAAAACCAAAAAATGTGTTCAGATCATACACACAGCAAGTATAAATATATTCACCACAGAGCATTTGTTAGACACTACATAAAATAATATAGGACACAGTATCCAGAGCATGTAGGTAACAGAGAATGTTTATTGTTAATGCATTTAGCAAAAAATGATCGTAGGCAAATTGATATCTACATTTAGCACTTTCATAACAAAAAATAGAAAAAAAGTAAATGACAAGCACATTACTGCACAATCACTGTGATTGAGTTTAATTCTCCAACACCATGTGTTTGTGCGGGGTCCGGCCAGAGGATTTCATTGACATCACAGGCAATATTTTCCCTTGCCAGGCAATGGGAGAAAACCCTCTGGTGTGCCGAATTCAGCCTTGACACAACTCCACAGTTATGTCATCACAGGCATGTTCCATTTCCTCCAATAAATTTTCCCTGTTACGGGGCTGTCGGTCATAGACCTTCCACCGTCACGGAGAGAATAACTCCTCTATTGGATTCAGGAAGGGGCTGTAAGGTGAAAGGAAGAACTTTATGAAGAGGTGGTTGTCAGTGAACCACTCATGTATCAGGACATCACGGTTAAAACTCACAATGTCCCAAACTATGACAAATACAGGATGCGCTACTTGCTGATCCAGCTGCTCACGCACAGCCATAATATCCTGTAGACCACCCAGAAATTTAAGGAGATGTTCAGCAACGGAGAACCCCCCAGTTAATTATGGCTGCACAAAGGGTGACATTGCCACCACGCCAGCAAGGGACTTCCACAATGGCACGTTGACCAATTATGTTCCTGCCTCTCTGCCTCCTTTTCACCAGATTGAATCCTGCTTCATCTATGAAAATGTATTCATGGGGCCTTTCCATGGACTCCAATGCAAACACTCTCTATAGAAACAGATAAGTAGTTTAGTACAGTAAGTGATACAAAAAGACAGACCTCTGCAATAACATATTTACTGTATGTGCACTCCAGATTTACGTACATTACAATATAGTTCACAATACTGTAAAGGTAGCAACTGCAACTACTAGCCTACAGTAACAGTAGGTCTATGAGCATAGATTTGGACTGGAAGTATCAGTGCTGAAGGTGTGTGTAGGTTACACTTAGTTGCACATACTGATATCTTAAATCTTTGACTCTTGCAGTGTTGCGCTCAAAGGGTACTCTGTACACCTGTTTCATGCTAAGTATGTTGTGTTGGAGGACATGGTCAGTAGTTGACAGAGACACACTGCTGATTCCATCAAAGTTGACATTGTCTTCAATAACTCTCTGATGGATTTCATGGAGTCGGATAGCATTATTTTGAAGCACCATGTCAGCAATGAATGCTTCTTGTTGTTGGGAGAAAAGAGCAGTCCTTCCACCCTCATTTGGTCGTGCTTCAATTCTACAGAGGTGACAATGCACTTACAAATATATACAGCCAGTAGAAACAGTATTGTAATGAACATTACAGTACTTACAGTATATTATACAGTATGTCAAATGTTATACAGCAAGGAACAATTACTTGTTCTCTTATCTGAATGTCCTCATGATGCCAGCTACAGAGAATCTGCTCAAATTGAGTTGGGCTCTTTGTCCAGCTTCCCTCATTGTCATCCCATGACCAAAGACATGGTGTACAACAGTTGCCCGAATTTCATCAGTCATGATTGTTCTTGGTCTTACTTGTCCCCTTTCTCCTTGTCCACAACCTCTCACACAAACTCTTCCCCCTCTGCCTCTCGGTATATTTCTGTCCATTGTAGATGGATGCACATGTGCCACCTGTGCCCTCTGAACTGACTTTTATCCTGCCCAATTGGTCATTAGAAACACGTGTGTTCAATTTTGAGTCATTGTGTGTAAGAGATGACAGCTGTGTTGGATTTGTGTTCACATTTTGCTGCCAGTGTTTACAATTTTGCAACACAAGTGTATCACAGTGTGGAAAGTGTTTAATGACTGGGAATGCGCTTAAGGTTTAGGAAAAAAGAGTGGATGAGTTTTGCAAATTGTGTCTAACTACCCGAACAGTGTTTGAGGTTTGAGTGTTTGATTTTGAAAAATGAGTTCAGGCCACAGAGAATTTGGTTCAGAGAATGGGGCTTAGTGTTTTAGCAACTGAGAAAAACTGTAAAAGAATAGTGAACAAAGTGAGAACAGTAGTGAACTTGTAAATTTTTTGGACCCATACTGGAATGTGTTCTTTGAGCTGCTGTCTCAAACATATATGCCATATATGTGCATCTGAAAGAATGTTTTTGTGTTGTTCCCCCTCTTAAAAATATTCCTTCCACCCTTTGGCCACCCCATGTAAAATTCTCTACATCCACCCCGACATAGTTATTTTTTTTGTGTGTATAAAATGGGAGAAAACTGTAACTAGTTTAGCCTAAATCTTATTTCAGCCTTGGGTGAGACATTCCTTCTGTTCCTGCTCTTCCTCTTCCTTGTGCTTGTCGTCTACCTCTATTTCCTCTAAGTAGCTCCATTTGGTTGCTTAGAAGTTAGACACATAGAGACTTCTCCACCCTAGTCTTTTCCTTTTGCAGTACTCAGGTGTCTATAGTCACATGCAAGATATGTGGTCCATCTTGTGTGAGCCCATTAGCAGAACACTGAATGGCAGGTGTTGCCAAAGTACACAATTGATTGATTACATGAAATGTGTTACATTTCTAGCTCTAAGTATTTGCATTTTATTCTGCACTAAATGTCATTTGATTACTTAATCATTTCAGTAGCAATGAGACAAAAGTGTAGCACAAAGGTCTTTAGTGTTTGTTCTGGTGAGGTCACAGTTCTACAACTGATGTCAGTTTATAAAAATTGCTGTCTTTAGTATTTGAAAAGAGGGCATGGGAGGTTATCATGAAACTTGTGTGTAGGGACTGAAAACTATCTGACGTGGTTTGGTAAAAATGTGTAAAGAGTCTGTAATGTGGGTAAACCACAGAAAATGTAATGTATGTAGTGCTGAAGAACTCTGGTACAGTGTGTGAGCAAACAAGAAAAACTGTAGGTTATCACATAGTCTTTGCTGCCATCTACAGGATAAAACCAAATAAGACATTTCTACAGACTTCTCAACACTTGTCTCCTTGTTACTTACTACCTTTTATATATATATATATTTTTTTTGCCAACTCTATAGAGGCTGATTTTTTTCAGAAAACTCATGTATAAATGTATAAAGATGTAAAAACTCATTTTTTTATTACTGTGAGGGAATTTTTTCAATGCTTGATTTTCTTTTATGCAACAAAGATTTTTCAAGATGAAAATCACAAGATTGTACAGTATAATCATCCATCTTAACTTTATTAGCAACTGTCCTCATGTACCTCTGATTTCTCCCTGTGCTGATGGAGCAAAGACTATCAATCAAAACATTTATCCAGGTGTAAATATTAATCATCAAAAATGTACACTCACTTATTAGAATTTGAGGACATAAATACGGTCAAAGGTATGTCAATGTTTTCAAGATGATGAAGATGATGGGGGAGATGAGGAGGAAGGGGTGGCAGACATATCAAATGAAATACATACTACATTGATTCATGGGATGACAATGTGGTTCCAAATGTGAACCACTACACTATTGTCTGCATTTTCAGACCAGAAATAAGGTAAAATGAAGTATGTGTGTATTTTGTATCTACAGTGCGAATGTAAAGTGTTATTTTTACTTCACAGAAAAATATAGATTTACATTATTTAAGTGCATAAAGTGGGGCGGCACGGTGGTGCAGTGGTAGTGCTGCTGCCTTGAGGTTAGGAGACCCGGGTTCACTTCCCGGGTCCTCCCTGCGTGGAGTTTGCATGCTCTCCCCGTGTCTGCGTGGGTTTCCTCTGGGCGCTCCGGTTTCCTCCCATAGTCCAAAGACATGCAGGTTAGGTGGATTGGTGATTCTAAATTGGCCTTGGTGTGTTTGTGTGTGTCCTGCGGTGGGTTGGCACCCTGCCCAGGATTGGTTCCTGTGTTGGCAGGAATTGGCTCCAGCAGACCCCTGTGTTCGGATTCAGCAAGTTGGAAAATGGATGGATGGATGAAGTGCATAAAGTGACCAGTGTTTGTTTCTACAATAATATTGCCAAAAAATAGTTTTTGCAGAAGTGAGAAGCAACCCTCTGCAGAAGGGAGGCAATGGTTGTAGACAGATGACCAAAAAACAGCCACTGTAAATATGGTCATTACCAACAACGCAATGCATTTGTATGAAATGCAAAGATTAATTGTAGAAGAGGAATTTTTCTTTTCATGATGATAGACGTATGGCTGAAACTCCTATCACAGCAGTATGTCTTTTAAGCCATCAAAGAGGTATGTGGGAAAATTTGACTTGAATCAATTCAAGGGTGGATCTGACACACACAAGCATATTTTCCTTGCTGTCTGGCAAGGCATAACGTTCAATGTGATGTGGATTTGGTTTTGTTTTCTTGGCCCTGCCCAAAGAAGAGATGGAGATGAAGTTGAGCAGTTTTTGACAGCCTACACCTGTCTTTGCAGTTTTGTGTTTCTGGAATACGGCAATAAAGACCTGCATGTTTTTGTTTTTTTTATACTGTGTGTACTGCAAGAATACACAGTAAGTGTGTTTGTAGTTTTTTTAATTTCTGACTCAATAGTGTAAATAAAGCATTTGTCTTAAAAGAAGATTTGCTTTATTTTTGCTGTACCTGTAATATTCTGTCAAATACAAATAGTTACAGTAATCTGTAAATAGGCATTAATTCCTGAATGGGAAAGCTTTTTTGCTATAGTGTTATGATTTTTTTTATCACAGATTTGTTGTGATTATCACTAATGTTTGTGTATTTAACTTCTTGTTTGTGTCATATGATAATAAAGTTTGAATTTGATGGAAAAATTAATCTATTTTTTAAAGGATATATTTCATTTTGACATGGACATTAAAGTTTTGCGTAGACAAATGTGTGGTCTTGAAATTGTATTGATAGGTTTGGGGAAAGTGAGAATTATTTAATGAATAGTCTCTTCACTATTCAAAAAATCTGTAACTCAATCAATAGCAGTATTATACATGCAAGGCACTTCCTACCCAAATAAGATATATGGTGTAAGTTTAACTATTCTATTCTCTTTATCTTAATCAGTCAAAAAATGTTATGTGAGTGACTTATACAGCTTTGTTATTAAAATTATTCTAGTGCATATAAAGCTGTCCCAATTAACATTTGGCAATTGATTTAGCAAACTGAGGTGTTCATATGGCAAGGCACCCTCAGATTGGATAAATAATGGTTGTTCTTTTAAACCATTCCAGGAAGCGCTTTCAGCAGACATTTAAAAGGTAAGCCAGCGTCAAATACAGCCTCTTGTATCCGGCAAAACTTAAAGTGGAATGGCAAGGTCATTTCTATGTATTCGCTAGCAAGGATGAAGCAGAAAAGGAATTAAGAAAGCTGATCCCGGGACTATTCTGATACATAATAGTGAGTCATGGCAGTTAATGATTAAAGCAAGGATTAATAATCTACTGTCTGATCTATTCGTTTTAAAATACGGGTTTTTATCAGCATATATTCACATATATTCTCATTATTACTTAGTATTACTAGGGCGCTATCTGTTTATGTTTATGTTTTATTGTGCTTAATTACTTTTTCTTTCCTAATTACTTCATCTCTACCCTAAACGAGACTGTTCAATATCATACCCTTGGTTTATTGTTATTGCTATTACTGCATTAAGACTTGTTATGCTTATTTTGGACACATCTTTAACATCATCACCCGGGTTTATTATCTGGGTGTATCATCTTAATGCACTAAAATTGCTGAAGACTATATATATATTTTAAGTGCAAAATTCTTTTTTTTTTTTTTTTTTTTTAAAGTCTATATTGGTAACAGATATCTCTATCTTTTAACTCTAAAGCACCGCTGCATTGGGGCTTGTTTTGCTTTGGATGTGCTCTGTCTCTGGGTATGTCAGAGGACTGGGACTGTGTGAAGTGGGTTTTAGCCTCACTTGGGGAGGCAAAAAGGGAGGGTGGGGGTTAAGGGGGGGAGAGAAAGAGAGCAGGCTTGATCTATACCTAATCTATCCTATTAATCTTAATAATTATAACTACCAACGTAATAATAAGCTGCATGGCAACAACTCTAGGGGAAATAGGAAATTAAGGCCGAAGCTGTCTCACTTCCAGTTAAGACTATAAAATGACATCAAAAACTCAGAATCAATGTCTCCATGACGGGACAGTTAATTTTGTAAGCTGGAATGTTAAAGGCCTGAATCACGAATTAAAGAGAAAGAAAGTACTCTCTCACCTAACAGGTCTAAATGCTAAAATAGTATTTTTACAGGAAACTCACTTAATAAGCAAGGATCAGTTCCGGCTGCAAAAAGACTGGACTGGCCAAATGTTCCATTCTAGTTTTACAAAGAAAACTAGAGGGGTGGGAATTCTCATACATAGAACAGTACCATTTGTAGCATCAGATGTAGTATTGGATCCTGAAGGGAGATATGTAATGGTCATGGGAGACTTATCTAACTGTAAAATGATTTTGATAAATGTTTATGCACCTAATGTTGATGATAAGGAATTTATACAAAATTTATTTGCATCCATTCCCAATCTGAATTCTCATAAAGTTATAATGGCTGGGGACTTCAATTGTGTTCTAAATCCACTTTTAGATAGGACTTCCTCCACAGGGGGAACGGCATCTAACACCGCAAAGATAATTACAAAGTTTATAACTGATCACAATTTATCAGACCCCTGGAGGTTTTTAAACCCAAATTCAAGAACATATTCTTTCTACTCACCAGTGCATCATTGTTACTCAAGGATTGATTACTTCTTTATAGACAATAACCTCTTGCCATTGATTAAATCTTGCGAATACGATGCTATTGTTATTTCTGACCATGCACCTATGATCTTGGAGCTAAAATTACTAAGCCCCATGCACTCACCCCGCAGATGGCGCCTCAACCCGCTTCTATTAGCTGACGAGAATTGTACGGAATTTATATCCAAACAAATCAAATTCTTTTTAGAGACAAATACATCCCCCGAGATCTCTGCAGGAATACTCTGGGAAACTCTTAAGGCCTTCTTAAGAGGTCAGATTATCTCATATCTTTCCCACAGAAATAAATCCGAAGCCAAGAAAGTAGCAGAGATAAAAAGCGAAATTACTAAAATAGATGAAGAACACGCCAGACTACCAAGCGAGACTCTACATAGGAGGAGGCAGGCTCTACATTCGGAATTAAACCTCTTGACAACTAAAGAAACTGAACAACTAATTTACAAATCCAGACATCATTACTATGAACATGGGGAGAAAGCTAATAAGCTTTTAGCTCAACAAATTCACAAGCAAGAAGTGCGCAACGCAATCTCGGTAATCACTAGCACGAACGGAGATAAAATCGTCGAACACAAAAATATAATGCATACTTTCAAAGACTACTATAAATCCCTATATACTACGGAGTTTAAAGAAGACAATACACAATCTAATACATTTCTAGATACATTACAGATACCACAAATAGACGCTTTTAGTGCGGAGGAACTTGATAAACCTCTGACGTTATCAGAATTACTAGATGCTATAAAATCACTCCAAGGTCGGGAAAGCAGCAGGCCCTGATGGTTACCCTGCAGAATTTTACAAGAAATTCTCCGCTCAGCTAGCTCCCCTCTTATTAGCAACATTTACAGAAGCCAGAGATAACCAATCTCTTCCACAAACCTTTCGCCAAGCACTAATCACTGTCTTTCCAAAACAAAAATAAGGACTTATTACAATGTGCATCATACAGACCAATTTCACTTCTGAATAACGACGTTAAAATACTCTCTAAAATCTTAGCCAGAAGGATGGAGAAAGTGCTCCCCTCGGTAATATCACAAGACCAAACTGGATTTATTAGGGGCCGGCACTTATCTTCCAATCTTCGACGCCTGTTTAATGTAATATACTCACCAACTAAATCAAACACCCCAGAAATATTATTATCATTGGATGCAGAAAAAGCATTCGACATGATTGAATGGAAATACCTTTTTACTATATTGGAGAAGTTTGGGTTTGGCCCAAACATCTGTGCATGGATTAAATTACTGTATACTAACCCAGAAGCTTCAGTTTGCATCAACAACATTTGCTCAGACTACTTTAAACTAGAACGTGGCACTAGACAAGGATGCCCCTTGTCACCGCTGCTGTTTGCGATTGCCATTGAACCACTGGCAATACATTGTCGAAATACCGATCAGATAAAGGGGATTAGCAGAGAAGGACTGGAACAGAAAATTTCATTATATGCAGATGACATGGTACTGTATATATCAGACCCAGAAAATTCCGTGCCTGCAGTCTTAGCAGCACTCACAGAATTTCAAAAGATCTCTGGTCTCAGAATTAATCTGAATAAAAGTGTACTCTTTCCAGTGAACTCTCAAGCATATAATATTAGATTAGATACCCTACCTTTTATCATTGCAGAACAGTTTAAATACCTAGGGGTAAACATCACAAGTAAACATAAAGCTCTATATCAACAAAATTTTGCCGTTTGCATGGAAAAAATTAAACAAGACTTGCATAGATGGTCAACCCTTCATCTCACACTAGCTGGAAGAATTAACACTGTTAAGATGAATATTCTTCCTAAATTCCTTTTTTTATTTCAAAACATCCCAATATACATTAATAAATCATTTTTAGGCAATTAAATTCGACAATAACCTCATTTATTTGGAATTCAAAACATCCACGCATCAAAAGAGCGACCTTACAAAGACAAAAGGCAGAAGGCGGCATGGCTCTTCCTAACTTCCAGTTTTATTACTGGGCAGCAAATATACTGGCGATAAGTACCTGGACACAAATAGAAGAACATACACAGGCTTGGTCCGCAATAGAAGTAAAATCCTGCAGTACTTCTTTGTATTCCTTGCTCTGTGCTCCAATAAACACACGTTATCGGCAATACACTAATAACCCAATTGTGCTCCACTCACTTAGAATCTGGAACCAATGTAGAAAGCATTTTAAGACGGAGAAGCTTCTATCTGTGGCACCCCTGCAAGAGAACCACCTCTTTCAACCTTCACAAACATATGCAGTTTTTAATATTTGGAAAAAATTTGGAATTAACTTGCTTAGAGATCTTTATATAGACAACATCTTTGCATCCTATGAACAATTACATTCCAAATTTAACATTCCAGCTACACATTTCTTTCACTATCTTCAAATCATAAACTTTGTTAAACAAAACCTTCCAGATTTTCCTCATCTTGCACCCTCATCCATGCTGGAAAAAATATTGCTCAATCTCAAGGACTTAGACTCCATCTCTACAATATATAAAATCATTTTACAATCCCTCCCTTTCAAAGATCCAAGAAGACACTGGGAAAAAGATCTTTCAATTAATATATCAGAAAAGGAGTGGAAAGTAGCAATGCAGAGAATTCACATGAGCTCCATATGCGCAAAGCATACAATCATACAACTCAAAATTATATATCGAGCACATCTGTCTCGACTAAAACTTTCCAAAATGTTCCCAGGGCATGATCCAACCTGCGAAAGTTGCAACCAAGTCCCAGCCTCACTAGGTCACATGTTCTGGTCCTGCACCAAATTAACATTATTCTGGACAAACATTTTTAATTACCTTTCAGATAGCCTTGGACTCAAAATCCCTCCAAACCCATTAACAGCTGTGTTTGGTGCTCTTCCAGATGGTTTTAAAGCGGAGAAAGACAAACAAATTGTGATTGCATTCACTACACTTTTGGCACGTAGACTTATTCTCAGAAACTGGAAAAACCCAAACTCTCCTCTTTTAAGTCAGTGGGAAACCGATGTGTTATATTATTTGAAGTTGGAAAAAATCAAATACTCAGTTAGAGGATCCGTACAGACTTTTTTCAAAACATGGCAGGATCTAATCAGTAATATTTTAAAATAAGTTCATAAGGCACAGAGAATTTATTAATTTAGGTATGTTTACAAGCCTTAAATTTAACGCCGTTTGGCTTGCTCTCTCTCTCAGGGGTGGGGATCGATCTGTTCTTAATTTTTTTACTCTTTGTAAAAACTTGATTGCTTTGTATGGATTGTAATAAAATTAATAAAAATAAATAAATAAATAAAAAAATAAAAGGTAAATCCCCAACAATTACTTCAATTGCAGGAAGCACGCACCTACAAATACAAGAAATATTCTATATGTGATCATTTTGATGCTACTCACAGCAACCCAGTGCATGAATTTGATGATTTACACAGTTTGTCAGACATGTTGCCTTTCTGATATTGTTTTTGTGCCTTTTACTTGAGACCACATAGTTAGGCTTGTGCTTCTTGTTTCACAGTTGGCTGGTTCAAGATACATCCTCTGGATGTTGTCATGTTTCAGCCAGGGTTCCCACCTGGCCGGGGTTCAAATACCGTTTTTATGTTTATTGTTTTCATGTTGCATGTCATCAGTGTTGATTATTTAGTTTCTTTATGTCAATGTGTATTCTGTTAGGTTTCTTGTACTGTATTTTACTTTTCAAGGTAACTGTAACAATTAAAACACATTCTAAAAGTACAGAATAAAACAAGCTACTGAATAAACTTGGGTATAGACAGTTATTTGATTAAAGACACTGGATAGCTGACAAGCTGTTTTGTACAAAAAGGCTGTGGAGTCTCTATGTTAAAATGAGTGAAACAGGAAAAGTGAATTTTGGCAATACCTTGTTCTGTTTGCATAGTATTTTGAAATCTAATAACTGAAAGAACAACATATTAGATTAGCCTGGGAGGCAGCTCAGAATCTTTTTTTTTTAGGGAAAGACTATGGACTTATTCAATCTAGCTTTAAAGCACATACTAGTTCAGAAGAAAAGGCTTAGAAAACTAGAAACACAGATCAGCACATGGGCGGCACGGTGGCGCAGTGGTAGCGCTGCTGGTTCACAGTTAGGAGACCCGGGTTTGCTTCCCGGGTCCTCCATGTGTGGAGTTTGCATGTTTTCCCCGTGTCTGCATGTGTTTCCTCCCACAGTCCAAAGACATGCAGGTTAGGTGCAATGGCAATCCTAAATTGTCCTTAGTATGTGCTTGGTGTGTGTGTGTGTGCCCTGCAGTGAGCTGGTGCCCTGCCCGGGGATTTGTTCCTGCCTTGTGCTGGCTGGGATTGGCTCCAGCAGACCCCTGTGACCTAGTGTTAGCATATAGCAGGTTGGATACTGACTGACAAATCAGCACATACTGACAAATCAGCACACACATTAGTGAAAGAGGCAGTATGTCATCTCACCTCTCAGAAACTCAAAAAATGTGAAATGCACAGGCACACATGTCCACTGTTTTAGAGACACAGGACAAAAGTTTAAACACAAAACTGCTATCTGTCACTGAGGACCATGATATGATTAATCATAATCATGCTTGTGAGACAAATTATCAACTATAATTATTAAAATGTCCCAGGTCAAAAGAGAAAATGAGTGATTACTGGAAGATATTAAAATGATAAGAGCTACTGCAAATTTTCCTCTGCAGAGGAAGAAACAAGGCAAATTCCCATAAAGCTAGCCAAAGTGATCTGACAGCTGTCATTTAAAGGGGGGCAACTCTTCAGAAACAATCTCAACTCATGCAGAGCACAACCCATACGATAAATAGAAACTGCATGAAACTCGTGAAATAATTCATAAGTGGAGAGGAACTTGTTTTCTCCTTCAAAAACTACATGTTATGGAAAAGAAACCTATTCCTTATCCTCACAACTGACCCTGCAATAAAGATCTTGAAGTCCTTCAAGCTCTACTTGCTACTAGGCAATGCCTGTACCTGCCACAAAGGTAAGTGTAAAAGATTTTAAATTAGTCAGAGAGTTTGTGACCAACTGTGAACTGTTTGACCCAGGTAATGCCTAATGTAACTTAAGTGAATATTTAAGACCTATCTAGCAAATTCTGAAATTTTGTGACAGAATACAGAACAAGAAAAAACTGCTTCTTGTTAATAAAACTACAACTTGGCCTGTTCATGCATGGATAGAAAGACAAAACTGGAAAATCTGGTCTAAGTCTGAGTTATTGGATAGGAAATATGAGTGCAAATAGACCCTGCTGCAGTGCACAATATAAAACAAAGAAAAGATCAAGCCACTCTGCCTATATTATGATACAACATACTCTGAGAGACCTTTTTCAGAAAGAAAAACAATCCAGGAATGGAAGATAAGTAACAACAACAATAACATTTATTTATATAGCACATTTTCATACAAAAAAGAAAATGTAGCTCAAAGTGCTTTACAAAATGAAGAAATAGAAAAATAGAAGACACAATAAAAAATAAAAATAAGTCAACATTCATTAACATAGAATAAGTAAGGTCCGATGGCCAGGGTGGACCGAAAAAACAAAAAAAAAAAAAACTCCAGACGGCTGGAGAAAAAAAAAATAAAATCTGCAGGGATTCCAGACCAAAAAGATGACATAGATTTCAAGGGATTGTCTGTTCTGAACCTCTTACCTATGGATTAAAGATTTGATTGTGTTGCATATAGATTTAGAACGCATGCACATAACCAAAATAAGGAATTTAGCTGAAAAGATGTGGGTGACAAAATTCTTTGCAAGTCTGCCAGATAAGGGAAAAAAATTAATAGGCAACGAAGGGTTGGAGGTTCCATGAAAGTGGAAAAAAAGTGATAAATCACCAAGTCAGCCTTCAAAATTGAAATTTAGAGAAAGTTCAGGACAGCGGCATACTTCTAAAGAAGAAGAACCGCTCACTGTTATTGAAAACGTAACCCAAAGCATTAGATCATGTCTTGACCAACATGTGCAGACAAATGAGCAGTCCTCAGCAGCCAAAGCCAATTGGGGCCACACCCTGCAAGCATGACCAGAGATGGACTTCCCACCCCTTCTCTCTCTGGACTGATAAGCCTGATGCCAGTAAGAGAGATGAAATTAGATACCCATATCAAAGCATGCAGGTCTCCAAACATGCCGATCTGTAAAGCAAGAGCAATTTGCTTCTCCAAGAAAACTCAAACAAGTGAAATGATATGAAACCCAGCTTCCAAAATAAGTCTTCTTATTTTTTTTTGTTCTTTATTTTGCCTTATACAATTTCTTGTATTAGAGATTTGTTGGTTTTTGCCTACCCCTTGGGGTCAGAGCTCAGGGTCAGTCATTGTACAGCACCCCTAGAGTAATTGCAGGTTAACGGCCTTGCTCAAGGGCCCAGCAGAGTAGGATCTCATTTGGCAGTAATGGGGATATGAACTGGCAACTTTACAGATACCAGTGCAGATCCTTAGTCTCAGAGCCACCACAGCTCCCCCATTTTAACAACATGCTTTGTGGGACATTGCATGCTGTCTAGCTCAGGCATTCATAAAACTCAAAATACTGATAGGAAAACTAACCACTAATCTAACGAAGGCAAGCCATCCTTTCCTAATAGGTTTGTGTGTAATATCATCTTTCCGCCACTGGAAAGGGCTAAGGCAGCACAGAAAATAAACCTGAATAATCATCCTAAGAACACTGATTTGGAAACAAAAATGTTAATTGCTCATCTGCAAGTAACAACCATAAACCGCCAGTTTTGCTAAAAATGTAAATGCTTCTATAGTTTTTACCTTTATGCCAACAAATCATAGCAGGTTGCGGATCCAGAACACTACATATTATAACTTTATATGTTCTAGTGGACCTCAAGGCAGGGTTCCTGGAAACTGACAAAGTTAAGTCAGTCCGCTCACCATTTTAGGGCCTAAAACATAAGGGCTTGGTGTCAGAATTTATTTGTGGGGGGATGTGAAATACAGGGGTCTTTAGGAGTGCCAGGTCCCTGCAGACACTGACACTGCAGCCATGTGCAAAACTGTGTGATTTAGATATCCTAGCCATTCCCCAAGGATAAACTGATAACATTGACTAGAAACTATTGAGCTGAGGGCACAGGTAGTAAAGCCAGGTAAGCAGTTTAGAGAGTTAGACCCTGACAGTAATCTAGTTTATGTGCAGAAATAAGAATCCTGTAATGGAAAAGATTTACTTGTTTATCTCTATTTTGGTTCGCAGGCTTTATCTGATCCAAATGTAAATGACTCTTCTGAATAAATAACACTGGTCATGAACAGTATGAGTGAAAGCCTGATGTGACCAGGCCTTCCTATGACAGTAAGTTTGATCAAAGGTTATCCATCAAAGATTTGGGAATACATTAGTGGTAAGGACCTGTTACATATGCGCTTCTATTCCCAATCCTCAGGCCAGGTAGAGAAAACAAAATAATAGCTATACGGTCCTTAAAAATGTGTACTATACAAAATATAGTGCAAAGCTGAAAACTGGAAGAGAAGTCATGAAGCTATAGCTGAGAAAGTGCGTACTGAATATCTAGTCAACTCATCATACAGGAAGGCACTGGTAACTCATGACAGATATGATTTAGCTAACGCCAGTTCGCTTGCAAACAGCAGCGTACTGATCCATATTCTAAAACAAGCCCTAGTTCACATTAATGACTTTTCATTACACCATGAAGTAGGAAACACTGAAAGTCTAAAAACCCTGAGTTAACCCAAGATTACAGGACACTCCAAATAAACCTCCTGGTAAGTAGGAAAAAGAAAGTATGAGTTCTCGTAATTGAGTAATGCTAGACTTCGGGCTGTGGTGGGCTGGCACCCTGCCTGGGGTTTGTTTCCTGCCTTGCGCCCTGTATTGGCTGGGATTGGCTCCAGCAGACCCCCGTGGCCCTGTAGTTAGGATATAGCGGGTTGGATAACGGCTGGCTAGACTTCGGGGGGATGGATTCTTCCATGTGTCACTTTGAGGGTTGCCCTGTAAATCCAGATTTAAATAGAGCTACTGTATGTATTGTCACCCTAACCCCCACAATAAGTCAAATATTAGACAACACTGAAGTGACTGATTTCAGAAATAAAAGATTCAAATGGGAGGTAATAGTTGTAGAAGTGCATATGCCCAAAAAATAAATGGTAAACACTCAGATACAACTGCATCTTGTTTTCTAATGCGATCAGTTTTAAGCAAAGCAAACCACTGTGATATGCTGGCTTACATACCAAAGAAGTTAGATTTGAATGGCCTTGGCCTAACAGATACAGCAACATAACTTTACCTTCTGTACACTTAAGGATACAATGCCTTATGACTGTGCTTTTTAGTAAAACATGCCTCAAAGGACATCAATTTCAAACAGGGGGGATATGTAGGACAAAGTGTGCATGGCATTTTGCTAAGCCTGTAAAAAACATCAGATTTAGTAGGGATGCAGAATTCCATACTACACCCACCACTTACATTCCTTCCATCTTGCCTGAAGAAGGGGCCTGAGGTGCCTTGAAAGACTGCATATTGTAATCTTTTTAGTTTAGCCAATGAAAGGTGTCATTTTGCTTGACTTCTTACTTCTCACTACTTCCATTCCTGAGTAAATAGTTTACTCAGCCCTGTACATTTTCTGATAACAAAGATATAAATTAGATTTGAGCTGACACCTCTTCCAAGGCTCCTTCAGACAAAAAGGCACTTAAATGGACATTTATCTTAGGCTTCTGACCACAACCTGAACCTGCCTGGATATGATTAACAAAACAATGCTCCTCTAAGCAGGTACTGGTTCTGTAACTGAATATGACTGTGATCCAATCACGAGAGGTTACACTTTCCTTCAAAACTAGCTGGATTAATTTCTTCTGCCCTTTTTGGGGTCTGAAGGCTGAAGACCTGTGCTCTTTGGGGAGTTAAAATGCAGATAGTGCACTCTCTTTGGGGAGCTGACGCTGACAATCTGCTTTCTTTGGGGTAAGAAGCCATTCACTCTCTACAGAGTAACAAGCTCACAAACTTTCTCAGGCCTTCCTTTTTTTCCTTCACAATGAATCAGTGCAACCCATGCACAACACATGCAATGAATATTTAATGATGTGTACACCAAAAATATGCTGCTATCTGTCTAATAGAGTAAAGAGAAAACAAATACAGCATAAAGCACAAACTAAAGAACCTTACAGTGGAAGAACAGTTCTTAGGCTGCATCTCAGTGTCTGGCTGGGTCTGTCACAGCACCTCATTAACATCACAGGCTGTGTCCTCACTGGCTAAACAGTGAGGGAAGAAGCATCTTGAGTGTCATATCCAGCCCTGGATGGCACCTTAATTAATAGCATCACGTGCCTCTTACATTGCCTGTTGAAGCAGCATGTGCACATAGGCCTGGTTGTCATGCTCCACCATCATTACAAAAAAAATCTTCAGTGGGATAAATGGAAAGTAGGGAGGAAGGTATTGAACAAGAAATTATGGGTGGATAATAAATCAGTTTAAGACCATGGCTACAAAATGGAAGGCAATATTGTCCCATACTACAGTATATCTTAGTTGCTCTGCATTATTTATGTTGTATGGTCTAAGGATGGCATTTTGGCGGACAACACCATTTTGTGAGACTGTGGCAAACATTGCGATATTGCCACTATGTTGGCCAAAGGTGTCCAGCTCTGAGAGATCCTTGCACACTTTCTAGGACTCATTCCTGTAGTTTCTGCCTGGGACACTATGATTTCCCGGTGTCCTTTGCCAGTGGCTTGTTTGCACCACTACCACTTCAGCACTCCATTGTGGATATCCAGGTTTTCCCACTGGGAGCAGACACCTTTCACCAAGTGCTGTTTCCTCTAAAGTAGGATGGGTGTGTGAGTCTAACCAGCTCCGTACCTTGCAAAGTTCTGGCACCACCTGTTGGTGTTTTACCTATTCTACTTATCCGTCTGTTAAGTTAAGGATGCAGCAGCTGGGCTGCATCTGCACGACCCGCTCCTGCTCTTTCTCTTGCTAATAGCTGTAGTATTGACACTCAGCTTTCACATGAAGTCTCCATGACAGGGGGTCTGCATTGTGATGGTGGTCACATTGTCTGTGTTGGATGGCGAACTAGAAACTCTGTAACAGTTTTAACCAAAGTGCCACTTGTCCCACTGGTTAATGAATGGATAAGAGTTATTGTCTTGAAGTGTGATCTGTATGGATTAAGAAGGGCAATACACAGAGGCAGCGCCTGAACTGTCAAACAGGCTCAGGCAAAGCCAGTGACTCTCTCAGGGTCACACAATAGTTGTTCACACTTTGGCATTGAGCAGCACTATATTTCACATGTACTGTTTTTCTGGGCCTTGAAATGCATTGTGCTACATCCAAGTATAACTCAAATCCCTATTTATACAATAAAACACTGCAAAAATATATACATAGTAATTTCCAAAAAGGACATCACTGTTTAGATCAATTTCTAAGTGACACACAAGTTGCAGCACTATATTTCAAATGAAGTTTTGTTCAGACTTGAAACACATTGTGCTCAAAGTTCTATAGTTGCATTGAGGTGAAAACACTGTTTCAACATTTAAATAGCAGTTTCCTAACAGAACTTTACTGTTTAGACCAATTTCTAACAAAACTAAAGCTGCAGTTTTCAGCTAGGAAACACATTGTGCTACATTACAGTATAACTGAAATCCCAATTGATGCATTAAGGTAAAACAATGAATGCTGATACATATAAACAGTAGTTTCCTAACACATCTTTAAAGTTTTGATCAATTTCTAAGTGGCTGACAAGCTGCTTCACTGCATTTCAAATTAAGTTTTTTTCAGCCATAAAACGCAGTGTGCTACATTGAAGAACGGTATAACTCAAAGTTCTGTTGTTGTTTTAAGGTGAAAACACTGCTGCAACATGTAAATAGTAATTTCCTAGCAGCACTTCACTGTTTAGATCAGTTTCTATGTATTTATATGTTACAGCAGTATTTTCTCTTTAAGGTAACTATAAAATGGAATTTACTGTACTTCAGTGTTCATAATGTGTTTCAAAGCCAAAACAAACTATATTTGAAATGTAGTTCTGCAGCACGTGAATCACTTAGAAAATGAACTAAACAGTACAGTTCTGTTAGAAAACTACTATTTATATGTTTCAACACTGTTTTCTTCTTAAGATAACTATAGAACTATAACTAACTATAACTAACTTAAGATAACTATATAACCTCTAGTTGTATAGTACTTCAGTGTAGCACAATGAGTTTCAATGCTGAACAAAACTACATTTGAAATGTAGTACTGCAGCTGGTGAATCACGTCAAAAATAATTTAAACTGTTCTGTTAGGAAACTACTATTTTTAGAAGTTGTGACTGTATTTCAACATTAATTTACCAACAGACAATTCACTTATTTCAAGAATGTATCACAGTGCATTTCAAGGCCAAACAATACTGAAAGTGAAATTAGCACATTTTAATTAGTGCTGCTGCTTGTTTATCATTTAGAAATTGTTCAAAACAGTAAAGTTCAGTTAGGAAATATGTTATATGTTGTAGCAGTGTATTCACCTTAAACTATCTAAATGGCATACTTTAAAGTATTATAATACATTACAAGGTTACAAACAACAAAATGTTAAATATAGCGCTAGAGCTTGTATATCAGTTAGAATTTGCTCTATAAACAATGTGGACTATGCCCGGCAGTTTATCCCGGCCAAGTCCCCCAAGCCGCCAGATGGAGCCCTCCCTGCAATGTGGAGATGCCCCGAATTCCAGCAGGGCATCATGGACTTTGGAGTCCATGATGTGCAAGCTTGAATAAGCTTGCACAGCCCTGCTGGATTACGTCGGAGCCGCCAGGGGACGCTGCAGGGAGACACAGAGACATTGGTTTTTCCTACAGCCCGGAAGTACTTGCCGGTCACGAGAACGGAAGGAATAAAGTGCTTTCGGGCTGACAAAGAAAAGAAGAGTTTTGATTTGACCCGGAAGTGCTAAGAAGTCACATGGACTGCAGAGTAAGGAGCACTTCCGGGTCATGTACTATAAAAGGACTATGGGAGCTCCCAGATGGCGAGCTGAGCTGGGAGGATGGAGGTTTGATTTATTATTGGAGTATTGTGTTTATTTATGAGTAGTGTGGAGTGGAGGGTGCTTGGTGCACATAATTATAATAATAAAAATAATTATTGTAGCACTTTTACCTGGTGTTTGGCGTGGTACCTGAGGGTTCGAGGGAGCGATAGCGCCCCCTACTGCTACAACAGTTAAGTTCTCTTAGGAAACTACTATTTATATGTTGCAGCAGTGTTTTCACCTAAATGCCAACTGTATTTATAAAAAAAAAAAAAAAAACTGTCCCAATTAAAATTTTTTAGCAGCCATTTACATTTTACTTTTGAGTTGAAAGTTCCACAAACTAGAGTTTTTTTGGGGGGAGCATGCTTACTCAAAATATTTGTTGAAAAAAGATAAACATGAGCATGTCAAATAAGCTTGAATTTGTAAGCTTGAATTTGTAAGAGGAATGGTGAGGATGGAGGGTATAGAGTTAGCAAAGGTAAATACTTGGGATCAATAGTACAGAGTACAGGGGAGTGTAGAAGAGGGATGAAGAAGAGTGCAGGCAGGGTGGAGTGCGTGGAGAAAAGCATCAGGAGTGATTTGTTACAGACGGTTACCAGCAATAGTGAAAGGTAAGGTCTACAAAACAGTAGTGAGATCAGCTATGTTATTTGGGTTATAGATGGTGGCACTGGCAAAAAGACAGGAGATAGAGCTGGAGGTGGCAGAGTTAAAGATGTTAAGATTTGCATTGTGTGTGACAAGGATGGACAGCATTAGGAAGGAATACATTAGAGTGTCAGCTCAAGTCAAATGGTTTGGAGACAAAACCAGAGAAGCAAGATTGCGTTGGTTTGGAGATGTGCAGAGAAGAGATGCTGGGTATATTAGAAGAAGGATCATAAGGATGGAGAAGCTAACACTCAATTAACATATATCATTAAAGCAATGAAAGGAAGTGTGTTACAAAGAGGAGTTTGTGATGTGTCACTTTATACATTTCAAGTTCAGATATTAATTACCATTTATAACATAAGCTCTAATACTATTGGTTACACCTACAGTAGTTGCTAACAGGACATGGCAGAATAGAGATATCTTAGAAGGTCACTATCAACCTGGTCCACTTGGCCGGATGGCTGCTTGTCAGTTTTGTCAACCATAGAAACGTTTTTGACCCCAAGGTGTTAATGTACAATGGACTCTTAAACTTCTGTAAGCCTGTACAGTTTTGAGCTAATTATACACAGACCAGTCAACCATAAATTCCCTGTTCCACGCTTATTGTGACTTGTCAGTCGCAGACAAGCCAAGTAGCCTACTTGTTAAAGCAAGCACACCTTAAAAGACAAGCACTGTAACTTTATTTTATTTTAATTGTTTAAGCTTTGCTGTTACTGCAATAATAAAACAAGCACCAAGCTCTAAGCCCATTCCTTACTTAGTTTGTACTTCTGAGTAGAGACTCAAAATAAACCCATGAAGTTTACTTGTTTTTCTTGCCAGCACACCTACATACTGTACATGTCAGGAGCACACTGAACCAGTGATCAAATTCAACATCTAACTTCTTTGCTTTGGACCTAAAAGGTCCGTCATTTTATACGCAATCAATGTTTTTAATCTGAAAGAGGAAAGTTTCTAAATCATCCTCAGAAGGGGCAGAGGCTTGAAGGACTATACTATTTATCATAGTATTGGACATCATATTACGTAGAATTGGAAGACAGAAACAAAAAACAAGAGCCAAAACTGAAAGTATGGCAAGGTTTATTATGCCAACTTGAGCAAACCAACCACCCCAGTCTCCAAAGAGATTGGTAAACCAGTTGGTATTAAACCACCAGACAGGCAAAAAACTGAAATTAGATTTGAGTAAGACTACCAGGTTTTCCAGCTTCTGTAATACAAGGTAAATGATCCATTGTGGGCAGTGTTATTAGGAATATATGTACAACATTCTTCACCAAACATAACACATATGCTTTCGGCCATGCCATCTGAGAAGTGGCATGAAGCTGTTCACCTTGTGCCTTAAAAACATTTCTGCTATAGTTAATAAAGCACAGCTGATTATCTCTCTATATATAAAATCCAACATCTGTCTGTATTTTTGTCCATTTTTCATGAGAAAGCTACTGTACTTAATGGATTTAGATCGGGTTTTTTTCTATAAATTGCTTGAACATTCCGGTTGATTTTGCGACTTCATTCATCGTGCTATGTATCATAGTTCACTTGTGGTACCAATTTATTCACATGAATCTGAGAGACATGCAGTGGGCTGAGGAGAGGGGGGCAGGGTCCTCCTCACTCACGCACCAGCCTCGGGACATACCTTACCTCCACTTAGCTAGCAAACAAGAGAACTACCTAACAGATTTAGATTGGGTTTTTTTCTGTTTTTTTTTTCTATAATTTGCTTGAACATTACAGTCGTTTTTGCAACTTCTCTCATCGCACTGAAAATCATAGTTTGCTTGCAGGAGCAATATATTCGGACTAATCTGAGACAGAGGCTGCAGGCCGAGGGGGATGCATGACATCAGGAGTAGGGAGCCAGGCAGGACCCTCCTCACTGTCCTATTTCACTGCTACACAGGCAGAGCCACAGGGGATGGCTAGTAATATATATAATTCATTCAACATTCTTATTGTCACAAGGGGAAAAAGAGATTCCCAGCCAGCAGCCACCTCATCTTGAGCCTTATACTGGGCTGTCCTATCTCATTAATGTATACTTCAGGGTCAGACTCATACTCAGGAATGGCAGAAACAGATTGTTAAGATTGGGGGTAAAGAAGTTTAGAAATAGGACCTAGAATGGGGGTAATAAGAATGTCATGAGCAACCATTACCACAGCACAAGTCCCATCCCACTCGCTTGGAAGACCTGCCGTTAGGAGAGTGCCCTTCATTCAACCACAGGCCCCAAAACTGTCCACAAAGGAATGATTCTGGAAAGTAAGAAAACAAGTAGCTCGCTTAATCTTCTCAGGATCACACTGACTTTCATTCCTGTCTTTCAATGAAACAGTAGAGGAACAGTTTCCAGGGAATTTACCAACTGGATTTGTACTGTTCCTCTGGTAACATTTATCTACCTGGAGTTATCCGAGTTTCATACAGGGGAGGGGTGTCAGTTTGCGGCCAGATACACGAATAGTTACATCAAGATACGAAATGAGTCTGGTACAAATAACGTCCTATAAGAAGTGTACAAGTTTGTGGACATATAGGGTCTGATATAACCAGTCTTATCCATACAAACCTTTCTCACACACTCATAGTAAACCTGATCAGTAACATTCTCAGAAGAAGTGTTGTTCCCACAATGTGGTGATTCTAGCCATCTATAAAATGCATTACAAGTCTCATCATTATAGACATGAGGGACAACCCACAAATCATTTCGTGGTCGAGAACAAACAGCCCAGGATGACACCTCCAAAGATAATGAGTGTCACAGCCGACGTGAATTTACAAACATTTAAGTTGGTAAAATCATTTGAAAAATGTGTTGCTTTTCCTAAGGAGCAAGAGTCAGTAGATACTATGACAAGGGACACAGCCTCATAAGAAATAAACACTAAAAATAAAAAAATGGCTGGATACATGTCTCTTCTAATTTTGGAGTTTCATGGTGTCATCAATAGGGAAGTCTTTCTACAGTGGGAAAGATGGATCCAGGAATCGACGCCTTCAACCTTCACTGGGTGGGGGGTGGTCAGCAGGACTTGGTGCCACACTCGAACCAGGGCCCAACTGCAAAGATGGGACTCTCACATGATGCTTTCTCTGGGGGGAGCTGCTCGTCAAGATCCCTTCACTTGGGAGTATGCTTCCTTCAGCATCTTCTGGAGGCTTGAAAGGAAACGAGGGAGATCCCCATCAACGGTTTCCAAATCAACCCACCCTTCTGGCATGAGGTTCAGCATTAGCTGACCTGTTAATACCTCAAAGGGTGACAGCCCTATCTGATGGTGGGTCTTGTCGCGCATTGCAGGTAGGACAAGTAGAAGAACGTCTGGCCAGGGGAGATCAGTCTCCTCTCATACTTTAGCGAATTTCAGTTTCAAAGTTTGGTTGGCCCTTTCCACCATACCACCACTCTGTGGATGATAGGCACAACAGTGCTTTAAGTCAATTTGCAGCCATTGAGTTAAGTGATGGATCACCGAGTTTAAGTGTGAACCATTGTCTGAATATAGTTTTCAGAGCACCCCCTACCGGGGCACCACTTTTTACCAGGGCTTTTGCCACTGATTTTGCGTCAGCATGTCTACAGGGAAACGCTTCTACCCACTGAGAAAACACATCAACTATTACCAAACAAAATTTATATCCCTTTGAGGACATTAGCTCAGTAAAATCCATTTGCTAATGATCAAAGGGACCATCTGGGAAAGGGATAACAGATTGTCCTGCCTTCAGTCCATAACATCTTTGGCAGCATGACCTATCCCATGGGCAACCTTTGCAAAACCTGGAAAAAAAGACTTGGGTAGAAAGGGTTTATTAGTCTGTGAGTGGCGCCATATACCTTCATCCTGAATGGCTCCTTCCTGTTTCCAAGCTTGAATGTCTGCAGATGTTGCAATAGTCTGAGAAATTTCAGTTACTGGCGCAGCAGGCATGTCAGGTGCACCTTGAAGACAGACAGGTACGTCAGGGCTTTGGGTAGACTCCTTGGCCCAATAATCCACTTGTGCATTCCCTAGATGCTCATTGCATCTTTGTTATTTGTGTGTGCTTGGCACTTTACAGAAATTTGGCTGGGTTCCATAATCGCAACAAAGAAATTGTTCACCAAAGTATGGTGCTGAATTTGTTTGCCAGTACTGGTCTTGAACCCTCACATCTTCCACAAAGATCCACGGTCATGACATAGTCCAAAAGCATAGCGTGTGTCTGTATATATAGTTACATCTTCCCCCTTATGCAATTGGCACGCACGTGTCAATACAAAGAGTTCAGCAGCTTGCGCAGACCTCGAGGTTGGGAGGTTTGCTCCCTCTAAGAGTTTGCCAGATCTAACAATAGCATAACTGACAGCAGGGAGCCATCTTTAAGACACAGAGACTTGACGCAGAGAGCAGCTGTCAACAAAGATGACGTGTCCTGAATCAAGAGGCTCATCCTAAAGGTCGGATCTCAGCTTAACTACAGATTAAATTATCATTGCACAATCAGTCGGATCTCGGCTTAACTACAGATTAAATTATCATTGCACAATCAGTTGGATCTCGGCTTAACTACAGATTGAATTATCTCTGCACAATCATGAGGTTCACCATTATCTTCACTAGGGAGTAAGGTGGCAGAATTAAGAGTGTTACATCTCTCCAAGGTTACATTAGCCAGGGTTAATAGGACATTCAGCATATTTATCATGTTGAAAATGTGGAAGGACAAGGACATTGACCTCCCCTCCAGTCAACCATGCTCCCTTTTCTCATTAAAACCATTTCTCAATCTTGGTCCCAATCTGGCTAACCCATCAAAGACAGAAGCTAAAATCAGCTATCCTGTCTATCCCAGAAGTGGTTAGCGAGTTACCTGGCCAGACTTCGCTGGTTAAGCATGACATTGACTCAGAACCAGGGGTGATCATCAAGGAATGCCCCTATCGCCAGCAAAAAGGAACGAAGTAGAGTTAGAGATCAAACAAATGCTGGGCCTAGTCAAAATTGAAGAAAGCCACAGTCCCATGTTGCAGGTCTGTACAATTTTTCTGACGCTAGCTAGAGCCAGGCTATGTATCAATCCAAAGAAAAGAAATATCCTGTCACTGACAAAAAAGGTGGTAACGACATAATTTAAATGTTACCCATTTTCAATGGATGGTTCAGATTATAATGTTAATATTTTGTAATGAACATGTAAGATTGCTTTAAATGAGAATTCCTCAACATTAGATATGCTACAAAAAAGAAACAAACTCGAACCTTTCTCAGAGGTTTACTTTTTCATTGAACATTAATTTCACAAACTCTTAATCCACAACACAACGCTAGGCTTCACTTTTAGCCTGGTATGGAGCAGGCTAAGAGATGACGCATAGCTGCCTTAGTTACCAAATACAACTTGCTCTAATATGAAACCCAAACTGGCTAAGACAATCATGGTGTCTCAATTTAAGAGCGGCTTATTTATTAAGTGCACATCGTGGAATACCCCAAAGGTAAAGAGTCCTTAAAACAAAACATTAATATGTTTAGCTTTTTTCTTCTCAGTAAAACTGCACCCTAAAAGAAACATTATATTAATGTGGTTTTTGCACACATAAAAATCAAGTCAAAATATAACATATATCAAAGTCTTTTTTCCTCAAAATTATAATGGCATTACATGCTTTCCCATATAAATCTCAGATTTGTGTCCCATAACCTCATAACTTTCAAATACAATGATAAAACACTGTAAATAACTGTTTGATTTCCTTCTTATCCAACAAACATTAGCTATCTTAGTTCACAGAAATTTACCTAGTCCTATATTTTTCGTCAATCTTATTGTTTTGGACTTTACTCAATTAATTCATATTCATCATAACAAGTAAATCACCAGAACATAAAATAAAGTCAGTCTTTATATATATATATATATATATATATATATATACACTAATAAAAGGCAAAGCCCTCACTGACTCACTCACTCACTCACTCACTCACTCATCACTAATTCTCCAACTTCCCGTGTAGGTAGAAGGCTGAAATTTGGCAGGCTCATTCCTTACAGCTTACTTACAAAAGTTGGGCAGGTTTAATTTCGAAATTCTACGCGTAATGGTCATAACTGGAACCTATTTTTTTGTCTATATACTGTAATAGACTGCAGCTCGATGGCCGTGGGAGGCGGAGTTGCGTCTCGCCTCATCACGCCTCCCACGTAATCACGTGAACTGACTGTGAACGCAGTACGTAGAGAACAAGGAAGAGCTCCAAAGAGCGCTGAAGAAAAGACGCATTACACAATTGAGAAGGCAGAAAAAGAATATCAAGCGAGTGACGCATACAAGCATATTCATAAGTGCAGCTACTGCGGAAACAAAGCACGGTGTAAACCGTAAGTTTAAATTAAATTTATAGACACACTCCTTAAACAAAGTTCATAGACAGGATGCCGCTGGTGTTCGTCATGCCCACGACTAATACAATATTCGCGGGATACAAGTTTAATGAGAGGACGCAGGGTATAAACGAGAGTTTTGATCACTTTGTGACTAAGTTAAAATTGCTGGTGAAGGACTGTGCTTATGCAAATTTCGAGAGACTGTGTTTGTGGGGGGATTGACAGTTAAGGCGGGGGGGGGGGAGTCACGTCAGCATCTCCCCTCCCATTCACCTCATTTCATTCAATTCATTTCGCTCTGAGATGAGCTCCGCAGCTAACGCGGTCTTGCGGAAGCAACTTTGTGACGCTGCCACCAAATACTCACAGAAAAATCCACAAGTTAATACACACGCTGTCTCTAGGGTTTCTCCACACTCTGAATCCTCCAGGCACTACTGAGCATAATCTAATTTTGAGGGTTGGGACACCAATAATATTACTGAAAACCTTACAGCCACCGAGACTTTGTAACGGCACGAGACTTCAGGTCACGTGTCTGCAAAGAACCTAATTGAGGCAACTATTTTTACTGGCGGTTGCTCAGGGGAGAGAGTTTGTATTCCTCGCATCCCCATTATGCCCTCTGATCTCCCATTTCAATTCAAATGCCTCCAATTTCCAGTGAGGCTCTGCTTCGCGATGACAATAAGTCTCAGGGACAGACCCTACAAAAGGTTACATTGACAATCATGTTACGTTATTTTTAAAATGTTTCCTTTTCTTAGCACAGCTGAGAAGCTTCGATGCATGTTCTCCATAACGTGTTAAAAAAATAAAGCATTTAATCACACTTTGCATTCCAAGCAAAGGAGAACTTTTGTCAATGCACGATTTCCTGGTACATCGATTACATTGATACACACATCAGAGCTACAAAAATGGAAGAGTCTGAAGAAAGCGTGTTGCTAGGACTGATCGGAGTCAAATTTCATTTCAAAAGACTACCCGATGGAATCCTTGATAAAAGCGTGGTTTTGTGCAAACTGTGCAAAAAGGAGTTTGCATACCACCGACGCACTTCAACCTTACAGTACCATCTAATTGCAAAACATGTTACAGCGAGCACAGAAACTGTGTATGATGTTTGCACTACCAGTACAAGTTCGAGTACCAACAAAAGGTGTCAACAGCCCAAACCTGATGAAATGACTGGCTTCAGGACCAAAATTCGTAAGCCAACATCGGTCAAACTTACAAATTCTCTCGCAAAATGCATTGCTTTGGACTGTAGACCACTAACAGTGGTGGAAGACAGGGGGTTAGAAAATGTGCTACAGTTAGCGTCAGGTGATCCAACTTTCCAACTGCTGTGCCGAGAGACTATTTCAAGTAAAATTCAACAGCTTTATGACACTGAAAAGCAAGCAAATTTAGATGCATTACAGAAAGCGGACTTTGTGGCTCTTACTGGGGCTCATTGGACTTCCGTGACCGTTAGTAATTTTAATTACATCTAATTACAAAATGTTCAATGATCACACTGTTTAAGCCTAATGTACAAAATAATTTTGGCTAAGGATACTCGGAGTTTAAAGGTGAAGCTGGTCAAATTACCTTTTATGTTTCTGCCTTATTTTTTTAATAAGAAAAACTGCACTTTATGTTGAAATTTTTGTTATTATTATTTAAAGACAATACCATTCTGACCATGTACTTAAAGTACTTACAATACCACTTTATTTTTAAGTCTGCCCAATTTTAGCCAGGGATGATATTTTTGTTTCTGTTTTGAACTGAAGTGCAGTTTAAATGCATTTTTTTTTTTCAGAAATTAAAAGACCTTGAGTTTACAATATTCATGTCCATGTCTATTATTTGATTCTGTCACCCACTAAAATCCTTTTAAATTAAAAAAAAATTTGCACTTTGGGGCAAATCTTCTTCAGTGATTACATGCGATTAATCAAGATTAATTAATTATAAAGCCTCTAATTAATTAGATTAATTTTT
>JANRMT010062856.1:35920808-35937344 GCA_026402145.1 Polypterus bichir lapradei
TGCATCTCAATCACCACAGATGGGTGGACTTCACGAGCTACTCAGAGCTATGTTACCATCACAGCACATGCTATGACAAGTGAATAGGAGATAAAAACTTTTGTCCTACAGACACGGGTACTCTTTGAGTCACACACTGGACACAACATAGGCAAGGTGTTAAAATCTGCTGTTTCAGAGTGGGAGCTTGACATGATTTACAACAATCACCAGGGCATCGCTGTGGTTACTGACAACGCAAGAAACATGGGTGTAGCGGTGAAAGAGGCTGGTCTGTCCCCACATGTAAAGTGTTTTGCTCACACCTTAAACCTTGCGTCCCAGGCAGGTTTGAAGGTAAACCGTGTCAGTCGTCTGCTTGGCAGAGTGAGGCGTGTAGCAGCGTTTTTTCACCGCAGTTCAACTGCAACAGCTGTGCTGACCTCCAAGCAGCAAATGTTAAACCTGCCAGTACATAAACTGATAATGGATGTAGTAACTAGGTGGAACAGCTCACTTGACATGATTGAGCGCTACCTGGAGCAACAACAGGCAATTGCTGCAGCCCTACTGAGTTCTGAAGTCAGGAGCAATGCACGTGAAATAGACACTCTAGATGCAGCTGACATCGCAGATGCTGAGGACATCGTTAAACTTCTCACAGCCTTGAAAAAAGCAACCACTGTGCTGTGTGACGAATCTCGACCAACAATCTCTCTTATCATGCCTCTCAAACACATGATTCAAGTGAGCATGGCACCGTGCGATGTAGACTCAAACACCATCTCTCAAATGAAGGCAGCAATACTGAATGATTTGGCAGACCGTTACCAAGGGGAGCAAGCAGAGTTTCTGTATGAGAGCAGCGCGTTGGACCCCCGGTTCCGGGCCCTCCCCCATCTGAATAACAGTGAAAGGGATGAAATTTTCAACAGGCTCAAGTTAAAAGCAACACAGATGCAGAATCAGGTATTTGTTTAAAAATACTTTGTGTGTGTGACTTTTTTAGAGTTCTCAATATTTACAAAAATTATGTGTGCGTGTCTAACATTTAAAATTTTTGTAACTCTGCTTGCTTCTGCAGAACCCTAGTGAAGAGGAAGGTGCAGCACCAGGCAGCCATGAACATGTAGCTGGACAATAAAAAACTGACCTGCCACAAAAAGCACATGCTGTGGGAGGTGTCTCTCCTCCATCCAAAAAGACTGCTCTTGAAGATCTCCTTGGGGATTCTTTTAGTCAAGGGGACAGCAGAACACAGCACACTGCTCAGATTGATGCAGACATTGACTTGTACCGCAAAGAGACCTCTATCTCACTCATGGCTTGTCCTCTCGAGTGGTGGAAAGACAATGCACAACGTTACCCACTGCTGTCAACCTTGGCCAAGTCATATCTCTCTGTCCCAGCAACCTCAGTCCCAAGTGAGAGGGTTTTTTCTGTTGCAGGGGACATTGTAAATGCCCAGAGATCCCAGCTTTTACCAGATAATGTTGATATGATAATTTTCCTTAAAAAAAACCTGTCTCTGTCTGAATAAGTGAGTGTGTGAGTGAATGAGGTGAGTGTTCTCAAATACTCATTCAGCACATGGGCCAGCTGCAATAAGTAGGCTGCTATTTTTATTTTTTCTGAGTTTTCAAGAATACTAAATTGAAACTTTATTTTTTTACATAGTTTAATAATTTTTTGTTATTAAAATTGAAAAACTGAAGTTCCTGTTTCAAAGTTTACAGATAGATGGCTAATTTGTATGCCATTGATATGTTCAGTGTTCATGTAAACTGTTTAATAAACACTTCTGGCACTTTTTTCGAGTCTCTTCATTAGTTTTGTTTTTCCTGTAAATGATTCAATAAATACCGTACCGTGGCATTCATACCGAGGTATTACCATACCGTGAAGTTTTGATACCGTTACATCCCTAGTATATTTATATATCTATGTATATATGTATATGTATGTATATGTATATATATATGTGTATATGTATATATATATATATATATATATATATATATATGTGTGTGTGTATATATATTGTGTGTATATATATATATATATATATATATATATATATATACACACACACATGCGACAGAGACACTCATCACAAAGACAAAACAATTACATTGTCAATCATGTTATGTTATTATTAAAATGTTTCCTTTTCTTTTTCATTACTTCTTTAACACACTACTTCTCCACTGCGAAGCACGGGTATTTTGCTAGTATATATACTCAGCAAAAAAAGAAACGTCCCCTGACTTTCAACTGTTTTTACTTTCAGTAGACTTATACTTATTTGTAAATATTTGTATGAACACTAAAAAAATCAACACCATAAGACATAAACTAAAAATGTTTCACAATGTGTCCCTGAAAGAAGGGAGGCTCAAAATCAAAAGTACCAGTCAGTATCTGGTGTGGCCACCAGCTGCTTGAAGTACTGCTGTGCATCTCCTCCTCATGGACTGGACCAGATTTGTCAGTTCATGCTGTGAGATGTTACCCCACTCTTCCACCAAGGCACCTGCAAGTTCCTGGACATTTCTGGGGGGAATGGCCCTAGCCCTCACCCTGCGATCCAACAGGTCCCAGACGTGCTCAATGGGATTGAGATCTGGGCTCTTCGCTGGCCATGGCAGAAAACTGACATTGCTGTCATGCAGAAACTCACGCACTTTTTGCCACTCCTGTCTGGTCCAGCGAAGGTGGGTTTGTGCCCATAGGCGGCGTTGTTGCTGGTGATGTCTGGTAAGGACCTGCCTTACAACAGGCCTGCAAGCCCTCAGTCCAGCCTCTCTCAGCCTATTGCGGACAGTCTGAGCACTGATGGAGGGATTGTGTGTTCCTGGTGTGACTCAGGCAGTTGTTGTGGCCATCCTGTACCTGTCACGCAGGTGTGATATTCGGATGTACCGATCCTGTGCAGGTGTTGTTACACGTGGTCTTCCACTGCGAGGATGATCAGCTGTCCTTCCTGTCTCCCTGTAGCGCTGTCTTTGGCGTCTCACAGTTTTGACATGGCAATTTATTGCCCTAGCCACATCAGCAGTCCTCATGCCTCCCTGCAGCATGCCTAATGCACGTTCACGCAGATGAGCAGGGACCCTGGGCATCTTTCTTTGGGTGTTTTTCACAGTCGGTAGACAAGTCTCTTTAGTGTCCTGTGTTTTTAGAACTGTGACCTTAAATGCTTACTTTCTGTAAGCTGTTAAGGTCTTAACGACCATTCCACAGGTGCATGTTAATTAATTGATTATGGTTAATTGAACATGCATGGAAAACATTGTTTAAACAATTTACAATGAAGATCTGTAAAGTTATTTGGATTTTTAAAACATTATTGTTGAAATACACAGTCCTGAAAAAGGGACGTTTCTTTTTTTGCTGAGTATATATATATATATATATATATACCAAAGAAAAAGGATTCAATTGTCTCAAAACATTTAATCTATTGGCACGTACTGTAACCTTTGCTGTTATGAAAATAACTTTGCAAACTAAATATATCAACCTTCCCCCCTTAGAGGGAATGTGGAGCAAGAGGGTATCGGTCAATAAGAACCCTGAAACCAGTACCATTAATATTACAAGGTTATAGGAGCCAAATGTCATAACTCTTGTACAGAGAAGACTTACGCCCAGGAGTGCCAAACAAAACAAATCAATAGACAAAGCAGAGTGGTGTGGAGGTTATTAGTTAAAGAGCCGTGCTCTGTGGAGTTTCCTGTAGAAAATTAATTTTTAAGTATTTACTTTCACTTCTTATTCCTGTCTTGAACTGGAGCCTACACAGGAATTCTCAATCTCCTTTTCGTAATGAATGTAATATAATACCAGTGTCCTCCAGAGAACATCTCTCAGTCAGCATAGCAAGCAGAAGTCAAAGAAGAAATCCACAGTGTGGACTGGTAAATTCCTAATTATTTCTGGAAATTAGATAAAAATAAACTAAACAGTTAAGATCCACATTCCCTTTCCCAATTGCTCTAATTACAGAATATTGTTCAATTATGTGCAGTCTTGAGGTTTACATTAATTAGAAAAGAAATTCGTATTTCACTTCATCTAAGGCAAAGAGGTTATTTTCAAAAGTTAGTTATCTTAAAATACATCTACTATTACCTCTCAACATTTAATCTTAAAGCTAAACAGTTTCTATATTCATATCCCAGCTATTTTTCTTTAAGCTAATATTTTACTAATTAAATTGACACATACATTTCTACCTATGGTTTCAGAATTTAACAAGTGTTCGGAATGTTTCATTTGAGCATCAAATTATAGAAAATAAAGCTAAACCCTATTATCAGCTATGCAGTCATTCAGACATTAACATTCTTCACATTTAAGATATTCAAATTACTTATGAACAAGGTGTGATGGGTAAAGAAATCCACATCTCACACTGTATCAAATGTCTCAAAAAATAATCTAAAATCTTACTTTTTTTTTTACAAATGCTCTCATGGTAGTTAGTCCATTACACCATTGCATACTGAGCTTTAAAGAAAATATTTTGATATATAAAATTTAATAATATTGATTTCTCTTACCCATCACTCATATGAAGGCTTGTTGTTTATGGACACTTTTTTATTGATATCATCCCGAGATGCTTCTTGCAGCTTGTCCAGAGTGTTAATCTGTAGGAAAAGCACAGTCTATACTCTTTTTGTTAGTTAACCCTCCTTTTGTACAGCATATCTTAGTAAAGAACACTAACTACACTGGAAGCCAGTGATCGCCACCAGCTTTCTTCCTATCCTAGAGAGTGTCTCTCTTTTTTTCTTTAATTTAAAAATTACTAACTAAAAGAACTTTTTTCCATTTGAGCATGGCCAGTACTCAATGGAAAAAGGCACACACATTTTAAATCTGGAAACGTTTCATTGGACCTAATTATATTCATTTTTAAGTTTAAATTCAAAACATATATTTATGTACACCTTTGTCAATTGCCTCATCATTTCAAACAACACCACATATTTTCACACATTGTGTTTAACCAAACGTATTGCCAAAATCACTTAAATTCCTTAATGCTCTTCAGTCACAGAGATCTTTCACATTGCACAACATACTCAAAACTTACTTAAACAAGTTTAATTATTACTTAGCATCTACTATTTAAAGCATTTACACACTCTTTTCCTCTCATTACTTACATTTATTTTACTCCACACAGAGAATGTGCAACTTTGAACCTTAATTTCCTGTTAGTGGGCAACAGTGCCAACCACTGCGCCAACATATCACCCTTGCTTCAATCACTTAACAGCAGATGGAAAGCATTTAAAACAATATCCACAACAAATATGCACCCTAAGACAGATACGCAAACATACAAACCAGCAGCATTTTATCCTTGCAAGTAATTGTCTCCTTTATATTTTTTAATTATAAAAGAACATTTTTCCCTAAGACTTTATCAGGGTCTGAAGGAAAGTTGTTTTATACATATATAACCACTACACCACACTTACTCCTTGATTTAATGACAGCTGACAGATCGAGACTAAAAAGAAAACTGATTCCGGGGTGATGCATCATGAAATGTTATTTGCAGCTCCTTTATTACATAGGAGGAGTAATAGCCATTTATTTTTGGGTATGTAATTTAGGTGCAATAATTGCAAAACCCCTTAGTGCAAAAGGAGTTAAATATAGGACACTGAAGTGCAAAAGATGAGATTTTGATGAGCATTTTTTCAAGATTTTACTTACTTACAGTGTATACTGAACTCAGCTGCTACAAATAAACCAGACCATTATTAATTTTATTATTAGAGAATTTTCTTAACAGCTATAAATCATATGATTTGTGTTAACAGCCAAGCTATGCAATTCTACAAGCCAGGCCTTAAGAGGTTCTTTAGACTATTTACTTTCTGGTCCTCTATCTGTTATATAACTATTATGTATTGCATTATTATTGCAGTACAGTATTTCGTAATAGTCATTAAGATATGTTGTTTGTTTACTCTGGTGCTTCTCAACGCTTAACAATGCACAAGAAGATACAACACACATTATGCTTGCTAATATTCTTGTCAAGCTGGGCAGTACACAAGGAAAGGCGCTAGGATTCTTTTGTTTTTAATCACTCTTAAGATAAAGCATGATCGTTCATTCTATTAGGATGGAAAAGTTTTACCCATTTATATCAAATTAGTCCTTGCATAAACTTTCGGCTTTTCAATATTACTATACAATACTACTCTCGGAACAAAAATGTACCTTCATCTACATAAAATTAAAAGGTTTCTTATTGCAGGTAAATAGTACAACTGCAAATAATATGTTACATTACCTTTAAAGTAGGCATTTTTAGTCTAACTTTTAAGCGTTATTATTGAAACGAAATACCTGTGTCTTACACCACCTTGACATGTTAAGATAAAGGGTGGCTTGGGACCGTGGACAATTGGCAGGGTCTAAAGAAAATGCAGCAAACAAGGACGTCATTGAACAGGCCACAAAGTGTATCAGACTACTGAACGTGCTTGAGGCTTCAGACTGTCTCATCTGCAACTGTACTGTACTGTGTGTTTTCGAACTGCTACACTGTATGATTCAACAATTGTAGACCGCAGTACCTATGAGGTCAGTCATGTAATGCCTCAACATCACGAAATGCCCTCAACGTCAATTACCCATTGTATTAGACTATAATTAACATTACGGCCCCGTTACACTATGGTTACGCCTAGGGTTGTGGGAGGATTATCTGACTCTGCGACAGGCATTACCTGACCTATGTCAAAGGTATTGCAGGATGCAGTTAGACCCTGTCACTACCCGATCTGTGGTGCCTGCCCGATTTGCGCGCACATGCACACAAAGACAACCCGAGCCGTGCATGCATGCGCAGAACTTTACTATTACGACCCTGCCCGATCTGTGTTTTTCTACTTCGCAACACGAGTCTGATTTCCCCTTCTGATTTGTCTCATGCATGTGCTCTCTGCTTAATTAAAATTCATTTCACAATGCTGCCCGATTTGTTCTGCGCATGTCTAATGTTTTACGACACACATCCCTCATCAGGTTTGAATTGTACTTGAGAGTCATTTTTGTGTTGACGTTTAACTCCGTCTGTAAGTGGACGTCTTACTGGAAAAGATGGCAACTTTTGAATTTTATAACGTCTTGGAAGAATATTTGTCGGCTAAAAATTTTAACTCCATTCGAATGAAATGAAATGCGATGTATGTCTGTGAACTTTATAATGATATGTATAGTTTTTTGTAAGTGCATCGTATTGATGAAAAAGGCAATAAGGATTTTCATTTTTAGTTGCTATACAACATTCGTAATCTTGTGGTTTAAATGTGGAAGTCGCAGCATTTTCCGTATTTGGGTTAATTGATGCATTTCATTTATTTCGTAACACCCTATAAGCATTTGGTGGTGTGTTTCTTTTAACATTTGTTTGCATTTTTCATGTTAAAGAGTGAAAGGCATGCTAATAATTAAGCAAAACAATGTAATCAAGGTGTCGAATTAGGAACAGAATTAGGAGTACACGTCTGACACTCGACGGATGTAAAATGTGCCCTTTAAAGCCATCTGTATTTTTTATTATGTTAATATCAGATTATATCATTACAATAGTTTTTCCATAATAAAGTTAACAAATATATAATGTGTCACACACGTGCGCATGGGAGGCAGCTAAAGGGCTTGAGTGAAGGTAGTTCGGAGGCATGCCGGGATGTGGTAGAGTGCACTGACTCTTTTTCTCCCTTTCCTGTAGACCATTCCCGGGAGATTCCACCTGGCTCTCTTGACGTCACTTCCGGGACCGAGCCAATGGAAGTAGACCTTACCAGCTCCGGGCCCTCTGATGTCACGTCCGGGTGTGATCCAATGATTGAAGACCACGTGCCCGATCCTTATGACCTCACTTCCTGTCTTCCCCTTTAAAAGCCTGCCCCTTTTCCCTTTTCCTTCAGTCTTGTTTTGGACTCGTTTGTATGCACTTCAGTACTGTGTATTTCTATAAAAGAACGACTTTGCAGCCAGGATACCAGATTATATGGGTGGCTGCCCCAAATCTTTATCTGAGTATGTCTCAATCTTGTGACACTGGCGTAGTCAGCAGGATCGAGAAGTCCTGGAAGAGAAGGGGACAGGACCTGCAACACATCCAGGTGGGAACGTACCGGGGCCGAGTTTCCAGGCGGGGAGGGTGTCCTGTGTTTCGGAGTGGCCCGGTACAGGCTCTGCTCCCGGCATGCTCCACTAGGCAACCTAGATAGGCCAGGGAGTGTTCAGGAGGGGCTCACAGACTTGGGCTGCTTCGGAAGGGGGAGGCGAAGAGAGCTGTTTATGCTCTCTCGGAGGAGAGTGCCCGCCTCCCTGTGAAGCCAGAGCCCCAATTTCCATCTAGGGGTGCCCCAGACTGGCAGTGAGTAGCCTGAAAAACTGGAGGTTTGATCCAGAGCGGCCGACCCCACAGCAAGCCTGGTCCCTATGGGCAAAGGTAGGGCAGTGGCTACGGCCACAGGAACTTAAGCCCTTTCAAATAATAGAGCAGGTGGCTTGCTACCTGCTTCTGGACACACTACCTCTGGGCTTCACCCAGCCGGTCTGGGGTAGACAATTCAAAAACATGGCAGAGCTCATACAGCTCGTAGAAAAACAAAGGACGGCCTCACAATCTGGGGAAGCTGAACCGTCCCTTGGCCGAACTCGGCCGGAGTACATCCCAAAACCTAGCCCCCCCCATACAACCTAGAGCTTGTGCCGAAATCCCCGAGGCCGCGGGCGCACAAACCGCTTGGGAATGAGGTGGAATGCAGGTGGAGGGGGAAGAGGGGTTGGTGTGCTCTGACAAACCCGTTGGCGGTTCCACACACAGGCGTGGTGATCGTTAACGGGTATAAAACTCCTGATCTGTTCGATACCGGCAGCAACATTTCCATTGTTGCCCGCCGATTTGTGCTACCGCAACAGTGGTTGAAATTTAAGGCCGGTATAACCTGTGTCCACGGGGAAACCCACTGGTACAGGACCGCCGCTTGTGTCATCAGCTACGGAGGATCAGTTCAGAAAGTAACCGTGGCAATCCTTCCTGATCCTCCACACCCGGTGATACTAGGGAGGGACTGGCCTAATATCAAAAGTGGTGAGACACCTACCACTCCCGGGGTTAACTGGCGCCTAGTCATGGACGGAGATGAGTCGTCTCAAGCTGTCTCCACACCATGTAATCAGCAGGCAGAGAGAGACGAAGTGGTGTCCTTGGTGACGTGGCAACTCCCGGGCCGTCGCGTGCTGACACGTCATCCACCAGAGCCGTGGCAGAGCAGGAGGAAACCACGTCCATTGAGGTCGGTGCAGACCCTCTCTCCCTTTTGCGGTTCCAATTTAGAGAGACGCCAGCCTCCTTTAAAAGGGAGCAGTGGAGTGATGACTCCCTCAAATTTGCAAAAAATGCAATGGTCCTAGTCAACGGCCAGTGCACAAACCAGTCAATGCCACAGGGTCCTCACTTTGTGTTAGACAACAACCTTCTTTATCATGTAGCAATGCATGATGGGCAGGAGAGAAAGCTGCTGCTAATTCCACGTACCTTCTGGCGGCAGGTCTGTGAGCTAGCACACGCCCACCTCCTAGGTGGCCACATGGGCACCGAGAAAACTCTGGAGCGGATCAAGCTCTGATTCTACTGGCCGGGGATCAATGAGGAGCTTCGTTGCTTTTGCGCTTCCTGCCCGGAGTGTCAACTGCGACAAATTCCTAGAAGGGACTGTGCTCCTCTTGTTTCTATACCCTTAATTGACATTCCCTTCCACAGAATTGGGGTCGATTTGGTCGGAACCCTAGAGCCCTCAGCCCGAGGACACAAGTACATTTTAGTCCTCGTGGATTATGCTACAAAATACCCCGAAGCTGTTCCGTTGCACTCAGCTACCTCTAAAGCCATCGCACGGGAATTACTTGGGGTCTTTGTGCGCGTGGGTATCCCCAAAGGAAGTCTTGACAGACTAGGGGACACCTTTCACCTCGGAGACATTCAAGGAGACTGCCAAGTTACTGAAAATAAAGCATTTAAAGACCGCGGTGTATCATCCTCAAACTGACGGATTAGTGGAGAGGTTTAATCAGACTCTCAAACAAATGCTGCGTAAGGTGGTCAGCGAGGATGGAAGGAACTGGGATCAGCTCCTCCCCCTCATCCTTTTTGCCTATTGGGAAGTCCCACAAGCCTCCACGGGGTTCTCCCCTTTTGAATTACTGTATGGGCGACAACCTCGGGGCATATTAGATATTCTAAAAGAAGGATGGGAAGAAGAGGCTCTTCCCTGTACAAACATATTAGAGTATATCGCGCAGTTACGCGATAGATTTGGAAAGATTCAGCCTCTCCTTAAAAGTCACATGGAAGAGGCTCAAGCAGCACAGGCCCGTTACTACAACCGCAGCACGTCTCTTTGGGAGTTCCACCTACCTACCTCCCACTCTAAGTTGCTTGCCCATTGGCAAGGCCCCTACGAAGTTAAGGAGAGAAAGGGACTGGTTGACTATTTGGTGAGTCAACCCAATTGTCGGCCGAAGGAGCGGGTTTATCATGTGAACCTGCTGAAACTGTGGAAGGACAGGGACCCCGATCCCTCCTCCGGGCAGCCCCGCTCACTCTTCACTCACACACACAGCCTTAATTTCGGTACGGACTTAAATCCCAGACAACGGCAGGAGCTGGAAACAGTTATCCAGGCCGTTCGGGAGGTAGTCAGTGAAAACCCCGGAAGGACCTCTCTGGTTGAGCACAACATTGTGACAGAGCCCGGGGTTATTGTCCGAGAGCGCCCGTATCGTCTTCCCGAGGCAAAAAGGGCTGAAGTGGAGCTTGAGATCGAGCGCATGCTAGAACTAGGTGTGATTGAGGAAAGTTATAGTCCCTGGTCCAGCCCCATTGTGCTCGTTGGTAAGCCTGATGGGAGTTGGAGGTTCTGCAATGATTTCCGTCGGCTTAATCAGGTCTCCCAATTTGATGCCTATCCAATGCCACGAGTGGACAACCTCCTCGAGAGGCTTGGACAGGCTCGATACTTGACCACACTGGACATGACAAAAGGGTACTGGCAGGTTCCTTTAACGGACTCCGCGAAGGAAAAAACCGCGTTTAGTACCCCTAGCGGACACTGGCAGTATCGTGTCCTTCCATTTGGGTTACACGGGGCTCCAGCAACCTTCCAGCGTCTGGTGGACAAAGTGCTCCTGCCTCATAACTCATATAGTGCTGCCTACCTGGATGATGTGGTCATCTATTCCAGCACATGGAGGGAACACCTACAGCATGTCAGAGCGGTATTGCGAACACTTGGTGAGGCCGGGCTCCAGATTAATCCCAAGAAATGCTTCTTTGGATTAAGCAAGGCCAAATATTTAGGCTACCTGGTGGGCCGGGGTACCGTAAGGCCACAGTGCTCCAAAGTTGATGCCATTTTGAAATGGCCCCGTCCGCGAACCAATCGGCAGGTCCAAGCCTTTCTCAGGTTAGCCAGGTACTACCGCTGGTTTGTACCCCGGTCTCGGAGAGAGTGGCGCCCTTGACTGATTTAACAAAGAAGAGGGCCCCGAACATTGTGGTATGGACTGAGAAGACAGGCGCTGCATTTGGTGACTTAAAGCAGGCCCTTACGTCCGCACCTGTTTTGATGGCACCTAACTTTTCTTTGCCTTTCATCCTCCAGACGGACGCTTCGGACACAGGCCTGGGCGCCGTGCTGAGCCAAAGTGTCGATGGTGTGGAACACCCCATGTTCCTGAGCCGGAAACTGTTGGACCGGGAGACCAGGTATGCAGCGGTGGAAAGGGAGGATTTGGCGATTAAATGGGCGATTACTCAGCTTAGGTACTACCTGTTGGGCCGGGAATTCACCCTTGTCACAGACCATGTACCTCTACAGTGGATGGCCCTGCACAAGGAGTCGAATCCGCGGGTCACCCGGTGGTTTCTTGACCTACAGCCATATAAGTTTTTGCTCGTTCATCGCCGAGGCGCTCTCCATGCCAACGCTGATGCTCTTTCTCGGGTTCATGACCTTTCGGTTAGTGTCGCCCGACCCGACGGGTCTGGGCTAAGGGGGGGGGGCCTTTTCACACACGTGCGCATGGGAGGCAGCTAAAGGGCTTGAGTGAAGGCAGTTCGAAGGCATGCCGGGATGTGGCAGAGTGCACTGACTCTTTTTCTCCCTTTCCTGTAGATCATTCCCGGGAGATTCCACCTGGCTCTCTTGACGTCACTTCCGGGACCGAGCCAATGGAAGTAGATCTTACCAGCTCCGGGCCCTCTGATGTCACGTCCGGGTGTGATCCAATGATTGAAGACCACGTGCCCGATCCTTATGACCTAACTTCCTGTCTTCCCCTTTAAAAACCTGCCCCTTTTCCCTCAGTCTTGTTTTGGACTCGTTTGTATGTACTTCAGTGCTGTGTATTTCTATAAAAGAACGACTTTGCAGCCAGGATACCAGATTATACGGGTGGCTGCCCCAAATCTTTATCTGAGTATGTCTCATTCTTGTGACAAATGATGAAGGGTAAATTACATACAAGAGTAGCAACAGCTAAGTGATTACAAGAAAGCAAGATGCAGATAATAGCATTACAAATTGTTAATGAAGCAGATCAGAATCTTACCCGTTTTAATTATTTTACTGTGTTTTCCATTTTTAAAAGCTATTTCTAGCATATTAATGTCCATACAGAAAGATGGAACAGAGGGTCTAACGTTCTGAACTTTACACTTATGAACAGGAAATTTATGAAGCAAGGAAACCACAGTTACTGCATTTTCTAACATTTAGTCTTCAAAATTGTATACAGAAGAAGAACAAGAATTAAACAGTGAGATATTGGTTTGTCATTCAAGACAGTAACAGAAATAAATCTTTATAAAACATTTTGGAATAGGAGCAGAAGTAAAAAAAATGTGAGAGTGGATTTGTCTTCATTTGTACATAAACTATATTTTGACGATATATTAATGTCATACTTATGAATTAATTTGTTAGTTGGGTACTATTTATTCATAATTTTGAAATGGATTTCTTTAACCTTGTTTGGTAGAAAAAATTATATGGCACAGACCAGGCAATTTTAAAATTTATATCCAAAGCCATCAGAAAAGTGTGGTGTGTGCCTGATGTGGCACGATGACAGGCTGGGCACCTGCTGTTGTCATTTGTCATTAGCTTATCATTTAAGCTGTTGATTTAGGAGGAGTACACGCACAATTAACTGAATATAATGGAGAAGGCTTGGTCCTTAGAAATAACTTCTTATTGCTGCAGTTAGAAATACAGTGCCCCTTCATTGTATTTTTTTTCTTGACCCTACAGTATGCCCTGTGGTAACCAGCCTTCCAAGTGGCTGAACAGATGCCAGTGTATCTAAATTCTGAGACACAACTGGATGTCCTTTTCTTATGCTTTTAAGGTTCCCAATTCAAGATGATGTGCAGTTCATGTTAGATTTGCTATTTCTACAGGCAAGACTACGGAGGCTTTTAGTTTCAGAAGTAATTTGAGCACAATTCCTGCAAAGCCTCCCCATATTTATTATTTGATCTGTAATATTTTGCTGCATTGAATACTGTACTGTATGTCTTCTCACTCTGTCCAGTAACTAACACGGGATTTTTAATTTTAGACAGGAAAGCCTCAGAGTGTGAATCCTCACAAACACAGAGACTGAGGAGCATCAGTCCAAGCAGTCACTAAACAGGGATATTGTTCTGTTTTGCAAAATAATGTTTATTTTCTTAAGTTACTGTGCTTTTGTTGTTGGATTTTGAAAAAGCTGAGACTTAATTTTAACTTAAAATAAAACTAAGGCAGGAGAGAAAAATGAAAATGTTTTCATGTAAGTACCGACACCTGAGCACATCACATTAAATGTTCAGATATACAGAGATTGTAACACAATGTCTACTGTATGCGTAATGTAAAAAGAAAAAAATGATGCTACATATAATGACAGTTAAGTTGAGGTTCTTTCAACATCTAACAAAAAACCACAGTAATTTAACAAAATATTAGTAGTTAGACTTTACTCAAAGCAGACCTTTATCTATTGCGATGGTTTACTTTGGTAATAATTGATCTACAAGTGAACCAAGAAAGGAGGAAGAACAAGAAGTAAGGGTACACTTTATTAATGTTTAAACTCTGTGAGTGAACATTGTGTATCTACTGTGTTTTTGTTTTTAACGGTTACAGTGAAGTAGAAGAGTCCAGTCATGTTATGGGGCAGCAGTTAAAGAAGAAGGATGGAGAGATGTGTGCCATGTTGAATTAGCGGCTGCCCCTCCTGCCCGGCACTTCTAGAATCCGCCATCTGAATCTATGCTCTGATCTGCTGTGCCTTTGCCAAGTGATCACGAGGTATTGGCCTTTTTGTTTTTTTTTCTTCTGAAAACTGTCTCAGTCTCATTACACTGGCTGCCTGTCTCACATTGAAGTGATTTCAAGGTTCTATTAAATATATAGAAGGCTTTGAGTATTTTAGACCCTGCCTGTATTTTGGAGTGTCTGCTCCCAACATTTCTTTTCTTTACTTTGCTTTTTATTCCAAGATCAACCATAAAAACTGGCAGCTTTCTGTACTCTAGAATGCTTTGCCAATAGAGAAGTGTCAGGCTACAAACGGCAAGCATTTCGAAAAACTTAAACAAGCCCACTTTTCTAATTTGGCTTTTTCTTAATTACTTGCATTGGTTGTAATAGATTAGAAATGGAATGGTGTACACTTTGTAAGCTCTGCACTGGGCACTAACTGCTGTTTTTCTCTGTTGTCTTTTTCCAGTTTATTGCAATGATGTCCCCCTGCGTCTCCACCATCTGTTACATCAACTCCAACTGCCTGTGATAGAAGAAAAGTTCACAAGACGTCCTGAAATGGAATTGTGATTGGAGTGAGACGGCCACAATTATGTATGCTGGGATGTGCAGAAGGGGCTGTGTGGGCTTTGGCTTGGGACCCCCAGAGGTTTATTATCTCCAGTATCCTTGAAGGCTGCAAGTTTGTCTTTGTCCCTGGCCATTTGACCAGATGGTGTATTTATTACAAAGGACAAGGACCCCTCCATTTGCTTCTCATTTACTTTTATAAAACCTTCAATTTTCTTTGTAATTGTGTATTTTTTTAGAGCAATTTGAGCTATGCTTGTAAGCAAAGGTGATATAGAAATATTATTACTGAACAAATGTTAAGGGACAGATCAGGAAAAATATCAGTTTAAACAGAACACAATTTTATGGAATGTTGCTGGATAACAACTCTTTGACTCTGAGTAGCATCTTGTTCATAAAGCTAAAATAGCATTTTTCCTTTTTTGACAAATTTAATGATTCACTTTTACTGTGTTCAAAACCTTAGCTAACATTTTTTTTAAATACTAATGTAAATATCTGTAAATATATTTGTGTTCTCCTTCCCTAATAATTTTTAACACCTCCCCTTGTTGGCCATTTTCATTGTAGTTGTGTTTTAGTTAAATGCATTTACCATTTATACATCCTTGTGAATTTCCCCTTGAGATTAATAAAGTATCTACTGAAATTTCTGCTCATAATATATATACAGTATATATACATATAAATATGGGTGTGTGTATAATTTTTTTTTGAGAAACATTGTTCACAGATCTTTCACTTTTAGTTTTAAACATAGCATTTATTTCTTCAATAAAAAATGTATGAATAAGTGTATCATATTTACTTTTTTTAAAGTTATAAAAATGGACTGGTTCTGTATCAATATAGGTGAATAAAACCATTGACATGAGACAAGTCTGCATACAAACAGCGGTGTGTTATGTTGATTAAACTTGTAAGAAAGAATATCAGTGCCCTCTGTCCACATGGTGTTCATCATAAACTGAACTATTTCATGTTGTTTAAATTCTGTTCAGTTACTGGAGAATATTTTATTTTACAGCTGTTAAATTCAGTTCAGTTTTATTATATTAATAGGTAAGTTGGTTTCTCAGCAGGTTTTACAGAGACGCCTTGAAATAACATTAAAAACACATCACTAACAACAAACGTGTTACAAATATGAACTATAGCAGCAAGCATTTACTGTAAAGAAAATAGATCAAATAGATTGATTCAAGTGATAACAGCTCACTTCCTTAATTTAAGTCTGTGGATATAAAGTTAAACTTCTTTGTAAGATTAATAGCCATTGGAATAAATGAGGATTTGAACTAGTGGCTTTATGCTCTTCATTTCTTCAGCATCTGACTTGCTTGCACAACTGAGAACGAAGTAAAGAATTTTAACAAGTTGACAATAACAGCACAATACCATGCAACACAGTGTTAATTCTTTTCTTTTTATGAAAAAGGACCATATATTATTATAAAACTGGTTGGATACATTAGGTTTTGTAAACCTGATGCCTTAAGACAAATGGCAATTTATTAATAATAATTGATGTCTAAAGATATTTTTAAACAAACACAATTTGTTCATAAGAAGGAAACTGTAACAATAGATCAAAACGGAAAGGAAACTTTATATGATTTAT
>JANRMT010062856.1:35949510-36018625 GCA_026402145.1 Polypterus bichir lapradei
AACTCCATTACAGTAAATGGAGAAAAATACCTTCCAGTTATGACCATTACGCGTAGAATTTCAAAATGAAACTTGCCCAACTTTTGTAAGGAAGCTGTAAGGAATAAGCCTGCCAAATTTCAGCCTTCTACCTACACGGGAAGTTGGAGAATTAGTGATGAGTCAGTCAGTCAGTCAGTCAGTCAGTCAGTCAGTGAGTGAGTGAGTCAGTGAGGGCTTTGCCGTTTATTAGTATAGATATATATATATATATATATATATATATATATATATATATATATATATATATATATATATAGATAGATAGATAGATATGACAACAACACTCATATCAATGACAAAACAATTACATTAACAATCAAGTTACGTTATTTTTTAAATTTTTCCTTTTCTTTTTCATAACTTCTTTAACACAGTACTTCTCCGCTGCGAAGCGCGGGTATTCTGCTAGTATATATATACACACATATACATATATACACACACACACACACACACACACACATATATATACATATACACACATATATACAGTATATATACATATACATCTATGTGCAGAAAACAACGCTTTTATCAAGGCTTCCGTTGGGTAGTCTTTTGAAATTAAATTTTCCTCCAATCAGTCGTAGCAACGTGCTTTCTTCCGACTGTTACATTTTTGTAGCTCTGATGTGTGCATCAATGTAATCGGTGTACCACGAAATCATGCATTGACAGAAGTTTCCCTTTGCTTGGAATGGAAAGAGTGATTAAATGCGTTATTTTTAACGCGTTATGGAGCACAAGCATCGAAGCTTCTCAGCTGTGCTTGTGCTAAGAAAAGGAAACATTTTAAAAATAACGTAATACGATTGTCAATGTAACCTTTTGTAAGTAGTGCCTGGAGAATTCAGAGTGTGCAGAAAATGTAGAGACAGCGTGTGTATGAACTTGTGGATTTTTCTGTGAGTATTTGGTGGCAGCGTCACATATTTGGTTCCGGAAGACTGAGTTGCGGAGCACAGCTCACAGCGAAATGAGGTGAATGGGAGGGGAGATGATGACGTGACTCTCCCACCCGCCTTAACTGTCAATCCCCCCACAAAGACAGTCTCTCGGAATTTGCACAGCCCTTCACCAGTAATGTTAACTTACTTACAAAGTGATCAAAACTCTCGTTTATATCCTGCGTCCTCTCATTAAACTTGTATCCCGCATTAGCCGTGGGCATGACAAACACCAGTGGCAGCCTGTCTATGAACTTAATTTAAACTTTAGGTTTACACCGTGCTTTGTTTCCGAAGTAGCTGCACTCATGAATATGATTCTATGTGTGACTCGCTCACTTCTTATTGTTTCGCTGCCTTCTCAATTGTATAATGCATGTTTTCTTCAGCGCTTTTTGGAGCTCTTTCTTGTTTTCTGGGTACTGCATGGATAGTCAGTTCACGTGATTATGTGGGAGGCGTGATGATGTCACACGAAACTCCGCCCCCCACGGCCATCGAACTCAACTCCATTACATTATATGGAGAAAAATAGGTTCCAGCTATGACCATTACGCGTAGAATTTCAAAATGAAACCTGCCCAACTTTTTAAGTAAGCTGTAAGGAATGAGCCTGCCAAATTTCAGTCTTCCACCCACACGGGAAGTTGGAGAATTAGTGATAAGTCAGTGAGTGAGTGAGTGAGTCAGTGAGTGCTTTGCCTTTTATTAGTATAGATAAATGGATATAAATAATTGCATTTAAACGATTCGCCAAAATCTGTTGTATGTAAATGATACTGTTTTAAACGTTGTTGCTTTTTCATCAGAAAACCCGGTTTCCACGTTTACCTGTATTAGTTTAAATGGCACTTTTGCCACTCGCAATAAGGCTGACGCGCTAACGTATCGTGTGGACTGGGAAACACAGCGAATGCGGTGTCTATCTATATGTCTGTGGGCACGCAGATCGGGTAATGACAACGCTTGCGCTCGCAAATCGGGCAGGCACGCAGATCGTGTAATGACGTCTAGAGAAGGATAGTGCTGCAGACCGGAGACATTATGGGCGGATCTGAAGGCGGGATAATTGTAAATACAAGTGGATAGTATTGGCTCATTCAGAATTTCAACGAATGACAATCAAAAACTCACCTGTCCAATTATCAACGTTTGAAGTTGTCTATCAAGTGTAACTTTAACCAAACGTTTCACAGTTCGTGATCCCTACCTCTTTGAGGTTCCGCCTTATAGAGTTTCCTCTTAAATAATTGGCCGTTGTACCAAGCAACAAAACGGCATTAAACGGAAGGAGACCAAAAAAAAAAAAATGCAAAATATGAAGAAGCGACGAAACTAATTGTTCGTATTTTTGACAATGGAAGTAAGTGTGCTTCGAAATGAAAACGTTTGAAAGTTGCAGTTTTTTTCGTATTTTTCATAACTTTGTTTTGCATGGTTATGTTTGTACCGTGAACCTTTAAGTTTGTATTAATAATCATTTTCGCTGTAGTTATTTATTTTCAGTGCTTGAAGTGGACCGGCACTCAGTGGTACCGGCAACTCTTCAAATTCCACAAGGCAAGTTTCATGAGAATTCCTAGACTGTGCATGGAAGACAAAAAAAAAACAAAACTTTTACAAGCATCTAGGAAATGCTTGATCAGTTATACTGTCGTGAAGTAGGCTTTTGACAATGTTCAGATTGACTAGAATGGTGCACGATATTACCTTTTTCCCTTTTCAGTTTAGTTCCTTATGTTGGAGTAATGTGTCTAAATTGTAATACCTAATAATCTGCGGTGTTTTTGTACCGTCAATTTCAAAAGAATTTCATTGTAGTTTTGTGCAGATGATGCCTGCTGTTTCTAAATTGTTAAAAGACTTTCCTGCAATGGGCAGGGCGCCACTATCTTGTATGTGACTCAGACTGACAGTCGTGATGTTCACAGAGCCTTTCAATTTAATTACAAGTGACATTTATATTGTTTTCCATTCAGCCAGCTTGCTTCAAGAATATCTTCTGGAAACTGGATGTTAATGAAAAATCAGGTAAATTGCAAAACACATTTCTTAAACTTGTAATTCACTTGTAGTGTTTGACTTTCACGTGTGTCTTTTTTCTTTCCTTCTTTTCTTAGGACATCCCTGCTGGTTCAGTAGACTGTGGAATAGACATGTTGATGGTGTTTGAATATTAACTGTAAGCTTTATGTAACTTTACATTTTTGTTTAGATTGTTTAGGATTTCAGTACTTTATCTCTTATCCTCTGCCAGTATGCTCTTTATCTGACTATGGAGGAACCCTTTGATTTTAATATCAGTCTTTTAAAGATGCTGATAATAAATATATATTTTCTTCATGTGTGGCATACATGAATTGTGGCATTCATTTAATGTGCCCTCCACTATTAATGACATCCCTTATAAAAATGTTAATTTTACAAATATTTATTTCTTTATGAGGGCTTTATTTTTCTTTGAATGAAATTGTTTCAATTAAAAGTCAGATGTTTCTAATTTTTTCAGTGCAAGGTGATAGTTCTTCAGCAAACAGGGATTTTTTTTTTCCCAAACCCTTCTTACTAATTTTTACAAATGGTGCCAATAATAGTGGAGAGCACTGTATACAGTATATCCTTTTTATCTTAGGATGATGTGCCTGTGACTTGCATATTACTTTAGGTAGTGTCCAGATTGGGGTATTCATAATACTCTGAAATAATTGATGTATTCTAAAAAAACTATTAAGATAACCATGAACAAGAGTTTTTGTAGTGAACCACAGAGTTATTCTCACAGTTTGAACTCTATTCCAAAGTGTCCACTTTTATGAGAAAAAAGGAGTGTTCAGTCTAAAACCAGATAGCCTGCACAAGACAAATACTTCATGTGACAGTCTGATGTATTTATTTGTCTGTGTCCACCGTGTAGGAGAGCAGGCTGGCCGTGTGGCTGAAGTAGGGCAGCTGACTCGAGAACAAGGGGCTCAGGTTTATGAGGCTATAGAGATCAGCAGGGCCTCCAGGAGAACTCAACATGAAAAACTGTTGGAGTTCATCATAAAGGGCCAAGGAGCAGATGATCAATTGCTGGTAACTTAGTTCAGATAACAAGTAAAACTTTATTGTAATCTATCTAGTAGCAAACAGCTATGATGACTTTAGCACCAAACTCTTGTATTTGCTTGTCCAACAGGCTGTTGTATCTGAAAAGGTGTCATCCAAATGGTTTTAAAATGATGAAGATCCTAAAGGTCATCAGGTAATGACCTCTATACAGTAGAAGACGAGGAGCTGACAGATGGCCTCTACAACTACCTAAAGAAGTGCTGTCAAGAGCTGTAGGTACTTTTGAAAAGATCGACAGAGTTCACATCATTTTGGATGTGCTGATTTGACTTTAGTGAATCTATAATGAGTACAGAAAGTGTCTCTATGAGTAATGTTCTCTCTGTTTCTGTGTTTGTGATCGGCTCTTATTAAAGCTTGAGGAACAGTTGAGAGGATTTCTCTACCAGTGGCAGAAGGTCTGTTCATTGATGGACCAGCAGACGGTTAGTGGGACGTCATGTGGTGTTGGAAGAAGACGGTCCTTTCTTTTTATTTTCAGCACCATTATTCTGTTAATCAGAATACCATTTTACTTGTAGTGAATTTAGACAGGAATATAAACGAAACACATATAAATGTAAATATATGTTTAAAGTGAAAATTAAAATATGCATTAATACACTTTTAGTAATGGTAAAATTATTGTTTTTTTTTAAAGTGAGCGAAGAGTTTGACACTTTTGTGCTTCAACTGTTGGAGTACCAAAGACAGTCTGCATCACTGAGGCATTTAAACTTGGGATTCCATCTCAACCACTCCTCTAACAAACGTGTCAGTTGCTTTATTTGTCTTTGGTCTTTTTTATTTCTGAGTGTTAAACTAACTGTGCATAATAGAGTTGTGTATATTTGATTTAACTATTGATGTAAATAATAAAGGACACTTTGATTAAGTTCTGTATATTTGAAATTGTCTGTGTATCTGTTTTAGCCAATTCATGTAATCTGCATTTTTTCTTTAATTTTTGTAACTGCACTTTACATTTTTATTACTTTTTTGAACATTACAAGCAAACATGTCCATCCCCATTACATATTATTTATATATAATATATAGAAGTGGGCGTGCTTCAGTATATTTCATGATCAGTCTCTTTGTTAGAATGTACAAAGAAGATACATTTTTCTTTCAGTTCAACTTCAGATCCATCATTATTGTTAATTGTAAATACTTCTTGAAATGGTTGTACAATTTATACTGAATAATTATTAATAACATTTTGTTTTTGGTAGTGACAATACTGAATGTTTTAATTTGTGCTGGCCTAAACAACTCGTGTATTAACACAACTAGAATTGATAGCTTTGAGCAGAGCCTCCTCTTGTATCAACACCGTCTACAAATAGCACTTTGCTGGACTCGCCAGTAATCCCGCAGGATAAAACAGCTTGGAAACTGAGCATCCTGATCAAGACTTTACTGTTCACATACAAACATAGTCTACAACAATAAGGGTCTTACTTATCTTTATTTAGTAGTCACATTTTCAATAAAACTTGCATTGTCTTTAACTGAAAATGCAGCTTGTATATATATATATATATATATATATATATATATATATATATATATATATGAACAAAATTAAAGGAAAAGGATTGAATACTCCTGATAAATGCAGAGTCAAAACCTTTGAAGCTCAGTATTCTAAAACCATAACTCACAGCTAGAACCTCGTTATTCTAAGGTCTTGACATTAAGTGTGTGTCAGTGTTTATGTGTATATATAAACTGCTCAAAAAAAATTAACGGAACACTTTGAAAACACATCAGATCTCAATGGGAAAAATATCCTGCTGGATATTTCTGCTGCTTTGAACTGATATGGTGATGTGTTAGGAACAAAAGGATGGAAATGAAAATGATCAACGGCAGTCAAGGTGCCGTTGTCTAGCTTGTACAGGTCTGTGCGTCCCTCCGTGGATTTGCTCCCCCAGATATACCATTACTGACCCACCACTAAACCAGTCATGCTGAACGATGTCACAGGCAGCATAATGTTCTCCAGACCCTTTCACATCTGTCATGTGCTCAGGGTGAACCTGCTCTCATCTGTGAAAAGCACAGGGCACCAGTGATGGACCTGCCAATTCTGGTACTCTATGGCAAATGCCAATCAGGCTCCACGGTGCCCACTAGAGGACATTGGGCCCTCAGGCCACCCTCATGAAGTCTGTATCTGATTGTTTGGTCAGAGACATTCACACCAGTGGCCTGCCTGCTGGAGGTCATTTTGTAGGCTCTGGCAGTGCTCATCCTGGTCCTTCTTGCCCAAAGGAGCAGATACTGGTGGGTCCTGCTGATGGGTTAAGGACCTTCTACGAGGGGCCCTGTCCAGGTCTCCTAGAGGAACTGCCTGTGTGTCTCCTGGAATCTCCCCCATGCCCTTGAGACTGTGTTGGGAGACACAGCAAACCTTCTGACAATGGCATGTGGTATTGATGTGCCATCCTGGAGAAGTTGGACTACCTGTGCCAGCTCTGTAGGGTCCTGGTATGGCCTCATGCCACCAGTTGTGATGCTGACCGTAGCCAAATGCAAAATGAGTGACAAAACAGATGAGGATTAAAAAATGTCAGTGGTCTTTCTCCAGCTGTTAAACCATTCATTCCTGTTTTGGGGGTCGTCTCAGTGTTGCCCCTCTAGTGCACCAAAGCAGCTGAAATTGATTAACAAGCCCCTCTGCTACTTAACTGATCTGATCAATAGCCCAGAAGTTTCATTGATTTGATACTATACTCTCATTAAAAAGGGTTCCTTTAATTTTTTTGAGCAGTATATATATATATATATATATATATATATATATATATATTACACAGTGGTGCTTGAAAGTTTATGAACCCTTTAGAATTTTCTATATTTCTGCATAAATATGACCTAAAACATCATCAGATTTTCACTCAAGTCCTAAACATAGATAAACAGAAACCAGTTAAACAAATGAGACAAAATATTATACTTGGTCATTTATTTATTGAGGAAAATGATAGAATATTACATATTTGTGTGTGGCAAAAGTATGTGAACCTCTAGGATTAGCAGTAAGTTTGAAGGTGAAATTAGAGTCATGTGTTTTCAATCAATGGGATGACAATCAGATGTGAGTGGGCACCCTGTGTTATTTAAAGAACAGGGATCTATCAAAGTCTGCTCTTCACAGCACATATTTGTGAAAGTGTATCATGGCACGAACAAAGGAGATTTCTGAGGACCTCAGAAAAAGAGTTGTTGATGCTCATCAGGCAGGAAAAGGTTACAAAACCATATCTAAAGAGTTTGGACTCCACCAATCCACAGTCAGACAGATTGTGTACAAATGGAGGAAATTCAAGACAATTGTTACCCTTCCCAGGAGTGGTCGACCAACAAAGATCCAGGGTAACTTCTAAGCAACTGAAGGCCTCTCTCACATTGGTTAATGTTCATGTTCATGAGTCCACCATCAGGAGAACACTGAAGAACAATGGTGTGCATGGCAGGGTTGCAAGGAGAAAGCCACTGCTCTCCAAAAAAAATATTGCTGCTCGTCTGCAGTTTGCTAAAGATCACATGGACAAACCAGAAGGTATGAAACATCTGTGAAACATGGTGGTGGTAGTATCATGGTTTGGGCCTCTTTTGCTGCATCTGGGCCAGAACGGCTTGCCTTCATTGATGGAACAATGAATTCTGAATTATATCAGAGAATTCTAAAGGAAAATGTCAGGACATCTGTCCATGAACTGAATCTCAAGGGAAGGTGGGTCATGCAGCAAGACAAAGACCCTAAGCACAAGTCGTTCTACCAAAGAATGGTTAAAGAAGAATAAAGTTAATGTTTTGGAATGGCCAAGTCAAAGTCCTGACCTTAATCCAATCGAAATGTTGTGGAAAACCCTGAAGCAAGCGAGTTGAAGCTGTTCTATATGGAGGAATGGACTAAAATTCCTCCAAGCCGGTGTGCAGGAATGATCAAAAGTTACCGGAAACGTTTAGTTGCACTTATTGCTGCAAAGGGGGGTCACACCAGATACTGAAAGCAAAGGTTCACATACTTTTGCCACAAATATGTAATATTTGATCATTTTCCTTAATAAATAAATGACCAAGTATAATATTTTTGTCTCATTTGTTTAACTGGTTTCTCTTTATCTACTTTTAGGACTTGAGTAAAAAATCTGATGATGTTTTAGGTCACATTTATGCAGAAATATAGAACATTCTAAAGGGTTCACAAACTTTCAAGCACAACTATATATACATATATATACACTAGGGGGCTCCACTCCCTGCTCGCTTCGCTCGCCCACCCCCCCATGTTTGGTTTACCGGATATACAATTTATTTTTTGTATAGCTCAAAATCATACAAGAAGTGCTGCAATGGGCTTTAACAGGCACTGCCTCCTGACAGCCCCCCAGCATTGACCCTCTAAGAAGACCAGAAAAAACTCCCCAAAAAAACCCTTGTAGGGAAAAAAATCGAAGAAACCTTGGGAAAGACAGTTCAAAGACCTTTCCAGGTAGGATGGACGTGCAGTGGGTGTCAAAAAGAAGGGGGTCAATACAGTACAATACATAGAACAGAGTAAATCCTCAATACTGTATAAAAATAAAAAATCTAGAAGTACGGAGTAGAATTTGACATGAGATGATATAACATAATATGATTTGGATTTGTTTTCATTCCATTTCCCATTTTGCCATTCCACCTCTGAAATAGCGCTAATCCGATGAAAGGACCTCTCTTTCCCACGATTCCTGTGATCCTCCATCAGGGATGACTTTACCTTAGGCAGGCAACATACAATTTAAAGAGATTGTTATTTTCTTGGGAATTGTTACATGTGCATTATTTTCACTTTTACTTTAAAAACTTTTGTAAAAACAATACTTGTCCTTTATTTCCGGCACCGTGCGTGGTTACATCTCTTTATTGCCTGACGTATAAAGCTGGTCGTGTTGTGAAGGGGGGGTGAGGGGGTGGCTGAATGCACGTTAAGGATATGCCTTTGGATCATTTGCTGTCTTTTTGCTGCTTGCGAGCTGCCTCTTCTGCTTGTCGCATGTCATTGTTTTAAGAGCTGGGAGCACATGATACTTGCCTGGCAAAAGCAATCCAACAACTGCTAGGTTAGATGTCTGTGGACTTGTTTTAAATGATGGCTCATTGCCTGGTCTCACGTGACGTTGTAAAAACAATACTTGTCCTGTATTTCCGACCCCGTGTGTGGTTAAGTTCTTTCTTGCTGGATGTATTATGCTGCTCCCGTTTTGGGGCTGCTATCGCACTGCCCTTCGATCTTTTTAAAGCCTGTCCAGTCGCTGTCCTTTTTGCTACTTTGTGTCTTTGCTGCTCGTGTTGTGATCGCTTCTCCGTGATCATAAATATACACCTGACCAAATTGTGTTTTCTCTTAAATGAAACTTGTCGTTACTTTAACTGTTGCGGGTCCACAGATTGTCATAGCATATGTTCCATTATTGTGAAAACCTACATTTTGTGCATTGAATGATGCGAATGCGAAAAGACTTTGTTTTCTGCTCTTTTCCTTTTAATTCTGACCTTGCTTTGTTCTGCTATTTTTTCAATTACACCTGGTCCTGAGGATTAATTGCTTTTTTTTGCGCTAATGCAATCTTTCATTTGTTGACGTTTCATTAATAACGTATTGTCCTTTATACGCTTTATATGCACTGAGACACCTGTATCTGTGTGTGCTGCTTACCTTTACACTACTGATTTTTTTTTGCCCATTCTCTTTCGTCCTACGCTTCTTTTGTCTTTTGTGATCTTAAAGTGAAGATCACATAACATCTCCTAGTCATTCATTCCACAGGATTTTTTTTTAATAGAGAGATACTGTATATATCCTATAGAAAACTACATTGATGTAAACCACTTTTTCAGTATAAACCTATGACAGACAAGAAAAAAAAAGCCTTACCAGAAATATCATTGCCAAAATAAATTTCCAGCTGTTCATATTGAATGATTTAATGGTTCATACTTGACAGATTCAGTGCAGTGTGTGCTAAAATGACCAGTAAAGTGGAGTTGTTTACAGCAGTACAGGTTGTTATGACAGGGCCTTACTGGAGTATACCGACTCTGTGTGCTCTTAATATACCGTTTGCTTGTGTAGTCATATAGGAGTATGCCCACCTGAACTATCTGCCATCTCTATCTTGTTACCAGTTGTGATGCGGACACTGATACAGTGCCTGCTGTACAGTTGGACTCTTGGCCTCCTCCAGTCTCAGAGACCCTAAAGAAAGGCTGATGTGTTTAGTAGACCACTAGGACCTGATGGAGTCAAATGTTGGCTAAATGAGATATGAACTACAAACATCTGACAAGTTTTATCTCTAAACTAGGCTGACACGCCTTTTAAGGCCACCGACTTTTAAGTTGACCACTTCTTAAGGCAATTCAATATGTAGATCAATTTGATATTTTATACAAACTCATTAATTTGGTTATATTGCATTTGAGCGGTATTACTTTAATACTCGTAGTTTCTGTTATTTTTGTGATGAAATTTAAACTTTTTTTCTATATTGAGGTCTCCCTTTTGAACCCCCCTGATATTTACTACGCGGTGAGGCATTTGTACTCCATCAACATTAATTATTTCCAGAGACATAATTTTGTCTATTTTTCCAGCGCATTGCGCACAAAAGCAAGGGAACGATGGGAGCACCAGAACTCTGCTCACATCATGTCGCTTCGTATCGCAAGCTGCAAGTAGTAAGTCTGTGATAAGCGGACTACCGCTACGCTTTCCACTCACGGGACGGAAGGACAATCCTGACCGCTTTTATATAGTAAGAAAGAAGAAGAAGATATCGCACAGTCTGGAGTAGAAAAATCATCTTTTACCTGGAAAAACGAAACTACAAATCCCATTGTGCATTGCAAAATGGACGGGGCGTGTGTGAAACTCCTTCTCACAGGACAGAAGGACAATCCCGACCGCTTTTATATAGAAGGATGTAACTTTTGCATAAGTAATATGTATTATAATAAACATATATTTGATGATCTTAAAGAGGTATTTAAATCCCAAAAATAATAAAGATCCAATTAAGTCAAATAATTGAATACCCTGATTAACAGGTGCACAGTCACTAAAACTGCAAAATTATTACTCTTTTAAAGGCATAATATTTGCTCTTCACAGATCGTTTAACATAGTAAACGTCATTATAAAAATAATAATTGAAAGGTGACTATTAGCTCTATGATAACTGTTTCTTACATTTAACATTGATAACATGTAGAAACAGCCAATTCTTAAAGTTGTCTATTTCCTGATACATGAACGTGAGAGTTTCAAGTATGTGATCTGTAATATTCTGTAATCATAATACAGCTAAAAACAAACTTAACTACGAGAGCCACAGGCAAGAAACTCACTAGAGCTGCTGGTATGATGAGAACAGACATGAAGACCGCAGGATATCTGACAGACATCAGAAAGAACAGTGGCTGATCTGTGGGCAGAAGGGGGGACAATGGAATATTAGGAATACTTAAATAAATAAACTTGGATAAATTGTAACGAAAGTAATAAAACACATTTAGGGTTATGTATTATAGAAGTAAAGATTTAACTCTGTAGGTTTATTCAACGTTTAAAATTGTAATACGTTTATAGCCCGTCTTTAGGGTGACCTGTTAAATGTAGGCGACTATTTCATTTTTAAATAAATAAACTTGGATAAATTGTAACGAAAGTAATAAAACACATTTAGGGTTATGTATTATAGAAATAAAGATTTAACTCTGTAGGTTTATTCAACGTTTAAAATTGTAACGTTTATAGCCCGTCTTTAAGGTGACCTGTTAAATGTAGGCGACTATTTCATTTAGACATTCGAGTAATCAACAACAGTCAAACATTTGTTTTACTCTGACCGACTCAATCAAGCAGAGCCCACACTTAAGTCTACGTCAATCCATTAAAATTAGGCGGAAACAAAGTCGAAAATGATATTCACGCCCATAGCAATAGCTATGTAGCAATATCTACTTGGCTTCTCTACGATTCTAGTCGCTCAATTCAGTGCTCATGCGTTCATTTGATACTTCTGACTCCACCTTCTTGCGAGTGTGCACATGCGTCTACATACAGTATGACGTTCACATTCGTTCATTTGAAACGTCTGACTCCACCTTCTTGCGAGCGTGCACACATAGACATATATAGATAGACGGCGCATTCACTGTTTCCCAGTCGAAAGGATACGTCAGCCTTCTTGCGAGTGGCAAAAATGCCATTTAAACTAATACAGGTAGACGTGGAAACCGGGTTTTCTGATGAAAAATCAATAACGTTTAAAACTGTACCGTTTACATACAACAGATTTTGGCGAATCTTTTAAATGCAATTATTTATATCCATTTATACACTAATAATGGCAAGTATTAAATAATTCCTCCAATACATGTAACATTTCTCGGGCTGCCTTCTTCCATCTCCGAAACATTTCTAGACTTCGTCCTGTTCTTAACGTAACACAGTACAGTACTGAAGTATTGGTTAATGCCCGAGTCACCTCACGTATAGATTAATGTAATGCTATTCTATCTGGCATCCCACTGAAAGATATCCATCGCTTACAACTTCTTCAAAATTCTGCAGCCAGGATAATAACCTGCTGTTCTAAATCCACTGAACATATTACACCTACTCTCTCTCAGCTTCACTGGCTCCCTGTTAACTACAGAATACAATACAAAATACCGCTTTTAACATTTAAAGCTCCCCCCTACCTCACTGATCTCCTACAGACTTACACTACCTCTCGCTCACTCAGATCCTGTAACTTGAGAGTATTCAGTCTGGCAATATGGTGTAGCCTTAGTTTGTGGAAGACAGACGCAACTAAAGTCATGAGCATAAAATGATGGTTGTCAATTTCAAACTGTGTTTCCTCAATGTGCTCCTTGAGAAAAACGTCATCAAGTTTGAGAAATGTTAACAGCTAACAACAATCTACATAGTTAGTGACTAAATACGTTTAGCCAAAACGTTGTTTGGAGGCTCACTTGAGCACATAAATGCATAGCTTTGCTAGCTTAGCCTGGCGTAGCTAAAGTAAAGATTATAAAACGGAATTTTCAAATTGTCAAATATAACCAAAACAATTGTTCAGCCTTACCTATGAAATGTAATCCCCCGGTATCTGGCTTGGAACGTACAGCGGTTTGTAAAATCCCAAGCTGAACGTGTGATGAATCTTATCCATTACTTCACTCCACAGCAGTGCCACTCGCAATATGGCGGCGACGTTGACGTACGATTCTGCTGGTCATGAGGCGTCTAGTTATTCTATGCGTGCACATGCGTCCACGTACGGCAGGACGTTCACATTCGTTCATTTGATACTTCTGACTCCATCTTCTTGCGAGCGCGCACGTGAGTCTACGTACGGCAGGACGTTCAGTTGTATTTTTGGAAGTGGGATAAGAGAGTTACCGAGTTTGTGTTATTATGTTGTGTGTGATGCAATTAATTCAATCAATAACTAAAGAAGCCATTCCCAGATCAACAGGTGGTAGCAGGAGGAAGTATGCCCTTGTTGAACTGATAAGTGTGAAAAGGCAGTTAAAGAAAGAAATAAGGCATTCAGGAAAACAAGGCAATGCTGTTCGTTCTCTGCTATTATATAAATGAGCACATAACACTTGTTAGTTAATGTGGAGCATGACAGAAGATGGGAGGAATTAATACCGTAACAACAATTCACTACTGGTTCTGGTAAAAACAATTGTCTCTAAAGTTTGGATGCTGAATGTACGTTATTAGAGCTTAACTCAGCAATTAATAGTGCAAGACAGTCGTCGCCTCGGGAGGATGACATATCCATCCATCCATTATCCAACCCGCCATATCCTAACTACAGGGTCACGGGGTCTGCTGGAGCCAATCCCAGCAAACACATGGCGCAAAGGCAGGAAACATATGTTCTCATTTATCAGAATATAATCTCATTTATCAGAATCTAATCTTATGTTGATTTTGGAATTATTTAATTGAATATGGGAAGAAGGGAAGCTTCCCTCATCATGGAAGGTAGCAGTAGTTGTTCCTATATTAAAACCAAGAATTAACAAGAATCAGTCAAACCCGCCCAGTTACACACCTATCTCAGTGATGTCTCATGTATGCAAGATATTGGAATAAATGGTAATTGCAAGATTAAATTATTTTTTGTGAAGTCTTGGAAAATTGGCTTTACATCAAGCTAGATTTTGAGAAAGGAGAATGACAATGAATCGGTATTGTGTTTGGAATCAGATATTCCAAATGTAATGTAATTGTGGAAAACCAATTAGATCAGTTAACATCAAATGTAAACATGGAAAACAATTTAGATCAGCTAATATCACATTATAATGTGACCTTGAGAGATGCTCTGGACACAGTGGCTCCCCTTAAAACAAAAGTGATCAAAGCGCATAGAAACTCTCCCTGGTTTAATGAAAATACTCGAGCTCTTAAATTAGAGTGTCGAAAATTGGAGCGTAGATGGAGAACAACAAAGCTACATGTCTTTCAAATTGCATGGACAGAGAGTGTTAATAAATATAAAAAAGCCCTCTTTAAAGCTCGCTCAGAATACTATTCTACATTAATAGATAGCAATAATAAAAATCCTCAGGTACTGTTTAGAACAGTGGCTAAATTAACAAATGGCAATTCAGATCAACAGTGCAAAATACCAACAGATATTAGCAGTACAGACTTTATGAACTTCTTCAATGAGAAAATTAAAAATATAAGATCCCAGATCTCAGCATCACAGTACAAACCAAATACTAGCTTAGCAGACCCTGCTGCACATTGCATTCAGCACTTTAGTAATTTTAATCCTGTAACTGAGCAGGAAGTCTTAACTTTAATTACTAAAATGAAGCCCTCTACTTGTTCCCTAGATCCAGTGCCAACAAAACTAGTAAAAAGTTCAATGGATGTTCTTGCAGCACCTATTCTAACCGTTATCAATAATTCATTACTGCATGGCACAGTACCTGATGCACTAAAAGTGTCAGTCATTAAACCTTTACTTAAAAAGTCAGACCTAGACCCACACATACTAAATAATTATAGGCCTATTTCAAATTTACCATTTCTCTCTAAAATACTAGAAAAAGTAGTCGCCAGTCAGCTTCAGTCACACCTTATGCATTACAATTTATTTGAGAAATTCCAGTCTGGTTTTCGCACTGGTCATAGTACAGAAACTGCACTAACACGGGTTGTAAATGACATTCTGATATCCTCTGATGAAGGAAACTCCACTGTTATTATGTTATTAGACTTAAGTGCAGCATTTGACACCATTGACCATTCTATTTTACTGCACAGGCTAGAAAATGATGTTGGTCTTACAGGCCACGTGCTCGCTTGGTTCAGTTCTTATTTATCAAATCGATTCCAATATGTACAGAAATGTGCTGACAGTACTCCATCATTATACACAGAAGTTCAATATGGTGTCCCACAGGGCTCAGTACTGGGACCTTTACTGTTTTCACTTTACATGCTTCAACTGGGATCTCTCATTAGGAAACATAATGTTAATTTTCACTCGTATGCAGATGACACCCAGTTATACCTTTCATTTAAATCAAATAAAGTTTCTCCGATGTTGTCTTTAATTAGTTGTGTTAGTGAATTAAAGGAATGGATGAATGAGAACTACTTGTCTTTAAATACAGATAAAACAGAGATGTTAATTGTTGGAGGGAATGACGCTGATCACAGCAATATTTTGTCGACATTTAACTCAGTTGGAATCCCAATTAATTTTACTGAATCAGCCCGCAATCTAGGAGTTATCTTTGATTCTAGCATGTCATTTAAAGCACATATTACAAAGTTGTCCAAAACATGTTTCTTCCATCTTAAAAATGTTAGGAAATTAAGGCGCTTTCTAAATAAACAGGACTGTGAGAAATTAATTCATGCATTTATCTCTAGTAGGATTGACTACTGTAATGCGGTGTTCACTGGCTGTTCAAACTGTTCTTTATACAGCCTCCAGTTAATCCAAAATGCGGCTGCAAGAATTATTACAAGAACAAGAAAATATGAACACATAACTCCAGTTCTTAAATCCTTACACTGGCTCCCGGTTAAGTTTAGGGCAGATTTCAAAATCCTCCTTTTAACATATAAAGCATTAAATGGCCAAGGTCCGGCTTACTTGTCTGAACTTATCATGACTTACAAACCTGAGCGCACATTAAGATCTCAAGATGCCGGTCTGCTTATGATTCCAAGGATTAATAAAATAACAGTGGGAGGTCGAGCTTTTAGTTACAGGGCCCCTAAACTGTGGAATGGTCTTCCTGCTTCTATAAGAGATGCCCCTTCGGTCCCAGCCTTTAAATCCCGGCTGAAGACTTACTACTTCAGTTTAGCATATCCTGACTAGAGCTGCTGATTAACTGTACATACTGCATCTCTGTTGTTAGTCATTAGCACTAAAACATAAGTAACATGATAAGTATAATTGAATACTAACCCTCACCTATTCTGTTTCTGTTCTCGGTACTCAAATGTGGCAATTGGTGCCACAGCCCACCTGCCAAGTTGTTTGCCTGCCTATGGTAAAGTCATCCCTGGTGGAGGATCACAGGAATCATGGGAAAGAGGGGCCCTTTCATTGGATTGGCTGGCCGAGCAACGTTTCAGCCGTGGAATGGCCAAATGGGGAGGCAGCTTGACGGATGAGGTCTCCAGCACTCTAAAAATATCAAAATCTTATTATATGATATCATCTACTGTTAAATTCTGCTCTGTACTTCTAAAATTTTTATTATTATGCTGTATTAAGGATTTGTTCTGTTCTGTGTATTGTATTGTATTGAACCCCTTCTTTTGACACCCACTGCACGCCCAACCTACCTGGAAAGGGGTCTCTCTTTGAAATGCCTTTCCCGAGGTTTCTTCCATTTTTCCCTACAAGGTTTTTTTGGGAGTTTTTCCTTGTCTTCTTAGAGAGTCAAGGCTGGGGGGCTGTCAAGAGGCAGGGCCTGTTAAAGCCCATTGTGGCATTTCCTGTGTGATTTTGGGCTATACAAAAATAAACTGTATTGTATTGTATTGTATTGTATTCATATAGCACATGTTAATAAATGGTCTGTGATAGCAATTTTCTTTGATATAGAGAAAGCATACAATATGCTATGGACAAGAGGATTATTGATCAAACTTGAAAATATGGGAATAGGTGGAAGAAAGTTTACCTGGATCAGAGATATTCTAGATGAAATGAAGATAAAGGTTAGGTTAGGGTCATCATTTTCAAAAGAATGGCGCAGCCAGGTTGAAGGACTTTTGGAGTGACTGTTGGGTCCGATTGAGGGAAGGTGGAGTACAGCGCGGAGGACTGACAGCGAGGATATGATTGACGCGGAAAGGGGGGCGGTACCAGGGATGGGAGGAGGGTTGGGAAGACTCGTTGGGGAAAAAAGGGCTAGAAGGAAGGTGTTGTGTGGTTGCAAAGTCTGCGTTTTTCATTTTGTTTTCCTTTTCTTTAACAACGTCTCTCAGGACTTCAACTATGAGAGAAATATAGGAGATTGTAAATAGTTCATAGTGAAAGACATTCATTTTTTTCATTTTCTTACAACCCTGTGATTTTTTTCTTCTTTACCGTTCAAGTAAACTGTTTTATGAGTCTTACTTCGTCCGTCTGTTTTTTTTCTTCTTTTTGAACCTGATGCGGAGGTTGCTACAATATGATAAAAACACTGGGGCACCACAAGGGAGTATATGTAGTCCCGTCATGTTTAATATCACGATTAATGATGTCTTTGATATCATTAGTTCAGATATTTCAAAATCATTGTGTGCTGATGACGATGCCTTATGAAAAAGAAGTAGGAACATAAATATATGGTAAAGAAAATACAGGATAACATTAATCGAGCAGAAGGATGGGGTCATCGGTGGGGGGTTAGATTTTAAATAAAAAAAAACCTTAGGTAATTTGTTTTTCTAAAAGATACATTATTCCATAAGTAGATTTGAGGGATTTTTGGTGAATCACATAAAAATGAGTCAGTGGTGAAATTCTTGGGAATATGGATGGATAAAACATTAACGTGGATGGTACATGTGAATAAAATAATAAAAAGATTTAAGAAAGCCATTAATGTCCTTAGGTCTTTAGTTGAGTGTGATTGGGGTGGAAGTAGATGTCTCTTAAATGGCTGTATATTGCAACTATTAGAACTATATAATTGATTATTGGTGCATTGCATTTGGGTCAATGTCACATACAGTATCAGAACCCCTTGATAAAGTACAAACCCAGTCTTTGCGAATATGTATTGGTGCTATGAAAGCCTCTCCAGTATCAGCAATATTAGTAGAAATGGAGGAGATACCTTTGAATTTATGCAGAATACAATAGTTATTGGTCTACTGGGTTAATGTAAGGGGACACAATGGCAGACATTCAGCATCAGCAACACTAGAATACTGTTGAGAACACCATAGTAAAAAGATTTTGGTGTTTGGGAAATTAATGAACAAAAAATATTGGGGTATTTAAATATGAGCCTGGTCCCAGTGTACCTTTTTTGGCAGTCCCACCCTGTTTTTTTTCCCATTGCCTATGGTGGATTTCAGTATCCTGGGGAAAATTAAGAAAAAAGCAAAATGCAATTTATTTGTGTGGATTGTTAGTTAAAATGTGCAAAAGCAATATTTTGGATTCTAATAAATTTATACATATGGTTGAAAAGATCCAGTGACTGGTCATACAGGGGCTTCTGTGTATGTTCCTGTGTTTCAAATTAATATTAGGAAAAGACTGACCAATAACTTGCTAGTATTTACCTTAGAAATGGTGGCAATATTTATTGCGCAGGGATGGATAGAAGAGGTCCACCCAGAGCATGTACTGATTTGTTCTGATAAAATATCTGTTCTATCAATTATTAAGTAAGTAAATTCCACATGTAGGTTAGATATACTGTATTAATAGAGATACAGCAGTAGTTGTGAAAACTGAAGATTCTTAGCATAGCTGTTCCTTTCCTATGGGTTCCTGCTCATGCAGATATTCTGGGAAATGAGGTATTTGATAATTTGACTAAGCAGTCACTCAGTATTAAGAATATAAATGTAACAGTGCTCCTACATAAAGGAGAACAAATCAATTCGGCAAAAGAGCTGGGATAAAGAAAAGAAAGGAAGGCATCTACATATGAAATTCTGAAGGTGCTGGGAAAGAGCAAATTAGGAGGGAGTAATAGGACAGAGGAAGTCATAGTCACACAATTTTATGTTAGGCATGCAGGCTTAAATTATTCACTGTTTGTATTAAACAAGAAATGAAACAAGGATATGCAGAAAATGTATGTATCCTGAAACAGTAAAGCATATGTTACTGCAGTACACTGCATATAAGGGGCAAATAATACATATTAAAAATTGAAATCAATGGGACAGGAGATTATTACAATATAAAGTATATTAGGACAGTTTTGGCAATATAGTGTCTCAGAATACTTACTTGAATTTTTAAAAAGTGTTGGACTTTTTGATATTATTTTGAGTTTTTTTTCTTCATTCCCCTCCTCCCCGTTAGGGGTATGCTTCTTGGGTCTCTGCTCTACACTCCAGCTCAGTAGGTGGCGGTAATGCACCATTTACATTGGTTTTGCGACCGCCATAAAAACCCTGAATAAGAGGAAGAAGAGTACGTTGGTCCGGCAGTCGGCCTGATTCAGAGAAATAAAACGTTATTCTAAGTTTGTTTTACTTCAGGTGAGTAGTAGCTGCGACTGCGAACCATTTTTCTATGATATGTATTTTCCTCGAAAGACTATAGATTAGTGATAACGTGCTCAGTGGGTTGTGCATATCAGTGTGTCTTTCGGCGCATGTGTGCAAGTTTATAGGCTGCTTTATCATTGGAGTGAAAGATGAATGAGGATTGCAGAGGGGAAGTATAGTTAAGTTTTAAGCAAGCTATAAAACGTGGCCAGACGCACTGCTCTTTAAAGAAATTTCCCCAGTGTGTGAGTCTGGTTTTCTGTTTTATCATCATCGCTCCCTTCATTTTAGCGCGCTTTGCCGTGTCATTGCACTCAAAGGGTTCCGGTGTATTACGGTTGCAACCTGGCCAATTAGTTGGGGGTTATAATTAAAGATGAGTTTATAATTTTGCATTACTATCATACATGACACATAGTGGTACTTTTTCAATTCGGACTGTTTTCCTTAGGGCTTTAGGCGTATGGTGTCGCGTCGATTTGTGTACTTTATTAATTTTCTCTATACAGATTTACATGCCTGGGTTATCAGTCTTGTTTTAAGGGTTAGTTATAGGCCTGCACGTGTAGGCCAGGCATGAACAGAAAAGCTTTGGAACCCACTGTGTCGCGATTGGTGCAGCATGTGTGGTGGAGCAGTCGCTCTGTCCTTATTGGACAGAAAATTTGCTTATCTTAAATTTAAACACTATTGTTAGAGCCTGGCGGGGAGATTATGTGTGGATAATGTCAGAATGTATATGGTTTAGGTGATTTGCTTTCTTGCTTGCTTGTTAGACTAAAATGTTGGCTTCAGTGGCCTTGATGTTCGATTTTTGTTATTGTTGAAGTGATGCGGAAGGCTTTGAATTTAAAACAGTAGGCCTCTTAATACCCCCAAGTGAACCTTAGTATCATGACTGGAAACCATAATTTCTAAAGTAATTCGCAGTTATAGTGAAGGTGGAATTGGAGAACATGGGAGTTTTTTTTCTCTAAGTAACATTTTCTTTTTAGTTTCTTTATGCTGTGAATCATTTTATTTGATTTCTTTGCATAGTCATGGATGCAGGAATTAAGGTACTGTTTTAAGAGTTTCTTTGACGTGGATTTAATATTCATTCTATACAAATATTGAGTTCAAGACTCTCCGCTACACTTTGATCGACAACTCTTTGCTTTTGTATTTCTTGCCTGTATTTTTTTTTTTTTTTTCCTTCAAAGTGGGTAAATTTTGCTCTTGGGAACTTAAGTTTCTAGATATGCTTTCACAGTTCTATAGCTGTCTTTTTGTAGAAATATTGCTTGAAAATATTAGTATTTGGCACAAACATGTCCAATAGCTATAGTATCTACGCATACTTCCAGTAACGTTTATCTTAGTGTAAACAAAATAAAAGCATAGGCAGTAGACTTACAGATAAATGTGTATTTAAAAAAGTCTAAACGTAAGCAGTGCATGGATTTGCTGTATCAATTTGTAAAGTCAAGTTTAAAGCATTCAACCTACAGTCAGTAAGTCACTTGTTAGCATAATTCCATGTTACAGTTTTTCACATTTATTTTTGCTACAAGAATTTGTTACAAATAATAAAATTCTAATCCATTTTTGCAGGTTTTGGATTTCAAAGCAAGGAGACCAATGATATAGTAGAAAAGCTGTATATCGCTAACCTTGTGGATTGCAAAGGCACACTCCAAGCTGACATCAGGGTTAACTCAATGGAATAAACCACCCAAAAATATTTTTGTTTATCCTTGTAGTTTGCTGCAGTTTCTATGGATTTCTACTGTAACGTTTTTGTGGATTAAAAAAAAAAAAAAACATTTGATTTAACATTAGCCAATAGTGACCATCAAACAATATGAAATGTCCATAGGGGAGGGGGGAAAAATACTTGTGTTGTGTTGCATAATGGACATGTCAGTTAACCAGTTGAATGCTAAAATCATGCAAAATGCATCTTTGTTTTTCTTTTTGCTAAGGTTATGTTAAATATATCCATCTGGAATGATTAGCACACATCATAAATGGGGTGAAATAAAGCCTGTGGGGATGGATGTTTTGAATTGAAAATTGGGCTTTTGCTGTTGTACTGGATTGGTTGCTTTTGACTTCTGTTACATCATATGCGTTTTTCTCTTCATTTTGAATGAAAACATGCGATTAAAAATTTCTCGGCCACCACTACAAATTACATGGGAAAAGTATCAATAATTTTGGGTGTATATTCCTTGAGAGAGATTTGTACAGTGACTAGTAAAAAATTAGCTGGAAAGTGACTGAGCTTGAAGTTTCAAGCAAAAGAAAGATACATTTTACAGCAAGAAGTGAACAGCCATAGAGCAGGATGGAACACCACTGAAGTGAAAGTTGAAACTGTAATATTCACTTGGATTACTTGTAATGTAGTAGTTTACAGCTTTCAAAAACAATTAAGATAAAGCAGAATGGTGACAGGGCACAGGCATACTGCGGAAAACTGAAGCAATACTGAATACTGTTTTCCTGCTGCTAATTACTGAAGTTCCTATTTCTTGGCTCATTTTGAATTGTCATGTTCTCACTCATGGCAAATTTTAAATTCTGGCTTTACCTTCTGCAAAAAGGTCAGGAGGTGTGTGCTTCATGGTGGTAATTTTATGGTAATTGAACAGTCTCTAGATGCTGCAATCGATTGCCCACAGATTGGAATTGGCCAGTTTTCACTAAAAAAAAAAAAAACCTCAATAGGTTAAAAGACCGATCACCATAACCAATGTTATCTGTCTCTGTATGTCTAAGCTTTATGGTAATTTAGTTGCAGTGCTCCTTTATGCAGGGTAATACAGTAGTTGAGCTAGCATGCACCTTTTTTCTTCTTTTGAAGTGTAAACAAACAGCAAGGAGAGGTTTGTATTATCAGGATGAGAAGTGATTGCTATATTAGCCTTTATGTTAAAGTGGAGTACTAAACTGAAAAAGTAATCAGAGAAGTTGTCCTGTTCAAATAGATGGATGTAAAAAATGCTACTTTAAGGAATACAGACATTTTATTTTGTTTAAATTAAAATGGGCACTAGTTGATCTTGGACAATGAGCTTGTTTAAAATGCAGAAGCTTACACTTTTAATTGGAAAAAGAAAAGATAAATACGTATTTGAAATTGCTGTTTAGTAAACAATAGCCATTTTTTAAAATATTTGTGCTGTTGTGTGTCCTACAGTATAAGTTTTGGTAAAAACAAATGCAATTAAAATGGTAATCCATATTTTGTAATGGCACTCAAGAATTACATATGTCCAGCTGATTTGAAAGAAAAAAACACCTGTATAAATACAGTAATTTATATTTTAACAGCAAAAAGCTGTATGCAATTAATGCTTTAAAATGATTAATATCTGTAAGTGCACATTTACATTTAAGCAGTGTTTAATTGCCAATATCAGTTCACAATTAGATTCATAAGTGTGGTCAGAATCTGGCTCAAGGTCTTCTTGTTCTTATCACTACCATTCCCAAACTTTTCTAGAACTTCCAAACTTTTTTTTTTTTCTTTGGTAAAAGACACATTCCTACTAATATGTCTGACTGTGGGTCAGCCAATCCCCATGTAGTCTGACCGAAGCTAGTGCTAAATAGTGCATAAAGATGAGCTGTCACACAGAGTATTTTCTGCCTTTAACGCAAAGCTGTGAAATGTAATATGGATGGCCAGTCACAGACAATTATACATCATTGGAATGCTCTGAACCCCGGCTACACCATAGTAGTAAGTATTTTACTGTATGTGACTTGACATAGGTAGGATCTTCGATAAAAGCAGGTTCACTCAGCTGTGATGTGCCTCTTTCCTTGCCATATACAGTATGTGTGCATATCTTGTTTAGCAAATGAGAGAGCCGTCAACATGGGCACTTAGGATTTACAGAAAAAGGACATTTAGAATATAAAAATTAAGGATGCACTGACATGGGATTTCTGGATTAATGCTGATATCCGATAATGTCTATGTTCTTATCTGCTGATATACAAATTTATAGGATACAGAGAAGAATGAGACTTCTGCGTGAGAATTGCAGAGAAAAGTAATTTTATTTGTGTAACAATTTTGCATACCATTTTCAATCATTAGGGACATCTGCCACATTTGGCTGGCTACCTGTATGTTATATGGGAAATAGTTTTGCAGGCTGTTGCTTTAAATAACACTTTCTTTTTGATGGAACAAATTCAACAATAATTGTAAAAATAAAAAAAAAAATGGCGAAATGATACAATGACAATAAGTAACACCACTTAAGAATAACAATACATCCATCCATCCATTATCCAACCCACTATATCCTAACTACATTTTGACGATTATTTACAGCCATTAAAATAAATGGCTTCTGCTCAGCCATGTTTAGCTGGCTATCTGATCCTTGGTTTTACAGGCATCCCTATTAAATGCTACATAATTTCTTTTTGATGAAATAAATTTAACCAAAACTGAAAGAATGAAAAATGGAAAAAAAATGGAAAAGCATACAACAGAGAAGAAAACTTTTTTTTTTTTTCCCCTGTAGGTTTTTCAATCTATTCTATTTTAGCATAATCAGGAGGTTTCTCCTAATGAACAAGAGCATCTCGGCCTTGTTGCAGGAAATTGTTTCTCTTTTTGTTCATCACATTAGAAGTTGCACTAAATAATCTCGCAGTCCATGCTAGTACATAGGGGTGACAGGAACTTTCATGCTCCTTTGGTAATGGTAGGAAACCAACTCCAGTTGTTCCTGTATTTCAGTGGGTTTTGGGGTCACTGCTTTTGACAGAAATCCCTACACCTGCTGACTAGCATGCATACATATACAGGATTATACTCCAAGTAAATAAAATAAAACTTTCCCTTTTTGCCATCTTGCTGTTTTTCCCAAGGTGTCAGTGTTGTACATGAAGAGTGTGCATGTCCCTATATAATTTATTTTAGCCTTTTCCTGTTGTAGACAATCTACTATACCTGTAAAGAATTTGTTTTGTTTTCTGCAAGTTCCACCTAAGCTTGCAACATTTTGAGTGCCAGTAATTTTTACCTTTGTGTAATGGGAGTAAATAATAATATTTAATAATTTGTAACTCTGTGTAATAGGCATCTTTGTATCTTGGATAGACATGTAACTATTCACTCTGTTCATGATTCAGTTGTTTTCTTAATACTAGGTTCACGACTTGATTTCTCATGATTTTTAAACAATCTAATTGGAGAAAACCTATGATTGAAAAGTTTTTATTATTTCTGAGACCATTCCTCTTCAGTTGGTTTTAAAATCAACAATGCATTTTTTTCCTTTCCAGAAAAAAGTATAGTGCCAGAAATAGCGCAGGTAATAAATCAAATAACTGCATTGAATATAAACAATAAGAGCAAAGCTTATCTCCTTTCTTAGTTTAGGAAATTGTTTTTTTTTTTTTTTTTTTTTTTTTTTCCTAGGAACATAAGCATATCCACATTTTCAGGTAGCAACTGTGACCTTTGGGCATTCACAATATGTCCTGCAGTCAAAAACATGTTCACTTGAAACAGAGGTTGCTGGAGTTGAGACATATGTCTTGGCCAGTGGGATTTTTCTTGCAACCATTTTAGTGGCAGGATGCAAATACATTAGGGGACTCCTTTTCTGTACATGTCAATTTCTTGCTCTGTCCTGCTCATGGTCAGTACCAATGATTCAGTGAAATCTCCTAGCAGATCTTCCAGAGAGAGGTGGTGGTTCAGAGTTGTTCCATATTTTTCTTTTTCCTTATTTCCTATTCCCTCTGTTCTATGGATCTACAAATAGCTGAAGTTAGTGTTTTTTTTTTTTAATATAAAAATGACTAGCTGCAATTCGTTTTTTAATATCTATAGGTAAACTCTGACTAGGGAGGAATGATTTGGCCAGGTTATAAGTCATGATGTGTGCAACATTTAATATGTGAGCACCATCAGTTCCATTATGTTTCAGTATTTGAACTCACTAGTCTGGTTTCTGTTTTAAATGCTATTGTGAGTAGTACTACTAACAGTTTACAAAACAGGACTAAGCTAGTTTGAAAAGACTGACTGGCTGACTTTTTGGTGCAGAGTACAAACACACGCACAGAATTAATACCTGGCTGCGCTGTAACTGCTTTATTTTCTTCTTCAGCTTGCTACTTCATTGCACTGGCTGGGTTGCATATGTGGCACATGAAAGCATGTTGATTTCACATGCATTTCATTGTATCTCTGTGCTAATGATGGCTGCTGCTATCTCTGCTTGCTACTTAAGATAACGATCACACATTTCAAGTGTACTATTCCATCGTGTTAACATCCACTATTGTATGTGTCGGAAGGCCTTGTAACTTCTGTTTGGTGGTGAATATGGCTATAGCTGTGGGGCTTCAGTGGAAAAACGCACCGACTCGTCTCATTCGACCAAGCAGATGACTAAAATGCAGTACAGTGAAGCTTGTCTGGTTAGTCAGATTCAGAGTATGTGCAAAGCTCCTGATATGAGGGCAAAGCCCAGCCTCTCTGACTGCTACATCCATGTTTTATACATTATCAGTAACAACAGTGATACTGCTGTTAGCCCTTTTCAATCTCCTACTCCAGAACTGCTGATTTCACCATCCAGAGTGGGTTTGAAAAAAAGGGGCTAACTTTGAAGCACAAAACTCACCGTTTTCCAGTTGCTGTCGATAGCATGGGCTGTAATAAAGATATAAATGGTTCGCCTTGGAGGTCCAGCCTTCCGTAGTTAACTGTGATGCTCTGTGCATCTTTCTGGGATTCCCTGAGCAGCTGAAACCCCTTGTTCTCAATGATTGAAAACTGTCTTGTGTCCTTTGCAGTAAAAACACCAATACACCTTATTTCTTTGTCCCTTTCACTTGACTGTAGAAGTGGTGCTGCAAATAAATTTGCCAGAGATGTTTGGCCTTTAGGCGATTACTTCTTTGCAGTTGGCGATTTGTATGTACTACTCTTATGGCGTTGTACGTGGTTCAGTATGTTTATATTGTGTGCTGCAACATATGTCAAAACTCTCTTGCAGTGCTTGCAAATGGTCTTTGTCATATCAACTATTTCCTTGATGTTTTCACTTTTAACAGGAAATCCAAAATGCTGCCAGACAGTAGACTTGAGACCACAGGGCATCCTCAATTTCCACTTCATCTGAATCCATTATTGTTTAGGTTACTCTGTTATATATCTATACTAATAAAAGGCAAAGCGCTCACTCACTCATCACTAATTCTCCAACTTCCCGTGTAGGTAGAAGGCTGAAATTTGGCAGGCTTATTCCTTACAGCTTACTTACAAAAGTTAAGCAGGTTTCATTTCAAAATTCTACACGTAATGGTCGACAACGTCCACCATGTTGAAGTTTCTTATTTATGGCCCCATCTTCACAAAATTTGGTAGGCAGCTTCCCTGCGCTAACCGAAACCAATGTACTTACTTATTTCGGTGGTATGATGCCACTGTCGGCCGCCATATTGAACTTTTCTTTGTTACTTATGGGCCCATCTTCAAGGAATTTGGTACACGGGTTCCCAATGCTAACTGAATCCTACTTACGTACATATATACGTCCATAGCCTGTAGCTCGGTCACCATGTAAGGCGCCGTTGGGTCCCCCATCCCAACGCCTCCCACGTTGTTGGCTGCCTGCCTATATAAGGCCTTCTGTCGCTCCGGTCTCTACATTCCCTTACTTGCTTCGCCACGGGATTCACGTCTCCCTACTGATAACTACAGCCTTTTTATTTAATCCACGGCTTCTCCGCTGTTTTATTGTTCGTTTATTTCGATTGTGTAGGTATCTTAGACTTACTTTACGTTGCTCAGGTACCCATTTCCTTTATCATTCCAACCATACCCCTATTAACATGTCTATCGAGGTGATCACCATTGATCAAAGAACTGTCACTTACCGAGTGGTTTCCATGCCCAGAGATGGCACCTACCTTTTCCATTCTCTTTGTTACATATTGCACGGCCATATCAGACTCACTCTTGATATCCGGACGAACATTGTGTCTTATGTATTGAATGACTGGGACAGGTTCAAGGTGTGGACTGATGACGGTTCAGGAGATAATTATACTACACAGGAGCACTAAGAGTGAAATGCTTAAGCCCTTCACCTATGGTTCTGCATGTGAGTTGATGGCTGCTGCTGAATTGTTTGGTTGTCGCTTTCAAGTGTACCGAAATGGCCAAATATTTTACACCTTTCGACAACCGCCAATGCCTCTTAAACATCTTAGATTCACAGGTGACGATTTCAGTAGTGGATACTTCGATGTTTATGAATGTTTAAACTCTCAAAAGCTGGATGCGAAGTTATCGATGAAACTGGTTGTATGCTTACAACGCTTGACAGATGCCGAATGTCTCTTCAACACAAATCCTGCAAATACTGTCGTAATTGAAACAAACCATGAAATTCAAACCGATTATGACAGCAGCAATCCAAGCTGTGAGATTTGAAACAAGATTACTGTTCACATGGCCAACTGTACGTTGCATGCTCAAGAGTAAGCTCAGCACACAGCTTGGTCATATTACAACTGGAGGGCCGAAATGACAATGTGGTATACAAAGAGATCCTTAACAAATAATTATTGGCATATTTTCCCTCAGTTTAAAAAGGTTTCATTTTCTTATTAATAAAAATTTTAATGCAGTACTTCGCCGCTGCGAAGCGCGGGTATTTTGCTAGTTTATATAATATATATATATATATATAACCGATACGGAAAGTATTCAGACCCCCTTCAATTTTTCACTCTTTGTTATATTGCAGCCATTTGCTAAAATCATTTAAATTATTTTTTTCACTCATTAATGTACACACAGCACCCCATATTGACAGACAAAAAAAATAATTTTTGAAATTGTTGCAGATTTATTAAAAAAAGAAAAACTGAAATATCACATGGTCCTAAGTGTTCAGACCCTTTGCTCAGTATAAGCACCATTTTGTGCTAATACAGCCATGAGTCTTCTTGGGAAAGATGCAACAAGTTTTTCCCACCTGGATTTGGGGATCCTCTGCCATTCCTCCTTGCAGATCCTCTTCAGTTCTGTCAGGTTGGATGGTAAACGTTGGTGGACAGCCATTTTTAGGTCTCTCCAGAGATGCTCAATTGGGTTTAAGTCAGGGCTCTGGCTGGGCCATTCAAGAACAGTCACAGAGTTGTTGTGAAGCCACTCCGTTATTTTAGCTGTGTGCTTAGGGTCATTGTCTTTAATGTAAAGGCTAAGCTCCCTAATAAAACAAGCCTCGACTTGCTGCTCTTTTGCTTCTACTGCAGGAAGTTTGCCACAATACATTGCAACTAAATTACCATAAAGCAAGGGCTGAAAAGATTGTTTTTTTTTTTGAGATTGGTCATTTTACTGATCACTGATTAAATCTTTTTTTTTTTTTTTTTGTGAAAGTCGGCCAACTTAGATTGGCAGCTGAACCACTGGCACATCCCTAATGGCATGTCTTCATGTGTGAAATTAAGTTGATAGTATTGAAATTTCACACTTTGGTCCCTCCACGCAAGACATTAGTTGAACAAGTTACAAATGGCATGTTTTATGTCCCTCTCACTTACTTAGGAAAACTTCCACACTGCCTACATTTTTCGTGTAGTAGTTCAGTGTCGCCTAAAAATTTTGCTCTTCCGGAACACCGTGTATTCATCCTTTAAATATCAGTTTGAATTATTGGTCAAATCTAATCATCGGTCCAATGCGGATAAAATTATTTTAACCCATAATCTGCTCATACAGATATTTTCATGCATCACTAATAAAAATGCCATTATTGCATTCACGTGACACTTGGGTTTATTGCAGCTAACACCAACAATGTCGTGCATAAGTGGCAACACTAACCTATTGTTTGCTTTGCAGCTAATATCAAATTCTTAATCTTTTTCTATTTGAAAATTAAAGCTGCTATGCTAAACACATGCTTGCTCACCATAAGAACTCATACCAGCACTGCCCATTTTAATGAATATGACAAAATCCAGGCCTGAATTAATTGAAATAACTTTTCTTGCTGTTTGTATAATTAAACAGGATGACTCCTTAAATTATTTTTTTCTCAGTTTATTATTCCACTTTCTTTAATGTAAAGGCTAATGGTCAGGTCTTCTTTCTCTGGTAGTCTGTCTTGCTATTCCCTGTTTACAGGACGTTTGCTGCAAAAAAAAAAATAAAAATAAAAAGATGTTCACTGCTGAGCTACTGTGATGTTTTGTTATATGTAACTTTTAGTGGTTCCAGTATTTGCATATATGATATTTCATGTCTTGGACTGTAATTCTGTATAATGTGTGTCGGTATTAATTTTATAACATTCTCAAGTGTAGCAAGTACTGCATTTGTGACCAGACAACTTGAATTTTCCATCCACTGTTTTTAACAGCATTTTGAATCCTACTTTTCTACAGCATAGATGAATATTTTCAGTGTTCTCCCTATTGTTTTTATTTTAGTTGAGCGCCCGGCTGTTATCTCGCATGACATTGTGAGATGACAGCCGCAGATCTGCAGGCACAGGCAGAACTAATGATCTGCAGAGATGGCAAGGGACGAGCGGGTGGGTGGGCAAATACTGCTAAAGCTAATAGTGGGTGTCGAGGCGGAGCAGAGTTCACAAGCAAAGAGTATGAGGAGGTGGGGTTTCGAGAGCGGGCTGTACATGGTAATAGCGGGGGTGTAGCAGCTTAATACAGTTGCAAGGAGTATGGAGAGGTGGGCAGGTGAGAGGGGGCTGTACATGCTAATAGCGAGAGCAGAGCGGCAGCTCACAAGCAAAGAAGATGTGGAGGTGAGCGGGCAAGAGGAGGTCTTTTTTTTTTTTTTTTTTAAATCTAGTGAAACCAGCCTGTCAGATATCAGAAAAAAGGTGTCAGGAAGTGATATCTCTGTTCTCAGCGTCAGCGCAGTCTGTATAGTGTGGCTGAGCGTACAGCAGCTCTCTTCTTGTAAAGTACATAGCAAACCAATATATACACATACAGTTATTTAATCATTAGGTGTGTTCTGTGTGCAAAAATCCTTGCAGCACTCACTGTGGTTCCTGTTAATAGTGACCCCATCTGCCGTTCTTATATTTGCTGATATTTGGACCTGCGTCCATATTGCAAAAAGTGTGCAGAAACCCTTGCAGCACGCACTGTGTCCTGAGCAAAAGTTTTGTCACTGAATTGCTGAGGGTTTTGTACGGAAGCGTATTAGGGCCTCGGTGAAGAAAAAAAAATACGGACATAGTGAAGAAAAAAAACATTTCCATTTCCACTTTAATCTTGACGCTTAAGACGAGAATAAAGTCAACATGTTGCTACATAACTTATGACAGGGGTTTGATAAAATCTAAACATTCATTTTAAGATGAAGTTTAGTTTACGATGTTCTACTTTAATGACAAACTACGAGAATAAAGTCAACATGTCGAATTTAATCTCGAGATAAACGGCGAGAATAAAGTGGAAATGTCGACTTTATTCTCTACATAAGTATCGAGATTAAAGTGAAAATGTCGAGAATGCGTACCTGCCGTAGTGCAAGTGTAAATTGAATATCCAACAGGCTCACACTTTCCCACTCAATTGTCTTATTCATAGGTACTTTACTTTTTTTTTTTTTTTTTTTTTTTTTTCCCCCAAACGTTTTGCCAACATGAGCAAAAGAAGTGTTCAGAAAACAACACTGCTCAGTTATTTCAGAAAAGAGATGTCGCAAACTAATGAAGGTGCGGCGTCAACTCATGTGGCAATTTCAGACAAAGACATTGCAGAGGCTGGTCCATCAGGGGAAGTCTCTTCAGCACACACTCTGCCAGTTGATAAATCTAAGCACCGCTTATCCGACATAAACAATGGTTTAAAGATTTTGATTGGCTAATGGTCAAAGAAAATGTTATGTGGTGCTCATTGTGCATGAAATACTCAAACTTCCCCCCCAAGGAGGAGTTACTTTGGGTTAACGTGCCATGCAAAAGAATTCGAAAAAAAAAGCTTGTTGGACCATGAAAGTACATTTTTAGGAAAGCGTGTACTAGAGCAAGCTGGAATTGGTCAAATTGAAAGATCTGTATCTGTGTTAACTTACAGAGAGATGCCTTTGTCGGAGCTTTAAGATCCATGCATTGTTTGGCAAAAAATGAGTTGCCACATACATTGTTTGAAAAGCTGTTGGATCACTGTAAAGAAATAGGATGTTACTTTTTACGACATCTCAATGTTGATAAAAATGCACCTTACACCTCTGAAAGAATAATGCAAGAGCTGCTGGATATCTTAGCATCAGAAATAAAATCCAACATACTGAAAAATATACACACAGAAAAGTTTTTCAGTATTCTGTGTGATGAAACCAGATATCTCAGATGTAAAACAATTATTTACATTAAATATGTTTGTCAGGTCACTAAAGAGGTCAGAGTTAGTTTTGTATTGACCCGCAATATGATTGACGGCAAAGCGGAGACTATAACCAACACACTAAATGAGACTACATTGAAAACTGCTTATCTGGTTGGACTAGGGTCAGGTTGAGCGGCTGTTATGATTGGGAAATAGAAAGGTGTGGCAAAACTGCTTAGAGATAAAACATCTGGACTCTTGGTCAACTGCCACTGTGTAAAACCACTGATTGGCCCTTGCAAGTGCCCAAGCAGCAGCTGCTGTACCTTTATTTAACAAAACTGAACATCTTAAGGCAGCTATTTTATTTCTTCCAAAATTCTTCAGCTAGGATGGCTGGTTTAACGGAAATTCAGAATATTCTGAACCTTCCCCAGATTAAGCTGAAAATAGCCAGTGACACTAGATGGCTGTCTGAATACTTTGCAGTACAGTCACTGTGACAGTGTACGAGTGATCTCCTTGGAGGGCCCAGATCCTGGGAACTTTGATTGTGGGAAAGCTTCAGACAACTGGGCCTCTAGGAAGAAAAGAAGAATAAATATTTAACTGAAGACACCTTCTGCATATGCAATTTGGCTTTGAAGAATGTTTTAAAATTTTTCTTCATTAGGTTTCCTATACTTTTTTTTTTTTTTTTTTCATTGTTTTCATTTTTCTTCCCGACAGCGACAGTACTTGTGCCTCTTGGTTTATGTCATAACAATTGCTATTTAAAATTTCTGTTAGGGTTGCAGGATCCTGAATTGGATACTTCTTAAATTTAATAAATATTTTCACAAGTTTCAAACCTTAAAAAAGGAAGTCATATTGAGCTTTGGAAAATAATTAATAATAATTAACTAATAAAAATAGTGCACATTTAATTTTCCACAGCACCAAATTTCCCTGTCCTGCCACACCCGGCTACTTTTTCTTGCCACCCGGCTGGAAAAATTTCTGGGGCGAACACTGTATTTTTAATAGGGCTGGTTTCTAATTCTTTCCTTATGGTTTCCTTATGGTTTGTCTAGGTAGAGTATTATTGCTCTACTTTCCCCTTTTATTATTATTATTAATTTGTAGCCTTTTTCAGAATGCCTCAGATCTCAGACTTACCACTGTTTATATGGTACTGTACCATACTTTCCCTTCTACATATATAACTTCGGGCTATTAGGTGTAGTAAAAGACAAGCAGGAGTTAAGTTACAATTTAAACAATGTATTATTGATAATATTCATAAATAATAACAATATGCAAAGTAGATTTGAATATTGGCAACCATAAAACCTGATAAATGATGTGTAGTTTCAGGCGGCATACAGACTTGTTAGTAGGGATGCACCGAAATGAAAATTCTGGGCCGAAAACGAAACCGAAATTTTTGGATGCACTTGGCCGAAAACCGATACCGAAACCGAAAATGGCTTCATTAAAAAACATGTTTAAAATATTTTCTTTTTGTTTGTATTAAAAAAACTACAAATTAATTAAGCAATCAAACTTTTATTGATAATAAATAACAGTAATAAGGCTGTTTAACAATAACAAAACTAAATAAAATTTCTTTCTGTAACAAAATTGTGCAAAAAAAATGCTAGCTGCTTTTTTACTTCAATTTTAAATTACTGTACCAAACAACAGTGCACAAACAGAAGAAAAATAAATAAATCCAACCTCTTACTGTAAACAACATAACTATACACACTAAATTGGTCTGCTTTTAATTTAAGCAAAAGAAGCAGGTTTATCTTTATGAACAAAAGTTTTTCAGTTTTCTGGCTGAAGACACAGTTCCTCTTCTCATGAAGAACATACTGCACTGAATAAAATCACTCAGTCTGTGCTAGCTTTTAGTGCCTTTACGAATTGTGCAAAATATTACCTGCATTAAACGTTTTACTTCAATTTTAAATTACTGTGCAAAACAACATTGCAATAACAGAATAAATAAATCAAACCTTTAACTGTAAACAACATCAAATTAGGCTGCTTTTATTTTAGCAAAAGTGGCAGATTTCTCTTTATGAACAAAAGTTGTTCAGCTTTCTGGCTGGAGAGACGATTTCTGTTCTCATCAAGAACATGAGATGCTGCACTGAATAATCTCTCACTGTCTGTGCTGGTGCTTGGAGCAGATAAGTACTTGCGCGCAGTCCATGCAAGCAAAGGAAAGCGATCTTTGTTCGCGCGCCAGTAGTCAAGTGGATTGTCACTTCTGCCAATGGGTAGTTCAGCTAGATAGGTTGCTACTTCTTGTGAGGCTGCGCTTGCTCTTACACCGCTGTGGGTTGGGACGCTTTCCTGTAAAATTTCGTCAAACATATCAGAAAGCGAAGGAATGTGCGCCTCATCACTTGTACGTGACCGTTTCTCAGGCACAGTTTGCTCTGTTCTCCCCGTCGCGGCTTGTGCTTCACCAGAGGTTTCAAGAGCCGTAAGCTCTGTTTGCACCATTTCGCGTACATCCTGCCTTTTCTCATCGTCAAAGTAATGGTCTTTAAAGCGTGGATCTAATATTGTTGCAATGCCGTAAAGAGGGTTGGACTCAATGTCTTGGAAGCGTTTGTTAACAGCCTCCAGTAGAGTTTTTTTAGCTGTTTTTACGCCATGATCTGTTTCCGCCTCTTTTCCAAGCAGGCGCTTCAGTGCTGCGATCAGTGAAATAACTTCAGCAACAGACGCTTGAGCTGAGCTTATTTCCTTGGTTAACTGTTCGAATGGGGCGAGAAGAGAGACAATGTTTTCCACCAACATCCACTGATGTGCACTCAAAGTTGCTGGCAGGTCGTGATCTGTCATGTATGCAGCTAAAACCCGCTTCTGTTCAAGTAATCCTTGCAACATATAGTATGTACTGTTCCAGCGAGTGGCCACATCTTGCTGTAGTCGTTTTGTTGGCATCGGCATCCCAAACTGTTTTTGCAAATCTTGTAGTCTGGAATAAGCAAGCGGAGAATGCTTAAAATGTCCCACAATTTTTCTCCCAGTTGCTGTGATTTCTGATATGCTCCGCTGACTAAGCACTCCCTCATTCACAGCCAACTGCAGCGTGTGTGCCATGCAAGGTATGCTCTTTAATCCACTGTCATCCATAGCCTTTATCATGTTCCGTGCATTATCTCTCACAATCACATGCACTTTAGACTTGTCTATGTTCCAAGTTTCAAACATGTTAGCCAAAGCATCGGATATTGCTGCTGCAGTGTGTGAGCCGACAAACTCCTGTGCATGAAGCAGAATGTTTTGCAATTTAAACTCCGCGTTTATCCACTGCGCTGTCAAACTGAGCATGCTAGTTGGACTAACGTCAGAGCTCCATATGTCTGTGGTAAAACTTAGAGCAGAGATATCTGTGGTCATGAGCTCATGAACATGTTTTGCAACATGTTCATACATTTCAGGTAGAGAGGTCTCTGCAAAATACCGTCTGCTTGGCAGTGTGTAACGCGGCTCAATGTGGTGTATTAGCCTACGAAATCCGATGTCCTCCACGACTGAAAACGGCTCGTCATCTAAAGCAATGAATTCCATTACTTTCTCTGTTATGTCACGTGCTTTAGCACTGTCATTTGCAAATTTCTTAATTTTTTCGAAAAATGTGGCAACCGAGGGTGTTGATGTGCTAGTTGGCTTAGTTTTAACCAACGTTGTTTGACGGTATTCCTCAAATTCAATTGCGTGTCTTGACTTAAGGTGGTGTATTCGAAAATGTCTTTGCTGTTGAACCCCCTCTTGAAACTTTTGCAGAGCAAATGTTGCATATTGCAACTTTGCTGTCCTCATCTGAAACTTTGAAGTGCTTCCAAACCGCCGACATACTCCGTGTTTGATGCGTAATGACAGCGCGAACGAGACGGGAGGATGGGAGAGGCGTGGCGACAATTTCGGCTTTTATTTTCGGCGCTTTCTTACGTTTCGGCCGAAACCGATAATGCTATTTCGGCCGAAAGTTTTCGGCGGCCGAAATTTCGGTGCATCCCTACTTGTTAGTTACTTAATGTCTCTAGTTAAGGCATCATTTTGTGGTCAGCTTTCTTCAGAACAGGCTGCATGCCTGTTTCAATATGGCTGCCGATCTGTGCTCTTTATTGTGTTGTCCTTTGCATTTCATGGTGTGAGTTGGTCTTTCATCAGTTTAGTAAGAGTGAGAGAGAGGGGTATAGCAAATAAATTTATAGGTTTTCTGTCCAACCCCTAGAGCCAATAGGGCGTTGTGGTACTTAAAGGCTTTTGATACAAGACAGTTTCAAACAGCCAATGCTTCAGACCAATGGGGGGGACAGAAAACCTTCACACCTGCCCCCAGAACCATATGTTAAGGTAAAACTTGGCAGTTAGGCAGCTTGGCTTTCCTGTGGGGGTTGACTGAGAGTCCTGCAGAGAATCGCTTGCCAAACCTGAGGCACTTCCCTCAACCCTGTTGTAAAATTACAAAGAGACTCATTTATAAAAGGGTGGGGAAGTGTTCTTAAACCATCAAACCATTGCTATTATTATCTATAATGTAACATTAACATTACATTGCTTTGTCTAAGTTACAAATAGACATACAAAATATTTATCAACTTGTATGCAAAATTTCACAACACTCGCCTTCAGAGGTTTTAATTTAGGTGGCATGGTAGGAGACATTGCTGGTAGCTGGCGGTGTTCATAGCCGCATGTCTTGTGTAGATGAACGCTGTTGTCTGCCTATCGGCAGAGGTGGATAGAGTAGCCAAAGATTGTACTCATGTAAGAGTAGTGTTACTTCTAAATAATATTACTCAATTAGAAGTAAAAAGTAGTCATCCAAAAAATTACTCAAGAGTAAAAAAGTATTTGGTGGAAAGACTACTCAAGTACTGAGTAACTGTTTGATCATAATAAATGATTTATTTTTTAGAAATGTAATAGCAGAATTTGCACATTTTATATTTGTCTATTTCCAAATAACAAAATAAAAAAATGAAAAGTAAAAGTAAATAACATCTTTACAAAATAAAGATTCACAAATAACAGTTTCAAATCTGTTTTTCACAACAAAGCTTTTGAAGCCATTACCTACAATAGGTAACATATATGTTTGAACAGTGCAAACTACTTACAGTGACAAGATATACTGTACACTGACAGTATATTGAATATTCAATTGCCCTCCAAATAGCATAGCTGATAGAAAATAACATTAGAACAAGGCAGCTTCTGCACGTACAAGAAGTCTCACTTTACCATGACTGTCTGTGTCAGTGCATGTTTGGTTAAAACATGCTTGTTCTTCATTCAGTGAAGTGATATTTAAGCTTCAGTAGGAGTTGGCTCTCAAGGTTCCTGCAGTGAAGCTGTGACCCTTTAGCAGTGATCAGGAGCCCTGTATGACTAAAAAGTCTCTTGCAGGCTGCAGACGCAGGAAGTTTGTTTGTGGTCATGAGACTGCATGGCTATGTCTGATTAGTGAAATGGAGTGATGTGATTATTGTTGCTATGTCTGATTGGTGAAACAGTCATTCAGTAGATCCACTGGCGACTTCTCTCCGACTAAAATATAGCGTATATAAATGTGTAAATGGAAAAAAGTAACGAGTCGATTGTTGCCCAATGTAGCAGAGTAAGAATAACGTTTCTTCTTCACAAATGTACTCAAGTAAAAGTAAAAAGTATGGTGCAGTAAAACTACTTGTAGAAGTACAATTTTTTTTAAAGTTACTCAAGTAAATGTAATGGAGTAAATGTAACTCGTTACTACCCATCTCTGCCTATCGGACAGCACTGTCTGCCCACCTGGCATGTCCTGCACAGGTGGAGTGAAATTGTCCTGGTGAATTCCATAGATGATAATAAAAATTAGGAAACTTTCCAATATTTTAAGATTTTATAGAAGCAATAGAATACAAGCAATTTAACAAACAAATGTAGGCACAAAACACAGATGCACTTAGTGGCCTGCTACAGTGCAGCAACTGCTAGGAGAATTTGAACTGTTTTCATGTTGTTCAGCTACATAGTTTTAGGGGGTGCACTCAAACCACCTCCACTCTTGAGATCCACCCAGTTTAAATGAGGAGTATTACAGATTATTGGAGTTGAAATCATTGGGATAGATGAGAACAATATGTTAGTACTAATTTAAGTGTATTGGTTATAGTTAATTGCTCAGATAGTGGCATTTTTTAAATAGTCTATTGCAGCGTTTCCCAAGCTTGGGGTCTTCTGATATGCCAATGGGGTTGTGGGAAAATATTTCAAAATAGGAAAAAAAAAACCTTAAAGAATGTATTGAATAGGAAGTGAATGTCAATATTTCAAACAGCTGGGGGCCGCAGAAAAGCTCAGACTTCAAAATGGGGCCACAAACCAAAAAGCTTGGGAAGCTCTGGTCTATTGGCATGAATGTACCATATGAAAGACCTTGTATATTTGTTTTGAGTCTTATCTGAGTAATTTGTGCATTTGTATTTAGTAGTGTGTATTTGTGTGTGTGTGTATATTAAGTTCATAAGCATTGTTTTCTTTTTATGGTTATGTTATGCATTTTTTAATTTATTGAAGTTTTATGCTAATTGGCTCAGTCATACTTGCTTGCTGGTGTATGGTTTTATCCTTTTAAATACAATATCTGAACTATACTTCTATTTGGCTCTGATGGTGGGTGAGGTCTTTCTTAAAGACTAATTTGATCTCCATGTCATAATCCAATGAGTTCCATGGTCAATCTTTAATTTGATTTAGAAATAGTTAAAGAAAGCTGAATTTTTTGTTTCTGCTATGAGGTCTTCAAACCAGATACACTTTGTATATCATTGTAGACACTGTGCCCCCAACCTCCCATCCATTTTCCCAGGCCCACCTGGCATGTCCTTTCTAATTGTTTCATGTTTTGTCATCTTGATAGCAGACCTAATTCATCCTTAAACTGCTGTCTTAAACTCTTGGTTGATTCAATGTCTTGATCAAATGTCAGCTGTCAGGGTATAGTTCAAATTTGGCTTATTTTTTTTGTTTAAATGTTTGGTTTGTGAAAGCAAGGCAAACCAAAGTTCAGTGAACAGTTATTTCAAAGTGAATAACTGCCAAAATGAACAAACACATTTTTTTGGTAATAGTAGAATTACCAAAGCCTACGAAAAAACTTGTAATCCCTGCTCACCTTAAATCCCTTAGCACCTCTCTGTCGGCGTCTTTTGTGTTGTAAATGTGTTGATAAGCGCAAGCAGCCTGCTATCCCATCCCCCAATCAACGCAGAAAGGAAAGTTCTCTCAGCTCAAATCTGTTTATCTGCGCGTGAGTTGCCTAGAGTTGTATAGGGTAAAATAATTATCGTTACATGAAATGCATGTATTCCAAATGTGTTCCATGTTTACAACAATCTGTGTAAACACATCGTTAAAACAAAAATTTTTCATATTTTAGTAATAATTTAGAAAATGTAGACATGAAGTGTATAATGTGTGAAGCCTGAAGTCCAAATATCAAACATTTTCACAAAATATACAAGTATAACAAAACAAGTGCACTTTTATTCAAGAATACCACTGCAGGAAAAGAACTCGCGTTAGGGTATGACATTGACATGCCTTTGATAAAACCACTTTGGTGGTGCAGCAGTAAGAACTACTGACTGGTAATCAAAAGGATGCCGGTTTGATCCTGGATGACTCTGTTTTGAGAAGAGCTCCTCTTATTCTTACTATTCTCGAATACAGTGACCCCTTGCTATATCGGCTTCACTTCATTGCAGATTTTATATGTAAGCATATCTAAATATATATCACGGATTTTTTGCTGGTTCGCAGATTTCTGCGGACAGTGGGTCTTTTAATTTATGGTACATGCTTCCTCAGTTGGTTTGCCCAGTTGATTTCATACAAGGGACTCTATTGGCAGATGGCTGAGAAGCTACCCAATCAGAGCATGTATTACATATTAAATAAAACTCCTCAATGATATACGATATGCTTCCCGTGCGGTGCTTCGCATACTTAAAAGCCTGAACAGCACGTATTGATTTTTGATTGTTTGCTTCTCTCTCTCTCTCTCTCTCTGACATTCTCTGCTCCTGACGGAAGGGGTGTGAGCAGAGGGGCTGTTCGCACACTGGCGTAGAGGATATGGATGCTCCTCTGAAAAATGCTGAAAGACTACCTTCACATTGCTCACTTTTTTGCGGCTGCTTTGTCGCGGTGCTTCGCATACTTAAAAGTATGAACAGCACCTATTGATTTTTTTGATTGTTTTCTCTCTCTCTGGCATTCTTTGCTCCTGACGCGCACTCCTTTGAGGAGGAAGATGTGTTTGCATTCTTTTAGTTGTGAGACGGAACTGTCATCTCTGTCTTGTCATGGAGCACAGTTTCAACTTTTGAAAAAAAGATAAATGTTTGTTTGCAGTGTTCTAAAGTCACTGTCTCTACAACCTCCTTCTGAACCCCCCGCGATCGAGGAGGGATCACTGTAAAAACATACATTTGATTTGAGTCTGTAACAGCCAGTGTGAATTTATGGTACTTGTGAAGGTTACTTTTTTTTCTTTCTTTTTTTAATTTTATTCTCCATGTCGCATTTACGCTTCTCCCCAAAGATCTGACAATGCTTTTTTTCACATAAAGACGTGCTATAACAGCGGTGATCTATGATGATGAGGGTTCTACATCGGAGAAAGAGAACAGAAACCCTTCCTGCAAGAAATGTCCACTCGCACATAAGAACAACGCAGCTGCAGCAGGTGTAAAGCAACAGGCCAGGCATCATCCTGCCAGTCAATATGCCACATGCATATCCTTCATAGAAAAAGCACCGCTTACAAAGCTCACCAAGTTATTGTGCAAAGTCCTGTTTTTGATTGTTTTGTGATGGCCTTTACATACAAAAAAAATTTACTGGTATATATTACTTGTATAAAAGCCAGATCAAATGTTATTTACCTTGATTTATTTACTTATCTTCCTATAGCATAAAGTCAAATGTAGACTGCAGAGCTTCCTGTGTTTGATTGACAAAGGCATGCTCACAAAGTACATTGACGGCAAAAGTGCGACAGCAGCTTCTGCCTGCAGCTATAGACTCTTCAGTAGGTGAGCGAGACTCCACGCTAGTGTGTAGATCTGGATGGTGTATGTGCCCAATTAAGTGTAACTGCATTCTTATACCATTGCCCGCATACTGAAGTTTAAGCATAAACTTTTCGTGGTATTACACATGTATTTTGTGAGCATGCCTGTGTCGATCAAACATGGGAAGCTCTGCAGTCTACTTTATGCCGTAGGAAGATAAGTAAATAAATAGAGATAAATAGGTAAATAACATTCGATCTGGCTTTTATATAAGTAACATGTAAATGTTTTTCATATAAAGACCATCAGAAAACAATCAAAAACAGGACTTTGCACGATACCTTGGTGAGCTTTGTAAGTGCTGCTTTTTCTATGAAGGACACACGTGCGGCACATTGACTGGCAGGATGATGCCTGGCCTATCACTGCATCCAAATGGTGCCATCTTTCTCCTTTACGACTGCTGCAGCTCCGATTTTGTGTGAGTGGATGTTTCTTGTGGGGAGGGCTTCTGTTCTCTTTCTCCAATGTAGAACCCTCATCATAGATCACTTCTGTTATAGCTAACCTTCACAAGTACCATAAATTCACAATGGCTCTTACAGACTCAAATCAAATGTATGTTTTTATTCTATAATGGTAAGAATAAGAGAAGCTCACTTCTCAAAAAGGAGGCATAAAGAATCAAACTGTCGTTCCTTTTGATTTCCAATCAGCAGTTCATCCTGCTGCGCCACCAAAGCGGTTGTATTAAAGGCATGTCAATGTCATACCCTAATGCAAGTCCTTTTCCTGCAGTTGTATTATTGAATAAAAGTGCACTTGTTATACTTGTACCTTTTGTGAAAATGTTTTTGATATTTGGACTTCTGGCTTCACACATTATGCACTTCATGTCTACATTTTGTAAATTAATTACTAAAACATATAAAAAAAGTTTGTTTTAACGATGTATTTACATAGATTTTTGTAAACATGGAAGACACATGAAATGCATGTATTCCAAATAACGATAATTATTTTACCCTATACAACTCTAGGCAACTCACGCGCAGATAAACAGATTTGAGCTGAGAGAACTTTCCTTTCTGCGTTGATTGGGGGATGGGATAGCAGGCTGCTTGCACTTATCAACACATTTACAACACAAAAGACACCGACAGAGAAGTGCTAAGGGATTTAAGGTGAGCAGGGATTACAAGTTTTTTCGTAGGCTTTGGTAATTCTAGTATTACCAAAAAAATGTTCATTTTGGCAGTTATTCACTTTGAAATAACTGTTCACTGAACTTTGGTTTGCCTTGCTTTCACAAACCAAACATTTAAACAAAAAAATAAGCCAAATTTGAACTATACCCTGACAGCTGACATTTGATCAAGACATTGAATCAACCAAGAGTTTAAGACAGCAGTTTAAGGATGAATTAGGTCTGCTATCAAGATGACAAAACATGAAACAATTAGAAAGGACATGCCAGGTGGGCCTGGGAAAATGGATGGGAGGTTGGGGGCACAGTGTCTAAAATGATATACAAAGTGTATCTGCTTTGAAGACCTCATAGCAGAAACAAAAAATTCAGCTTTCTTTAACTATTTCTAAATCAAATTAAAGATTGACCATGGAACTCATTGGATTATGACATGGAGATCAAATTAGTCTTTAAGAAAGACCTCACCCACCATCAGAGCCAAATAGAAGTATAGTTCAGATATTGTATTTAAAAGGATAAAACCATACACCAGCAAGCAAGTCTGACTGCGCCATTTAGCATAAAACTTCAATAAATTAAAAAATGCATAACATAACCATAAAAAGAAAACAATGCTTATGAACTTTATTGTTAGTTTTAAAGAATTTATCTGCCAGCTTTCCATGACAAGTTGTCATAATTACTGCATGGGTATATTTTGACTTGCATCTTTGTGTGGTACTGGAAAATATTGTGTACACTCCAGATAGAACATGGACTATTAGTATGTTACTGGCAACTGATTTATTTAAAAAAATTAAGCTCTGTTTCCACCCCTTTCAGTTTTCACCTATATGGGTTAAGTTTCAGTTTTTAGCTTTTTTATTTAACTATTTTTTAATTTTAGGTAGTTTTTGTTAATAATAAACTTGCTACATGATGTGTATGATTTGGGTAAATAACACTTCATGTTATAGAAACATGTCATCATGTTAGGTAAACACTTGCTTACGACTACATTTAATGCTGATCCTCAAATACTAAGTTGTTGTTTGAAACTGGCAATCTGTACTTAATGGTCTGTTATGAAAAATATATTTGATGCTAACAATTATTAATGCTTATTCTTTATTGGGTGCAGGTTAAACATGGATTTGAATGATGCGAATTTACAAACTCTCACTGAATATCTGAGAAAGACTTTGGATCCTGATCCTGCTGTTAGACGTCCAGGTATTTACCTAGTCATACCAAACCTTTTGTCCTCCTTTTTATTGTATTGAATGTGTATTGACCGACAGTGCTGACATTTGGCATGTCTAAATCTGTTAAATTGGGCATATTTTTGTAATTGGAACATTGTAGCATTAAGTATCAGAATATATTCAGACTTGGCTTAATGATTCTAGAGGTTGTGTGTATGTATATATGTATATATATATGTATATATATATATATATATATATATATATATATATATATATATATATACACACACAAACACACACAGAGTGGAACCTCAGTTAACGAACTTAATCCATAACCAAAGCAATTTTTCTCATTGAAGTTAATGTAAATACAACTAATCTGTTCCAGCCTCAGAAATTTTGTAATTTTTATTTTAAGGGTTTTTCTGCGATGAAAAATATAGAAAAAAATGTATGTCATTAGTTCAAATAAATAAACTAAATTAAATAAAACAGCACTGCATTTACCTTGTTTGTTGTAGTTGGTGGCATAAGTGGATGGCGGAGGAGAAGGAAACTACTGTTTTGAGGGGGAATCCCCCTCCACAAAAAAATCTGGTATCACTGATTCGGTGTTTTTTTTTTTTTCACGTCACGATTCCTTTTCTTTGAGCACAAGAAAGCGATCTAATAAGATTTGTCTTTTTCTTTACTGCAGAATTTTTCTAAAATGTGATATTGCATTGTCATTATGTTAATTGCCCTATTAGCCGCAACTTTGTTAGGGTTGTGCTTCTCAATACAGTCATATGAAAAAGATTGGGAACCCCTCTTAATTCTTTGGATTTTTGTTTATCATTGGCTGAGCTTTCAAAGTAGCAACTTCCTTTTAATATATGACATGCCTTATGAAAACGGTAGTATTTCAGCAGTGATATTAAGTTTATTGGATTAACGGAACATATGCAATATGCATCATAACAAAATTGGACAGGTGCATAAATTTGGGCACCCCATCAGAAATATTACATCAATACTTAGTTGAACCTACTTTTGCAAATATAACGGCCTCTAGACGCCTCCTATAGCCTTTGAGTGTCTGGATTCTGGATGGAAGTATTTCTGACCATTCTTCCATACGCAATCTCTCCAGTTCATTTAAATTTGATGGCTGCTGAGCATGGACAGCCTACTTCAAATCATCCCATAGATTTTCGATGATTTTCAAGTCAGGGGACTGTGATGGCCATTCCAGAACATTGTGCTTCTCCCCCTGCATGAATGCCTTTGTAGATTTCAAACTGTGTTTTGGGTCATTGTCTTGTTGGAATATCCAACCCCTGTGTAACTTCAACATAGTGACTAATGCTTGAACATTATCCTTGAAGAATTTATTGATATTGGGTTGAATTCATCTGACCCTTGACTTTAACAAGGACCCCAGTCCCTGATCTAGCCACACAGCCCCACAGCATGATGGAACCTCCACCAAATTTGACAGTAGGTGGCAGGTGGTTTTCTTGGAATGCGGTGTTATTCTTTCGCCATGCAAAACGCTTTTTGTTATGACCAAATAACTCAATTTTTGTCTCATCAGTCCAAAGCACTTTGTTCCAAAATGAATCTGGCTTGTCTAAATGAGCATTTGCATATAACAAGCGACTCTGTTTGTGGCGTGAGTGCAGAAAGGGCTTCTTTCTCATCACCCTGCCATACAGATGTTCTTTGTGCAAATTGCACTGAATTGTAGAACGATATACAGATAACACCATCTGTAGCAAGATGTTCTTGCAGGTCTTTGGAGGTGATCTGTGGGTTGTTTGTAACCATTCTCACAATCCTGCACATATGCCACTCCTGTATTTTTCTTGGCCTGCCAGACCTGAGTTTAACAGCAACTATGCCTGTGGCCTTCCATTTCCTGATTACATTTCTTACAGTTGAAACTGACAGTTTAAACTTCTGAGAGAGCTTTTTAGAGCCTTCCCTAAACCATGACACTTTACAATCTTTGTTTTCAGATCTTTTGAGAGTTGTTTTGAGGATCCCATGCTGTCACTCTTCAGAAGAGAGTCGAAGGGAAGCACAACTTTCAATTGACCACCTTATATACCTTTTCTCATGATTGGACACACCTGCCTATGAAGTTCAAGGCTTAACAAACTAATCCAACCATTTTGGTGTCGCAAGTAATCAGTATTGAGCAGTTACATGCATTCAAATCGGCAAAATTACAGGGGTACCTAAATTATTGCACAGCCAGTTTTTCACATTTGATTTGATTTCATACAACTAAATACTGTTTCACTAAAATCTTTGTTTGGAAAACACCCCAGTACTCGGATGTTTCTAGGAAATGAAAGATATACCACTGTTATCTTTTTGGTTGAAAGTAGAGTAAATTATTATGCAGGCTGAGAGGGGTTCCCAAACTTTTTCATATGACTGTATATTTCTGCACATCATTCTAACCAGCCTTTTCTGTGGTTAGTTCAACTCGTTGGTCCTCCAGCTCCTCCACATCAGCATCATTGACCTCTAATCCCATACTCTTGCCAATGGACACGATTTCATTCACTACTTCGGCAGACCACTCTGCTTCAAATCTCTCGAAGTCTCGGACACAACTTGGCCAAAGTTTCATCAGGCAGATTCCAATGTGCAGGAAGAGACATTACTCCAGGCTTTGTCAATGAGGTTGATGCAGTGGAGGATGTTTAAAGCGCTCCTTCCAAAAAACCCGGAAAGGTCAAATCAGTGTCATTAGTGACCTGGAAAACAGTGCCTTGGTGTATAGCTTCTTGAAATTGGAAATGACTTGCTGATCCATCGGTTGCAGTAATGGAGTAGTATTGGGTGGAAGATATTTGACGTTAATGAAGTCATACTTGTCATCCCGGTCTTCCTCCAAACATGGTGGATGCGCAGGGGCATTATCCATTAAGAGACGACGTCTAAGAGGAAGATCCTTTTCCTGAAGGTAATTTTTGACAGTTGGGGCAAACACTTCTGTCAGCCAATCCATAAATAAGGTCCAAGTTACCCATGCCTTGCTATTTGCCCTCCATTGTACAGGCAGTTTAGACTTTTTATTGCGCTTAAAGATGCGGGGATTTTCAGCGTGGCAGACTAAAAGTGGCCTGACCTTTTAAAGTCACCACTTGCATTAGCGCAAAATAAAAGTGTAAGCCTGTCCTTTCATAGACTTGTCTGGGTAGTGCCTTCCCCTCTTGGGTGAGAGAGGTTCTTCTGGACATTTTTTTCCAGAATATCCCTGTCTCGTCGCAATTAAACACTTGATACAAGACGTAGCCTTCACTTTCAACAAAACTCCGCGAATTCATCCACAAATGCTTTTGTTGCTGTTTCATTTGAACTTGCACCCTCCCTGTGCCTTGCAGCACTATGAATTCCACTTCGCCGGTGAAAATTCTCAAACCGCCCTCTACTTGCTTTAAAGTCTCGCTCATCAACACTTGCACTGGGTGTTTTGGTTAACAAATCACTGTAACTGCTTAGCCTTTTCAGAAATTATTGCTTCGCTAACACTATCTCCAGCAAACTGCTTTTCTTTTATCCAAATTAGCAGCAGTTTTTCCACTTCATCTAGCACTTTAGACCTTTGTTTCGTTAACACAGTCACTCCTTTTTGCCACTTCAGCCACCTTAAATGCCTCTTTGTTCTTTAGAATTGTCGAGACCGTTGATTTCACCATATTATATTCCTTTGCGATGTCGGAAACACAAATGCCATTCTCGTGTTTTGCTATAATTTCTTTCTTTACTGTTCCACTAACACGTTTCCTACTGCCACTATTACTAAAACTTTTCTCTTTCTTAGGTGCCATAACGAGTAAATATGTAAATAAAAAAATAACAAAAAAGTAACATTAGTGAACACAACATTCAGAAAAGCAATGTTTACCACGAGCGCGCCAAAGCACAAATGAGCACGAACGCACAAAAATGGTCTGTGCCTGTATTCGTTATCTAAATTTCGGTCGTTAACCAAGACAAAAATTGTTCAAAATAAGTTTAACCAATTTGTTCGTTAAATAGGGCGTTCGTTAACCGAGATCCCACTGTTCCACCGAGGTTCCACTGTATGTGTATGTGTGTGGTCTGCTGCTGCACTGCGAACCTCTGTGTTTGTGTGTATGTATGCATATTTTTTATATAATATATTACACACGGGTTCGCAGTGCAGCAGCAGACCACTACGAGCCGATCAAGATTGCGCTATATGTGCCTGACGCCGATGGGTGATGCAAGGAACATTATAAATACAGGGCCCTGACTATGTCCTTTTTGCTGTGTCCCTGTATAGGAGTTTGGTAGCTCCCGCTGCAATAAATAATCTTGCTGTTCCTGTTTCAAATTGAATAAAGCTGGTTTTGCTAAAGTACTGAGACTCGGCTTCATGTTTTGGGGTGCAAGACACTGACTCATGTGTCACATGGTACCAAGAGTGGGGTCTTGCACCAGTGGAACCACAAGATGCATATGATATCCCATAACCAGCGGAGCAAAATGGGTCTCCTGTGGGCACTCCCCAGAGATATGCTGGTGAAAATGGCTTTCTCAGATGACCCAGAGTGTTTTCCTGTTTTGCTTTGAGCGCATGGCAACATTGATGCTCTGGGACAGGGGAACTTGGCCAGCTATTGTGGTACCCATTTTTAACTGGGAAGGCCCTACAAGTCATGCAAAACCTCCTTCCCTTAAGAATCTGAGTTCTTGAAGCCACAGATGCTTCTCCACCCGGTTGTGAGCCCGGTGCTCAAGGGCTGCCAGTTTCGTCTGTGGCATATTGATCCAGACTGCCTCATACGAAGACAAATCCAGGGCTGAATGGACCTGATTCAAAGCTGAATCCGCAGTGACAGTTTCAAGCACTTTATAGAGAAGCGCTCCTGTTAGGGATAGGCGAAAGCCTTTGTAATGAAATGCCACGGAACAACGTCCACTTGCTGCTGGATCTGACCCACAGACTAGAGGGTGCACTAACCTGGAAACAATGGGGCTTCCCAGGCTTCAGTCTGGTTTCAATCCAGCCAGCACAGATCTCTGGGGTTGCTAGCGCCAAGGGTAGAGGACACCATAGTGCAGACTGAATGCAGCTGCTTTCTTTGTGATCAACTGGGACATCTGGCCCGGGTATGTGGCTTGAAATTTTCTCCCAATATGTTAAAGGAAGACAATTTGAAGGTTTCTATTACGTTGGCCAGATGGGAATTATCTGTACTTTTGGACTCTGGTAATGACCTCTGCGTATTCCTCTGTGACTTGCTCCGGCAGACCCCTTATAAGAACACAGTGAACATCCGCTGCATTTATGGGGACAATAAAATATGCGAGACTGTATTACTCCCTCTGAAATTTTAAAAGGAAGAACTTTAAGGTTTGGACACCTCACCCTGGCCATTACCAATAGGAAAAAGGAATGCCCTCTTCCCACCGGTCTTGGCCTCCTGCGGAGCACCTTTTCCTATAGTAGATAGAAAGGGGCTCACTGCAGACAGTGTCAGTCAAGGAACCGGTTTTTGAAATTGAACCAGAGTCGTCCAGCGTGGTAGGGGATGAATCCTCGAGTGAAGACGCGGGACAGCTGTCAGGCTTTTTGACGCAGTTGCATGCACCAACGGCATCCCCAGACCGGGCACTCAATATGGACCCAGACAAAAGCGACATAGCATTGGGAGGCGAGTGTGATGCTGCATCAAACACTGAGGAAGTTTGCTCGAATTTCTTGTCTACAGCGAGCCAATAGCAACTTGGATTTTGCAATCAGACAAGCCCATGTCACAAATGACTTACTATCTGGAATTAAAGTAAAAAATTTTTTTTTTTTTTTTTAAGGGTGGTTTTCTGTATTGGGTGATTTCTGATTGCATGGGTGATGGGCGTATCAACAGTTGGTAGTGCTAAGTGAGCACCAAGAGAAGGTTTTAAAAATTGCTCACAGTCATGTTTTGGTGGGTCACCCTGACGCGGAAAAGACGAGGGAACATTTTTTACTGGGTGAATATGGGCTGGGATGTGGAGCAGTTTTGTAAGGCCTGTCCTGATTGTCAGTTTCCGCTCACAGACCTGCCACAGCACCCCTTGTGCCAATGCCTATTGTAGACGTCCCCTTTGAGAGGGTGGGATTAGATATTGTTGGCCCACTTCCCAAGAGTAAAAGTGGCTTTCAGTATATGCTTGTGTTTCATTACACTGTAACATACCCAAAAGTGGCCGTGCTGCGGCGAGCAGACGCCCGCTGTGTTGTAGAAGCACACTCAGAAATGTTCACGCATATTGGTATCCCTCGTGAGATTTTGACTTTTCATTATGAAGCAACTATATGAAAGCTTTACAATTAAGCATTTACAGTCTACGGATTATCATCCACAGACGAATGGCCTGATTGAACAATTTAATAAAACCCTAAAACGGATGATTCGACGAGTTGCCCATGATGACCTGACTTTGTGGGGTACAGTAGTGCCCTTCCTCATGTTTTGCTGTTGGGGAGTCTCCACGGGCATTTATTGGGCCGAGCCCTTTCGCTCTACTCTTTGGCCACCGACCACTCGGTGTGTTATGCATTTTTCTTGTCAGAACTTTCAAACTATGTACAATCATTAAGAACTGTGTATTTTGCTCATTTCTTATGAACATTTGATACATGCCAGTGTCTCTATCTATCAAAAACCTGATTGTAGCATCCCTACTTCAAATTATATTTGAATAGTGACATTTGATCTGGCAGCCCTAGCCATGCTGTTTGTTGGTATTGATTCACTGCATTAGTTGTAATGTTGACGATAACTTGCAATTTGACACATTAAGCTTGACAGTCCCATTTGCCTTATTGAGCAGAGTTTTGAAGGTTTGAGAAATACTACTATCTACCACACTATTTGGTAATTTACTATAGGTATATAAGGTTCTTTTCGTGAAGAGAGCATTTGTAAGTTTTGTGCAATGCTTACCTCTAAATTTGTGACCCTTTGCTCTTCTTGAGCTTGTTTTAAAATGGTTTTGGATCCACTGTACTGACTCCTTTCATAATAATGACTTTGTCACTTTTTAATCTGTAATTGTTTAACGTGAATAGGCATCAGTCCTTAATTATTTCCTCATACTGTGCTGGTTACCTGACATCTCATGGTAACATGGTTTAGTCCGATGACTTTTTTCTTTGTTTAGTTTGCATTGCAATTTTTTTCAGTTTCTTTTCTATCCATGAAATGTAATAAAGTGTTATGCATCACCTGTTTGTGGAGGGGTCTGTTGTAAAGTTGGGAAGGAGCAGATGAGTCCTAAAGAATAATTAGGTCGCCATCTGGGCCCAACCTATTTAATGCTAAGCACCAAAAAACTGGTGGGGGGTGCTTGGTGGCACTGCCGAAAAATGGCACTTCAACTGCCTTCTCTGCTTATTCAAATCAGTGATTCTGCATAAGGAGATTCCTGCAAGGAAGGGATCAAAATCCCAACTGAGATGCCTTCTTCCAGGGATTTCTGATTTTCTAGGGTCTGATGGGAAGAGGCAGGACGTCTTGGGATAATATAGGAGTAGTTCATTTTCCTCATTGTACATCATCTCGGTACTGCAGGGTTCAAAAGAGAGAATACTGTTAGTGACAGTGCCCGCTTTCATCCCGAAGTGGTATTGTGTACCTTAGAGTCTGGAAGGTGATCCTAAGGTGCCCATGTGTGACACTGTCCATGACAATATGGAGTATTTATATAGAATAGCCCATGAATAAAAATGTTTTATGTGGAATTAACTTTAGTTTCTTCATTAACTAGGATTATAATGGAAAGGAGTACAAATTAGGCAGAAGGTTAAGAAAAGCAGAGGAAGAATATTTTCATAGCCGGATAATATTAAAATGACTGTATAATGTTTACTGCACTGTAATATTTTGTATAACATATTTACACAATTTACACTTCACCGTCTGAACCTGTAACCTTTGTACAAGCAAAAAACAATTGTCTAGCAATATTTGAAATTCACCACAATGATCATGTTGCCATATATTTGAAAATGTTCAAACTATTTTTCTTTTGCAGTGACATTTATTTGTGTGAAACTCCACTCACTTGCTGTGCAATACTGTATGTTGACTTGAATTTAATTGAAAGTTCTTTTTACTTTTTTTATTAACGATTTACCACTGCAGATTCTTTAACATTTGTTAACAGCCAACACACTGCATGCATGCCATTTACTGTTGTGAATGTACTGTTAGATTTTAGCTTTTTAAACTGTGTGATCCTGCTACAATCTGTTTTACTGAATAAACTAAGATTGCTGCAGCAGTATGTATACATCATTGTCTTTCTCCTTATTGTATAAAAACAAAATGCAGAGTGATAGTCAACTAGACTTAAACTTTTGCCTTTTCACCCGCTCCTATCTTTTGATTCAGAGTGAGCAATACATATTTCAGTCACAGTTGATGTGCTGCAGGATTCACCGCTGCTTTTTTCTATTTTTATGGTACAAGTGTCATTGATTTTTTTTTTTTTTGCACGAGACTAGTCTTAGAAAAAAGTTGAGCAGTTTCAGTAATCCAAAGCCAAATTTAAAAAATGAAACTTGCAATGCAAGTCTTGTTATATGTTGGACTTTTTAGATTTATTGGAGGAGCCAGTCATCTACTGTATGAAGGCAACATTTGCAAGAGATGCCAGCTGATCCAGCTCCCCGAGTTCAAGGTGTAGTTGGCTGGCCTGCATTCTGAGCTGGTAGGCAGGTATGAGGAGCTTCAGTGGGCCACCTCAAAATCACTTATATAAACGCCACATTGAATGTTTACCTATATTTATCTTCCTACAGCAAAAAGTTACAAGTAGACTGCAGAGCTTCTTGTGTTTGATCGACATGGGCATGCTGACAAAGTACATGTTCACGGGCAATGGTACTGAGAATGTAGTCGGACTTCTTTTTTGGGCACATACACCATCCGCATGGCACTGCCAGATCTAAACACAAGCGTGGAGAATTGCTCGTGTACTGAAGTGTCTATAGCTGCAGGTGGAAGCTGCCGTCGCAGTTTATGTAACTGAACTTTTCCTAAATATGGAGCAGCATTGCACATGCACTTTGTACATGTAGAAATCGTTCCCAAGGATGAACCAGATTTGTGTAGGTCCACAAATTGTGTTTTTTTTTTTTTTTTTTTTTTTTCCTGAGGTCTCAGCTAATTTTTCTTTATTTTCCCATCCTGTCAAGCAAAGTGACAATGAGTTTGATGGTTGGCCTTAACATACATCCATATATTGATTCCAGTTATGCAATTTGGCTATCAAAAGGTAATTGTCTAAATGCTTGACATAATTTTCTGGAATTTCCCAAGCTGTTTTAAAGGCATAGTTAAAGTGTATGTAAACTTGTGACACCCTGGAATTATGATATAGTCAAGAAAATGTCTTAAACCATGTGCCAAAGTTAGTGTTTTAGTATAAAATCTATGGAGGGGTTATAAAGTGAGTTTTAAAGAAGTCACGGATTTCAACTGTACGTCTTTAGTTTTAGGTCTTTTATAAGGACTTAAAGCCAAAACTGAATTTTTGAGTCATAGGCTTCAAAACTATTTTTATTGCCAAAAGCAAAGCACAAGAACACTTAACATGATTTTCACCATCATTTCATCGTTCCTGTGTCTCCCCTTCTCCTTGGGGCTATTGCATTTGGCTGCCAGGCACATGAACTCCCTGGTGTGCAGTACTTCCCACCGCTGGGGACAGAGGATTGTGTGGAGTTTGACTGGGGTACTACACCTTTCACATTGTAATACACATGTCCTTAGTTAAGCTCATGGAGGAAACAGAACTCCCATGGATCAGAAAGGCAAAAGCTCTCTTAGCCTACTTGTACTTCCCTGTGCACACTAAGCATCTGTTGTTTTGATTTCATCCCATGCTAAAGTACAACTGAATTTCTTGCAGTTTGCTCCTTGAAACTTACAAGAAAAAACAAAACTGCCCAGCAGCAAAGGAAAACAAGGTCTAAGTGGTGTAAGTATCATAACCACGTAACTAGAGAGCACTATATTCTTTGCATAGTATATCGCAACAACGGCCAGTATTCCGGCTGGCCAGTTTATAGAACATTAGAATAATCTAGAAGAGAATAGGCCGTTAAGCCCAACAAAGTTGCCAGTCCAGTCTACTTCTTTCAGCTGCTCCTGTTAGGGGTTGCCATAGCGGATCATCTTCCATATCATCCTGTCTTTTGCATCTTGCTCTGTCACACCCACCACCTGCATGTCCTCTCTCGCCACATCCATAAAACTTCTCTTAGGACTTCCTCTTTCCTGGCAACTCTATCCTTAACATCCTTTTCCCAATATACCCAACATCTCTCCTTTGTACATGTCCAAACCATCACAATCTCGGACTTTGTCTCCCAACCGTCCAACTTCAGCTGACCTTCTACTCATTTCTAATCCTGTCCATCCACCCAATGCAAAAAATAACATCTTTAACTCTGTTACCTTTAGCTCTGTCTTCTGCTATCTAGTCTAGTCTTTCTCAGCTTGGTCCCTCTGTCTACAACAACAACATTTATTTATATAGCACATTTTCATACAAACAGTAGCTCAAAGTGCTTTACATAATAAAGAATAGAAAAATAAAAGACACAATAAGAAAACAAAATAAATCAACATTAATTAACATTGAATAAAAGTAAGGTCCAATGGCCAGGGGGGACAGAAAAAACAAAAAAAACTCCAGACGGCTGGAGAAAAAAAAATAAAATCTGTAGGGATTCCAGACCATGAGACCGCCCAGTCCCCTCTAGCCAATTGGTACAGGTCCTTTTCTCCCTCCTTCGTGTTCAGCCTGTCATACGCCTTTTTTTTTTTTTTTTTTTTTTAGCCTTCACCACCTCTCTTCACCTTGTGCCCTAAACTCAATCTTGCAGTCGTCCTTTTTCAGCTTCCACCATTTGATCCTTGGCTCTGCCCTCACTCTCCATCTTCTTGATCTCTGTCATCCTACAGACCACCATCCTATGCTGCCTAACTACACTTTGCAGTCTTTAACTCTTTGAGGGCTGAGTATTTTTTCTGAAAAGCACACAAAGCAATGGATTCATGCCTAAATCAATATAAGCCTTCTATTGCTGCATGCTGTGGCTGCCAGTTCACCATCTCTTGTGGCTCAAGCTGCTCTTAAGTGGCACAACGGCAGGCAAGAATGGGCTTGGCAGACTGGCTGCCAGGCTATCTTAGCGCCGTGGGGTACGGGGGTAGGAGCGGCGGTTGCACGCAAGTACAATCTGGTTTGTACCTCTCGTCATTTTAAGTGGTGGTCCTCACAGGTGAATATTGCTGTAAGCGCATCAGCTAATGCCAATACCTCACTTTCGTTTTCAGTCTTGATCTCCAGATCACATGCATCAGAAGTGGAGTGTGACAAGTAAGAGTTCAATTCAGTGATGATTTGCAAACCATCGTCTATAGAGTATTTTGTTTTGTGCATTCTCTTTGATCTCTTGCCAGATGTTGATGCCATTTTTGACATTGTTGGTGCTTCACTACTCGAGCAAATGCAGGGAATCTCCGTCAAAATGTTCCTTCTGGCCAAAAGAGTTGAACTAAAATGGAGCAGCAAGTTCACAGTCTACAGTTGATTATCGCCCTCAACACCAACTGTTGTCAAAAGTCGACATCTGCCCTGAAAGAGTTAATCTCCTTTAGATTGCCTCTTCTGCAAAGGATATAATCTACATGTGTGCATCTTCCTCCACTCTTGTACGTCACCCTATGTTCCTTCCTCTTCTTAAAATACGTATTCACCACAGCCATGCACATCCTTTTTGCAAAATCCACTATCATTTGACCTTCTTCATTCCTCTCCTTGACACCATACCTACCAATCGCCTCCTCGTCTCCTCTGTTCCCTTCACCAACATGCCCATTGAAATCTGTTCCAATCACCACTTTCGGTCCCTTGGGTACACTGTTCATCACTTCATCCAACTCGCTCCAGAAATCTTCTTTCTCATCCATCTAATGCCCAACTTGCGGGGCATATGCACTAACAACATTCATCATCACACCTTCAGTTTCCAGCTTCATAATCATTACTCTGTCTGACACTCTTTAGAATAATCCCTACCCTATTTCTCCTCCCATCCACACCATGATAGAACAATTTGAATCCACCTCTGATCCACCTGGCCTTAATCCCCTTCCATTTAGTCTATTGTACGCATAATATATCAGCCTTCCATCTCTCTATCATATCGGCTAACTCTCTTCCCTTATCATTCATACTGCCAACATTCAAAGTTCTTACCCTCAGTTCCAATATCTTTACCTTCCTCCACTCCTCCTTCCTCCGGACATGTCTCCCCCCTCCTCTTGTTCTTCAGCCATCAGCAGCCCAGTTTCCACCAGCACCCTGTTGGCTAACAGTACTGGTAGCGGCCATTGTTAACCCAGGCCTTGACTGATCTGGTATGGAAATATGTATATTTGTCTGTATATTGATCTGGGAAAATTTTTAGACCAGATGCCCTTCCTGACGTAACCCTCCCCGTTTTTATCTGGGCTTGGGACCAGCACAAAGGAACACACTGGTTTGTGCATCCCCTATCACTGGGTTGCCAGTCCAATCTACTTAATTCTTCTAAAATAACATCAAGTCTAGGTTGGAAAGTCCATAAAGTCCTACTGTCTACCCCACTACTAGGTAACGTATTCCATGTATCTATGGTTCTCTGTGTACAGAAAAAATTGTTTGTGTGAAATTTACCCTTAACAGGTTTCCAACTGTATACCAGTGTTGTTCAACTCATTTCAAAAAAAATTTCGATCCATTGTACTAATTCCCTTCATAATTTTAAACATTTCAATCATATCTCCTCTTAACTTTTTGCTTAAACTGAAAAGGCCCAACTCTTTTAATCTTTCCTCGTAATTATCTGCAGTTCTGGAGTACCAGTTGTTTTTCCAGACTTTTTCCAGCACTGCTGTGTCCTTTTTAATTTATTTATATAGTGCCTTTCCCATGCTCAAGGCTCTTCAGAGTCTCAAAGAACAGGTATATGTAACATTGGATACGACTGTTTCCTGAATAGAACATTAAAACAGATACACAAAGCATTAAATAGAATAAAATACAATAAACCAGAGTAAATACTAAATTCTATACTAAAAGAAAAGCCTAGCAGATAACATTCTGTGACATAGTATACATAAATTATACTGAATATCTAGACAGAGAGGAGGACTGAAAGTGGAGCAGAATGTCAGGTTAAGTTAAATGCCTTCCTGAACAGATGAATTTGAAGTTATTTGTTTATTTATTTATTTATTTTTTTAAAACAGTGGAGTTTACTGATTAATTTCAGGAGGTCATTCCAAAGTCTGGGTGCTATACAGCTAAAGGCCCTGCTATCCATTTGTTGCCCTGAGACCAAAACTGCACATAGTACTCCAGATGAGGCCTCACCAGCGCGTTTATAAAGTTTGAGTATAATTTGCTTGGACTTGTGCTTAACATACCATGCTATATAATCTAACATTCTGTTAACTTTCTTATGGCTTATGAACACTGTCTGGAAGTTGATAGTGTTAAGTCCATAATGACTCCTAAATTCTTCTCATAAGGCATACATGAAATTTTTTTCAGGTAAAATGCCACCTTTTGCCTTTGAATAAGATGCATCCTCTATACTAATAAAAGGCAAAGCCCTCACTGACTGACTGACTGACTCATCACTAATTCTCCAACTTCCCATGTAGGTAGAAGGCTGAAATTTGGCAGGCTCATTCCTTACAGCTTACTTACAAAAGTTAAGCAGGTTTCATTTCGAAATTCTACGTGTAACGGTCATAACTGGAACCTACTTTCGTCCATATACTGTATACGGCCATAGCCTGCAGGTCGGTTGTCGTGTGAGGCGGAGTTGTGTCCCACGTCATCACGCCTCCCACGTAATTGAGTGCCTGCCCATATAAGGTCAGTATTCGTGGGTAAAGGACTGTGCTTATGCAAACGACCTTCGATGCATGTACTCCGAGCGGCTCACGTGAGCTGACTGTGAATGCAGTATGCATACAAGGATATTCATAAGTGCAGCTACTGCGGAAACAAAGCACACAGTGGAAAAAGTGAATGTCCAGCTAAAGGAAAAAAGTGTAAAAACAACCCATGCATGCAGTGTGTGATGTCTCAGATAAGAGTACTGATTTGGGTAGTGAACACTTCGATGAATGAAACCTGTTATCTTTACAACGGTTGACAAACGCGGAATGTAACTTGAACACAACACATCCTCCAAATACGAACCTCATTGAAAGAAATAATGATAATCAAATCCTTGATGACAGCAACACTCATAACAGTCACAAAACAATTACACTGACAATCATGTTACGTTATTTTTAAAATGTTCCCTTTTCTTTCTCATAACTTTCACACACTACTTCTCCGCTGCGAAGCGCGGGTATTTTGCTAGTGTTTAAATAAATCTGAATTGTATTCAGTTAGCAATGTTCAATCTAAGAGCGCTAACACACAGTGAACATTGCTATTTGTAAAGAGTTGGCCGTGGAAGCTATTGAAACACTAATAAGTAGATTAAAGGCTGCATTGCTCCATTTCAACATGTCAACCACCAATGGCTACTTAATAGAAAGTGATTGAATATTTTGTTTTCTTTTTTTTTCTGCTATTTTTCCTTTATTTTTCTTTTGCTTTCATTCTTAATTTGAAGTAAATGGTTGTGTCTGGTATGTTTTTTGATCTGTTGAATGTCGCTGTATTGTTCTGGCACATGGTGACAACGATCTTGCCTTCTGGAGACTGATTGATAGTTAAGACCAGTGAAATCCACAGAATACGTATTTGGGAAGTGATGAAGCGCTGGTGTTCGTTCTCGGTTCTAGAAGAGATAGCCGAGTAACACATGAAAGACTAATAAAAATCCTCAGATTCAGATGCCAGCAGTGAGAGATACTTGCACATGTGTAGTACTCAGTACTTGTTTGTAATCAAATTTATGACTGCACGGTTTTAAAAATGTGTATTAAGTGTACCAGCAAATTGACACTTGTATGTATATGATGCACAAAGACTAGTGTGGTGACAATTAAAATTACAAAAACTAGTTTTGTTTTTATTTTCTCACATTTAGTTATAGATTTTTAATTCTTTGTTATAGTTGGTGAAATGATTACATTTTTCATTATGAATGTATTTCATTTTTTTTTTTTTGATAGGAGCAGCACTGACCTCTCTTACCTTCTGTTAATAATTATGCTGCAGATCCCTTCCACTGCGCTCTTGCATTATCAGTAAAATACATAAAGTCCACAAATCTCTGGTACCCCCCATATTGAAACCTACTACAAAGATATTTGTCAGAATGATAATTTGCATTTTGCAGGGGGGGGGGGGGGGGGGCCAGTGATCTGAATTATCTGTCTAATAAGGAATCAAAGTTTCTTGTGCAAATGAAGTGCACGTTCAATTCATTTATTCCTTATCTGTATGGAGTTTGGGTATAGGTGTTGAATGGTTTAAGTTATTTGCAAGAAATGTCCATCAGCAATGTAAATATTGTGGAAGAAATTTAAGGGTGCTGATCCCCCACCCCCAAGGGCAGGAGAAAGTGTCTGTTGTCTTTGTTATCCAAGTTTTGCAAGAGGTAATCCTTATTGGAGCGCAAGCACTTTATTAGCAAGTGTTATAGGAGAGGGGCACCTGTTGTGCTATATTTATATTTCATTGATTAGATCACAATTCCAAGATATTCATTACATAATCAGAAAACCTTTTAACATGATTGGTTACACCCAATTGCTAATGGCACATGACAAAACATTAATACCTGAAACAGCAATTAACCCAGTCCACTAGGCTAATTTTGACAGTCCTGTTTATCTTAAAGAGTATGTGACTTTTTTGCGTTAAAAAGTACACTACATGCACTACATGCTGTCCATTTAGTTCTCAACCCTTTGTGTGGATCTGTCAACAGGAAAGTTAGCCTAAACATTACAATAGAGCAGTGACCATGCCTTAAAATGACATTTTTTTCTGAAGCCTTATATACAGTATATTACTTTATTTTTTATTTTATTTTTTTTTGCTGTATAGTCTCTTAAAATGCCTTTTCCTAATGCCTTTTTCTTAACTCAAACCTATGTCATAGTGAATATTAAAATAACACCTTTAGCCTTTAACCACAAACTCAAGAGAATGTGAGACTGAAGCTCAGACCCAGCAAATAATAAAGCTGGGCTCCTGTTAACAGTGAACCTGTATTACATGCTAGGTGCACATCGAGCCAGTGTTCAAATTCAACTCCTACAATATTTAGTAGTTGATTGCCAATGGTATCTTTCATCAGCTGAGGCTTACTTAAAACTCTTCTGTCAATTTTGGTTACATCACCTCTAATTCTTTGTGGGTTGTACTTTTGCATGCACAACATCTCCAAATATCTCTCAAATGCAAACTAATTTCTGCCGTTTTTGAAAGTTTTTCACATTAAATATAAACTAATCAACACTACAAAATGTAATTTATGTAAAGGAGAAGTTTATTGGGGAAGTGCTGATTCTGTAAGTGTTAACTAGAAATCTAAAAATAATTGAACTACTCTATTCTAGAACAGCACTGTTCATTTTTTTTTGACTGGTTAGCTTGCAGTAATTTTTAATCAATGGTAATGAGGAGGAAATAAAGAAAATCAACGCAACCTTTAGTATACAGTAATCCCTCCTCCATCGCGGGGGTTGCGCTCCAGACCCCCCCGCGATAGGTGAAAATCCGCGAAGTAGAAACCATATGTTTGTATGGTTATTTTTATATATTTTAAGCCCTTATAAACTCTCCCACACTGTTAACATTATTAGAGCCCTCTAGACATGAAATAACACCCTTTAGTCAAAAGTTTAAACTGTGCTCCATGACAAGACAGAGATGACAGTTCTTTCTCACAATTAAAAGAATGCAAATATATCTTTTCTTCAAATGAGTCTGCATCAGGAGCAGAGAATTTAAGAGAGAGAGCACGCGCTCGCAAAGAAAAGCAAACAATCAAAAAATCAATACGTGTGCTTTTAAGTAAAGCGGCACTTTTCAGAGGAGCGTCAGTATCTTCTAAGCAAACCGCCTATGTTGAAACAGCCCCTCTGCTCAAATCTCCTCCGTCAGGCGCAGAGAACGTCGGAGAGAGAGCGCGAGATTAAAGCAAACAATCAAAAAATCAATACGTGTGCTTTTGTGCTTTTAAATATGCCGAGATAAAGCGGCATTTTTTAGAGGAGCGTCAGTATCTTTTAAGCAAACAGCTTCTGTGCAAACAGCACCTCTGCTCATACTCCCTCCGTCAGGCGCAGATAATGTCAGAGAGGGTGAGATAGAGGCAGAGACAAGCAAGCAAACAAACACCGCGCGGGATGCATATCTTATAGCATTCAGGAGTTTTAGTTAATATGTAATACATGCTCTGATTGGGTAGCTTCTAAGCCATCTGCCAATAGCGTCCCTTGTATGAAATCAACTGGGCAAACAAACTGAGGAAGCATGTACCATAAATTAAAAGACCCATTGTCCGCAGAAATCCGCGAACCAGCGAAAAATCCGTGATATATATTTAGATATGCTTACATTTAAAATCCGCAATAGAGTGAAGCCGCGAAAGTCGAAGCGCGATATAGCGAGGGATTACTGTATTCAGTTATTTCATTTGCAATACATGTGAGACTTGGTGCCAAGAGTTTGTCCCAGGGCCATCTCACGGGGACATGGAACATGAGATTCTTGAAAGAGACGCCCTACTTACAAAAGATATCGTATAAGAGCACACCCATAAAAAAAGTCAGTTGCAGTAAAAGCACGTAGTGCACACAGATCATGTGCTCTCAACACATATAAAGTTTATAAGGAAAATGCAGAGAATTGAGACCCAAAGGCGTCTCAGAAGGTGATTAATCATCAGAACCAGGTGTAATTGAAAAAAGAGCAGGACAAATAGAGGTCAGAAATAAAAGGCAAAGAGTAGACAACAAAGTCATTTCGCATTAGCATCATTCAATGCACAAAACGTGGATTTACACAATAATAGACCATACGCTATGAGAATCTGTGGTCCCAGAACAGTTAAAGCAACAACAAGTTGAATTTCAAAGAATACACAATTCGGTCAGGTGTATATTTATGATCATGGAGAAGCGATGCAAATTTTAACAGGCAAAAAGAAAGGTAATGTGTATATTCTTAGAATATCATTACACATCAAAGGAGATCGTGATATGCCATTCGTATTAAAATGTTTACAGTTATGAGTAGCTTTTGCTACGACAATCAATAAATCACAGGGACAAACATTAGAAAAAGTCGGATTATTAGAGAAACAGAAACAATATTCACTCACGGGCAGTTAAACGTTGCGTTGTCACAATGTGTCTCCAAAAAATATTGTTTTTAATGAAGCTTTTAAGTAAAAGTGCAAATAATGAAATTGAAAGAATTCCAAAGGGGGAAAAAAAATTAATTTTATAACCGATTAACCAAACGGGTTGGTGAGCGAAGCGAGCAGGGGGCGAAGCCCCCTAGTCTTTAATATTATTGAAATTATTATTTTCAGTTAACAGCACTACAATGAAATATTTAATTTGTCTTACCATCTATACATGCTATATTCGGTATACATACAACTCAGCAGAACCTTCATTATTTGGGGAACTTCTGAAATTTACCACTTTGAATGTATTAAATGGGGGATTACTTGTAGTCTTTAATATTTTTTTTCATTTTTGATTTTCATGAAATATTTTGATTCACGGTTTTTGTAATCTAGTAAATCATTCTAATAATATTGAACTAAAAAAGTATAACAATCTAATTTTATATGGTAGTTTAATTGCATTAAATGTATGAATATGCAAGATTAATATACAGCAAGCTCAAGAAGAATGCTGCTGCCAAAGCTCTTGTCTCCGGTCCAGGCTTAGTTCTGGATTAATTGCCATGACCTCAAAGTTCTTGAGGGGAAAGTATTATAATTAAAGGTTCTTGCTGTTTAGGAAAGCAGGTTTACAAACACATCCTTTTCAACATATATTCCTCTTCAGTATAATTAAGCGTTATGCTCATACAAGTGTCCATAGCTCTCATAACATTTCAGTTGTGTTACTTCATTCAACACTTGTTTCAGATGTATTTCAGTTTGGAATAAAGTAATGGCAATGCAACTTAAAAAAAAATGTTCGAGGAAATGATCTATTTAATCAGAAATGCAGTAGCGCTTTTTTTTTTTTTAATCGGAATGGTTTTCGATGGCCTGCTGGGAACAGACCTATGTACAGTGCATCTGGAAAGTATTCACAGCGCATTACTTTTTCCACATTTTGTTATGTTACAGCCTTATTCCAAAATGGATTAAATTCATTTTTTTTCCTCAGATTTCTACACACAACACCCCATAATGACAACATGAAAAAAGTTTACTTGAGGGTTTTACAAATTTATTAAAAATAAAAAAACTGAGAAATCACATGTACATTAGTGTTCACATCCTTTGCTCAATACTTTGTCGATGCACCTTTGGCAGCAATTACAGCCTCAAGTCTTTTTGAATATGATGCCACAAGCTTGGCACACCTATCCTTGGCCAGTTTCGCCCATTCCTTTTTGCAGCACCTCTCAAGCTCCATCAGGTTGGATGGGAAGCGTCGGTGCAGAGCCATTTTAAGATCTCTCCAAAGATGTTCAATCGGATTCAAGTCTGGGCTCTGGCTGGGCCACTCAAGGACATTCACAGAGTTGTCCTGAAGCCACTCCTTTGATATCCTGGCTGTGTGCTTAGGGTCGTTGTCCTGCTGAAAGATGAACCGTCTCCCCAGTCTGAGGTCAAGAACGCTCTGGAGCAGGTTTTCATCCAGGATGTCTCTGTACATTGCTGTAGTCATCTTTCCCTTTATCCTGACTAGTCTCCCAGGTCCTGCCGCTGAAAAACATCCCCACAGCATGATGCTGCCACCACCATGCTTCACTGTAGGGATGGTATTGGCCTGGTGAGCAGCAGTCCCTGGTTTTCTCCAAATGTGACACCAGGCATTAACACCAAAGAGTTCAATCTTTGTCTCGTCAGACCAGAGAATTTTGTTTCTCATGGTCTGAGAGTCCTTCAGGTGCCTTTTGGCAAACTCCAGGCAGGCTGCCATGTGCCTTTTACTAAAGAGTGGCTTCCGTCTGGCCACTCTACCATACAGGCCTGATTGCTGGATTGCTGCAGAGATGGTTGTCCTTCTGGAAGGTTCTCCTCTCTCCACAGAGGACCTCTGGAGCTCTGACAGAGTGACCATTGGGTTCTTAGTCACCTCCCTGACTAAGGCCCTTCTTCCTTGATCACTCAGTTTAGATGACCGGCCAGCTCTAGGAAGAGTCCTGGTGGTTTCGAACTTCTTCCACTTACGGATAATGGAGGCCACTGTGCTCATTGGGACCTTCAAAGCAGCAGAAATTTTTCTGTAACCTTCCCCAGATTTGTGCCTTGAGACAATCCTGTCTCAGAGGTCTACAGACAATTTCTTTGACTTCATGCTTGGTTTGTGCTCTGACATGAACTGTCAACTGTGGGACCTTATATAGACAGGTGTGTGCCTTTGCAAATCATGTCCAATCAACTGAATTTACCACAGGTGGACTCCAGTTAAGCTGCAGAAACACCTCAAGGATGATCAGGGGAAACAGGATGCACCTGAGCTCAATTTTGAGCTTCATGGCAAAGGCTGTGAATACTTATGTACATGTGCTTTCTCAATTTTTTTATTTTTAATAATTTTGCAAAAACCTCAAGTAAACTTTTTTCATGTTGTCATTATGGGGTGTTGTGAGTAGAATTCTGAGGAAAAAAATGAATTGAATCCATTTTGGAATAAGGCTGTAACATCATAAAATGTGGAAAAAGTGATGAGCTGTGAATACTTTCCGGATGCACTGTAAGCAGGTAGTTAATAGTTATGTTTTGCTGACCTAATGTTACTGGGACTAGGTGCTGCCGCCTTATGATTCAATGCTCTCTCCATAATGAAATATTTGGTTGAATTTTAGACATTTGAATTAGTTTGCTTGAATTAGTTTGAAAACAATCATTCCAAATTACTAAAGTTGCTGTAATCAGGTTTTTGTTTAAGGCTAATATCGATCACAGATTTCTTGCTACATTATTAGACAATTCAGATTATTTTTTCATTTTACATTAATCTCCTGCTTAAACAGATACATATAAGCCCTCTATATTTTTATTAAAGTGTATTTTTATTATTAAACTATAGAACACAGATCTCAATGCAGTGTTTCTTGCCAAGACGTACTGTATGACTCACAGCAACAAATAATAAGCACAGTGCAATTCTGTAACAGCCTGTTTACTAAACAGCAATGTCTTTTCTTTTTTTCCCCCCCCAATTAAAAATGTAAATTGCTTCATGTAAAACAAAGCTCACTTGCCAAGCTCAAACGATGTTCATTTCAAATAAATGACAAAACAAAAAGGTCTGAATTCATTAAAGTAAGTTTTTTGTTGCCGTTTCTCTGATTGCACAGGACGACTACTCCAATTTTTTTCCTCACTTTGTTACTCCACTTTTTTTGATGTAAAGTCTAATATTCCGATGTAAAGTCTAATATTCCCCTCTCACTCTCGCCTCGACTTGCTGCTGTTTGTATATGCTAAGGGAAGTTTGCTGCAAAATAAAAAGTGTGCTGGCTCAACTATCATTAACCTGCGTAAAGGAGCACTGCTACTAAATTACCATAAAACTTAGAGAAGCATGGGCTGAAAAGATCTGCTTTTGTGATTGGCCAATTTACTAATCAAGTCTTTTATAATGAAAATCGGCCAATTTTTAAATTGGTGGCCAATTGATCAGATCATCCCTACAAATTACATGTTTTTTTTTTTTTGTTCCCCCCCCCCTGGTTCGTTTTGGTACTAAAACCTATAAAGTGTCAGGTCATTACTTCTCTGTTTATCTGGAGTCTGCTACCAACACAGATGTGCACTTTTGAAAAGAATGTTAGGGATCAGAATCTTAAGTTCAAAAACTAAAATCTGTAATGTATCCTAGTATTCAGACCCTTAATTCGGTGCTTTGTAGAAGCCCCTTTGACAGCAATTATAGCTGCTTTAAGTCGTTTTAGGTAAGTCTCTTTACAAGCTTTACACACCTTTTAATATGGGCTGTTTATCCCATTCTTCCTGCCAGATCCTCAAGCTCCATTAGATTGGTTAGGATGCATCTGTGGAATGCCATCTTCAGAATATGTGAGAACCCACAAATTTTCCCTCCTGTACTTGATAAAGGTGCATGATTTTTTAATTTACGTTCATTAACATAATAATGTTATGATGTTGGATGTTTACAGGGACAATGCATTTTCTTTTATTAACTATTTGAGATGGAAAATTTTAACTGGCATGTATACTACAACAGAATGTGAATATTTAAAGTAGAATTTAATTATTTAACTGATATAGGTAAATGTTAAGTCCTTTGTTCAGTTTGCAGTGCTGTGATGTTGGATATTACAGGGACTATGCATTTTCTTTTATTAACTACTTGAAATACTGTGGCATATTGTTAACCTTAGAAGCACTTGTAGTTTTAGACCCTGCTTTAATTTTTTTTTTTTTATATTGGCACTTGTTAATTTCTTTGCTCAGACTGTTCAAAAAGTAGTTCTATGATGTTTGACGATAAGCAAGAGCCAGAAAAGACCGTTTGAACTAGGACTTCCAGAGTCTGGGAGAACTTTATTGGGAATGCAGAAAAAAAAAAAGAGGAGACAACAGAAATGTAAAGCATTTCAGTAAGAAGCATACCCGTTACAGGCTCTGTGGAGAAGGAGTACTTGCTGTCATCCCAGGAAGTTGAATGTTACTTCAGCGTTATGTGACACAAATATATTAATGTAATGTTTGCTCACCTAGGCATGATGACATGAGTTTGGTTTGTAATGAGGATTAATTTGAGTCCTAGTCCAGCTCTCTACAATGCAAATAAAACACTAGCCTATGTGACAGAACTTCTTTTGTAGCTAGTGAACGTTCACATTTTCTGTTGTTCTCTCTACCGATAGACAGATATACGGTGTGTATATCTACCTATTAACGTACATACATACATACAAACAAGGGGGCTTCACTCGCCAACCCCACTGTCTGCACTATGCGGATTTCACTTTCACCAAACAATTTTTTTAAATTCTTGTGGATAGACCTCTTCATTGGGAAGAAACACTACTTTTGCCTGATAGCAACACGAATTAGATGTTCTGCAAGTCTCCAACTTAAAGTTTAAAGCCAAACAATATCTACATACTGTACTTCTGTCATATCACCTATGTCCATATATTCGATTCGTTTGCTGGCAGTCATGTGATGTTTACTATCTTTTTTTTTTTTGGAGACTTTTGAATTTTAATACTATCATAATCTCTAACCTGCTCTGCATGTGTATTGCACCAATGTTTTTTTAAACCTCTTTACGACGTTCTACTTTGTCTTCTACTGTGTTTTATTTCTGACCCCGCTTGGACTGCTAGGTTTTCAATTTTTCCGGGCTGATTGCTACTTTTTCTTATTTTCCGAATTTGCACTTAAATTATTATTGTTCTTTTTTTTGAATTCTTTTTTTCTCCAACGCTTTCAGGCCTCTCTTCACTGCACTGCCGTTTCTTCTTCGCTTAGACTTTGACGTGTTATCTTGAACGTGAAAAATGATTGTCCGTAAAAGGACCACATCGAAGGCAACGAATCAATTGTATATCTAAAAATACTATCCCGAAAAGCTTCTTTAAAGGATGAAACTGAGTACTTTTCGTAAACGGATTTAAATGTGGAAAACGTAAAACTTTATAGGAGCTGAGAGCACACGAATTATGTCTGACAATAACTTCCACATGACTGAGAAATATTTGTACCGTGTGCGTGGTTGTAAATGTTTGAGATGAGGGCAGGACTTTTCAAAATCTCTTTGCATAACGTCTTGTCTCGCGGGACTTGAAATTGTCTCAGAGAATGTCTTGTCACAGGATTTCCTTTTTTATAATAAATATATATACTTTTGCATTACATGTTTGCGTACACGTGTTTGCACATTTAGCATCCTTAGATTTATACTTGATATCACTTTCATGATAAAATGCATTAAATTATGTATTTTACATTTTACAGATAAATTGTAAAACTTCATTTAAATAATAATGAATACTGTTAATTACACATGTGGGGGCCTGGGACTCTCTTTAGGGTAGAAGGAAAAATGGATGGGGAAATACTGTCAACTTCTTGAGGAAAACCTGCTACCCTCTGCCACAAAGTTGAAGATGGGCAGAATGTTCACCTTTCAACACGACAACGACCCGAAACACACAGCAAAATTGACCACACAGTGGCTGAAGGAGAAAAAAGTGGATGTCCTTGTGTGGCCCAGTCAGAGCCCAGACCTAAATCTCATTGAAAATCTGTGGTAAGATTTGAAGATAGCAGTCCACCAAAACACACTATCCAATTTGACCACACTTGAACAGTTCTGTAAAGAAAAGTGGGCAAATAATGCTCAATCTAGATGTGCAAAGCTGATAGAGAAGTATCCCAACAGACCAAGGCTGTCATTAAAGCAAAAGGTGGTTCAACAAAATATTGACATTGGGGAGTGATCCTTTATTAATCTCAGTATGTCTTGATTTGATTTTGTATAATTTTTCTGAACTGTAGCTGTGATATCTTTCACTTGAATGTTATAGGTTGCATTGAGTAAGTAAAGCTGGGAAGAAATATTTTTTTGTGTGTGTTTTCATTTAAGGCTGTAAAGCAAAAAAAAGGGAATATTTCGAAAGGGGTGATTCTTTTCTATACCCACTGTATATAGATAGTCAATATTATCTCTCTTTATATATATCGCAGTTTTGATCTAAATAATTGCAACGTCAATATAAGTCCATATTGCCCAGCGCTAATGAATAGGCATGATTATTAAATGCAAGACCGTAATGAAGAATGATTAGGAGTGTGCTGTCAAAGCCACACAAATGCAGTAGGTGATGGTAAAGCTATGGGCTGAAATGAATATCCATCCATCCATCCATCCTCTTCCGCTTATCCGAGGTCGGGTCGCGGGGGTAGCAGCTTAAGGAGAGAAGCCCAGACTTCCCTCTCCCCGGCCACTTCTTCCAGCTCTTCCGGGAGAATCCCAAGGCGTTCCCAGGCCAGCCGGGAGACATAGTCCCTCCAGCGTGTCCTGGGTCTTCCCCGGGGCCTCCTCCTGGTTGGACGTGCCCGGAACACCTCACCAGGGAGGCGTCCAGGAGGCATCCTGATCAGATGCCGAGCCACCTCATCTGACTCCTCTCGATGCGGAGGAGCAGCGTCTCTACTCTGAGTCCCTCCCGGATGACTGAGCTCCTCACCCTATCTT
>JANRMT010062856.1:36074759-36086490 GCA_026402145.1 Polypterus bichir lapradei
GAGTCCAACTCTCACTGGAAACGGGCTCGACTTACTGCCGGCAATGCGGACCAAGCTCTGACACCGGTTGTACAGGGACTGAACAGCTCTTATCAGGGGGTCCAGTACCCCATACTCCCGGAGCACCTCCCACAGGACTCCCCGAGGGACACGGTCGAACGCCTTTTCCAAGTCCACAAAGCACATGTAGACTGGTTGGGCAAACTCCCATGCACCCTCCAGGACTCTGCTAAGGGTGTAGAGCTGGTCCACTGTTCCGCGACCAGGACGAAAACCACACTGTTCCTCCTGAATCCGAGGTTCGACTATCCGACGGACCCTCCTGAAATGAATAGGAGGATGATAATATGGAGACTAGTCCTTCATAGGACATGATTCTGATTAGTTGCAAATGATGCAGTGAGTTGCTCTATAAAATGCAGCTTGTTCAAATTTCAGTCATGTTTCGAAAAACCGTTTTCATCAGGGCTTCTATTAAAAAGAATATTCAATTCTTTATTGTCATGTGTACAAGTACCATGTACAATGAAATGCTTGCTTGCATGTTCCCCTGCAGACAGTGAACGTAGACAGAAAAAACACACACACAATAAATAAATGAATATAAATAAGTAAATAAATTAAAACCAGAATCCTAGGAATAAATAGAGACAGTGGCAGAAGTATATGTGCAGCTAACAGTGGAGGTGACGCAAGGTTACTGATTGATCATGAGTCTGATTGCAGTTGGATAGAAACTGTTCCTGAATCTGGAGGTGCGTGTCCGAATCTTTCATTTTCCTGAGACAGTGTGTAGTGTGGATATCATGAATAGACCTATGAATTAAGTAATTGGAAATACTGATATGGCACCAGGAGAATGAGTAATCCAAAGGTGTTATGCATCATATATATTATTACATGTTATTGAATAACATGGGTGAATATTGGGCACTTGCCCGAGTGCTAATCCAGAAATAATTTTAAGTAATAGTGTGAAAGTACTAATTGTTCAATCAAAAGTTGCTTACCTTTTCAAAATAAACTGCAGGACTTTTTTATGGTCCTTTCTTCATAACCCTACAAGAAAATATACAAAAAATAAACTGTTTTGTCACATACAATTAAACACCACCAGAAATACTGGTTAGAAATACTTATCAAGTTAGTATAAATTCACCCAAGCTTGTTGATGTATTGGGTCTAGGAAGAAGGAAAACCCCTCAGCACAGTAATGAAAATAGAGTAAACTGACTTATCAAAGAAAGCAAGCAATGTCAAGTCCTCATTTAAAAGAGATGGGTATAACATAGATAATTTAGAAATCGAAAATGCTTCCCCATGCAATAATTGTTTATTAAAATCAACACTAAAGTGCCAGTGTTTTAATGATACAACTTGTGCGATTACTGTAAGAAGAAGAATACATAAGAGCAAAAACAGTATTTGGTGTTGTAATTGTAGGTGACGATCAAAGATCTCTGCTTTGTAAAGCACTTTTAGAACCAAATTTAATACATTTTTTTTGTAGAATAACCTCTAGTACACTGGTGTCAAACTCAAGGACCATAAGCCAGATTTGGACTCGGGACCTTTTTTAATGCAGCCTGTGTCATGAATATTCAGAACATATTACAGTACATAGGGCCATCGAGATGTACACAATATTGCTGGTGTAAATGCTTGTACTTTGCCGGTGTCTGTAATACAACTGTCTTGACTTTGTGCTGACCAGGACGCTCTTTACAGGTGGTCTTCCAAATCCCAAGGTGTAATGTACTATGTTTCATGGAAGTGAGCTTTAGCTGAATGTCATCTTTGTTTTCTCTTGGTACAAGTTTGTAGTTTTGTTTTTGTTTTACTACAGTGTCCTTTTTAGCAAGTGTCCTTTGTCTTCTCTTCCACCCTTATTTCGCATCATTCTCTGGATGCACATATTGGATACATAAAGTAGATTTCTTTTTTCCTTCTGTTTCATCCTTTTGTTTTTGGCACAGTGCCTGTATGAGTAGTTTTAGGATTGCCTATGTGCCCTATTATAATTCCTCAAACTACTTGAAGGCTGGAGTTCTATCTGATCATTGAACGTGTCAGCATGCACTTTACAACCTTGGCATCTTTTGAATTGCATATATAATTATAATGCCTGTACAGTATTCTTATTTAATCTTAATGTGGACAATTTGTGGAAATTATACAAGACCTCAGATCATTAAATGCAGCTGTCTTGTCTGTACTTTTTAAACATTACTTGTAGTGTAAAACTAGCATTATGTTTGTTACATGGCTCTGCCATCAATCAATTAACCTACCCATTATATGGTTAAATTTATATATAGTATTTGTATTTACACGTTTTTGCAAATATATACTCGGATGCAAATATGGTTAGTAAAACTTAATAAATAAGTTACATTTATAGAGTGCCTTTCACAAACCCAAGGTCGCTTTATGTACAGAGTAAAAAATTAAAAAAACTTAATTTACCTGTGGGACATCTGTTGGTGAAAAAAGATTCACAGGTCTTGACTTTGCTGACGGTGCTGTGATCTTCGTGGAGTCAATGGAGGCTTTGATCATGGTGCTCGAGAGACTGAGTAAGAAGTCTGAATGTCTGAGCTTGTGAGTGTCCTGGATAAAAACAAAGATCCTGGCCTTTAATGACCTCTTTGGCACAGCCATCAGCAGTGTGTCTGTTTGTGGAGAGAGTGTTGACCTTGTTGAGAAGTTTACTTACCTTGGCAGTGACATTCATGTCTCTGGTGACTCTTCCTATGAAGTCAGTAGATGCATTGGGAGAGAATGGGGAGGTCATGTGGTCGCTGGAAAGGGGTGTGTGGTGCTCCCAATATCTATGCAAAAGGACAGAGGTCCAAGTCTTTAGAGTCCTGGTGCTTCCTGTCTTGCTATATGGTTGCGAGACATGGACACTATCCAGTGACCTGAGATGAAGACTGGACTCCTTTTGGTACGGTTTCTCTCTGGAAAATCTTTGAGTACCGTTGGTTTGACTTTGTGTCAAATGAGCGGTTGCTAATGGAGTCCCGAATGAGGCACATTACCTGCATTGTGAGGGAGTGTCAATTACGGCAGTACGGCCTTGTGGCGCGTTTCCCAGAGGGTGATCTGGCTCGTAAGATCCTCATTGTTGGGGACCCGAGTGGCTGGACCAGGCCAAGGGGTTGCCCACGCAACACCTGGCTGCAGCAGATAGAGGGTCATTCCGGAGGGTGGGACTGGACCATGCGTCTGCCTATGGGGGTTGCAAACTGGGATCCTGAGTTGTTTTGTCGTGTAGTGGGTGCAGCAACGCACTGTACCAGTGCATGCTCCCCGACTTGACTTGAATACAGGGCTTAAACTTTAGTGTGTGACAGAGATAGGGATCCTGCCAGTGTAAGTGGTTCAGGGCTTATCTTAAGGAAATTTCAGCATAGAATTAATAAATATTACGAATTACCTGATTTTTTAGCATGTGCATATTCTAAATTTATTCAGGAATTCTGTCCAGTAAATGGTTATGGTTATGAAAAATAAAGTGTTTATTTTATCTTTTTATTATTGTTATAATAATAATAATTGTTATTGTCATAGGACTTTTAAACCTTGCAGCACTTTTTTCTCCAATTTCAGAATCGGGGTTATCTCCCTAGTCACTGTAGCTGCTGGTCAGAAGAATGTGAAATTATGACATTTGCTATTTCAGCGACTATTTTTTACTTTCCGTTACTCTTGTAGGTCAGTATACACTTGACCTTCTCCTTGAATATTCTCTTACAACTGAAATAACAGCATAATCTCTTGTGTTTTATGTGCTTATTTCACTGTTGCTCTTGAACTTTCATGATCCCTGTGGAGTTTTCTCTTTTTTATATTTTTCAACTTTTAATTGGCATATTACTCAATGATTCCTATTTGCACTAGGTTTTCATTTTCTGTTTTGCAGCTGAATAGAGTTAAATTCACATCAATTAAATTCAGTTTATTTTTGTGTGCAGGCTCAGGACAGTAACCTTTTCACCAGTAAAATACAATTACACTCGTTACAAAATAGTAATAACTTACTGCATTCAAATAATGATTTTAAACTAGTTTAAAAACCCAGTCATGTTAAACAGATCCAAAATGACTAATATAAAGGAATCCTTATGGTTAGGACAATATTATCTTTGAGCTATGGCCAGTTTACAGCAAAGAGGATGAAAGTGACAACACTTTAATTTCTAGGGAAAAGGACAACAGGTTTCCAACTACTATTGGCACTTAAACTGTTGTGGGTGTTTGAATCTTTACCTTCTTGTAATGCTTTATAATGTTTTTCTGTTTTTTTTTTTTTTTTTTTTTTTTAAAGCTGAAAAATTTCTTGAGTCTGTGGAATGCAGTCAGAATTACCCAATCTTGCTCCTGACACTGCTTGAGAAGTCCCAGGACAATGTTATAAGAGTCTGTGCTGCTGTTACTTTCAAAAACTACATTAAACGAAATTGGAGAATAGTAAGTATTCTGTTTAATTGAATTTTAACATGGAGAGACTGAGTGAGTTGTTAACTATTATTTCGTAATTTCTTTTATGGGTATTTTGCATTTACAGTGATTTTTGAGAAAGGTTTGATGAAATAGGATTAATGCACTTGCTTTGCTCTTAATGAAAGTAACAAACCAGTGTTATAGCTTTCACAGTTGAACCTCTGTTTAATACGTGTAACGTGTTTATTTCGTAGTGCACGTTAACTCCTGTCAAATACTGGGTACAATACCCTTTTGCCTCCAGAAGCGTTTATTCTTCTTAACTTGAATTCTGCAGTATGCTGAAAACATTCTATAGGCATTTTGGCCACTTGCAGATATACATGATTGCTATGAACCTCCTGATGAATATCTAAATGGTGACATAAGTTTTAATAAAAAAATAAACAAATAAAAAAAAATGACACATTATATTTCATTTCTGTCACTCTTTATTATGACTGTTTATTGCCAGGGTTTGGATCATCATAATACAATATCGTGAGACACTAAGTAAAACTTGTTTGTAATAATTAACTCTATCATTTGGAAAAGTTCAGAATTGCCAACCATTTAAATTTGTGATAACAGTATAATGTATGTCTTCAATGTTTTTTAATTAAAAAAAATCCCTTTGATTGTTATCAACAGTTTAGAATTGCATTAGCACACTACTGATGTCTTTATAATAAAGATATTTAAAAATGCTAATTTGTCAACATGTTCTAGGTTAAGACTGCATCTGGTGACAGTGACTGTATTGGCAGGTGTGAAAGAAAATTGTTTCAGATGTAACTGATGGGGCCTGTACAGACAGATATCCATTATTGACAAGGTTGTGCAAAATGTATTTGTTTGCTTTATTATTCCAGAATATATACAGTTAGGTCCATAAATATTTGGACAGACAACTTTTTTCTAATTTTGGTTCTGTACATTACCACAATGAATTTTAAATGAAACAACTCAGATGCAGTTGAAGTGCAGACTTTCAGCTTTAATTCAGTCGGGTGAACAAAACGATTGCATAAAAATGTGAGGCGACTGAAGCATTTTTTAACACAATCCCTTCATTTCAGGGGCTCAAAAGTAATTGGGCAATTGACTCAAAGGCTATTTTATGGGCAGGTGTGGGCAAGTCTGTTGTTATGTCATTATCAATTAAGCAGATAAAAGGCCCGGAGTTGATTTGAGGTGTGGTGCTTGCATGTGGAAGATTTTGCTGTGAACCGACAACATGCAGTCAAAGGAGCTCTCCATGCAGGTGAAAGAAGCCATCCTTAAGCTCGAAAACAGAAAAAGCCCATCCGAGAAATTGCTACAATATTAAGAGTGGCAAAAATCTACAGTTTGGTACATCCTGAGAAAGAAAGCAAGCACTGGTGAACTCAGCAACGCAAGAAGACCTGGACATCCACGGAAGACAACAGTGGTGGATGATCGCAGAATCATTTCCATGGTGAAGAGAAACCCCTTCACAACAGCCAACCAAGTGAACAACACTCTCCAGGGGGTAGGCGTATCGATATCCAAGTCTACCATAAAGAGAAGACTGCATGAAAGTAAATACAGAGGGTGCACTGCAAGGTGCAAGCCACTCATAAGCCTCAAGAATAGAAAGGCTAGATTCGACTTTGCTAAAGAACATCTTAAAAAGCCAGCACAGTTCTGGAAAAACATTCTTTGGACAGATGCAACCAAGATCAACCTCTACCAGAATGATGGTAAGAAAAAAGTATGGAGAAGGCGTGGAACAGCTCGTTATCCAAAGCATACCACATCATCTGTAAAACACGGTGGAGGCAGTGTGATGGCTTGGGCGTGCATAGCTGCCAGTGGCACTGGGACACTAGTGTTTGTTGATGATGTGACACAGGACAGAAGCAGCCGAATGAATTCTGAGGTGTTCAGAGACATACTGTCTGCTCAAATCCAGCTAAATGCAGTCAAATTGATTGGGCGGCGTTTTATGATACAGATGGACAATGACCCAAAACATACAGCCAATGCAACCCAGGAGTTTATTAAAGCAAAGAAGTGGAACATTCTTGAATGGCCAAGTCAGTCACCTGATCGTAACCCAATTGAGCATGCATTTCACTTGTTGAAGACTAAGCTTCGGACAGAAAGTCCCACAAATTAACAGCAACTGAAATCTGCTGCAGTAAAGGCCTGGCAGAGCATTAAAAAGGTGGAAACCCAGCATCTGGTGATGTCCATGAGTTCAAGACTTCAGGCTGTCATTGCCAGTCAAGGGTTTTCAACCAAGTATTAGAAATAAACATTTTATTTCCAGTTATTTAATTTGTCCTATTACTTTTGAGCCCCTGAAATGAAGGGATTGTGTTAAAAAAATGTTTTAATTGCTTCACATTTTTATGCAATCATTTTGTTCATCCCACTGAATTAAAGCTGAAAGTCTGCACTTCAACTGCATCTGAGTTGTTTCATTTAAAATTCATTGTGGTAATGTACAGAACCAAAATTAGAAAAAAGTTGTCTCTGTCCAAATATTTATGGACTTCACTGTATGGGCCCTGCAATAGAGCTGCAAGTGAGTTCAGGCACGCTTGGATAATTATAGATGAGAGGACAAATGTACAGTATAAGATACAGTAATATCACACTTTTAAGCAAACCTCCTTTGTTTTGCAAAATTGCCATTAATGTAAAGTAGGACATCATATTATTTGATTACTTTTAACTTGGGGTATTGACTGTGAGAGAGGCAAGCAAATCTTCTTAGGTTTAAAGGCAGACTCTGCAGATGGTCTGGTAAAGGAGCTTAAAAAGAGCTGTAATGAACTGCATGACTGGTGGGATGATTAGACCAGGACCTGGCAAAGGAAGTGTGTGAAGACTCATGAAGACAGAGGGTAGGTGTGGTGTACTGACAAATTAAATTAAGCAGCTGTTTAAAGGTCCTTGAAAGGCCCATGTATTGTACCTTTAAGAAAGGACAGTAATCGGCTCCCAGTGTTGGCCTCAGTCAGGTACCATTCATCCTCTTCGTCTTCAAAGAGGATTGCTGTCCTCCTGCATCTTCACTCTGAACTGGCTGTCCTCTTCCCTTTGACAGGTAAGAGTCTAACCGGCCTGCCACACTGTTCATTGGACTTTTTTTTTAATTTTTTTTTTATTATTATTATTTTATTTTTATTTTTTTTAAACTTGTGCTGTTTTAGCATCACAATACATTTGAAATAACTGGCCACTAATAGGCGGGCCACGGTCTGAACAGTCATATCATTTGAGTTTTATTTAGTTTTGGCAGAGATTACATTTTTACCAGCAACTCTTTTCTGACACTGTTTCTACACCGCTATTTAGTGAAAGGGACCTCCTACGTGTCTCTGATTGGCCAGTACTTGTTGCCTTTGTGGGTTCGAGTTGTTTGGTTTTAAGCATGAAGACTGAGATTGGTCAAGGTGAAAGCAAGAATGTCAGCCAATCACAGAGAGAGTAGGGCGGGCCTTCACTGAATAGAGGCACGGAAAACCTGTATTCTGTGTGAAAACAGCTGGCACTCTTGTGGCAGTGACCGAGAGAAAAATATAAAGGAGGGAGAAGACGAGAGAGAAAAACTGCGAAATTGCGAGTCAGTGTGCCATGGCTTTTTCTAAACTGTGGAAGGTTAACACTGAAAACCGGGCTTTTAATCCGGAATGGTCTGAGGCATTTATGTTTATACTTCCTGTAGGAAGCTTGAAACAGCTGTGTCTCATCTACTCTGAGATGGTGGTAGTGGTTTAAAAGTGGGAATGTGAAACGCCACTATGAAACTAAGCACAAAATTACATCTGACAAAAGTTACCAACTAAATTCGCCAGTTAGCGTCAAAAAATAAGCAGTCTTAAAGCCAGCTACGATTGGTCAACAAAGATTTTAACACATTCATTTCCTGGCCAACAACTCACTAACGAGTGTTCCTTCAGAGTTGTGTGGAGTTTGGAACGTTACAAAAAAAACATTCAGTGATGGAGACATTGTCAAGGAGTGCCTGAGTGCAGTAGCTGGTACCCTTTTTGAGGGAAAACAAAAAGCGAAAAAATAAAACAAATACCTATGTTTGTATAAACAGCCACAAAGAAAAGTGAGAGATTAGTCAGAGATGTGCTAGAGCAGCTACATAAACCCATGCATAAGGCTCCATGCATAGGCTTAGCTGTAGATGAGTCCACTGATGTGTCTGACAGTGCTTAGCTGTTTACAGTTGTGCTTGAAAGTTTGTGAACCGTTTAGAATTTTCTGTATTTCTTCATAAATATGACCTAAAACATCAGATTTTCACTCAAGTCCTAAAAGTAGATACAGAGAAACCAGTTAAACAAATGAGACAAAAATATTATACTTGGTCATTTATTTATTGAGGAAAATGATTGAATATTATATATTTGTGAGTGGCAAAAGTGTGTGAACCTTTGCTTTCAGTATCTGGTGTGATCCCCCTTTGCAGCAATAAGTGCAACTAAACGTTTCCGGTAACTTTTGATCATTCCTGCACACCAGCTTGGAGGAATTTTAGCCCATTCCTCTGTACAGAACAGCTTCAACTCTGGGATGTTGGTGGGTTTCCCTACATTAAGTGCTTGCTTCAGGTCCTTCCACAACATTTTGATTGGATTAAGTTCAGGACTTTGACTTGGCCATTCCAAAACATTAACTTTATTCTTCTTTAATCATTCTTTAGTAGAACGACTTGTGTGCTTAGGGTCGTTGTTTTGCTGCATGACCTCACCTTCTCTTGAGATTCAGTTCATGGACAGATGTCCTGACATTTTCCTTTAGAATTCTCTGATATAATTCAGAATTCATTGTTCCATCAATGAAGGCAAGCCGTCCTGGCCCAGATGCAGCAAAACTGGCCCAAACCATGATACTACCACCACCATATTTCACAGATGGGATAAGGTTCTTATGCTGGAATGCAGTGTTTTACTTTCTGCAAAGTAACGCTTTTCATTTAAACCAAAAAGTTCTATTTTGGTCCCATCCATCCACAAAACATTCTTCCAATAGCCTTCTGGTTTGTCCATGTGATCTTTAGCAAACTGCAGACAAGCAGTGGCTTTCTCCTTGTAACCCTGCCAAACACACCATTGTTGTTCAGTGTTCTCTTGATGGTGGACTCATGAACATGAACTTTAGCCAAAGTGAGAGAGGTCTTCAGTTGCTTAGAAGTTACCCTGGGGTCCTTTGTGACCTCACTGACTATTACACGCCTTGCTCTTGGAGTGATCTTTGTTGGTCGACCACTCCTGGGGAGGGTAACAATGGTCTTGAATTTCCTCCATTTGTACGCAATCAGTCTGACTGTGGATTGGTGGAGTCCAAACTCTTTAGAGATGGTTTTGTAACCTTTTCCTGCCTGATGAGCATCAACAACTTTTTCTGAGGTCCTCAGAAATCTCCTTTGTTCGTGCCATGATACACTTCCACAAACATGTGTTGTGAAGAGCAGACTTAGATAGATCCCTGTTCTTTAAATACCACAGGGTGCCCATTCACACCTGATTGTCGTCCCATTGATTGAAAACACCTGACTCTAATTTCACCTTCAAACTAACTACTAGTCCTAGAGGTTCACATACTTTTGCCACTCACAAATATGTAATATTTGATCATTTTCCTCAATAAATAAATGACCAAGTATAATATTTTTGTTTCATTTGTTTGTTTTCTCTTTATCTACTTTTAGGACTTGAGTGAAAATCTGATGATATATTAGGTCATATTTATACAGAAATATAGAAAATTCTAAAGGGTTCACAAACTTTCAAGCACAACTGTGTCACATTCTTCAACTTGGAGAAGATTGAGTTTTGTGAAGACCTGTTAGGTGTCACACCTCTTAAGACCAATAAATAAGGAGAGGACATCTACCTGGCCATTTAGGAGATGTAAATGAAGAAGGGATCTGGGCTAAAACCAGTGATTTCCATAACCATGGATGGAGCCCCTGCTATGGTAGGGAGGGAGAGAGGAGCTGTGGCAAGAATGAAAGAGGATAACGCCGAGCTCATCTGTTACCATTGCATCATTCATTAGTTTTTTCCATGCTCCAGCCTGTCAGATGAGATGGTGATGGACACCATGATGAAAAAAAAACTTTCTGCGTGCATCCTCTTCTCTCCAACATCACATGCTCAGGGAATTCCTCAGAGAAGTGGATGCAAATGCTGACGACCTCCTGCTGCATAATAAAGTGAGATGGCTTAATAAAGGCAAGGTGTTGGAGAGCTTTTGGGCCATCAGAGAGGAAATCACAGATTTCCTCTCTGAAGAGCACATAGGCAACACTGTTTCTTCTTTTTTTTTAGAAGATGAGAAGAAAATGGGCATTGTCTTTTTTGGTGGATATCACCACACCTGAATCAATTTAATTTAAAGTTACAGGGGAAGGACAATTCTGTGTGTGACCTGATTACCGCTGTCTGCACATTCCAGAGGAAACTAGAGTTATGCACCACACCAGCTCATATTTTATTTACACATTCCTGCACAACCTCATCATTAATAACATAATTGCATTACAAATATTACAAACATATCAACAATATAAAAAGCAAAGCAAATCTTTCTTGTTAAACAATTCTGATTCTAATTCTAATTCAGGTGTTCAAGTAAGACCTGCATGGAGACTGTGCACACTTTCCTACACTCACAGAACAAGAGAAAGTAGGTAGTGGGATATGAGGGAAAGAAAGAGGGGAATTCAGTTATTTAAAGATGTTCAGATTTACTGTTACTGGTTAAGCTAGTTCAGTTGTGCCCATATTAAAAACGCTTATTTTTATGAGCCCAAGTCTTTTTTTTTTTTTTTTTTGGAAATGTTAAACTTCTTATAAAAGTACTTGTTTTATAATTCTAAGTTGAATGTCAAATTTACCTTGCTTTTACTTTTTTTTTTCTTATTATTGTATGTAGCCCTCCAGATTCCAGAGTTGCACTTAAAATAAATGTTGCTGAAATGGCATTGAATTATAGCTTTCTTTGTTTGATTTGAGTCATTGACTTCACACAGTGCAGATGTTGATACAATGGCAATGCTACTTCAATATATCTATACTAATAAACGGCAAAGCCCTCACTCACTGACTGACTGACTGACTGACTCATCACTAATTCTCCAACTTCCCGTGTAGGTAGAAGGCTGAAATTTGGCAGGCTCATTCATTACAGCTTCCTTACAAAAGTTGGGCAGGTTTCATTTCGAAATTCTACGCGTAATGGTCATAACTGGAAG
>JANRMT010062856.1:36095089-36108888 GCA_026402145.1 Polypterus bichir lapradei
TATATATATATATATATATATATATATATATATATATATATATATACCAGTAATGACATATATCAGACTTAACCCAAGAATAATTATTAGCAATTTGATATTCTCCCGTCTATATTTTTGAATTAAAGTTAGTGGTCATTTTGCTTCAACAGAGAATATGCCAGGTGCAGGTGATTGGCTTTCCTATTGTATCTATACTAATAAAAGGCAAAGCCCTCACTGACTGACTGACTCACTCACTCACTCACTCACTCACTCACTCACTCACTCACTCACTCACTCACTCATCACTAATTCTCCAACTTCCCGTGTAGGTAGAAGGCTGAAATTTGGCAGGCTCATTTCTTACAGCTCACTTACAAAGGTTAAGCAGGTTTCATTTCAAAATTCTACGCGTAATGGTCATAACTGGAAGCTGTTTTTCTCCATTTACTGTAATGGAGATGAACGCGAAAGCCGTGGGGGCTGAGTTTTGTGTGACATCATCACGCCTTCCACGTAATCACGCAGTACATAGAAAACCAGGAAGACCTCCAAAAAGCGCTGAAGAAAACATGCATTATATAATTGAGAAGGCAGCGAAACAATAAAAAAAGCGAGCGAGCGAGTGACATACAACTATATTCATGAGTGATGCTACTACGGAAACAAAGCACAGTGTAAACCTAAACTTTAAATTAAGTTCATAGACAGGCTGCCGCTGGCGTTTATAATTTAGTGCCTGCCCATATAAGGCCGTCCGTCAGCGGCAATCCAATAGAAACACTTACACTAAATATTCACGGGTGAAGGACTGTGCTTATGCAGAGGAAGATGAGATGGTCAGGGTGGTGTTTGGCACAAACTCAGCGAAACTGCGAGAGAAACTTTTAAGTGCCGGGTCTTAGCGAACATTAAATACAGCCATGGACATCGCACGAGATGGCACCAACACAGCTGGGAACCTTCGATGCATGAACACCAAGCGGCTCACGTGAACTGACGCAGTGCACAGACAAAAAGCAACAGTTCCAAAGAGTGCTGAACAAAAACCGAATTACACAATTGAGAAGGTAGCAAAAAAATATGAAGCGTCTGATACATACAAGCATATTCATAAGTGCAGCTACTGCGGAAACAAAGCACACAGTGGAAAAAGTCAATGTCCCGCTAAAGGAAGACAGTGTAAAAAAAACCAGTGCATGCAGTGTGTCACATCTCAGATAAAGAGGAAGACGAGCTGTTTATTGATGCAGTAAGAAACGAATCGATAAATGAAACCTGTTATCTTTACAACGATTGACAAACACGGAATGTAACTTGAACACAACACATCCTACAAATACGAACCTGATTGAAAGAAATAATGATAATCAAGTCCTTGATGACAGCAACACTCAATAACACTCACAAACTTCTACGATACGCGGGTATATATATATGTATATATACCCCGATCTACATACTCGAATAATGGATACTTTATTCGCCATCAATGACTGTTTTGGTAAAGCCATACTCAGTGTATTCATTAGATGAACAGTAAAAAAGTAAGAGCAAGGGGAGGGTGACTTATTGAGGCATGCAGGCAAAACCACAATAGCACGCGGGCTCGATGTACGAAAAAATATATCTTTTCAAGTTCTATTTAGTCCATATGTGTCAAACTCAAGGGCCGCGGGCCACATCCGGCCCGGCGTGTAATTATATCCAGCCCGCGAGATCATTTTATATACTGTATTACTGTATTGTTATTAATGGCCCGGGTATATGAAGCGCTGGTAACACAATAAACTACAGATCCCATAATGCAGTGCTTCAGCTGCCTTGCCGAACACTTACCGCATTAATCAAGTCTAGCTTATGACACTGCAAGTTATTGCGAAGCTAGCCCACACGATGCTGAAGAGAAAAGTTGATTCTGAAAATAGAGCCTTTAAAAACCGATGGGAGGCTTTGTATATGTTTACTAAAATTGCCAGTAAACCCGTGTCTCTCATTTGTGGAGCTAATGTGGCTGTAATTACAGAATTTAATCTAAGACGGCACTATGAGACAAAACATCAGGATAACCTGAAAGACCTGAATGCAATGCAGAAGATACAGAAAGCAAAAGAGTTAAAGAAGAATCTGACACTTCAGCAGACGTTTTTACCCGTGCACAATCACAAAGTGATTTCAAGTGAAGCTGCTTTTATGGGAGACACAAATGCACCAGTGCAACTTGCCCCACTTTCCCTGTTGCCAAGTATTGTTGAACCAATTCGGCACAACGGTGTTCCCAAATACGCACTTTGCTGATAAACTGAGCGCACTGCGCACTGAGTTCGCACACCGCTTTGGTGACTTTGATGAACAAAAAAAGAATTTTGACTTGTTTCGCAACCCATTTGCCGTTGATGTGGAAATTGCACTTCTGCAGATTCAGATGGAGGTGATTTAGTTGCAGTGTAATGGCACACTGAAGGCAAAGTACGATACTGCAGGGCCTGCACAGTTTATTCACTCAATTACCGCAGAAATGCTCCAGCTCCATCTAGATGCGGCTCGAACCTTGTGCATGTTTGGTAGCACATATCTGCGTGAGAGGCTCTTCTCAGTGATGAAGACTAACAAAACAGCACACAGGAGTCGCCTCACTGATGAGCACCTGCAGTCCATCTTGAGAATCTCCACAACACAGAACCTCACACCAAACATAAACGAACTTGTTGCCAAAAAAAGATACCAGGCGTCCAGCTTTGATAAAATGACATATGAGCAAAGACAACTGAATGATTTGATTTGTTATTGCTGAAAAGAACACATTTTATTTATATTTCCAGGTTTTGTTATGCAGCATGTTCATATTTGAATTTGTATAATTTTGACAGGATATATTTTTATGGAGAGCAAAATCTTTTGGGATATTTAAAATCTAAGTTTATTCTTTATATAAAATTACATAAGAGTAAAGAAATTTGAATGTTTGTTCTTTTAACGTTTACTTTATTTCTAACTTGTATAATTTAGACAGGATATATTTTTATGGAGAGCAAAATATTATAAGTTGTTTAAGGTTTGAGTTGATTTATTCAGGAATAATATTCCTGTCTGTTTTTACCATTCCTACCAAAGATATTTCTGTCGACTAAATAAAAATTCCTTCTATTTAAAATTTAAATAGAACTTGAACAGATACGATAGTTCATAATATCCACGCAGACTTGCACGTAAGAGCGGGAGTCATCCGTTTTAACAAACAGCGTATTGCACTGATACGAAATAGCCTGCCCATTTAATTATTTAGGAATAGATAAATAAATTAAGATTTTGTACAAATAATGTTTTTCATTTTTCTTCCTTGATGGATTCTGCCACCCCCAGCAACAGTTGCTTGCACCCCAAAGAGTGTATGTATATATATATATATATATATATTGTGAACCCGGCCCGGACACAGACAGGCGGACATGTTGGTTGAACACCACCACACGTTTATTTACAATATTTACAAATAATAATCGGTCACAAAGACCCCAGCAATGGTCACTCAGACCCAGTCACGTGCACAAAATACCCCAATCAAAAGTCCTGGCCACGCAATGCCTTGTCTTCGGGCCGCCTCCACACTCCTCTTGTGCCTCGTCCTTCTTCCACCCGACTCCAGCCCTGAATGAATGGAGACGGCCCCTTTTATAGGGTTCCCGGATGAGCACCAGGTGTTCCCGGCAATCCTCCTCTGGCCACGCCCCAGTGTGGCGGAAGTGCCGGCTGTCCTCCCAGCTGCTCTCCGGGCGCCGTCATAAGTCTTCCCCCCAGCACTTCCTGGTGTGGCGGAAGTGCTGGGGTAACAGGTCCCCAAGGCATCGGGGCGCCTCCTGGCGGTGACCACGGGCCCCTACAGGGTGGAGCTTCCATGCCCTGTACCCGTGGCCCCCAAAGCAACCCGGAAGGCAACCCCCACGTGATCCAGGGTGGGCCCAGACCCATATCCGGTCCCTCAAGGCGTCCCGGCCGGGTCATGGCCCCTGGCATCCCTGACAATATATATGTATATATATATACCTGTATATGTGTGTGTGTGTGTGTGTATATATGTAGATATATATGTATACGTTTATATATGTGTGTATGTATATATATATGTATTTGTGTGTATATATGTGTGTGTGTGTGTGTATGTGTGTATGTATATGTATGTGTATATATGTAGATATATATATGTATGTATATATGTGTGTGTGTATATATATATGTGTATATGTGTATATGTATAGATATGTATATATATATGTTTATATGTGTGTGTATATATACATATATTTATATATATATATATATATATATATGTGACAGCAACACTCATCACTCACAACAGTGACAAAACAATTACATTGACAATCATGTTACGTTATTTTCAAAATGTTTCATTTTCTTTTTCATTACTTCTTTAACACGCTACTTCTCCGCTGCGAAGCGCGGGTATTTTGCTAGTAAGCTAATATAAGGGCATTTCTCACTTTCTCACTTCCTCGTAGGTGCAGAAGCTGCAGATGGCTTCTCTTAGTATCGAGTAAACTTGCCCACTGAGCTAAAAACAGAAAATCATTGTTATTGTATACCTGAAGGTTTTTTTACTCAGACTTGACCTACATTTTCAAAATTTTCAGACCAATCCTGAACCCTCAAAATTACCCAATACCCACATTTTTTGTGGCACCCCATAGATAAACCGCGGAAAGCTTAACCAATGCAGGATTCATTATTATCTATATTAAAATGTTAACCTTGGTATTTTTCAGGGCGGCACAGTGGCGCAGTGGGTAGTGCTGCTGCCTCACAGTTAGGAGCCCGGGTTCGCTGCATGGAGTTTGCATGTTCTCCCCGTGTCTGCGAGGGTTTCTTCCCACAGTCCAAAGTTTTGCAGGTTAGGTGCATTGGCGATCTTAAATTGTCCCTAGTGTGTGCTTGGTGTGTGTGTGTGTGTGTGTGTGTGTGTGTGTGTGCCCTGCGGTGGGCTGGCGCCCTGCCTGGGGTTTGTTTCCTGCCTTGCGCTCTGTGTTGGTTGGGATTGGCTCCAGCAGATCCCCGTGACCCTGTAGTTAGGATATAGCAACAACAACAACAACATTTATTTATATAGCACATTTTCATACAAAAAAATGCAGCTCAAAGTGCTTTACATAATGAAGAATAGAAAAATAAGAGACACAGTAAGAAAATAAAATAAGTCAACATTAATTAACATAGAATAAGAGTAAGGTCCAATGGCCAGGGGGGACAGAAAAAACAACAAAAAAAACTCCAGACGGCCGGAGAAAAAAAAAAAAATCTGCAGGGATTCCAGGCCATGAGACCGCCCAGTCCCCTCTGGGCAATCTACCTAACATGAATGAAACAGTCCTCTTTGTATTTATGGTTTTCACGGAAGGACTTGATGATGACGATGATGATGATGATCACGTGGACTTCTGGCTTTTAGTCCATCAATGCTTGGGCATCATGGTGCTTTGAGTAGGTTGGTGGTGGCGCAGGCCGCCACCACAGAGAAACCGGAAAAAGAAACAGAAGAGAGAGTAGGGGTCAGTACGGATTTTAAAGCCACCATGAATAGTTATTATGATGAATTGAACTTACAGAGTATCAGGATTGAGATAAAGTGAAGTTATGAAAAGGCCATGTTAAAGTAATGTGTTTTCAGCAGTGTTTTAAAGTGCTCCACTGTATTAGCCTGGCGAATTCCTATCGGCAGGCTATTCCAGATTTTAGGTGCATAGCAGCAGAAGGCCGCCTCACCACTTCTTTTAAGTTTAGCTTTTGGAATTGTAAGGAGACACTCATTTGATGATCTAAGATTACGATTTGAAATATAGGGTGTCAGACATTCCGATATATAAGATGGAGCGAGATTATTTAAGGCTTTGTAAACTATAAGCAGAATTTTAAAGTCAATTCTAAAAGACACAGGTAACCAGTGTAGCGACATCAAAACAGGAGAAATGTGTTCGGATTTTCTTTTCCGAGTTAGGATTCTAGCAGCTGCATTCTGCACTCGTTGCAAATGATTTATGTCTTTTTTGGGTAGTCCTGAGAGCAGTGCGTTACAGTAATCTAATCGACTAAAAACAAAAGCGTAAATTAATTTCTCAGCATCTTTCAATGATATAAGAGGTCTAACTTTTGCTATATTTCTTAAGTGAAAAAATGCTGTCCTAGTGGTCTGATGAATATGTGATTTAAAATTCAGGTTACAGTCAACGGTTACCCCTAAGTTTTTTACTTCCGTCTTAATTTCTAATCCTAATGCGTCAAGATTATTTCTGATAACCTCACTGAATCCGTTTTTGCCAATCAATACAATTTCAGTTTTCTCTTTATTTAACTTGAGAAAATTACTATTCATCCATTCAGAAATACCAGTAAGACATTGTGTTATTGATTCGAGAGAGTCGGTGTCATCAGGTGCTACTGATAAGTACAGCTGTGTGTCATCAGCATAGCTGTGGTAGCTCACGTTGTAACTTGAGATAATCTGACCTAATGGAAGCATATAGATTGAGAAAAGAAGCGGACCCAGGATAGAGCCTTGTGGAACCCCATATAGAATATCATGCGTCTTTGAGTTGTGATTACCACAATTAACAAAGAATTTTCTCCTTGCCAGGTAGGATTCAAACCAATTTAAGACATTACCAGAGAGGCCCACCCATTGACTAAGGCGATTTCTAAGAATATTGTGATCAATGGTATCAAACGCGGCACTCAGATCAAGGAGGATGAGAACAGATAAATGGCCTCTGTCTGCATTTAATCGCAAGTCATTTACTACTTTAACGAGTACAGTTTCTGTACTGTGATTAGTTCTAAAACCTGACTGAAATTTATCTAGAATAGCATGTTTACTTAAGTGGTCGTTTAACTGCATAATTACTGCCTTCTCTAGAATTTTACTTAAGAAGGGCAGGTTAGAGATGGGTCTAAAATTTGCAAAAGCAGAGGGGTCAAGATTATTTTTCTTGAGTAGGGGTTTAACTACAGCAGTCTTAAGACAGTCTGGGAAAACCCCCGTATCTAATGACGAGTTTACTATGTCAATGATATTATCAATAAGCGCGTCTGATACTTCCTTGAAAAACCTTGTTGGTATTGGGTCAAGGACGCAGGTGGAGGGTTTCATTTGAGAGATTATTCTATGTAAATCAGGTAAATCTATCCTGGTGAAAGAATTGAATTTGTTTATAACGGAGTACTGGGGCTTAGGAGGTTCCACAGTGTTGGGGAGACATACTATATTATTTCTAATATCATTAATTTTTTGATTGAAAAATATAGCAATTTCACAGGTTTCACTGGAAGTATTATGGGGGCATTCCTTTGTGTTACCTGGGTTTAGCAGATGATCAATTGTAGAAAATAGGACTCTGGGATTACTAGCATTGTTATTTATAATCTGAGAAAAATAGCAGCGCCTCTCAAGACGGACTGTGTTATTGTAGTCTGTTATTTTAACCTTCAATATCTCATAATGGATAGTTAGTTTAGTTTTCCTCCATTTACGCTCAGCTCTATGACATATTCTTTTTAAGTCAGACACTCTTTGGGTCTTCCAAGGTATAACAATGCTAGAAGATTTTTTAATTGTCTTTTCAGGTGCAACTATGTCAACAGCAGCTCTCACTTTAGAATTAAAGTTTTCCACCTTACTATTAACATCATCCTTGCTATTGTAGCTGGCACTATAACCGGGCTGATTGCTTAGAATGTTTGTAAGTTTTACAGCTGCTGAGGAGTTAAAGAAGCGTTTTTTAACAATATGCTTCTCATGAATGTTTTCTATCATTATTTCTATACTGAATAGTAGAAGAAAGTGGTCTGAAAGACCAATATCAACGATCTGCTTCACATCAACTGTTAGTCCTTTGGTGATAATTAAGTCTAACGTATGACCTGCTTTATGTGTAGGCTGATTAACGAGCTGTCTCAAATCAAAAGAGTCTAGGAGGTTCATAAATTCCTTTACTTTTAGGTCACACTGATTATCGATATGAAAGTTAAAGTCGCCTACAATTAAGAGTGTGTCATAATTCGTAATTAAAATTGACATTAGGTCTGAGAATTCCTCAATGAAAGACGCGTTAAATTTAGGAGGTCTATACACGGATAAAACTAGAACGTGAGAAACTCCATGAATAACAACGGTGAGATACTCAAAGGACTTAAATTTACCAAAACTAACATCTTTACATTTTAACCGGCTCAAGTAAATGTTTGCCAATCCACCCCCCTTTTTTCCCTGGCGGTCTGCACGAGTAAAACTGTAATCCGGAGGTGCAGATTCGATTAAAACAGCTGCGCCGTCTGAGCTAAGCCACGTTTCATTTAGTGCAATAAAATCAATGTTTCTATCACTAATAAGATCATTGATAAAAAACGTCTTGTTAGTTAAAGCTCTAACATTTAATAGTGCCATATTTAATGATTCGGGGGGGCAGAGCTGAATTCTATGCGCGTTATTAGTTATTGGAACAGAAACTAAATTATTTTTGTTAGCGCCGCTCTGAGTGTATTTTTTATGTAATCTACAATCTGTTTTTATAGTTTTAATGTATTGTTGATCTAAAGTAGCAATTGCAACTAAATTATTGGTGTTTATGCCGCACTGCCTAGACATTTTACGTGCATTAAGACTGGTTATTAAAGTATTTATGTTGTGCACTTTTACAGAAGACTTTATTAAGCCATTCTGTCCTAGCAAAGCAGTAGTATTACGGAGGGAGTTTAAAGTAGAATTGTCAAAATAGACAAATTACCTTAGCGATGTTTTCGGAGAGGACCCGGGCGCCGAATCTATTCGGGTGCAAGCCATCCCGCTTGAAGAAACGCGGTCTTTCCCAAAAAAGGTCCCAATTATCGATGAACCCGATGTCTTGAGACTCGCAGAAGCCTTTCAGCCAGTTGTTTAATCCCAGCAGACGACTATAGTATTCATTTGATCGTCTGACGAGAGGTAGTGGACCCGAATCACCTACCACGATTATATCTCCCGGGGCTGAAGGCAAACTGGGGACGCGGAGAGGGTCGAACCGGTTCTGGATTGGGATGCTCGCCTGTGCCGATGGAGGTGTTCTAGCCTTGAACCCCCGCCTGCTTGTCTGAAATACGGCAAGGTCTTCATCGGCGTCGTCGTCGCTCCTTCGAGGCGCGGGGGTGAAGCTTACTTGTCCTTGAAATTGGGCGGCACGAGGTGGGGTTAATGTTGCGTCGACATCAGATGTCGAGGATGGTTTATCCTGCAGCCGAGCCTTCAAACCTCTGAAGTACCTTCTTCTAGACTGGAGTTTCTGGATCTGCTTGTCGAGTGCCTGGAGTTCTTCGATGATGACGGCAACACAATTCGTCTCACTATCGGCCATTGTGTGCTTGTACTTCCGCTTCCGCTTCGTGACCTAGGAAAGAAAGAAAAGCGGGTTGGATAATGGATGGATGGATGGTATTTTTGCAATTAAATTGCAGACCACAGGTTTTGTCTCATTATTTTTTATTAACAAAATGAAATTTTGTTGGCTTATTATTCAGTGACCATAAAATAGTAAAATAAATAAAATTTCCATAAAATACATACTTTTATCCATAATGTATATGGTAATATATATGGTATAATATAATATATCTATCTATTATATAAAAAAAATCTTGGGCTGAGACGTAATCATCTCAGAGAGACACTTTGAAGTCCTGTGAGACTACTTGCATGTCACTCCCTACTTGCAAGCAATTTCTCTGAGACACTTTAACGTCCCATGAGACAAAGAAGTGAGACAAAAGGACAGCAGCTGTACAGGCTTCTAAATGATTGACGCGCAGCACGAAGCGAGTAGGGGGCAAAGCCCCCTAGTGTTATATATAAACATTTATATGTGGAAGTGTGTGTGTCTGTCCGGCCCGGAAGTAAGAGATGGTGTCAGGGTAAGGGCTCCGCCTCCGAGGAAACAGAAAACTTGCTTATCCGCTAATAACACAAGTGAAGCCAGCATGTCAACAAAACGAAACCTCAGAAGAAAGACAAAGTCGCTTAGCCGCAAACTTCGGCAAAATGGTATCACTTTTCCTCCTGCAGCTAATGCACAAGCGATGTGAGCACGTCTGCCAAAAGAAACCTCCTAGGAGAGAGATGCCCAGAGTAGTTCCTTTCAATTACCTGACATCTCTACATTTCAATATTTTTTCTGACGATTTCGTTTCTAGGACCCTGGGCTTTTTATGGCACGGGCTTACACAGCTACTATGGTATAAAAGAGTAGGAGCAAGAACGCACCTCTGATGAACCCAGAGGCTGTGGGGCATCTGTTGCCGAAGAAAAATTCACTGATCTTGCCTTTACCGATGATGCTGTGATCTTCATGGAGTCAATGGAGCATCTGATCGGAGCTCTCGAGTAACTGAGCAAGGAGTCTGAATGTCAGGGCTTGTGTCCTGGATAATAACCAAGATCTAGGCCTTTAATGATTTCTTACGCACAGCCATCAGCAGTGTGTCTGTCAATGTAGAGAGTGTCGACCTTGTCGAGAGGTTTACTTACCTCGGCAGTGACATTCATGTCTCTGATGACTCTTTCTATGAAGTCAGTAGATGGATTGGGAGAGTGTGACGGATCATATGGTTGCTGGAAAGGGGTGTATGATGCTCCCGATATCCATGCAAAAGGACGAAGGTCCATGTCTTAAGAGTACTGGTGCTTCCTGTCTTAACCATAACCATACAGTGGTTACGAGACATGGACACTATCCAGTGAATTGAGTTGAAGACTTGGACTTCTTTGGTAGAATTTGAACTAGAAACTGAAAAGTCAAACCCCTGTTCTGACTGTTTTACTTCTCATTTGAATGCTTTACTTTGTTGTATACTCTTGAAATTTTTATTGCCTCATATGTACTGTAGTATGAAGTAGGACAAGCTAGATATTGCTTGACTGCAATCCTTGTATTCTCAATGATTTATTGTTGAAAAAACAAATGTGAAAAACAAGTCCACTGTAATGTGTAGAAATTGAGAATAAAAATGTATATAAATTTTATCATGTTATACCTGTCTTGCTTATGCCCTTTTTCCACACTCACTTCGAGATGTATAAAAACTAAACTTGGCGTAAAGCCACTCGCATTTTCATGAAAGCCTCACACTGTGCGTACGTAAGTTTCTGTTTGGTTTTGCAAACTGGTGGTACCCAGTGCCAGTACCCAGTACTTTTCTGCTCTTCTTTTTTAGATTCACATCTATGATGCGGGTTTTATGAAATGTACTGAAAAAAACTGCATATCATTTACAAATTTAATTCACTTGATTGTAATCATTCTGTAACAATATAATGGTGCATGGAATGGCCAAGCTATTCCAAGTACCATGGTTGCTTTAGCATTCTTAGAAGACATCTCAAATGGAAGAATTAGAAGACAGCACATATTTAGAGATGATGATGACTAGCTTCTAAGTTGATTTCAATTTCCAAGAGCTATCCCCATAGTGCTGTATGCAGAGCTGACACCGGCTTTGCAAAGGCAGACTTTGAGGAACTGTGCTGTACCTGCTCCGTTGTAGGTTCTGTCCATTCTCGAGTTTTTAGCCATAGATTTTCAATGTGAACTTGCTGACGGATGAGGTATTTCTCAGTCATCACTGAGTGGCGCCATGCCTGCTGTATAGGATGGTATTATCCACTTGTCATTCAGATATATAAGATTTCTTTATACTACGATTGAACAGGGAAGCATCAAAGAGCAATTCACAGCAACGTTCAGTTTTCCAAATGGAATTGGAGTAGTCCACTGCACGCTCATTGCCATTGCAAAGGTGCCGGACTAGTTATATCAATCAGAGATGAATCACCAAAAGAATGAGCTGGCATTACATCATATATTCATATATATCAGGTGTGTCTATAAAAGGGCAGCTCCATGTAGTGGTTTTTCCAACTAGTATGGCAAAAGGCAAGCAGTCCTTTTAAGGATAAAGAGCAGAGAATCAATGCGTTATGATTGTGCTCGGCACTGACGGTGCACTATAAAGGCACCTTCAGAGAATGGATTTTCTTATGTAAATAGAAAGCATTTCCACTCTATTAATCGCATTGTGCAAGCATGTAACATGCTGCCTATATAATGTGGCACACAATCATGGCTTGCCCATACCTGAAGAGACACTGTATGATGAATCTGACCCTGACCACCAAATGATCAGTCAAATTGGACAGCGTTAAAAATTCATTTGAATGTAATTAGCAGAATGTAAAAACAGTTAATCAGATGCAGCATTTTTTTAACCAATTCATTTAATTTGAGGCCAATATCACATAGTACAGTCCTTATATTCCTTAGTTCATTGGCCACATCTTTTACAGCATCCACTACTGAATTTTGAGACTCAGAACAGTGTCTGTCTGCACACAGCCAGATGGTCGCCCAGTGGTTTCTGAGGCAGAGATGTGTGTGCATCTAGCATATGAAGTCAGGCACGGCACAGCAACACCATTACAGCCTGACCATTGCACGGCGGTCAGCTTTTGTAATATTGTCTGAAACAGAATAAACAGATGGAGGGCTGTGACTCACCTTTCCATGTCAACTTTCACATCTGACCACTTCTTTTTTATTTCGGGGACTGTGCGACTTTCTGAACTTGAACTTTCAAGTGTTTCTGCCATGCTTTTGTTGCTTATACTACTGCTTAAGCCAACAAATAGTATATTTTTCCTTGCCTCCACTTTGCATTCACTGGAATTCTTCTTTTTTTCATGTGCTTTTTTCATTGTCTTTTAACCAAACACTGAACGAAATGTGATATTTATACTGATTTGCATATTAAAATATACCAAATTATGGGAGGAGTCAGGGTGGGGTGGCAGGAGCATGCATGTGTGTTGCATTTCACACTGACCGGGATTTATAGTGTGGAAGTGTGTGGAAGTTAACTTACACACAGTTTTGTGCATCTGAATTTTTTTGTGCATACGCACATTTCCATTTTTGCCCATATACCATGTTTTAGTGTGAATTCTACACACGGCATTATACTTGAGGCCACTGGTTCTTTATGGTTTCCTTTTTTTGTTTTCTGTGCTCTTGACTGCTATTGATGTTATGCTTGTCATTAATTATCTGCATTTGGGTACAATAAAGAGGAAAAACTCCACTGAATGACTGAATTAAGAAGAACATGACAGCATTAACCTTCAAAAGATATGACAAAATGAAATATTTCTTAATTTTCACAAATGCATTTTTGTAATGCAAAATAATAGAAGAAATTAAAAGGATGACTGTTTACAGTGCATCCGGAAAGTATTCACAGCGCATCACTTTTTCCACATTTTGTTATGTTACAGCCTTATTCCAAAATGGAATAAATTCATTTTTTTCCTCAGAATTCTACACACAACACCCCATAATGAAAAAGTGAAAAAAGTTTACTTGAGGTTTTTGCAAATTTGTTAAAAATAAAAAAACTGAGAAATCACATGTACATAAGTATTCACAGCCTTTGCTCAATACTTTGTCGATGCACCTTTGGCAGCAATTGCAGCCTCAAGTCTTTTTGAATATGATGCCACTTTAAGATCTCTCCAGAGATGTTCAATCGGATTCAAGTCTGGGCTTTGGCTGGGCCACTCAAGGACATTCACAGAGTTGTCCTTTTGCAGCCGGAACGGATCCTTGCTTAGTAGGTGGGTCTACTGTTAAAAATACTATTTTAGCGTTTAAACCTGTTAGGTGAGAGAATACTTTCTTTCTCTTTAACTTGTGATTCAGACCTTTAACATTCCAGCTCACAAAGCCACTCCTTTG
>JANRMT010062856.1:36110671-36138505 GCA_026402145.1 Polypterus bichir lapradei
AAAGTTCAATATGGCGGCCGACAGTGGCGTCATACCATCGAAATAAGCAAGTACATCGGTTTCGAATAGCACAGGGAAGTCGCCTACCAAATTTCGTGAAGATGGGGCCATAAATAAGAAAGTTCAACATGGCGGACGTTGTCGAACTTTATCGACCGTTATGACCATTACGTGTAGAATTTCGAAATGAAACCTGCTTACCTTTTGTAAGTAAGCTGTAAGGAATGAGCCTGCCAAATTTCAGCCTTCTAACTACACGGGAAGTTGGAGAATTAGTGATGAGTCAGTGAGTGAGTGAGTGAGTGAGTGAGTGAGTGAGTGAGTCAGTGAGGGCTTTGCCTTTTATTAGTATAGATTATTCATATGCTCTTAGAAATATGTCACTACAGCCTTGCTACTGAAATAAACCTCACCAAATAGAATGAAAACTATGTATGTGTTCATATTTCTTGAAAAAGTTTTTCTTTTGCTCTACATACAAAGGACTAATTCTCCCTTTGTATCTGAAATGGCTTTGGCATTCATAACCCTGTACTGGATTGAGTAGGTCATATAATAGTTTAATTGATTCACAGATTACACCAAATGTTATTAAATATTTGTCACCACAATTAACATTAGGTTCCATATCACTCATCTTTTGAAATAATCCCTGTTCTTAACACTAGAATTACCAGAGCCTACGAAAAAACTCGTAGATCCGTCCCACCTTAAATCGCTTCTTAAAACCGCTCTCACCTCTCCGCCAGCCTCCTTTGTCCTGTAAATGTGCCGATAAAAACAAACTGCAAGCAGCCGGCTATTCCATCCCCCCACCGACTCAGAACGTGCACGAACTTCTCCGAGCTCATGCCTCGATTATCTGGGAGTGGAAATAATAGATTGTTATTTGGAACACACGCATTTCATGTGTGTTCCGTTTCTACAGTAATCTGTGTAAACACAATGTTAAAACAGAAACTTTTTCATATTTTAGTAATAAATGTCACAAAATGTAGACATAAACTATAAAATGTGTGAAGCCTGACAGCCAAAGAGCAAATACACTTTCATAAAAGGTTCAGAACTTTTACAACAGCTTCCGTGGCATACTGGTAAGATTTTGTCACTTAGAGCACAGCAGACTTGCTGTACCACAAGAGATCCGAGTTCGAATCTCCGCTAGGGAGAAAATTTATTTATTTTTAACCTTCGCCGTTCTGCCTGCCTGAACTCCCTGTCTATCTATATAGTAATAACAGTAATTTTATTATTATATAGGAGCTTCCCTGTCTGCCTATCATATAGTGCCTTTCCTTCCTATCTATCTATATATCTATCCCCTTAGCTGTTTTTTATATATCTATTATACAATGCCTTCCCTGTTTATTTATATATCTAGTGCCTTCTCTGCCTGTCTGTCTGTCTGATTGCATATAGCGCTGAACTTACTGCTCTGTACTATTCTGTCTTCTGCATGTCCTGGAGTACAAAAGAAACACCACCATACATCAACATGTGCGAACTGGCAAGATCGGGGAAAAAACACGCGGTCACTGATTACAAACCGCAAGATGAATGAAAGAGACAATATATGTAAAAACATCATCGCACTAATGCAATATTATTTGAAAACAAACAGCGTCAGATCGGGTTTGAATATGCGCCCGATCTGACGCTGTTCGTTTTCAAATAATATTGCATGTACTGTGCGTTGAAACTGCTGCACTGAATAAGCAGACTCCTTCTGTAACAGCGTCAGCATGTATTCAAACCAGATCTGACGCTCTTCTTTTTCAAATAATATTGCATGTATTGAACTATTTCAGAATAAAAACATACATTTGATTTCAGTCAGTCTGTAAGAGCCAGTGTAAATGCATGATAATTATAAATGTTAGCTTTTTTTTAATTCAGTTCCATTTTCTCAGTCGCGTCCACGATCCCCCCCCCATCTGACACAGTTTTTTTTTCACATAAAGATGCGCTATAACTCAAATGTGATTTATTTGGAGACGCGATATAGCTCGAATGTGATTTATTTGGAGACGTGCTATACTCGAATGTTATTTGTATAGGGAAGAAAGTACAATGTCAGGTGCTCATTCAGTGTAATAGGAACCATAGCACAGAGAGATGTGTACACTGCAACAAGTACACATGTTGTGAATGTAGGAAGGGTGTGTGGGAATTGTTAATATTTGAATGTGATGATTTTATATAGCACGGATCGGAAATCAGCAGTTCTTAGCATTGCACCACGCAAGCTGTCGTATCAACCGCCTACTGTAGCTTGCTTTATTTTTTCTTTACGTATAGTCTAGAATAAAAGTGCAGTTGTTTTGTTATTCTTGTACACCAACATATGTTCCTGTGTTTGAGCGACACGGGCATGCTCAAAAAAATAGACGTGTAATGCCACTAAAAGTGCACGCAGGCTCTTCAGTTCGCAAGCATTGGTACGAGAATGCAGTCACAAATACGCTGCAGAGCTACAGCGCATCTTTATGTGAAAACAGGGGGTGGGGGGTGTAGGGAAAGATCCTGAACACGACTGAGAGAATGAAAAGTGAATAAAACAACTAACCTTTACAAGTATCATAAATTACATCGGCTGTTACACACTGAAATCAAATGTATGTTTTTATTATAAAACAGTAAGAATAACAGCAGTTTACGTCTCAAAACTGAATCGCGCGGGATCGAACTCTTGATCTTTTGAATACTAGTCAGTGGCTGATACCATTATGCTATCGTTGTAGTTGTAGTAAGTATGTGTCAATGTGGCATGCTAAGGTGGCTTTTTTCTGCAGTTATATTTTTGAATAAAAGCATACTTGTTCTGTTATATTTGTACCTTTTGTAAATGTGTTTGATATTTGGACTTCAGGCTTCATACATTATATAGTTTATGCTTACATTTTGTCATTTACTACTACAATATGAAAAACGTTTCTGTTTTAAAAATGTGTTTACACGGATTACTGTAGAAACAGAACACACGTGAAATGCGTGTATTCCAAATAATGATCCATTATTTCCACTCTAAAACTCCACTTCACTCCCAGATAATCAAGGCATGAGCTGGGAGAAGTTTGTGCACGTTCTAAGTCGTTGGGGGGATGGAATAGCCAGCTACTTGCAGCTTTTCTTTTATCAGCACATTTAGATTAACAAAAGACGCTGGCGGAGAGGTGAGAACGGTTTTAAGAAGCGATTTAAGGTGGGACGGACCTACGAGTTTTTTCGTAGGCTCTGGTAATTCCAGTGTTAAACAATTCTAGCATTGAATTAATTTGTCTCTGATCAGACATATTAATTCAGCAGAGCATGAGCCGGATGTTCAACACATGAAATGTCATAACTGTATTAACACTCAAACAGTTCAGCTCAAATATACCAGTCCATGTCAGAACTGGTACTGTATCAGTTAAGACACAGAAGTGAAGAGTCACCCGTCCACTTAAAAGTAGGACTGGAAATCATGAAGTTATCTGAATCAAGGCTAGAAGCTGACAGCATATTACACATTTGTGGTGATGAACAAAGGCCAGTTTTAGGAATTCACACAACAGACTTAAATTTCAGTGGGCTAGTTTAGTGGAAGGTGTGGACTTATCTCATTTTGAACCACCAGATCTGAAGACTGCAGAAAGCTAAAGATACAGTTGAAGCAAGCTGGAGCAGATGCAAGTCATCAGGAGCAGATTCACATTGTTCTGATTGTCTTTGAAATAAAGAAGAGATGTAATGGACAAATGGTCATGCACAACTTTTAACACTGGGAGAGCAAATACTGCAAATCAAAGCACAAGTTATTCAACAGACTCTTTAAACAATTAAGATTGTTAATAAAGACATTGTACAAAACATTTATCGGGGTGGAGTGTTGTGATGTATGATTTTGAGTATAAGTTGATAAATATTTTGTATGCCTTTATTTGTTATTTAGGCAAAACTAAGTCAGGAAAGTGAATTTTAGTTGGGGGAAGTGCTTGAAACAAATGTTTCTCTGCTAGAGTCTCTCTCTCATCCCCCACACAAAGCCAGGTTGCCTAACTGCCAAGCTTTACCTCAACAAATGGTTTTGGGGGGATGGCAGGTTTAAAGATGTTCCATTTCCCCATTGGTCTGAAGTATGGCTGTTTGGAACTGGCTTGTAAAAGAAGCCTTTAAGTACCATGGCATCCTTTTGGCTCTAGGGGTTTGACAGAACATCTATAAATTTGCTCACTTCCTCACACTCTCTCTCTCTCTTACTAACATCTGATGAAGAAGCATTTCTTACCAAACTAATGAACTGAAAGGACAACACAATGGAGAGCATAGCTTGGCAGCCATATTGAACAGACATGTGGCTGAAAGCTGACCACAAATTAACTAGAGATATTTTTAAGTAACTAACAAGTCTGTGTGCCGCCTGAAACTACACATCACCATTTAATCAGGTTGTATGGTTGCCAATATTCAAATGTACTTTGCATATTGTTGTTATTTATGAATATTACCAATAATACATTATTTAAATTGTAATTTAACTCCTGCCTGTCTTTTACTATACCTAATTGCCTGAGGTTATAGATACAGAAGGGAAGGAGGGGAGAAGTTATATACTACGATACCTTATAAACAGTGGTAAGTCTGTGGGACTTGAAGCATTCTGACAGAGGATTTATCTTAATAATACAAAGGGGAAAGTAAAGTAAAATATTACTCTACTAAGACAAAACAACATTATAATATACTTTTGTACATTTAATTTTGTTAAACATTGTGCTTTGTATGATTTATTAAATGTTTTAAACTGTGCCTAAATTTCCACTAAATTTGTTTCTTTTTTTGTGGATGAGAGATCAAGTTTGAAAAAACTCTGTAAAAATCGTCACTAATAGCATACAAATCCATACAACCATTTCTAATTATAGGGGATGAGCATTTTAATAAAAGATATTGTATGGAATAGGAGGACTGGTAGCTTCCTGTTCAAAATGAACTTCATTTTACTCCTTGGCCAGTAGTAATACTAGGGAGTCAGAGAGTTCAGCAGCAAGGCTTGATCTTTTTTGATGGCTTGATTGTAACTTGACAAAGATCCTTTATAACCTTATAACAAGTACAGTTACAAGGATTTACAAATTGTCTATAAGGTTATAAAGATTCTCTGTACACATTATAATCTTTAACATGTACAGTGGCACTGTTAAGCCAATTCTCCAGAAATCTATCTGTTAATAAGATGCTTTGCATCTCAGAATTATAATTCTTGTTCAAATACTTATGTATTCTTAATCATTTCTTATTAACTTATAAATACTATTGATTTCAAAATACAGGCAGATGTGCAAAAGCATCATTATACATACAATCATTTGTTTATTTATAATAAAGAGAGATGAATGGTATTTTACCAGTAGTTCTTATTTTTCTTTGTTCGGTACATATACAAATATTCACATTTTACTGCTACAGAATATTGAATTAGAGTGGATTAAATTTGGTTTTTTGACACTGACCAAAAGAAAAAGACTCTTTAATGTCAAAGTGAATAAAGATCTCTGCAAAGTGGCCTAAATTTATTATAAATATAAAACACCAAATAACTGATCATGTAAGTACTCACTCCCTTCAAATCAGCATTTAATAGATGCACATTTGACAGCCATGACAGCCTTGAGTCTGTGTATACAGGTCTATGTTAGCTTTGTATGTCTGCATACTGCCATTTTCCTCATTTTTCTTTGTAAAAATGGTCAATGTCTGTCAAGTAACATGAGGATCAAGAGTGAATAGATTGAATTAGATTAGATTAGATACACTATAATAATCTTAAAGACAAATTCAAAGGCATATCACAGCAAAAACATAAAATACAAAAATAATGGATGGATATACAGTGTGTATATATATATATTGTGAATAAAGCACAAAGAGACTCATAAAGGGTTTGGGGTTTTGAGCCCCGTATACTGTAACACAAAAAGGTCTTTCTCTTCAGACAAAAAATGCATGAAAAACATAAGACAAAATGGAGGGTTTGGAGGGACATTATAAAGGGGCGGACCGGAAATCAGACGTGATGGTTGCTGGGAAGGCGTGGTGGTGTATGGGAGTTTGACGTCATCATAGAGGGACCAGAGGGAAGAAAGGACCCCGGAAGTGCAGTCCCTTGTTTACTCCGGGTTGGTTTATGGCGGCGTCACTTCGTCTTTTCTATGGAACGAGAGAGAGAGGTTAGTATGCTGCCTTCGTCCCCTGGCCGGCTTTACAGCGGTGCGCGTCGGGTCCTTCAATTGCTCCTGATGCGCTCGTGCGTGACAATATATATATATATACAGGGTGTAGCTGCCGGATTAAGGCGAAATCAGGCACGGGTAAAATGCGTGTCTAAAGAAATCTCACAGTCCAAAAGTTTGTTTTAAAAATATTTAGTGAAAGTTAAAAGCAAATAATCCACACAAGAATAAAAGGAAAAATAGCTACACACGTAGAATAAAAGGCAAAAAAAAGAAAAAATGTATCTTCTATAAACTTGAGAAACTTTAGTTATTTCTGTACTTAAAAGTTTTTTACTTTTTCTTCTCTACTTAAAGGTTCTTAATTTCTTCCTCTGTATGCCTTAAGCATGTGGTTCAACACTTAAATAAGTGCTATTTTACAAGTTACTTCACACTCAAAAGGCCTGTAGGCTGGTAGGCCGGTTGGCACATGCCTATGTGCCCAGGCTCGGTTTAAAACCTTATGCCTTCCATTCCTTACTCAAGGCAAGGCTGTCACTAACTGAATAATATTGTTTACTCAAAGCTGTTAGAAATGGCAGGAATATACCAATACAATTCTATTTACGGGGGTTATAGGAACCTCCCATAAATTATGCATTGTCATCTAGTGAAATATTCATGAATTTTATAGAACTAGGAAAATGGCTCTTACACAGGGTTAGCCAAAAAGAAGTACCACATTTCAAACATTTATTCTACAAAAATGCTACAAGATAAAATAAATTTCATTACAACATAAGAAAGGGTACACAAAATAGATTTTTTCAATGTGTTTTAAAAATTATGTGTTCAAGGTGGTGGCTATCATTAGTGATAAACTCTTCTGAATATTTACATGACTTATTTGGCCATTTCAAGTGGAATAGCATCAGTTTCATGGGGAATAGCGTCAATTTCGTGGCGAATAGCGTCCTTGAGGGCTTCAAGGTTTTCAGGTCAGTGTGTGTATACCTTCAACTTGAGATAGCCCCACAAGAAGAAATCGCACAGAGCGAGATCAGGCGAACATGAAGGCCACCCAACATCGCCGCACAGGGAGGACAGGTTCCCCGAAAACATTTCCTGCAAAACTTGCATGGAGGATGCAAAATCCTCCTCAAAGACGTGTTGGAAATGCCTAAGGCAGAAAAATGTTTATGTGCTGAATATCTAGGAGACTGCATAATTGATGCCCTTAGAGCCTGGAGGTTTTCAGGTGTTCGTACAGTTTGAGGACAGCCTGGAGATTTTCTGTTCAATGTTGTACCTGTCTGTCTAAATTTAGCCACCCACTGAAGAATTATTTTCTGATTTAGGACGTTACTGTTAGGAGGAATCCTGAAGTGTGATCAGAAGTGATCATAGTGATGATGGATCCGTTATTTTTGAAGAACAAAAGCTTGGTGCACACAGGACCAAGGCATGTTACCAAATGAAAACTACAAGGGATCGCCTATTGAAGAATCCTAACCCTAACCCATTCAGCTTCCTCTGCCTAGCTCAATGACCTTGAGAAATGTGCTACTTTATTTTGGCTCACCCTGTATAACGCTAAGAATAGCATGTTTAGTATGTATATGTCTGTACAGTACTATCTTCGCATGTTTTCTGGCTGGAGTGAAGGGTGGGACGCCAGGAAGATTATTGAAGTGCCTAATGGCAGAAAGTGAAAAGAATGCATCTGCTGGATGTGGATGGGCAGAATTGTTCATAATGGCATCCAATTTTGGCACAATCCTCTTTTCCACAACCGCCTCCACTCTGTCCAATGTCAGTCCTATGATTGAGCTGACTTTACTAATAAATTTGTTCACTCAAATTGCTTCACCAGGAGACCACAGCATATAACAATATAATTGCTACTACAGACCAGTAAAACATTTCCAGCAGCTTTGCTGAATACATCAAAAGACCCAAGTCTCTAGAAATATATTCTACTCTAGCTCTTCTAATACAGTGCCACTGTGTTTGTAGACACATCCAATTTGCTGTTCACATGGATCCTCAGGTACTTACAGTTCTGCACCACCTCCACTCCATCCCACTGAATGGTGGCTGGTTTCAGGGATTTCTTAACACACCGAACAACCACCAGCAACTCTTTTGTCATGTTGATGTCAGTCTGCAGGTGGTTCTATCTGCACCACAAGGCAAAATCCTCCACCACCCTCATGTACTCTTATTTTCTTTCGTATCAAATCAACACGATTGACTAGTCGTCTGAGAATTTCTGTGGGCAGCAAGAACTTGTTTTGTTGTGGAAGTCAATTGAGTAGACAGTAATAAGAAAGGGAGACAGAACAGATCCCACTGTTGCTCCAGTGTTACACACCTCCATTCCATGCAGCCATTAAGCCTCAAAAACTTCCTTCTGTAGGTCAGGTAGTCCATGATTCAGGAGACTGTGGAGGCATCAAATTTTATATTCCTTAGCTTCTTCCATAATGTTGTGAGGCAAGATGGTTTAAAGGCACTGGAGAAATCAAAGAACAAGATCCTGACTGTGGTGCTGGCTTAGTCCAGTTGGGAGTAGGCTTTGTGGAGCATGTAAACCATAACATCCTCCACATCTATATAAGCCTGGTAGGCAAACTGCAGATAAAAAAGATGGTCCATTTCTAGGGTTGGAGCTGTTTCAGGACCAGCCCTTAAAAGGTTTTCATAACGTATGAAGTGAGAACAACTGGTCTAAAGTTCTTGGGGCACTGGGACAACACAAGACATTTTGAAAAGAAGAAGAATTGTTTACAAATTCTGGGAAAGAGGGTATAGGTAGTCAAAGACCCGTCACAGTTGATTGACACATGTTTTCAAAACTATGGAGCTAATTCCATCAGGCCTTGTAGGTTTTTTAGGCTGACTTTTCCCTTCTATCCCCTCACCTGAGTAGAGACAAACAGTGAAGTGGGGTGGGGGTGGAGATCACAGGTGTAGTGCCATCAGAAGGGAGGCCACGGGGAGGTACAGAGGTCGTTCAGGGTGGAAGTGGCAGTAGGGAACATGAAAACTTCTCAAAGGCTGTCAATGTTGGGGGAGGGCTGGACTGCTATGTGTGTGTCAAACCTGTTAAAGAACAGGTTTGGTTCATTCACCGTGCACTCGTTTCATTCCACATTTTTTATAGACTTCTTGTAAGTAGTGATAGTCCTCATCGAGTTTCACAATTCTTTTATGTTATTTTGCTGTAGTTTCCACCCTAGTATTTCCTGGTAGTAAACCTTCCCCTCCCGAAGCTGCTCCCTCAGTTCTGACTGTAGATGCTTGATCTCCATCTTCTCACTAAACCTAAACTCCCTCTCCTTCTTATTCAGTTGTTATTGGGAAAACAGAGCACTGTCTTTGTGGTGACTGTGTTCTCCACGCAAAACTTGATGAAGTCTGTAATACAGTGGCTGAGTCTCTCAACGTCCTCACCCTGTGACTCACAAAGCTTATACCAGTCAGTGTTAACAAAGCAATCCTGCAGAGTCTCTTCAGCATCCTTTGCCCATTACTGCACAGCTGTGGTGATGAGTGGGAGTTGCTGGACAATGGGTTTATATGAAGTTATGAGCTGAACCAAGTTGTCAGTCCGATCTGGCTAGGTGTCGCCAAGTAACTAAATAATATGCTTGTTCAACATTAGCATAAAAGAAGTCCAGGGTCCGATTATCCCTTATTGTACAGTTCACAATCTGGTTAAAATTGCTGAAGTTGGAAAAGAGCAACAAATGATCAAATTCACCAGAAATAGTAATGGAAGTTCTGGTGGGTCAGTGGTAAGTTTGCCAACCACAGAATATACTACAGTTGCTGTGTGCATTGCGAGTGGGAATGTAAAGGGTTAACACAAGAGGGTGTAAAAACACCCTTAGCAAGTAACAAGATTGTAAGCTCCACAAGCAGCTCAACATTTGAGATGCCAACCTGTGCTTTATGTAAGAGCCATTTGTTAGTTAAATTGATAGATGTATTTTCTTAGTTATGTTAAAATGTTTGATTATATATAAAAATGTTTTCTTATTTCATGGCTGCACCTGGGTCCCAATCCAGGTGATTTGTTGTGTGGTGGGTGGGGCAACATACTGTAATCAGTGCATGCTCCCAACCTCCTCCTCCTCATCCGACTATGTATTTGTGCATAGTCAATGGGTGGTTCTAATATAACTCCTACTAGCTAAATTGCAAATGTAATAATCTAATTATTTGTTATCATTTTGCCTGCGGACTATTTCAGTTTATATTCTTCCTTGCAGTTGGTAAGACATGGAGGGCAAAGAGTTTCAAACCATACTGAATGTAATGAATGTACTATACATACAGACTATACTGAATGTATTGAAGTGAAGCCTATGTAAGGTTGCCATATAAAAGTAACAACTTTTTAGCACAGAAAAACTGAAGTTTAACATAAAAAACTAAGATTGTAGTGAAGTAGAGAATAAACCCTTTTCCCCTTTATTCTGCATGTGTAACAACTATTTACTGAATTTCTGTGATTTGGTCTGTAAAGTTTGCAATGCCTATAGTAATATTACCTCCTGAAAAAGCCATATATAAAATAAACTTTTGTTGAGTAACACATACAGTATTATTAATAATGCTAGTTAATTTCTAAGAAACTATAATACAATGTATTGTTAATTTTTTTTCAAACACAAGGGTAAAGATTTTGAAGCACATACTTCCTTATAATTATCCAATTTTATTGGACTTAGAAATTAATTTTGTTCAGCGTTTGACTCGTGCTGGATCCTGCCTTGCCAACGCAGTAGCAGCTCGATTTTGGAAAATTAGAAAACACACAGCTACTTGAGACTTTGAATTGAATGTGTCCTGGGTTACACCACTTTTTTATACTTGTATTGATTTTAATTAGAAACAGATAACATTCCATACAGTCAAGTACAATTTAACAAATCAAAGCAACTGCCAGACCTAAACACTACCATGGCAAGTTGCTCATGTACTAAAGTGACTATAACTGCAGGTGGAAGTCCCATTTTACTTATGGTGCCAAGCAGAGTTGTGTGGCGGTGCAGCAGTCTATTAGCCAAATATCAAAAAGCATCGAAAGCACTGTGAAGAAGCTGTCTGTTGTTACAGTTCTGCTTTTGTCCAGAAATGGCTCCATAAGCTTTATGGAAAATCTTTGCCCTGGGTTGTAAATCAAAATGCAGCTCTCAACAAAACTTTGCCAGATGTCTGAAGTCATAGCAAAGCTGTCTTTTTTCACACGTTCTGCACAGGTGTCTTTGTTGTCAAAGTGCAAATGCCGCATGATAGTCTGATAGTGGTCTCGGGACATTGTATCTTTGATTGCTGGTACAACAAATAGTTCTGAGCAGGCATCAACCACAGCACCAACTCTGGTCATCACTGCTCTTGTGAAAAGAATGGAGATAAACGCCATCTATTTAGAGAGGGAGACGCAAGTTCATTGTACCAAATGAACGTCACTGACAGAATAAAACTGAACAATAAAAAAAAGCACTAACTTTTGCAAGTAGTCAAAATTTACACCTGATGTAAATCAAATCAAATGTATGTTTTTATTATATTGTAGTAATAATAATAGCATCTCACTACTCAAAACATGTAGCACCCAGACTGAAATCCACAATCTTTTGTTTATAAGGCAGCAGATCTTAACTCTGCACCATCCAAGAATATATATCAACTTTATGTCGATTGACATTTGAGCTTGGGTTTTTAACTCTTTGACAGCAACATGTAAACTAAATGATTTTTTTTTTCTTTGGTTATATTCATGAATAAAAGTGCACATGTTTATTTGATATTTGGACTAAAGTCTTCATACATTATACAATCAGTCATTGTCCAACCCGCTATATCCTAACACAGGGTCATGGGGATCTGATTGAGTACAATCCCAGCCAACACAGGGCGCAAGGCAGGAACAAATCCCCGGGCAGGGCACACACACACCAAGCACACACTAGGGACAATTTAGGATCACCAATGCACCTAACCTGCATGTCTTTGGACTGTGGGAGGACACCGGAACACCCGGAGGAAATCTACGCAGACACGGGGAGAACATGCGAACTCCATGCAGGGAGGACCCGGGAAGCAAACCCAGGTCTCCTTACTGCGAGGCAGCATTACTGCCACTGCGCCACCGTGCCACCCTTACATTATACAGTTCACATCATTATTACTATAACTGGGAAAAGTTTTTGTTTAGGTATGTTTAGATTCTTGCCTCGAATTTCCTGTCCTCCTACATTTACACAGATCGTTGTAGACACGGAACACACATGAAATGTATGTCCAAATAACAATATATTATGTATCATATTCAACTCCAGGCACCTCACACCCAAATAAACAGACTTGAGCTCTGAGAATTTTGCGACTGACTCCAACTGGGGAATGGGATAGAAGGCTGCTTGCTGCTTATTGATACATTTGTGAAACAATCAGGGATTCTAGTGTTAAATAAAGTTTAACAAAAAGACAATAGCTTGTAATTTTGTAGTAGCCAAAGTGTGCATTTAATTAACTCTTTTAGAGTGGATGTCGAGAGGGGTTGAGGGCACACATCGACAAAAGTCGGCACCCAGGGGTAGAGGGCGACAATCAGCTGTAAATGGTGACAAAACTCACTGTTACGTTAAAGGCATTCCCTCTTTGCTTGGAGGAATATTAGACTCATTGACTCTGCATCTAATCCTTGCATGTGCGTGAGTTAAGAAATGTAAACAAAGGCAAGATGGCATCGACATCTCACGAGGGAGTGAAGTGAGTGCAGAAAACAAAATACTCAGCAGATGATGTTTTGCGCATTATTGCTGAGTCGGACTTTGATTTTTCAGAATCTGATTTTGTTGAGAGTGATCAGGAGATCGAAGAGGAGAGTGAGCCGATGCACCTACATCAAGGTTTGTGTGGGCTGTGCTTCCACTGCATTCTCATTTTTCAAAATGGAAACCCACAAAAAAGATGAGATTAAGGGCTCTGTGGCATTACAAATAGAGATGGGACTAGACTGGTGATATAACTTCAGGCAGCATTGGTCCAAATGTGCTTTGTCCCCTGGTGGCTTTGGACAGGTTATGCCGCATGATAGGTACATGCTCCTGCAAAGTTTTATTCACTTCTGTAATAACCAGAAGGAAATCCCAAGGAGTGAGCCAGGCTATAACCCCATGTATAAAGTTTAGCCCCTGCTTGACATTGTGGAACCAACATATAAACAATTTTATCAGTCTGGCCGTGATTTGTCTGTGGATGAATCTATGATAAAATAAAAGGGACACCTTTTTTTCCACCAGTATATGCCAGACAAGCCCACAAAGTATGGCATAAAGGATTTTGTACTGGGAGAAGCAAACAATGGTTTCTGCCTGAAAGTAATTACATATACAGGAAAGTACTCCTTTCAAAGTGAGAACTGTCCCTTGACAAGTCAGGTTGTGCTGGAGCTGCTTCAGGGCTATGAACATTTGGGTCATGTTGTGTACATGGGCAATTTTTATACATCTAACCAGAATTGTTCATGGAGCTACAGAGCAGGGGAATTGAAGCTTGTGGCACAGTGATGGTGAACAGGAAACACATGCCTTCACAGTTGAAGCCAGACAGGCTGAAGATGAAAAGAGGTGACAATCCGGTTTTCATGCGGGTGGAAAACTTGGTGGCAGTGGCATGGCATGATGTCAAATGGGTGACTTGTCTCTCTACACTACACACTAACAATATATGTGAGAAAGTTATTCGTCAAAAGGGAAACCCATAAGGTAGGAAGCTGGACAAGCCAGTTGCACTTGAGGAGTATAACTGTAAAATGGCTGGAGTTGATCGGCTGGATCAGATGCTGGGGTCATACACTTACAGCCATAAGTCCACCAAGTGGTACCACACTGTGTACCATCGCATGCATGAGATTGCACTTACAAATGGCTATACTGTATATTGTTCAAGCAGGAAAACAGTGACAGCATTATGACAGCAGCAGATTTCCGCAAGAAGGTGGTTGACAGCTTGCTGGCAGAGTATGTTGCAGTGCCTTTGGCAAAGCAAGGAAGGCCATCACAAAGAGCAGTGCCAGACAGGCTGACTTAGTGCCACTTTCCTGCAACATATAAAGACAAAAAATACAAACCTGACTGTGTTGTGTGCAGCAACTTACAATTGAAAAGTAGGCACCAGTGCAAAACATATTGTAAGCAGTGCAATATGTCAGTGCATGCAATTGGCTGCTTTGAGTGATATCATACTTTGCAAGACTTTTCTCTGTAACATGTATGTGATATGTATGTAAAATCATATAGTATGTAGGCTCATACAACATGCAAGAGTGTAACATTTGTCAAAAATAAATATTTTTGTTGATTTAATGTGTTAAATCATTGCTTTGTTTTCTTTTTTTAAAAAAAGTTAGTTTTTGGAAAAATATTCAGCCCTGGGAGAAAAGAAACAAAAACAAATTAGCCCTAAAAGAGTTAACGAAAGATATTTCAATTTAATAACTGAAGCTTAAAAAATAACTGTTGTCACACACGTGCACATGAGAGGCAGCTAAAGGGCTTGAATGAGAGTAATTCCAAGCTAGACCTGGAGGTAGCAGAGTGCACTGACTCTTTTTCTCGCTTTTCTATAGACCATTCACGGGAAATTCCACCTGACCCTGATGATGTAATTTCTGGTTCCGTCCCCTTTGACGTCACTTCTGCGTATGAGCCTATGGATGAAGACCCTTCTGGTTCATGCCTCTTTCATGTCACTTCCTGTACTGGCCTTTAAAGCTTACACCTTTCCCCCATCTCCTCAGTTCTGTTCTGGACTCCAATCTGTACACATCAGTACAAACCTTTAAACATTTTTTGCAGCTAGGGAATAATATACTGTATGGGTGGCTGCCCCAAACCTTTCTGTGGCTTTCTTTCATTCATGTGACACTGTTTACTTTTTAGTAACCAATTAGTCAAGATGTAATCATAAGTAGTCCAAATGTGCATATAATTAATGAAATCAATATAATCAATATCAATATAATTGCAGCTTAAGTTTAAAAAAAAGAGGAAAAGGATGGCCAAAAAAGAAGTAAAATATAAAATAAAGTAAAAAAAATATATACATACATATATATATACTGTCATAAATATGAGACAGAGTCATATAAAGGTTTGGGGCAGCCACCCGTATAATCTGGTATCCTGGCTGCAAAAGTAATGTTGTAGCAAATACAGCACTGATGTGCACAAAACCGAGTCCAAAACAGAACTGACGGACTAGGGAAAAGGTGCAGGATTTTAAAGGGGAAGACAGGAAGTGAGATCATATGGATCGGGCTCATGGTCTTCAGCCATTGGTTCAAGTCTGGACGTGACATCACAGGGGCCGGGGCCGGCAAGGTCTTCTTTCATAGGCTCGGTCCCGGAAGTGACGTCAAAAGAGCCAGGTGGGATCTCCCGTGAATGGTCTACAGGAAAGGGAGAAAAAGAGTCAGTGAGTGAGCACTCTGCCTCATCCCGGCATGCTTCGGAACTGCCCTTACTCAAGCCCTTTAGCTGCCTCCCATGTGCACGTGTGTGACAATACATACATATATATATATATAGTTTACAAATGGTCCAAAATGTAAGCTTCAAGTACAATCTTCCTTGCCTTGCCGGAACACAGTGTGATCGTGCCTGCTGATGAACATTGTGGTGAAGCTACCTCTGTGTGGTATTAAATCTCAGTCCAGACTCTTGTTTAACTCTTAGCTGATGGAAAGAGCTGCCCAACTCCATTTGAAGCATATGTTTAAGAAGCATTTGAAGACTCTTTTGTTTGGAGAATGTATTAGTTGTTAAGTTTTTAATATCTAATAATGGTAACTCACTTGTATTTTTGTTCTGCGCTCTCCAATTGTGATGATCAATTTTGTACCATTGTCCTGTAACCATGTCCTGTCTCAAACAGCCCACAAGCTGATGTTTATTCAATTATGTTGACCTCTTTTGAAAAACACTTGGATAAAAGCATCTGCTAAGCAAATTAATGTAAATACATCAAGATACATAGCACACTGTATGGAGTAAAAGTTATAGCGCTGTGACTTTTAAAATTTCTAACACTCTAGCAAGGCTGTTGTGAACATTATTACAGTTGCAGAAAAAGTTCAGAAAATACTAATTAAACTAATTCAGGGTTTTTGCCAGTAAAACGATGGAAGAGTTCTATCGGTTTAGTTTTAACAAGTCATGACTGCCATGTCTAAAATAATAAATTAGAAAACTCTAATTACAAATTTAAAATAAAATACTTTTGATTAAAACTGAAATTTGGTAATCAATTAACTATTACATAAAAATAGAGTTAATCCAATATTGCCTTGAACACATTAGGTGAATAAGTCTGACTGATTTCAAAGTATGTCAGAGTATCATTGATACTGAAACAGATTTCTTTAATTACAATGAAAAGTATTTGTGCATTGTATTTAATATTCCTCAATTAATTGTTTTGATATACTTTTTCCATAGTCTAAGAGAGACAGATGAAGGCAGTAATGTATAGATCCATAACCACCTCCATGGCAGTTAATGAATACACCCAAAGGCATAACCTCTGGAAATCTCAGGATGCCATGATGATGTTAATATCAAGTATGATGTAATCAGACGTACCTAATTAAACTCTTTTTAATATAATTACCGTATATAGAAGCCTATTAGACTTCACAAGGATCAGAGAAGGTAAGGTGCTCCTTGGATTTAATTTATTCAATCATTCTCCCATCCTGCTTATTCCAGTACATAGTTCCTAGTGCTTTTAAGTACATTAATGTATGCTAAAGGAAATTCTTGTATTTCCAAAGCAAACTGTTAAATTTATAGTAAATTGCTCATGTTTGTGGTGCATTTTAATTTAACACTAACTAACTCAACTTGTGCTATTTATATCTTTTTTAAAAATACAGGTATTCATTCATTTTCTGAAAGTGTTTATTTAAATGTTAGAGTTGAGTGGAGCCAGAGTTTATTCTATCAGCATTAAGAGTTAAAAAGAAACCAGTCCTGGATGGGACTTCACTCTAAGAAAGAAAATATTTCATTTTAAAGAGGAAATGTATTATTGGATGTAATATGCATGAAAACTTTCATTTAACCCACTGTACTTTAAACAGGCAGCAAAGAGGTACAGTGAGTAGTTCAGCTGTTTCTCAGCTCCTGAGTCTTCACTTTGAATACAGTGTTCAGTTGCTGTCCAAGTGGAATTTGGACATTCTTTCTGTGTTTGTGTGGATTTTTCTCTAAAAACACATTTTGTATGTGGCAACTCAAAATTAGCCTTATTCAGGTAAGTGAGTAAATTGTGTGATGGTCTGATATGCCATGCTGAGTTGGTTCCTCCTTTGTGTATTTTATCTCAAATGTTCCTTGAATAAAGGTGTCAGCCAAATAATAACAATTATGATAACAATGATAACGTTAGTGGGATTGCACGATGTCCTTGCAACACTGAATTGGATTAATCATGTTTGAATGGACTGTTAAAAGAAATTTCTATAGCTCTTCCCTTTAAAATATTGTTTTATTGCTTTTAGGGGGTATTAGGCATATTTTGGAATACAGTTTTAGTCCTTTCTATATCACAAAATTTTGTTTCTGATGGAGCATTAAAGACATCCCATTAAATATATACTTTTTTACTCTATTTGTTTTCCTACAGTAATGCCAGACCTGACAGTATGAATACTTTACAGCCTACTGATGAGGTGTCTGTTCCAGGTATCAGTAACCAAACCAAGCCCATCCTGAAGATTTCACTTGTTGTACTTCTATATATTATAACCAACTATATAAATGGAATTCTCATTGTAGTTTTTTTTAAACACCATATATTTCATGGGAACTCTCGGTATATTTTGTTTATCCACCTGGTGTTTAATGATGTATTGGAAATCAGCATTGCAATCATCATGCACATCTCACTTGAGACTGTCCATATTATGCCAGTGCCACTCTGCTACTTTTTAATGACAATTGCAGTTACTACAACCAACAACACTCCTCTGAATCTGTCCCTGATGGCTCTTGAACGCTACATTGCTATCTGCAAACCACTGCATCACCCAAACATCTGCACAGTACACAGAATGTACATCACTCTCAGCATAATGTGGCTGATCAGTTTTCTTTCTCCAGCATCAGATGTTATAATTGTCATTAATGTAGAGTCTGTGAACTTCTTCAGCACTAAAATCATATGCGACAATGACAGTTTTCTTCGGACTTATTCTCAGTCTGTCAAAAGGAATTACATGAGCATTACATATTTTGCAGTTGCTTGGTTCACAATGGCTTACACATACATTCATATTGTCATTGCAGCACGATCAGCCAGTCGCTCTGAGAAATCTTCTGCTAAGAAGGCCTACAATACAGTACTGATGCATGCCATCCAGCTCACTCTGAGTTCACTCATGTTCATCGTTCCCCTAGTCAATAATCTTTGGCTGTACTTTCAAAGTCAAGATCCAGAAGATATACAATATTTCACATATGTATTAATAATTTTGTTTCCACGGCTTTTGAGTCCCCTCATTTATGGGGTAAGGGAGGAAAACTTCAAAAAATATCTCAAAGGATATGTGAAGTTTTGTGCTTTTGTAAAAGGAGGCCCAGAATATAATGTAGAATAGAATAGAATATAAGGCAGAATAGAACAGAATGATTTAATGCAGCAAAAATTCACTCCTTAAACCAAAAATGAAATGGCTTTTCTTGGCAATATCAAACTGAAAGATGCAGAAATCATCAGAAAAATATCCCTTAAGATTAATGTGATTCATTTCAATGAATACAGCAGATATGCAGTAATAACATAAAAATATGCATGATTACAGACAAAATCTTTCTAAAAAACAGTGATAATGATTTTCATTTTTCCCTTTTGTTTAGGGACCACAAGTATGAATCAAAATCGTCATTTTTCCAAGTAGTCAAAATTTCTGAGCTTCCTGTAACTGAGTATCAGAAAAAGAGTGGGTTTATTCTAGGGTATGTAGCCTAAAATACTATCAGATAATTTGTTTTAAGCATATTTCCCTGTCTACAGTATTTCAAATGTTGATGGCCTCAATAAATGTGGAGTTTTTCCTTTCCTCCCCAATCAGACTATTTCTGAGAGATTAAATATTTCCAGTATCCATTTGATCTGCCCATTCTGAGCACAGTCATTTTCATTTTAGGTCAGACGGTTGTTTAAATATGGCATAAGCAGGAAATCTATAGGCAGGTAAGTAAAATGACTGACATAATGACTGAAATTTGGACTACACACTGAAAAGTCAATCTCCCGATCTGACTGCATTTCTCTGCTTTTAAATGCTATACAGTGTTGTATACTCTTGTACATTGCTTTGCCTTCAGTATACTGTGGTATGTTGTGCAACAAGCTAAATATGGTCTGATTGCAGCCCAATATTCTCATTGGTTTGTCAGTAGGGAAAAACACCAGCAGCAATACCAAGTCCAATGTACTTTAACAAATGGAAAAGAAATGTTTACATAAATGTTACCATCTTGTACCTGCCTATGCTGAACATTCTTTATCCAGATTCAGACTTACATAGAAAGGGCAGCATTGGAAGAAAAGCTTGAAACAGTATCTTGTAAATTTGTCTTTAGATTTTTTCTTTTTTTTTAATCAGCACATACATTTTAACATTAGAACAACATTTAGTCATGAGAACAGGTCACTCAGCCCAACAAGCTTTTCTATCCTATTCACCTAGATTGTCTAAAATAATAAAGTCATGATTTTAAAGGTCTCTAAAATTCTACTGTCCAGCACATTACTTGGTAATTTATTCCATGTGTCCAAATTTCTTTGCATAAAGAAAACTTCTATGTAAAATCTGCAAATAATGTTTTCAATTGTGACCCATGTAATTCTTGCATAATTTATTTAAATAACAGTTGGGATCCACTGTACTAATTCCTTTTATATTTTTAAGCACTTTGATCACGTTACCTATTAACATCCGCTTGTTTAAGCGGGAAGGGTTCAGTTCCTGCAATCTCATCTCAAAGGCTCATGCCTTAATCCTGGTATCAGCCTAGATGTTTTTCTATTGATTTTTTCTAGAGCTCCTGCATATGTCCTTTTGGCAATATAGAGACCAAAACTAAATACAACACAACTGGTGAGGCTTCTCCAGTGCAGTATATTTAATAAATGTTTAACCTTGCTTGACATTGTATATAAATAGCACCCTGCTTTCTTAATCTTTTCTGTATACTGTCTAAATATTGACAAGACCACTATAACTTCTGGGTCCTCTTCATAACAATATAATTTCAAATTTCAGACTTCCAATTGTGATTTCAGACCTAACATATGTACTTCCTATGTGTAATATTTTTGATCTATATACATTCAGTCTCATTGGCCACAAATCTGGCCAAAACTTTATAAAATCCTTTGCTTTTCTTTTGTAACAATTTAGCTGATCCTACCTTATTTGCTCCTCCACTTTGTTGGGTATCATCTGCAGACTAATCCAACTTGTTGTATTAATTCCTATCCAGATCATTTATGTATAATGGCATGCAAAGGTTTCGGCACCCTTGCTCAAAATGTCTCTTACTGTAGATAGAAAGCAGAAAATGAACTGAAAACCAAAAGGCATCTAGTTAAAGATGACACATTTCTTTTCAGCATTATATTCAAGATTAGTGTATTGTTTTTGTTTTTTACAGTGAAAAAATGAAAGGAGCACCATGCAAAAGTTTGGGCACCCCAAGATATTTGAAATCTCCAATAACTGGTCTCAGACCAGCTCGTTAGGGCTATGGATTGTCCACAGTCATCGTTAGGAAACGCCAGGGATTGCAAAGCTGCATAAATTCTCTGACTCCTCAAACCTTGTCCCAACAATTAGCAGCCATGGGCTCCTCTATGCAGTTGCCTAGCACTCTAAAAAATAAAATAATTGATGCTCATACAGCAGGGGAAGGCTACAAGCAGATAGCAAAACATTTTCAGGTTGCTGTCTCCTCAGTTCATAATGTTATTAAGAAATAGCAGTTAACAAGAATGGTGGAGGTCAAGTTGAGGTCTGGAAGACCAAGAAAACTCTCTGAAATAACTGCTCATTGGATTGCTAGAAAAGCAAATGCAAACCACTGTTTCACTGCAAAAGACCTTCAAGGAAGATTTAGTAGACTTTGGAGTGGTGGTACACTGTTCTATTGTGCAATGACATCTGACCTTCATAGTAGAGTCAGCAAAAGAAAAACAGTCCTGTAGACTAAAGTCAAAATAGAACTATTTGGCCATGATATGTAAACATAATATATGTTTGGATAAAAAAGGCTTCTGAATTCCAGGAAAAAAACACCTCTCCAACTAATAAGACTTGGGGTGGATCAATCATGTCTTGGGCTTGGGTTGCAGCTAGTGGCGCAGGGAACATGTCATTGGTAGAGGGAAGAATCGATACAAATAAATACCAGTAAATTCTGGAAGCAAACATCACACAATCTGTAAAAACGATGTTAAAAAAGGATGTGTCCTACAACAAAATAATGATCTGAAACACACCTCAAACTCTACAATGGAATACCTCAAGAGGTGCAAGCTGACGGGTAAAACATATTAAACATAAACATATTAAACATAATTGAAAATCTTTGGATAGATCTCAAAAGAGCAATTGATGGCTCAACAATCTTGCAGAATTAAAAGCCTTTTGCAAGGATGAATGGACTAAAATACTCCAAAGTAAGAACTGAAAGATTCTTAGCTGGCTACAAAAAATGTTCACAAGCTGTGATACTTGCCAAAGGGAGTGTTACTAAGGACTGACCATATCGGGTGCCCATACTTTTTCTTCAGGTCCTTTCCAATCTTTTGGTATTATGTACCTATGAATGATGGAAATGTAATCTTGCTTAAATATTAAAGAAATTTGTCATCTTTATGTCTTTTTGTGATCAGTTCACCTTTTGCTCACTTAACTATTCACAGCAAAAGACATTTTAAGCAAGGCTGCCCAAATCTTTGCATGCCACTCTATAATAGAAATTGCAGTGGCTCTAGCACTGACCCCTTTGGGGCAGTCACTCTTAACATTACCCAATACTGATAAGCACCATAACTCTTTACTTTCTGTGTTTTAGTCAATTCTGGACCTACACACTACACCCTGACCTCCCAATTATTTTAGTCTTATGCCCATCCTTTCATGTGAGACCTCATCAAATGCCTTCGGAAAATAAGAGAATCAATATGTGTGCAATTATATAGGGGATTCTTTACGCTTTTCAGTGGAAATGTGTCAGGTTCTAGACCTTTAGCCTAAGTTTGGTGAAGCTGAACAGGAGTACAGTGTATACTGGAACAGGAAGTGAGATTTCAATGTCTTGCCTAGGTAGACTGTTTATGTCCTTCAAGCCTGGGGTAGTTAACTTTGAGCTGCTGTTTTTTAAAAAACTAACACTTTTTAAAAAGCCTTGTCTCTCTCCCTTAGAAAAGAAATTCTTCCCTTTGGTTCTGAATAAAACACATAACCTGCTGATAACATAAGACGCCACTTAGAATTGTTCATCAGCTTCATATTTTTGCAAATTAACCCATGCAGGTTGAATGATTCTATGTATCACTTTATATTAGTCTATTTGTCTAACTGCTGCTTGCAGGCTAGGAGTTTAGACTATCATTCCTTGTCTAACTGCTGTCCCTTAAAGGCACAAAGGGATGCCTTTGTGAAGCCCTTTACTGGTTGTAAACTGGGTTGAAACAAGGGTTTGAAAATAAAGATAGTCCCAGTCAGCAAACATCCTACCATAGAATTTCCTATGGTAAAACACATGGGGTACAGGATGAACAGTGAGACAGGTAAGAGATTACAAGTAACGATTACATTGGCAATTACAATGGTTTGACATTTTTTCCTATATCCCAGCCAGAAAAGATAGTACTTTTCATGTTAGGTGTATGGAGTAGTGACCCAGTTTTTGCCACATAAGTACATTCACTTCCCAAAAGGGTGGGGATCCCCTGGTGAATTCAGCTTGCGCATCCAAGTGGATGAAGAACCCCCTTACAGTGCCATATTTGGGGAGGTATGTCTGTTGAATACAGGGATATATGTTGCACGGCAATCTCAATTGCCTAGGCAACCCACTTGTGACTCACTACTGCACCCAACAACACCAACTTCTGACCCAAAAGTGTCTCTCCACCCAGTGGTCGACAAACAGTGTCATAAGTGATCTAACAACACAATATAACAAATGTCAAGGAAAGCTCTGAAAACTATATTCAAGACCAATGGTGCAAAATGATGGTTTGATTATAAAAATTATAAACACAAATATTAACTTTTAAAAACATTTTCTTATATACAAATAGTTGTACATGGGCATGTTTTCTATAGGAGCTGAGGGCTGGGGGTTGTATTGTGTTCGTTGGGGGTGGCATTGTGTTCGTTGGGTGCCTAGGCCAAGCTGAACTAACTTTGCTGGACTTACAAAGAAATTGGATTTGTGAACACACTCTTGGAACAGAACTCCTTCATATGTAGAGAACTTACTTTACTTCCTTTTGAATGCAATCTGGCACTAACAACACGTATAAGGGGCATGATTGGATTTCAATAAAATGTGAAGTTCTTCACTGACAAGGAATCATTGGCAAAAGTGGACAACAAATAGTACTTCATTTCCAACATCTGGGGTGACATTGTAAACTAAGTATTTTAGGTCTTGGATTCTACCTCCTGTAAAAATTATCTCTGGAGATAATTATTGTATTCATCTAGTAAATAAATATTTACCAGTAGTTATGAGTCTACTGAGTCATGGTGGTGCAGCGGTAAGTGTTCTTGTCTCCCGTCTCTTGTTTTTGTATGTGAGCAGTCTAGACAATTTCCCTTTGTTTCTATATAATTTGCTTGAAGACTTTGATTTTGCTCCTAATCTCAAAGTCATGATAGTCATATTTGTAAAACTAAATGATTTTAAATTTTTGTTTCATTTGCTATAGTAACTTCTGTTTGTTTAGCTTAAGGAATTAATAATCCATTCTGTGATGCTTGTCAAGTCAAAAGTCAAAGTCAAAGCAAACTTTATTGTCATCTCAACCATATACAAGTATACAGATAGACGAAATTGTGAAGCTCAGGGTCCACAGTGTAACAACATGAAGTTCAACTTAATATATTAAAAATAGAATTTAAATTAAAAATACATTTTTTTTATTTAGAATTAAAAATTTAAGACACTGGTCACAGTATTTAATGCCGCAGAGTCATCAGCGCTATGAAAATATAAACCTATGTGTTGTCTGAATAGCTCTGTTAATTTACTTTATGTTTCAATGTGATAAGCCCTAATTGGAGCATTTACATTTGTTCGAAAATAATAAAGGACCTAAAATATATCCCTGTGGCACGCCATACATAATATCATGGATTTCTGACATACAATATATTGCCCACATCTTACATTTTTATCCTTTTACATAAGTGATAAAAGAAATACATGAACAGTCTTAAATGAGTAATTTTTTTAAATGATTTTTTATTTTATTTTTATTTCAACCAGGATTGTTGGGGTTCATTGATGTTTGATCTTGATGTCTTTGTTATTCTACATCTTATATTTATTTTATCTGAAAAAAATGCTGCAGTATTCTCACATTTAGCCACTAATGGTTCTACCATCAAATCCATTAATTAAGAAAATTTCAAATGGTAGTCAAGAACTGAAAATAGTTGACAATAATAATTTTCAATATACTAAAGCATTAATTAGTAGTCCTGGTACCTGTTAAATACAGGTATTAGAATAGTTAAAAAATATTTTCTACTTCTTGCCCTGTATGTACCCTCAGTGCTTTTCCTGTGTGTGTGAGTGTCTCCTCACTGACACTCCGTTTCTTGAGTGTTTTCCCGTATTACCTGCTTCTCAGACTTTGTTGTCCCTCAATGGCTATCTAATCTATATGGCTTGTAATCTATATAATACAATTTATTTTTGTATAGCCCAAAATCACACAAGAAGTGTTGCAATGGGTTTTAAAAGGCCTTGCCTCTTGACAGCTCCCCCAGCCTTGACTCTCTAAGAAGACACGGAAAAACTTCCAAAGAAACCCTTCTAGGGAAAAAAAATGGACGAAACCTTAGGAAAGGCAGTTCAAAAAGAGACCCTTTCCAGGTAGGTTGGGCGTGCAGTGGGTGTTAAAAAGGAGGGGGTCAATGCAATACAATACACAGATCAGAATAAATCCTCAATACAGTATAAAAATAAAAATTTTACAAGTAAGTAGCAGAATTTAACAGTAGATCATATCACATAATATGAATTGGAATTTGTTTAGAGTCCTGGAGACCTCAGCCATCAAGCTGCCTCCCCCATTTGACGATTCCGCAGCTGAGTCAGCGCTAGGCCTTTTCTGCGATCCTCCATCAGGGATAACTTTACCTTAGGCAGCCAAAACAACTTGGCAGGTGGGCCATGGCACCAAGTGCCACATTTGAGCACCGAGAAGAGAAACTGAATAAGTGAGGGTTAGTAACAAATTATAACAATCATATTACTTATGTTTTAGTGCTAATGACTAACAACAGAGATGCAGTCTGTACAGTTAATTAGCAGCTCTAGTCAGGATATGCTAAACTGAAGTAGTGAGTCTTCAGCCGGGATTTAAAAGCTGAGAACGAAAAAAAAAAATTGTATTTTTTTAAAATTAATTTTATTGTAATCATTCCATACAGATCGATCAATTTTTAAAAACATGGGATTGAAAACAAGTCGACCCCCACCCCTAAGAGAGAGAGCATGACCAACGGAGTAAAACTTAAGGCTTTTAAACATACCTAAATTGATGAGTTTAATAGGCCACTAGAGATGAATGGAAAAGAAAAACCACCTCGGTGGTTTAAGAGCTTATTCTAAAATTTTATTGATCAGATCCTGCCAGGTTTTGAAAAAATTCTGTAAAGATTCTCTAACTGAATATTTGATTTTTTCCAGTTTCAAATAGTATAAAATATCGGTTTTCCACTGACTTAAAAGAGGAGGGTTAGGATTCTTCCAGTTTAGCAAAATAAATCTGTGTGCCAAAAGTGTAGTGAATACAATCACAGTTTGTTTGTCCTTCCCAACTTTAAACCCATCTGGAAGAACACCAAACACAGCTGTTAATGGGTTAGGAGGGATTGTGACACCAATGCTGTCTGAAAGGCACTTAAAAATTTTGGTCCAAAATGATGTTAATTTTGTACACGCCCAAAACATATGACCCAGTGAAGCTGGGACTTGATTGCAACGTTTGCAGGTTGGATCTTGCCCTGGAAACATTTTGGACAGTTTTAGGCGAGACAGATGTGCTCGATATATAATTTTGATTGTATGCTTTGTGCATATGGAGCTCGAGTGAAGTCTCTGCATTGCTACTTTTCACTCCTTTTCTGATATATTGATTAAGAGATCTTTTTCCCATTGTCCTCTTGGATCTTTGAAAGGGAGGGACTGTAAAATAATATCATATATTGCAAAGATGGTGTCTAAGTCCTTGAAATTGAGCAATATTTTTTCCAGCATGGACGAGCGTGCAAGATGAGGAAAATCGGGCAGGTTCTGTTTAACAAAGTTCCTAATTTGAAGATAGTGAAAGAAATGTGTAGCTGGAAAGTTAAATTTGCTCATAGGATGCAAAGATGTTGTCTATATAAAGATCTCTGAGCAATCTAATCTCAAATTTTTTACACATATTAAAAACTGCATATGTTTGCGAGGGTTAAAAGAGGTGGTTCTCTTGCAGTGGTGCCACATATAACAGCTTCTCCGTCTTAAAATGCTTTCTACATTGGTTCCATATTCTGAGTGATTGAAGCACATTTGGGTTATTAGTATATTGCCGATAACTTGCATTTATTGGGGCACAAAGCAGGGAATATAAAGAAGTACTGCAGGATTTTACTTCTATTGCTGACCAGGCCTGTGTATGTTCATCTATTTGTGTCCAGGTTTTTATAGCTTGTATGTTTGCTGCCCAGTAATAAAACTGAAAGTTGGATAGAGCCATGCCACCTTCTGCCTGAGGTCTTTGTAGGGTCGCTCTTTAGATATGTGGATGTTTTGAGTTCCAAATAAATGAGGTTATTGTTGAATCCAATTGCTTAAAAAATTATTTATTAATGTAGATTGGAATGTTTTGAAATAAAAAAAAGAATCTTAGGAAGAATATTCATCTTAACAATGTTAATTCTTTCAGCTAGAGTGAGATGAAGGGTTGACCATCTATGCAAGTCTTGCTCAATTTTTTACATGCAGACGGCAAAATGTTGTTGACTTTTTGGTTTACTTGTGAAGTTTACCCCTAGGTACTTAAACTGATCTGCAATGATAAAAGATAGGGTGTCTAATCTAATATTATAAGCTTGAGAATTCACTGGAAAGAGTAAACTTTTATTCACATTAATTCTGAAACCAGAGATCCTTAGAAATTCTGTAAGTGCTGTTATACGGGTTTTTATCAGCATATATTCACATATATTCTCATTATTACTTAGTATTACTAGGGCGCTATCTGTTTATGTTTATGTCTTATTGTGCTTAATTACTTTTTCTTTCCTTTTTTTTTTTTTTTT
>JANRMT010062856.1:36148505-36177218 GCA_026402145.1 Polypterus bichir lapradei
TGACTAGTCTCCCAGTTCCTGCCGCTGAAAAACATCCCCACAGCATGCTGCTGCCACCACACCACCATGCTTCACTGTAGGGATGGTATTGGCCTGGTGATGAGCGGTGCCTGGTTTCCACCAAATGTGACACCTGGTATTCACACCAAAGAGTTCAATCTTTGTCTCATCAGACCAGAGAATTTTGTTTCTCATGGTCTGAGAGTCTTTCAGGTGCCTTTTGGCAAACTCCAGGTGGACTGCCATGTGGAGTGGCTTCCGTCTGGCCACTCTACCATACAGGCCTGATTGGTGGATTGCTGCAGAGATGGTTGTCCTTCTGGAAGGTTCTCCTCTCTCCACAGAGGACCTCTGGAGCTCTGACAGAGTGACCATCGGGTTCTTGGTCACCTCCCTGACTAAGGCCCTTCTCCCCCGATCGCTTAGTTTAGATGGCCGGCCAGCTCTAGGAAGAGTCCTGGTGGTTTCGAACTTCTTCCACTTACGGATGATGGAGGCTACTGTGCTCATTGGGACCTTCAAACCAGCAGAAATGTTTCTGTAACCTTCCCCAAATTTGTGCCTCGAGACAATCCTGTCTCGGAGGTCTACAGACAATTCCTTTGACTTCATGCTTGGTTTGTGCTCTGACATGAACTGTCAACTGTGGGACCTTATATAGACAGGTGTGTGCCTTTCCAAATCATGTCCAATCAACTGAATTTACCACAGGTGGACTCCAATTAAGCTGCAGAAACATCTCAAGGATGATCAGGGGAAACAGGATGAATTTAATCCATTTTGGAATAAGGCTGTAACATAACAAAATGTAGAAAAAGTGATGCGCTGTGAATACTTTCCGGATGCACTGTAGATCACAATGTCATCAGCAAACATTATAATCCAAGGGGACTCCTGTCTAATCTCATCTGTCAACCCGTCCATCACCATTGCAAATAAGAAAGGGCTCAGAGCTGATCCCTGATGTAATCCCACCTCCAAGTTGAATTTATCTGTCACTCCTACCGCCGACCTCACCACGGTCACACTTCCCTCGTACATATCCTGTACAACTTTTACATACTTCTTTGCCACTCCTGACTTCGTCATACAATACCACAATTCCTCTTGAGGCACCCTGTCATATGCTTTCTCCAGGTCCACAAAGACGCAATGCAACTCCTTCTGTCTTCTCTGTACTTCTCCATTAACACCCTCAGAGAAATCATTGTATCTGTGGTGCTCTTTCTTGGCATGAAACCATACTGCTGCTCACTAATCATCACCTCATTTTCAGCCAGTATTTTCCAATTTTCAATTTTCCAGTCATGCCTCTCAGGTTTTGCGGGAAATTAATGTTCACCCTCTGTCGTACCTGTGCGGAAACAGAATCTCAGACTGTGGACTGTTGTCACACATAGGATGAGATAGCTTTAATTGGGACTTGGTGTAGTGTGGAAATAGTGAAGGCCATTGACGTACTTCTGAACTTTTCTTGGACTATATCAAGGTTCATCTTAAAGGCAAACAGGAGGCATCGGGTTATCCTACCTGGTGTACGGATGAGGCTTCACAAGACCGGTATATTTTAGAATATTATCGACAGGAAGGTGTACAAATGGATCGCGATAACATCGCCATAAATCCAGCTAAGAGACAGATTTCCAAGTTGTTTTTAAATTCTCTTTGGGGTAAATTTGGGCAGAAGCCTCTCTGTCTCACGACTAGCCTAGTCAAGGACAGCGAGGAATTCCTGCAATATATTTTCTCCAAACAGTATCATGTTTCTTATTTTGAATTTATCAGCGATGAGATTGCTCAAATACAGTGGAAGTATGCCGATGAAAAGTACACCCTACCTGGTAGCATTAATGTCATTATTGCTGCTTTCACAACTGCCTATGCCCAGTTAGAGTGGTACGATTTACTGGATATTCTGTAATAGTCTGTTGTACCACAACACCGACTCGGTTTATTTTTTACTTCTCAACCTGGTCAGTATAATCCTCTTCTGGGTGACTATTTAGGAGAGCTCACCAGTGATTTAAACAATGGTGATTATATTACAGAATTTGCATCAGGTGGGTCAAAGACGTACAGGTATAAAACAGCACAAGGGAAAACAAGTACGAAAGTAAAAGGCATTACCATTAACCATGAAACAGGTAAAATTGTAAACCTCGAATCACTAACCAATCTAGTTCATAATTTTGTGACGTTTCATGAAGCTCCTCCTCAAGAGTTACTGGTTCACAGTAATCAGATCTGTAGAAATAAAAAAAACACTTCACTTTAGAAAACAGACCACTGAGGAAGAAATTCAGAATGGTGTATAACAAGAGGGTTCTCCTAAATGATTACACCATAAGGCCTTATGGATACTAAAAGAGATTTTGTTACACACCTTCAGCATCCCTTTGCTAAAATTATCTCGGGTCCGTCCTGTTCCAGTAAATCCTATTATGTAAAAGAATTACTGGAACATTCGATTCACGTTGTGTCTCAGCCTTTTCAAAATATAATTTGGTTTTATAGTTGCTGGCAGAAAATATATGTTGAGCTGTCGGCTAAATTTCAGCAGTTAAAATTTATTGAGGGGATCCCGAAGTCTTTATGCAATGATGAACTTCTCCCTCCTGAGAAAATAAATTTGGTCATTATAAATGATCTGATGGAATTGGCTAGCGAAAGCCAGGAAATAGAAAAAGTTTTCACGAAATATACTCATCACTGGAATCTATCTATCATTTACTTGGTTCAAAATTCATTCTTTCAAGGAAAGAAAAGCCGAACGTTTAATCTTAACACCAATTATATTACTCTTTTTAAAAACGCCAGGGACAAATTGCAGATTACTACCTTGGCCTGCCAAATGTATCCGGGGCATGTTAAGTTCTTTTTGGAAGTTTTTGAAGATGCTACAAAATTACCATACGGCTTTCTCTTAGTGCAGGGGTGCCCACACTCTTTCGGCTTGCGAGCTACTTTTAAAATGACCAGGTTGAAATGATCTACCTACATTAAAAATGCTATATATATATATATATATATATATATATATACACACATACTGAGTATACTTTATACATAAAATGTATGTTGTCGTACCTTGCATAACTGAATAACCTTTATGGCACAATAACAATTCAATACATTTATGGTCTCTACAGTATTTGGATTTAATAATCGTCATGTGGGAAAATGCTGACTTACATAAATAAGTAGAGCCGAATAATGCAGTCAAGGAGCTTTTGAATTCAGCCGAGTGAAAAATGACAGCTGTCCGATTAACTGCGATTTTAGTTCCCTCTCCTTTCTCTTTCTCAGATCGCTTTTTGGAAGGACGTCAGTTTCATAGTTTTTATGAACAGTTCGAAAATGCCTTTCCACATTTTCCTTCTTTGGAATAGCAATGATAGATTGACAGATCAGACAAATGCAGTTCGATTGTAGCATTGTGAGAAAAAAATCCTCTTCCAATTCCACTTTCAGCCCATACCCTCCCCAAACAATTTTTTTTTTAAATCCCTTCTTTAGTCGATATAAATTGGAAAGCTAACTAGATCACAGCCGGACTTTTGCAGTAGCTCGTGCGTTTGATCACGCGTGCGGGGTGACCAGTGTGTTAGAAGAAAAGAGATCTCAGACTGGCCGCCCTGTATGTCAATCAAGTGACAAATGCCAAAGGGAGGATACATGGCTATCATATCTATCATACATGGTGGACTAACGTTTAAAAAATTTTTTTTTTTTTTTAATGCAACACGATCTACCTGCACTACCTTTGCGATCTACCGTACGATCACGATCGACGCATTGGGCACCCCTGTCTTAGTGGACCTGAAAACACAGACCCCTGATGAACTGCGATTAAGAACAAGTCTGTTTCCACCCGATTGCCCAGTCGTGTACATCATGTAAAGATAAAAGAAGCTGTTCTGAGTCAAAGTTACATATTCTGTCAGCATGTCGGCCAGAATGAGCAGCCTCTCAAGGTCTTACTCCGTTGCTCTTGTCGTCGCCATAAAATTCTTATAAATGTGTCTTCTGACAGTTTAATTAATGCTTTATCTGAAACAGCCTGTAACACTTTAAAAGGTAATATACCTCTTTCTCCCAAACAGTTTAAACAACTCAAGAAACATAAAACATCCGTCCGAAAAATAAGTGACTGAAAACTAACCTTAAAAAAGAATAAAACTATTTTTAACCAGAAAGGAGGCTTTTTGGGGGCTCTTTTAAGTGTTACCGTGCATTTCATATCCAGTTTATTAGCTTCTAGAACATAAACATGGAATACGCTCAAAAATTGTATTTGGTACCACAGCAACAAATGTCTCTTTTTCAGCAAAAGAGCGCTAATCCAAACGATTTCTTGAGCGCCACTGAAACTGAACTGTATAAGGAAATGAGAAATGTTCTGCAAGCTATGATATAGGGGCTGACGAGAAGGTAAAGCTTTGGTTTTTTGGCTGGTTTGAACATTCCATTTTCTGTTGTGCCTAATGATGAAACGAGAGAACTCCTTGAAAGTTTTAAGCCACCCGCCGCCCCCTCCCTGTTCATCAACCTTAAGTTAGCCCCTACCGATGGAAACAGAGAAAAAAAAGACTGGTTTGAATCGCTTATTAATTTGTAAAATTGTTTGTTTATTAAATACAATTTTATGTCATTACAGAGTGTCGTCATCCTTTAACTGTCTATTGAAATATTTATAGGTCTCTGATCTCTGCATGCAAGGATACCGATAAAAACAACATCCCAGTGAATGAAGCCAGGAATTAACAAATTTAGAGACCATAGCATCATTATTGTTCACATCATCAGAATACTTTTTTATTACAGAGGCATACGAGAGTCCTTTTCCTTTCTGATGCAGATAGAAGAGGCAGTGTTGACCGCATTTACCCGAGAAACAACTTTGAAGCTGCCTGTTGTTGTAAATGATTTGTTTACAGTTTTTGCTTAAGAAACAGTAAATGTCATTCGGGAAGTAGATAAAGTCCGGAGAATTTCCATAGGAATCAAAGAACTCTCCATGGCCGTCTTCAGTGAGGTAAATCCCCAGCCTGTGTTCTCCAGGTTGGGTTTGGCAGTGAGTATTCACTACGAACATGGCTGGAACTCCAATATTTTTTTCTGGTAGCTGATCACATGCCAGTACCCCACGGAAATATCTTTCAGTGTAGGGATCTCGGGACAGTAGTTCTGTTAATTGTTTTGTATTCATGATGTTTAGTAGTAGTCATACAGAACATTACGTCTTTGGTTGATTTCGATGATGTTGTCAAACACTGCATATACCATTAGATTGACGGTCCGAGGGAGAGGGACGCGGAAGCGTAATTCAAATCTCATGTTTCTAGTTTTAACTAATGAAAAATGATCACCGCATTCTTGATCGGGAGTTAGATCAAAAGCAAAAAGAGTATATCGTTGCGAGAACTCTGAATGGGTGATAGACAGAGCTTGATCCTTCAAATGCTTACCAGTGGCCAATACCAGGTTATAGTATTCTCTGGCACTGTTGCCACTTGCAAAGTCTGGTTGAAAAGGTTTGGTAGGAATCTGTTCATCGTCCATGTACAGAGCCAGGAACTCTACATCATTTGAAATTGAACAGACTCCTTGTATAAGAACCTGAAAAAGCCTCATTATCCACCATGGCAATCACCACATACTTTGGTAGTTGACCCAGAAACAGGTTTTCTTGATTTCATATTCGGATACCCGCTGGCATACTGAATACTTTCATATTCACCCTTTCCACAGGGTATTTAGCATTGGCTGATGTAAGGGCATAAACGTGCCCTAATTTCACAGCCAGTGAAACTTTTGCTTTATTTACAAACAGGTAGGCTGACGTTATGTTTATTTTGTAACGTTCAGCATCACCAGACATTAAGCAGAATTCATCTTTGTTCTGAACCATTTTAATCTTCACGTCTGGGCTGTTCAATATTAGGTTTTCCTGGAAAAAGAGACCGGTATGTATGTGTCCCAGAAGTTCAACAGTTCTGGTACCAGCCATATAGGTGCTTCTTTTATTAAAACTGGTGTTTTCGCTATCAGGATCTGTCTCTTCCAATTTGTTAAGTATATCTTTGTAAAAAAGGCCTGTAGCAAACTGAGAATGAAGAGTCTCCTGGCTGTAATTTAGCAGGCCTTCTAAAACAGCTCTTTAAGGATAACAATTTGAACTCTGCGATATTAGGCGGTCCCCCAGGGTAGCATCAATTTGCGAAAACAAACTGGCTATAGGGTAGTTGACAAAGCTGACCTTTGACCTTTCACTATTTTGCCCTTTAGGTGTAGAAGAGTGTTAATCAAGTCAAGGTAATCCTCCCCATTTCCTGCTATGAGAAATTCTAGCGGTGTAAGAGGGCTGAGAGAGGTGGGACTAATATACGTTGTAAAAGATGAAGCAAAGCACAACATAAAGGTTTGGGGTTTTCCGGCCCCGTATATTGTAGACGCTCCACAATATCAAAAGAAATACGTTGGTCATAAATATAAACAAAACAGTTCATATACGCGACACCCAAAATGGTGTCCGCGGCCATTTTATAAAGGAGGAGCCGGAAGTGGAGGAATGCTGGGAAGGAGCCGTGAGGGAGGATGGGATTGCTGACGTCAGGACAAGATGGCGGAGGAAGGGCGGAAGTAACCGTAGTGCGGTCAAAACCAGGCTTATGGTGGCGGAGCGTCTCTTTTCCTGGAAGAAAGTAAAGGGAGAAAATTAGTACCCCGCCATTCCCTGCCGGCGAATGTCTTTCCTGGTGTGTTCGGATCCGTCCGCAGTCTCCTACTCGCGCGTGCGTGACAATACCCCCCCCTTAGCCCAGAACCGTCAGGTCGGGCGGACCTAACCGAGAGGTCGTGGATACGAGAGAGGGCATCGGCATTGGCCTGAAGGGTGCCACGGTGATAAATGACGGTGAACTTATAAGGTTGCAAATCCAGAAACCACCTGGTGACCCGCGGATTCGACTCTTTATGCAGGGACATCCACTGAAGAGCAGTGGCTCAACACAGCTCCCAGGCCTGTGTCCGAAGCATCGGTCTGGAGAATAAAAGGTAGCGCAAAATCGGGCGTCCTTAATACAGGTGTCATTGTGAGGGCTTTCTTTAGGTCACTGAATGCGAGTTCTGCCTTATCATTCCACACCACATATAAGGGAGCACCCTTCTTTGTTAGATTAGTCAAGGGTGCGGCCCTTTCGGAGAAACGGGGCACAAACCGGCGGTAGTACCCCGCTAACCCCAAGAAAGCTTGCACCTGTCTCTTGGTATTCGGACGGGGCCATTCCAAGATGTCTTTTATTTTCGAACACTGTGGTCTCACCTGTCCCCGACCCACCAGGTAGCCTAAATACTTGGCCTCCTTTAAGCCAAAAAAACACTTTCAGGGGTTTATGCGGAGACCGGCTTTAGCTAGTGTCGTGAGGACAGCAGAGACCTGCAATAGATGCTCCTCCCAGGTGCCGGAATAGATGACAACGTCATCCAGGTAGGCGGCACTATAGGACCGGTGGGGTTTCAGCACTCTGTCCACCAGACGTTGAAAGGTTGCGGGTGCCCCGTGCAGCCCGAATGGGAGGACCTTATATTGCCAGTGCCCACTAGGGGTGCTAAAGGCGGTTTTCTCTTTTGCGGATTCCGTTAAGGGAATTTGCCAATACCCTTTTGTCATATCCAGAGTAGTCAAGTATCGGGCCGTACCCAGCCTCTCAAGGAGGTCATCAATGCGAGGCATCGGGTAGGCATCGAACTTAGACACCTGATTCAGGCGTCTGAAATCGTTGCAAAACCTCCAGGAGCCGTCTGGCTTAGAGACGAGGACGATAGGGCTGGACCAGGGACTATGGCTTTCCTCTATTATGCCCATTTCCAACATTCGTTGCACCTCTAATTCCACTTCGGTACGTTTTGCCTCCGGGAGTCTATAGGGTCTCTCCCGGACGATTACTCCGGGGTTTGTGACTATGTCATGGGCAATCAGTGAGGTCCGGCCAGGTGACTCGCTCACCACTTCGGGGATGGCTCGGATCACTCTTGCCGCTGTTTGGGACTTAGCTCATTACCGAGGTTAAGGGCAGTGACGCACGAAAAGAGGGAGTGGGACCTGTGGGAGCCCGGAATCTCCTCCCGGTCTTTCCAAGGTTTCAAGAGGTTCACGTGGTAGATGCTCTCCGTAGGTCGACGATTGGGTTGTTTCACCAAATAGTCCACCAGCCCCTTTCTCTCCTTAACCTCGTATGGCCCTTGCCAGTGAGCGAGCAACTTAGAATGAGAAGTAGGAACGAGTACCATAACTCGGTCCCCCGGGCGGAACTCTCGAAGGACAGAGTTGCGGTTGTAGCACCGGGCCTGCGCTGCCTGCGCACGAGTCACGTGGTCTTTTAGGAGGGGCCTGATCTTTGTGAGTCGATCACGCATTTGCGCGACGTACTCCAATACATTAGAGGAGGGAAGGGCCTCAGCCTCCCAGCCCTCTTTTAAAATATCCAAAATGCCTCAGGGTTGTCGTCCATACAACAGCTCAAAAGGGGAGAAGCCCGTGGAGGCCTGAGGTACCTCCCGGTAGGCAAAAAGCACGAGTGGAAGGAGCTGATCCCAGTCTCTACCGTCCGCGCTGACTACTTTGCGAAGCATCTGTTTAAGCGTTTGGTTAAATCTTTCTACCAACCCGTCTGTTTGAGGGTGATAGACCGACGCTTTCAGGTGCTTTATTCGGAGTAATTTGGCTACCTCCCTGAACGTATCCGAGGTAAAGGGCGTTCCCTGGTCCGTGAGGACTTCTTTGGATATACCCACTCTGGAAAATAAATTTACTAGTTCCCGTGCAATGCTTTTAGTATTAGCGGAGCGCAAGGGAACCGCCTCTGGGTATCGGGTAGCGTAATCCACCATAACTAATATGTATTTATAGCCACGGTTTGAGGGCTCCAGGGGTCCTACTAGGTCGACCCCTATACGGTCAAAGGGGATGTCGATTAGGGGTATAGGGACAAGAGGAGCACGGTCCCGTCTGGGAATCTGGCGAGTCTGACATTCTGGGCAGGACTGACAGAATCGCCGGACCTCCTCATTAATCCCAGGCCAATAAAACCGGAGCTTGATCCTCTCCAAAGTCTTTTCGGTCCCGAGATGGGCACCAAGGAGGTGAGCGTGAGCCAATTCGCATACCTCCCGCCGGAAGGTACGCGGAACTAGCAGCAACTTCCGCACCTCGCCCTCATGGGTCGCCACCCGATACAACAGATCATTTTCCATAACAAAGAAAGGTTCGTGTGGTGTGGAACTGTCGGCTTGTGAGCTGTTAGGCCAAACCACCGCATTCCGGGCAAACCGCAGGGAATCATCGTTCCACTGCTCCCTTTTAAAGGAGGCCGGCGTGGATCTAAACTGGTGACCCAGACTATCGAGAGGGTCTTGTGGTCTGGTTCCTGGGATAGTTCCCTGGCTTGTTCCTTCCCCGGCGGAGTCTTTCGGGTCAGGGTCCGTCGCCGGGGAAATAACTCCCGAGGAGCCAGCGCCAGGCCGGTCTGCCCTAGTGCACGCCGTGGAGACCACGGGAGGGACGCCTTGCCCCCTCATAACCAGATCCAACGAGGCTACGGGAGCGGTCTGTGTTTTACCGCGGTTGGTTTTCGACCAGTCTTGTCCCAATATTACCGGATAGGGGGGTTCGGGCAACACAGCGACCATCAATTTAGTTAGGTCCCCCTTCCAGGTAATGTAACACTGTGCGGAACGATACGACTTGGTCCCCCCATGCACACAAGTGACTTGTAGGTGTCTTTTTAGCCATTGTTGCGGTACACATAACGGCGAGCGACAATGGTTATGTTGCTGCCGGAATCAAACAAAGCCACCACCGCGTACCCATTTAATAAAACCACTCCCGTGTTTGGACTCGCCAAGGGATGCAACGGGGTACAGTACCTCTCCGAAGTGGCCCAGGTGCAATCCATCGGCTCGGTGGCCATATTCAGGGGACAAGTTGGCAGCAGATGGCCGACCTCGCCGCACTTGTAACAGCGCGGCGAGAGCGGCTTTTCTTTGGGTCGAGTCGGCGCTTCCACAGCGCGTCGAGGGGGCTCGGGGGTGGCCGCCTGTCCCTGTCGGTTACCACGGGCAGACTTTTCTGACCCCCCAACTCGGAGGACCGCGAGCTGACGCTCGAGGACTTCGAGAAGGCCTGGCATATCCTTATAGGGGTGCCTCCGGACCTGCTGGGCGAGGGAACTGGGCATCGCGTTCACCAGGCCTTCACAGGCCACCTGCTCGACAACTTTCCGGGCCTGGGGACCTTCAGGCCGCAGCCAACGCCCCATTTTGCCCCAGAAGTCGAAGGCCTGTGCACGAGCAGGCTTTTCCGGGTCAAACTGCCAGCTCCTCCATTCTGTTGCCTGCTGGCCCGGAGTAATGTCGTAGCGGGCCAGGATCTCTGCCTTGAGGAGGTCGTAGTCCGCGGCCTCCTCCTCGGGAAGGTCATAATAAGCCCGCTGCGCGGGTCCCTTCAGGTAGGGCGCCAAGATGGACACCCACTCGGACCGCTGCCACTCGTTCCGGGTGGCCGTCCGTTCAAAGATCCCCAGATACGATTCTACGTCATCGCTCTCTGTCATAGGCACCAAAGGGGGAGGTTTTGGCTTTGGTGGATTTGTTCTCGCTCTCTCAGATTCTGCCAACTTGAGCTTCGTGGCCTCCAGCTCCCGGTTGGTGGCTTCTTGCGCTTGCTGCAGGGCGTGGAGTTGAGCGTTCATGCCCTGTAGCACGGTGTTGAGGTCCTGTCTCTCTGTCATTATGAGTACTTTATCCTGCCGGCTACGCCACTGTAAAAGATGAAGCAAAGCACAACATAAAGGTTTGGGGTTTTCTGGCCCCGTATATTGTAGACGCTCCACAATATCAAAAGAAACACGTTGGTCATAAATATAAACAAAACAGTTCATATACGCGACACCCAAAATGGTGTCCGCGGCCATTTTATAAGGGAGGAGCCGGAAGTGGAGGAATGCTGGGAAGGAGCCGTGAGGGAGGATGGGATTGCTGACGTCAGGACAAGATGGCGGAGGAAGGGCGGAAATAACCGTAGTGCGGCCAAAACCAGGCTTATGGTGGCGGAGCGTCTCTTTTCCTGGAAGAAAGTAAAGGGAGAAAATTAGTACCCCGCCATTCCCTGCCGGCGAATGTCTTTCCAGGTGTGTTCGGATCCGTCCGCGGTCTCCTACTCGCGCGTGCGTGACAACGTATATACTTTTATCTACACTCGTTTGAATGAAAGGCACCGTAAACAGGTCCAGTTCATATTTGACACACTCTTCGGACATTCTATGTACGAAAGTCATCTTCTCTTAAAAAATGTCTCTCTTCTTTTTGCTTGCTTTAGTCTTGGTCTTCTTCTGACGATGTTTAGAAAATGCTGTAAAAATAGTGAGCCTTGCCCTGGTGGTATCTTGCGTTTTGTCTTTCTCATTACCATCAAGCCCGCTCCCTCCTGCTTTTCTCGGACACCACCAGCCACACTTGATATAGCCCCAGTGATCACATCTTTTACAATATTTTTAGCAGCGGATTTGATATGTGGTTTTGCAATGTCAAAGCCTATTTTCAGGAGAGGTAAAGCTCTTCTAAACAACCCCCGAAATAAACCTCCAATACCCCCACCATACATTACAGGGGATCCAGAGAATCCTGGTAATCCGCTACCTGCTTGGGTCTGGTAATATTTAATGTAAGGTGTCGGGTCCTGGTAAGACCTCATTGTTTCAGTCGTGCATACAATGCCTGACGGGTCTGAAATGCATCTTCACTATCACCTTACCAAACTGAAATGGCATGTTTATGTTCTGTACTGTCTTTATTTCAATATTCAATGTGTTGAAATGATTCTTGCTCACTGGGGCATAAAGAGGTTTGTCGTATGAGATGGTAGTAATTTTATTCGCTTGATCCTCTATATGAACGCACCTCAAAAGGGGCACGTAGCTGTCTCCGACTCTCTGATGAGATACCATGTATCTGTATACGTACAACGTGTAAAAGCCAGCCCTGATGTCAGCGGGGAAAGAAGCCTTGTAAGTTAAGCCCCGAGTCTGATCAGGATGCTCTCCTAATATTTGACCCATCTGTCTTTTGAAGTGTATAGTTTCATCCTTTTCCCCGGTACTACGTAGACTCTTCTTTCCACCGCATTAAAGCTGAATTTCACAGGATTCTCAGAAGGGACAGTTCCCGCTGCAACATCTGTCAAAGTGGGTAGGCTTAAGGTTGCTGAATTCATAAAAGACAGTAGATCGCGAATACCTTCGCAATAACCGTGTGGAATGTGGTAATATTTTTTTACCCCTGGAGCCGAAACATAGAATTTGTTTTGTTCATTTGTCTATGGTATTCCACGTGTGTGGGTATTGAATTTCTGCTACATTATCTTTCCAAGAACCTTCTAATTCTATTGGTTTAGCAAGCTTTGTTGAAATTGGATATTGTGTTGCTAGGGAAAATGTCTGAGGAAGCATTGCTATGCAGAGTCACAAAAAAACTTCTCCGCTCCATTGTGTGCCGTTAGAGAATGATGAGCCGATTAGGAGCGTTCTGGATTTTATTGAACATCTTGGGCTTGGCTCCAGCTGTTAAATTTTTATGGCCACCCGAGCCATTTGACTAAAATGAGTCATTTTTTTATTCTTAACTTTCCTAGCCAGTATTTTTTCGATCCTGTAAACGTCTGTGGAATCAATTTTATTTTTTTACAATTCAGGGTCATAAAAGGATCCTATGATCTCTTCACCATCGTAATCTTTCAGTTTGTACACAGCCAGTGCCCTAGGTACAAATGCAGATACTGTAAAGATTTCATTTGAAAATGTTTGTTCATAACCTTTTGCAAAAGGATGTCTGGTTTTAGACACCCTAAGTGTAACTCTTACTTTTTACTTAAAAAACGGTGGACCCGGGGGATTGGCTACGTCAATAAGTTTTTGAAAACTTTCCAGGAATTTAAAATGTTTACATCAGAAGGAGCCTTTTTTATGCTTCGATAACTTTTGTTGTAAGAGTATACTAGATCTGCCAATTTATCGATGTAGGTTCTTGTATTATACACACTGAAATATTTCCACATTTTAAATTTTAGTTAAATCTCTCCACCACGGATGCCTTTAATTTATTTATTATTTATTCCGATCTTCTTTAGCAACTTTTGAAAATCTCGGTTGAAAAACTCTTTCCCCTTATCGGTCTCGAGCTTCTTTGGAGTTCTACCGGCGCTCAGAATGTCTTGGAAGGCTCTTGTCACTTCCTTACCCCTTTTGTTCTTCAGGGGCTGTACCCATGCATACTTAGAAAGTACATCGATACAGGTTAACAAATATTTATAACCCTGGTTATGCTCGGACAAATTTGTCATGTCCACTAAATCCATCTGCCATTGCGAGTCTATATCAGATACATAAACCTTATTTATCCTAAAATGCCTTCTAGCGGGTTTATGAATTGTATAAGAATATTGACCAGATAACCAATCCAACACCTGATGGTCATTACTTTTCTGACCCAAAACCTCAAGAGCTCTTTTCAAAGAGTCTTTTCCCCCAAAGCTGCCCGGATTTGCCGGGTTATAATGAACTTTTTTCATGTAACTCTCCATCATCGACGGTGAAAGAAAAATGTCAATGGTTTAAAAATCAAATAGTGCTGTATTGGGAATTTTCAAAAACAATATTCAAATTCAGAGATGTTTAACCAACCACTTCAAAACAGTATGATTAAAAACAGACAAAAACATGTTACATCACAGGTACATTCAGTTCAGACACTTCGTCTGATTTTTTCATGTCGTATTCCCCGTAAAACCCCAAAGGTACAGCAGACATATCAGGTACAGAAAAATGATGTTTAGAGAAAGCATCGGTAATTTCACGTATTTTTGAGTAAGAGTCATCGTCCAGGTTATGAACTTGTCCAATAGCCTCATTGATAGAATGTTCATTTTTCAGGTCATCGACAGCATTTTGGACAAATGCATGAATCTTGTAAAAAGGCAGAAAGATGTTGAAGCAACCCAGACTCTTTATGAAAAGGCTCGTGAGCCATGCTTTGCGGAAAACAGCCAGAACCTTTTGAAAGCGGCCAACCCAATAAACAGAGCCAGGCTCAAACAGACATGTATGCTGTTTCTGGCTGGGGTGATCTATTAATTACCCCTAACAAGTACTTTTTAGGTCCCGTTCAACTATTATATCCAGCAGAGCCGCAATCAAAGCCTTTCAAAATGTTTCACCCAGTGGTCCGTCAGGACCATACCCACATAATCAGCATCCTTGGGTGATATTTTCCAAGCGGCCAGAACCTTTAATAGTTCATCCACAGCCTCTTATTGCCGAATGGACTGAATGGCTATCTACTCAGCCCCTGTTAGGCTCCCCGGAACATCATTAGCAGGTACAAAAATGTCAGGTACTGTGCAGTTCTCCAGGAGACTGTCCGACCAATACATATCATCAGGGGCAGGTAACTGATGCTCAGGCCAATGGAAGGTCCAGCCAAGACGGCTGGTCTGGAGGCGAGCTGTTAGGAACAGAGTACCTGGAGTTGGAGACGATATCATCAGGCCAAAACAGGCAATCGGCAGGCGCAGTCTGTTCCGTACACCAACATGCCTAATCAGGAGCATAGCCGGAGAGGTGCTGGTTGTTACCCGACCAAAACATGTCGTTGGCTGTCAGCATCTGGTCTGGAGCAGAGTAGCTGGGTTGTAGGTTACCGCCGGCCATCATCATTTGGTCTGGAGCAGAGCAGGTGGCATTGGTTTGAGGGTTAGTCAGCCAAAACAGGTAGTCAGTGGTGGCTTTGTGTTCCACACTACCGTAGACCGGCTGTTCGGAACGTATCAAAGTGTGGAGGACTTCTGACATCTCAGAGTCTGAGAGAAAAGGGAGGATAGTTGGTTGAAGACATCTCAAGATCGCTTTAGATTAATGTAATCTATGAAAAAATACCTCTGTATTTATCTCCACTTACTTAGGGGTGGGTGTTTCCCAATTTTCTTCCTCATCCTCCGAGCATAAATTATTCAACATTCAAATCTCCACCTCTGAAAACAATGGCTCCAGTTTTACTTTAATTCTTTTCATTTGGTCAGACAATTTTCCCTGATGAATAGCCTCATCAATATTTGAAATAAGAGATTTAAAAAAAGTCCAGTTTTTTATAGAAAAATGAATTTCACTCACTTGTTCCTTTATCTCAATTTCTTTATACTCAGCCCCCTCTTCGTTACTGTCCTCTTTATATTCAGGAAGGATAAGCTCCTTCTTGGAAACCACCTCCGTGAGATGTCCCTGAGCATTTCTTTTTACTTCTACCTGGCTCAAAGCACAATTAGAATTGTATCAAGCTGAGCTGAATCAAGGGTCCCATAACTCAAGCATTCTGGAAACCCTGTTTGTTCTAATTTTCTTAGGAGCATTTACAAGACCGTCCATTATATCTGCTTTTGTTTGTCATGGCGTTTTCACTAAATGACTAGAGTTTTATACAAGAGCTCTTTTGTCTCCTGCCGCAGCCAGGTGGAGTGACACACCTCTCCCCTAACCCTATAGGCGGTTAGAGAGAAAAAAGGCATACCTCATGGGTATGGGAATTGTTAATGGGGCATGATAAGGGCTCGGTTTACAAAAGCATCTCCTTAAAAAGAGGGGTTTAGAGATTATCAATTATGACAGTGGTCCAAACCCTTAACACCCTTCCCACACCCATAGGGGCGGGGACATTTTATAAATCATATTTTCATAAATTATAGTTTCATATTTTCATATTTTTGGGATGGGGCTTAAAGTCATAAATCATATTTTGGGAGTGGGGCTTAAGGTCATCAATCATCCCTTTGACAGTTCCTTTAGGGTGGGTCTTAAGGTTATCAATCATCCGTTTCACAGTTTCTTTCTGATAGTACTACTGGTGTGCAATGGATGAGAAAGAAGATTTTTGGAGTGAGTTGGATGAAGTGGTGAAAGGTGTACCTAAGGGACTGAAAGTGGTGATTGAAGCAGATTTCAATGGACATGTTGGTGAAGAGAAAAGAGGAGACGAGGATGTGATGGTGTATAGTGTATAGTGGTGTATAGTGTGTATGGTGTCAAGGAGAGGAATGAAGAAGGTCAGAGGATTTTGGATTTTGCCAAAAGGATTGACATGGCTGTGGTGAATACGTATTTTAAGAAGAGGGAGGAACATAGAATTATATACAAGAGTGGAGGAAGATGCACATAGGTAGATTATATCCTATGCAGAAGAGTCAATATGAAAGAGATTGAAGACTGTAAAGTGGTGGCAGGGGAAAGTGTTAAGCAGCATAGGATGGTGGTCTGTAGGATGGCACTGGAGATCAAGAAGAGGAAGAGAGTGAGGGCAGAGCCAAGGATCAAATGGTGGAGGTTGAAAAAGGAAGACTGCAAGGTTGAGTTTAGGAAGGAGGTGAGACAGGCACTGGGTGGCAGTAAAGAGTTACCAGACAGCTGGGAAACTACAGCAGATGTAGTAAGGGTGACAGCAAGAAGGGTGCTTGGTGTGACATCTGGACAGAGGAAGGAGGAAAAGGAAACCTGGTGGTGGAATGGGGAAGTACAGGAGAGTATACAGAGGAAGAGGATGGCAAAGAAGAAGTGGTATAGTCAGAGAAATGCAGAAAGTAGACAAGAGTACAAGGAGATAAGGCACACAGTGAAGAGAGAGGTGGCAAAGGCTAAAGAAAAGGTGTATGATGAGTTGTATGAGAGGTTGGACACTCAGGAGGGAGAAAAGGACCTGTACCAATTGGTTAGACAGAGGGACCGAGCTGGGAAAGATGTGCAGCAAGTTAAGGTAATAAAGGATAAAGATGGAAATGTACTCACAAGCAAGGAGAGTGTGTGGAGCAGATGGAAAGAATACTTTGATAGCCTGATGAATGAAGAGAATGAGAGAGAGTAGAGGTTGGATGATGTGGAGATAGTGAATCAGTAAGTGCAACGGATTAGCAAGGGGGACGTAAGGACAGCTATGAATTGGATGAACAATGGAAAAGCCATTGGTCAAGATGACATACCTGTGGAAGCATGAAGGTGTTTAGGAGAGATGGCAGTGGAGTTTTTAAACAGATTATTTAATGGAATCTTAGAAGGTGAGAGGATGCCTGAGGAGAGGAGAAGAAGTTTACTGTTGCTGATATTTAAGAACAAGGGTGATGTTCAGGACAGTAGTAACTACAGGGGGATAAAACTGATGAACCACAGCATGAAGTTACAGGAAAGAGTAGTGGAAGCTAGGTTAAGAACTTAAATCCACAAACTGCTGAAAAATGATGGTGGGATAATTGATCAGGTACATTTTTGTTTTATTCACAAACGGGTACAAACTAGTGAAATCATAATAGTGAAACTGCTCACTGCCCCCGGCCTTGTGGTACAACAACAAGTCCCTCGGATTTATACGTTGAGGAAAATCGCAATGTTTTAAGAAAGTTTGTAGCCTGAGGTCATGTTTCTTCATCGTCTCCCACTCATGCTCCCAGATCACACGCACATCTAGATAAAATTTTGTCCGAAGTATTTCCAATTTTCACATAAACTTTTGGTACATAACCGCACAAGTCATGACGGTTAAAGGATGGGTACTGTTTAAATCATAGCATTCTGGACAGCCGTGGTAAAAGTAGCCATTAAATTCAAAGGCGGTCGGAATACCTTTAACTCTGGCATAGAAGTCAAGAAAAAAGGAACCCTTCTTTACTTCCCCAAGGTTTACAGCGTGCGGAATGTTCAACTTTTCTGTTTCACAGAGATACAATAATCTTTGAATAGATGCATTCGAATAATTTTTCTGACTACTAATGTAATGGTCAGAAGGAATTATACCGATAGATTTTGGAGGCATACAGTTTTGCCTGTACAAGGCCATACATAGAGAGGCCAGGGTCATGCATTGAAACAGGCCAATATTGCCAATTTTGATGACCTCGTCTCTAAATTTGATGCATGCAAGAATTTCAACATCATTTTTACAATAAAAAGCCATCTTCTCTTTAAAATTAAAAACACCATGTTTAGCACTCTCAAGCCAGGTAAAAAAATTCTTCTTTTTCTTTTGTCATCATGCTCTGGACGCCGTAGCATTCAGGCTCAGGATAGGGTCCGATATAATCCGATATAATCCTGGTTTCCAGCTTTATTGAAGAAATGGGGGAAATACCCTTTTTCTGCTTCATACCCCATGGCTTTAGGCATGACATTCAATTTCATTGTTAAAAAATGCAAATAATCTATAAAACGTAATTGATAACCTTCATCTGTGAAACACATCAACCTATTTCCTTGAGTAACACGAGGGTTCGCTCTGTTTTCAATCAAATACTTCAATTAAAAAGTACCCATCGTAACCTTTTGAATTGTGAGCTATGAAGGTATAGCCTTGATACTTGGGACGATGGTATCTGGCAAAGAACTGGTGTACACAATTTTCACCCGCTCAGAACCAGGATTTCCCCCTCAAGGACTTACAGTATACATAGTCCCGAATGTGCACACCCGTTTCTTGCTCAACCGATCCAGTATGGAAATTTGTATTGTTGTCCGCATATTGATGTGGCAAAATTTTACACCGGATGCCCTTCCTGACGTAGCCCTCCCCATTTATCTGGGCTTGGGACCGGCACAAAAAAAAGCACACTGGTTTGTGCATCTGCTGCAGCTGGGTTCGTGCATCCCCTGTGGTTGGGTTGAAGTCTTACTTTGGTACCATGTAAAATATGGAAACTGTAATAAGAAATAAATTAGAAATGTACCTATATGAAAATAATACACTAAATAATAGTCAGCATAAATTTTTGAGTGGAACAGATGACAAAAACTAAGCCAACAGCATAATTTAATTATACTCCAAAAAAGGATTTGAAACAGTCCCATATCAAATATTAATTATAAAACTAGAAGCTGTATGCATCAGAGATCATCTTCCAAACTGGATCTAAAAGTTGGTTAACTGGCAGAAGACAATGAGTACAGATTTTAATCTGTGTGTTGCTTTCCAAAGAGAAAAAACAGAACTAAATCAAATCCACTAGTGTAGTGGTGCCATTGTAACATTTATTAGAAGTCCATGCATGTGTGTATTTTTTGAAGATGCTTATTCAAATTCAGGATTGAGGATAGCAAAAGCCTATTCTGTCAACTTTAAAAGCAAAGAAGGAACAAGTCCTGATGCACAGCAGTGCAGTGGGTAGTGCTGCTGCCTCACAGTTAGGAGACCCAGGCTCGCTTCCTGGGTCCTCCCTGCATGGAGTTTGCATGTTCTCCCCGTGTCTGCATGGGTTTCCTCTGGGTACTCTGGTTTCCTCCCACAGTCCAAAGACATGCAGGTTAGGTGCATCGGTGATTCTTAATTGTCCCTAGTGTGTGTGTGTGTGTGCACACCCTGCAGTGGGCCCTTCCAGGGGTTTGTTTCCTGCCTTGCACCCTGTATTGGCTGGGATTGGCTCCAGCAGACCTCTGTGACCCTGTAGTTAGGATATAGCGGGTTGGATTATGGATGGATGGAACAAGTCCTAGGTGGAAGTCCAATCCAAACTAAATATAAGTACAACTTATTTTAAAATAAATATGCAGTCATTATTGAAAGTAATATGGATAAAATATTTAGATTATAAACAGGAAGCAAAAAGGAACAGTGGCTAATGATGCACTCTCATTCCATGCCTTGATCTGCTTGTGTGGAGTTTGCTCATTTGCCCAGTTTCTGTATGAGATTTTCTTCAAGTATGCCATTTCTAGCCTACATGTGCTTGCGAATTTGATTGCCAACTTTAATTGGACCTGGGCACCAGAGTAGATGAGTGAGACCTGAGGTGATCAGACATGCCATGCAAAGTTAGTTCCTGCCTTGTGCTTAATGCTGCTGGGACAAGATGCAGTCTCTGCATCCCTGAATTGGATTAACTGTGTTTGAAAATAAATTGATTAATGGGAGGAATTTCAATAGATGTTTCTTTATAAATTTTTTATAATTACTAAGTAATATTTACCTAAGCCACAAAACCTAAACACAGAGTATTTTGAAGAACACATTTCAAGTTCTTTCTAATTCACAAAATGCAGTTTTTCACACTTTACCTGATTTATTTTTCCACAGAAGTACCCGACATCTTACTATGACTACTATAGGATAATGAACTCAACCCATCCAGCATGATGAAGAGGTGTCTGTTCCAGGTATAAGTAGCCAAATCAAGTCCATCGTGAATATGTTTTCTGTTGTGCTCCTTTATATTTTAACTAACTATATTAAAGTAATGTTCAATGGAGTGTTTTTTAAAACACCATATATTCCATGGGAACTCTCACTGTGTTTTATTTTTTCATATGGTTTTTAATGATGTGTTAGAAATGAATGTTTCAACCTTTATGCACATCTAGCTTGAGACTATTCAAATTATGTCAGTGTCACTTTGCCATTTTATAATGACAATTGAGATTGCTACAAATTTTAACACTTCTCTGACTCTGGCTCTAAAACGTTACATTGCAAACTTCAGACCACTGCATCACTCCAACATCTGCTGTCTCCACAGAACAAACATCACCCTTAATATAATATGGCTGATAAGGTTTGTTTCTCTAATATCAGATATTATAATTTTCTTTAATATAGTGCCTTTGAGCTTCCTTAGCACCAAAATCTTATGTAGCAGTGACAGTTTTCTTCAAACTTATTCTCAGGCTCCTAAAAGTAATTACATGAACATTTCACTTTTTGCAGTTGCTTCGCTCACAATATCTTACTCATACATTAATATTGTCAGCCTGTCCTTCTGAGAAATCTTCTGCAAAGAAGGCCGACAGTACAATTCTGTAAAATCAAGGTGCAGGTGAAGTACAATATTGTACATTTATAATAATAATTGTTTTCACATCTTTTGAGTCCTCTAATTTAAGTAGTGAGGGAGAAAAGCTTCAAAAAATACCTAAAAGGAATGTGAAAATGAATGAAAAAAAAAGTAGAATTTTGAACTGAATCAGGTTTAAAAAAAAAAGTTATAATTTAGAAAACGTCTCTTCAATCTAATATAGTGATACTTTTCTTAGCAATATCTTATGGTCATTCAAAAGTTATTTATGTCTTACATTCACTTTAAAATAGTAATTAAATGTACAGAAAATAAATATGGGGAAATCTTCCTAAAAATGTTTAATTATTCTATTTTTTGAATGATACTTCTGCCTAGTACTGTGACAACAGTATTGTTCACAAGTATTAATCAAAAAAGTTATTGTTGGTTTCAGAAAGAACAAAGGCAATCATGCTCCACTCTACATAAAGAGCTCCCCTGTGCAGAAAAATAGCAACTTCAGGTTCCTGGGTGTCCACATCACTGACTTCCTTTCATGGTCTGTCAACAACACCTGCAGAAAAAGGCTCAGCAAAGGCTGTTTTTCCTGACAAGGCTAAAGAGCTTTGTGGAGAGATCCAAAACACTAATGAATTCTTATCAGTGCACTATTGCAAGTATCCTGATCTGATGCATCATGGTGTGGTTTGGTAACCTCACTTTCTAGGATCACAAACTCCTCCAAAGGACTGCCCAAATATTGCTAAAATAACTTTCCACAGCTTCATACCATCTGCTCAATCAAATGTTTGAGGAAAGATGAATGCATCATTTCTAATGACAGCCACACAGGTCATCTCCAATTTTCATTTTTGCCCATTGAAAAGTGCTACTAGAGTCTCACCACTCACTCTACCTGCTTCAGGGACAGCTTCATCCTCCAGGTCATAAGGTCTCTGAACTCCCACTGAACTAATCCTACCTGCCCTGCTCTGTGTACAGTACCCACCTGCTGCTGTATGTGAAAATGTACTGTATGTTATATCGTTTTCTCACACTTATTTATTCATCTATCTTATACTGCATTTATTTATTTTATTGTATTTATTTATGCATCACTGCATCTGTGGTACACAAATTTCATTATACTCTTGCAGTATATGTGGCAATAAAGATCTCTAGTCTAAAATCTAATCTAATTTTATATGGAATGAATTTAATTAAAAAATCTAAATTTGATGCAAGGCCTCCACAAGTTTCCTGAAACTGAACTGAATAGAAAAGAGCACTTACTGTGGGGTATACTGTATAACATGAAATGCTGGGAGATATGCATAATTATGCATAATTTATATTCCCTTCCACAATGTTTAAAATGTTGAACCCCAGGAACATGACGTTCTTTTCTCCTTCCTTCCCAAAAACCCTGTCTGACAACAGATACCCCCACTGTCTATTTGATTAGTCCATTTTACCATTCTGTGTACAGCCATCTGCTTTATAGGCAAGATAATTGTTTAACTTCATGTACTCAATGTTGTGAATCTAATCTAATGATTTGACTATATTACTGCCCTGATTCTGCCCAATCATGGTGCTTGTGGGTTTCATGACTTGGCAGTTAACTAAGAAAGGTGACCTAATGTGACTGAGAAGTTGGGCTAAACACTGAAAAGTCAAGCGCATGCTCTAATTTTATTACATTTGTTCACACAATAAAAATAATATAAGAAATTAACCTAAGGACTTTATCTCTGCAGATGATTATTTTATCTATAAAATAAGTATATATTTATCAATAATAATCACAAAGATAATAAGTGGGCATTTGTTTAGGCTTTCTTTATGAAATTATCCATGTGAAAAATAAATCAAATAATTTAGTCACTGATCAGTCAGAAGTAACATTTATTGATGGACACACAGATGCATGTTCAGATTGCGTGTCAAGATGTGCACCCCTGTCCTTTACAAAGAAAACCTTTTATGAGTTGTCTCATATTGACACATATGTCAGACAACCTTCATCTTGTGCCATTTGTTGGAACAAACAATAATTAAACAAAAAGCTAAATTAAAAATAAGTCAAGCACCTCACACCTATTGTCAGTTCTATTGTCTTATTTTTCAAAATAAGCTTGTTGGCAGCTTAAGAAAGACATTCTCCTTTGGTACATCAAACCATGTACCCAATTATTATTTAAAACTCTTAAGAAAACATTATGTGTTACATAGTTACACTTCACTGCATTATTTGCCACAAGTAAATATGCAAAGTAAATCAAAATATGAACTAAATAAATATGAGGTAAGTAATAATGAATCAAGTAAATATAAATGAGAAGATATGAGTTGAGACTGGTGTATGTTCAGCATAACAAATTAACCCTCGGTAAACCTCTTAGTACTTAACCTTCAAGATTCTAATACCCGAGATTGTGGTAAGTGCTGCAGTTTCTCAGCTTTACTTTTTTATGTATGGGGTTTGCACAATCTCCCTGTATCTTCATGTGTTTTGCTTGACAACTTTCAAGTCTGACCAAGTTTGAAAAATATGAAGGTTATGCATCTTCACATAAATGACTAATGTCCTATGCAGAGTTAACTTCCATGCTTTATGGTTAATACTACCAGAGTACACAAGATCATCTGAAATAGAAGAGGCAGGTTTTACAAAAATTACCTACTTACACAACTATTAAGTGGAAAATAATAATCATCCAATGATGTGAATGATTTTAGTAATGTTTATGAATATTTATTAAATATGAGTGAGAAAAAATGATTTTAACATACCCTCTCCTGATTCTCATAAGTGCTGCTCAAGTGGATGTTAAAAGACAAATCCTAAGTAGGTCTCTACAAAGTTCTAAGCCACTTCTACTATTTCTAAGTAATATAGACATAATAAATAATAAATAAGTGTCATAATAAATATATTGAGAAGCCAACCTTTGGATTTTTTGGCAACAACCAGGACCTGATAAGGGGAAGGAATGTTGAAGCCATGAGAAATCCTGGTGGGAATAAAAAAAGAAGGCAATATTTGAAAGGTGCACTAACAAGTCTCTGACCGCAGCAGAGACATTTGTGGGGCCCTGTACATTGTGAAGGAGAGCCCTGCAAACAAGTGATCTCGGGTGAGCTCCATCTCTTCTGTTTAATGATAAGAACTGGAAAGGCAAAATAATTGGATTGTGGAATTTTGGCCATCTGGCTCTCAGTGGTTTAAAGACTTACTAATTTGGAACAAATTCCATATAAGCTTAGAGAGAATGTTTTGTATCATGAGTGATACGATGGGTTTTATGTTATAATTGTTTGGTTTTTTTTGTTTGTTTGTTTTTTTCCTTTCCAGTACACATGACCTGGCAAATTTTGATGTGTTGCATATATAATGTGGGTAAATACAAAATAAGTAAAACTTAATTATTTTGACCACTTATACTTTTAGGTCATTATTAAGGAGCTACTTCATACAAAAGTATTTACTTAATGTTTACAGTTCTCTGCTCATTACTTTGTAAAACTACTTCCAAATCCCTGCCTCAATTTCACTTTAGTCCAGTGGTCTTTTCCCTTCTCTCTTCCTTTCTCTACTGAAATACTATAATCTCTCATATTAGGGACTGCTCCAAGAAGATAAACTACCAGCACACCCAACTTAAAATGGTTCATAGACTTTAACCTAATTCCAATTGATAGGCATCACCGCTGACATACTGCTCCATTTGCTTCTCACTGGTATACCTGACACTTTTTTCCACATGTTCTGGCTACATCACTTTTTTTTTGTTGTTTCTTTGTTTTTTTCCCTTCTTCCACATGTCATTCTATATCTTCAAGTTCTTCAAATATTTTCTATTGATTCAAACCTTCCTTCTCTGATATCTCTTTAAAGAACCTGTTAACTGTAACCAACATAAATTACTCTGTCTCAGTACTCTCATCACCAAACTACATCTTTCCAATAATAATAATAATAATAATAATAATAATAATGATGATAATTTTATTTATATTCCATCTTCCCCATTTTCAAAGTGCTACACAGAAATTCAAAATAAACAACAGGGCATAAACAATTTTAGATGCAAAAAATATCTGCATACAAGATTTGACTTAAAATAAGAGACAATAAACTAGAGTAAAAATACAACAGTACAACCTTGAACAAACAGCATCATTTGTGATACAAATGAAAATCATCTGAAGCACCTGGCCTGAGAAGGTTAACTGAAAGAGGGGTTAGAATATTAGGTACGTTTAATGGTTTTCTGAACAAAACATTGTTTTATAAGGTGTTTTTTAAAAGATTGATTTGAGTTAGCTGATCTGATTAATTAGTGCAGTCATTCAAACGTTTGGCTGTAATAGAGCTGAAGGCTCCGCCATCCATAGAGCACAGGTTTTTTTGGGCTGAACTAGATTGCCAGAATCAGTGGACCTTGATGGGTCGAGAGGAGCACATTGATGAAGGAAGTTACTGATGTAGTCCAGTCCAAAGCCATTTATAATAAAGCTTTATAGGTATTTTAACAGAATTTTATATTCAGTCCTATAAAAGATAGGAGCCTGTGAAGGAAGAGTAGTATGGAAATTATGTTCTGGGTGTTGCCGGTCTCTGTAAGGACTCACGCAGCAGAGTTTTGAACCAATTGGAGCTGTGATAACAGATTAGAAGGGACACCTGCCAGTAGGAAGGGAGTAGTAGTTGTAGTACCAGGTATAAAAGAGCATGAACAGGTTTCTCTGAATTAGAAAAAGAGTGGAATAAGTGACCATAGGATATGTTACAGATAAGGAAGTAAGAAGGTTTCTTAATTTGAATTGTATGGGTAGAAAAAGAAAGGGAAGAATCAAAAAATGACACTAAGATTCCTAGGAGAAGAAGCTCTGATGACATAATCATCAACAGTGATTGAAAAGAAGCTCATCTTCTTTAGCTTTAGTGCAAATTAGCATGACTTCACTTTTTGTCTGTTTAGCTTGACACAGTTATGCTGAATCAAGGTTTTAATTGTACTGTGAAAAAGTGTGAGGTGAAAAAAAAGCTCTGATTAAGTTTCTCTTTTAATTTTTTTTATTTCTTTTTGAAATACATCTCAGTATCATCCAGACTAGTCGAAAGCTACCCAAATATGGGCAAGGGGAAGCATGTTACAGTAGAAACAGATCAGAATAGGTCGGAGAAAAGAACTTGTGTGACTGGTGCTGAGCTTGACATACTGGAAACCCTAGAGTTTCTAACTATTATTCTGTGGAAGCCCCTACAGTTTGTTACTGACAACAACTAGTCTACAGTTCAAATCACCTCAAATTGTCTGTGTCACAGATTAACAGGGCACCTAGAAAATCAAATAAAAACTAGACTACTTTAGCTCAGTTATTCAAATTTGCTGTCTTTCTTTTAACCTAACGCTGCAGTGTGACAGTTCTGAACTTTTCCATCCCTTCTTCCCTTCAGAGGAATGAATGTTTATGTACAGTAACTACCCCTGGCACAGGCAGGGGTAGAGCTGGCAAGGTTGGGATGGGATGGGTTGTTTTACATTTATCATTGTGCTTCTTCCTGTATCTTCTGCTAGTTTGTATTTTTGGTTTAAAAAATAGTCATAAAAAAGGCTAATATATTGTTATTATATTACAAGTAATCAAGTAATCCTTAGGATATCTAGTTTTTGTCTCCATATTACGACAACATTATGGCATTAGAGAAACATTAAGATAGAAACGTCAAGATCAGCCTCAGGAAAATAATGACAAGTCTGACATATCAAAACCCATTTAGTAAATAATGATGTGGCTAGTGTGAGTTTTAACATTAATTCTTCAATAAATGGTATGGCTACAGTTGGAATCTGGTAAGCAGTTTCTATGACCTAATAATATTGTTAAAAGTGGCACCAAAAATTAAATGAAATGTTTATATTACCTCCTATTTCAATATAAACTGTTTTCCTGAGCTGTTCTCATAGTTTAACAAAGCCAGGTGAGCACATCAATTTAAGTAATCTTAACAGTCTGCATGGCACTTAGTGAAAATACAGTCACACCTGCTGTGCTTCTACTAATCTCAAGATGAGATGACAACATTAATACTAAGTATGATAACATCAGATTTGCATGATTAAAATATGTATTAACAGAATATAAAAGCACAATAGTCGTTATTTATTTCATTTAGTTAAAAATAAAAATATGATACCTGTTAAATTAACTTCATGTCTTACCCATAATGTAGATGAAGTTGGGTATAGAGCTGGTAGGAGCTGCCAACAGTCTAAAATAATTATTAGTAGATACAAAGCTATTGGATATGTTCAGCTTTATCTAGTCACAAGAATAATGTAGATTTTTTTTCTAAAAATAAAATACTTCTGCTAATGCTATGATCATTAAAAATCCATTCATCTATTAATTTTCTGAACATGCTTATTCACTTTCAGAGTGAACAGTAGCTAAAGCCAATCCTGACAGCATTAAAGGGGAACAGTTTGATTTTCTGTCTCTTAATAGCTTTGAAAAAAACATGATGTGAAACAATGCAGCCATTGTTCTTTAAATTCTCAGAAAAGAGATGGTCAGTGACATCACTGGTCTAGTATTGCACTGGAGAAAGAATTCAAATCTGCATTCTTCCCCCAGATAAGTGCTAGACCAGTTCTGTGATGGCTATACAAGTCCAATTCCTGTAATAATTTGTTGCATTAATATAGTGCTTTTCTCACTACTCAAAGCACTCAGCATTCTTAGTACCAGCGCTGTACCATGCTTAGTGCTTTAATAAGATGTTGTCTCTGCGACCATGAATTGAATGGAAGTGTGTTTAATTACAAATGGATGGCTGGAAGAAATTTCAATAGTTGTCGCATTATTTTTGTATGCTTTTTTGGGTGGTATTCAATTAAGCCATGAATCTTTATTATTATTTCACAATTTTATTCAACTTGCTGTCTCTGTTTCTCTGGGTCAAATTTTGCAATCAGTTTTTAGCCACTTTTACCGAACTGATTTGCTACAAACGTTGCATGCATGCTTATCTCCAGTGACAATACAGTATTTCATCAGTTTTGACCCAGGACCTGTGTGTTAATGATTTCAAATTTAAATTTCTCATTTTCTTATATTATACTTTTAGTGAATACACATATAGAGTCATATGAAAAAGTATGGGAACCCCTCTTAATTCTTTGGATTTTTGTTTATCATGGGTTAAGCTTTCAAAGTAGCAACTTCCTTTTAATATATGACATGCCTTATGGAAACAGTAGTACAGTATTTCAGCAGTAACATTAAGTTTATTGGATTAACAGAAAATATGCAATATGCATCATACGAAAATTAGATGGGTGCATAAATTACTTCAATACTTAGTTGAGCCTTATTTTACAAATATAACAGCCTCTAGATGCCTCCTATAGCCTTTGATGAGTGTCTGGATTCTGAATGGAGGTATTTTTGACCATTCTTCCATACAAAATTTCTCCAGTTCAGTTAAATTTGATGGCTGCCAAGCATGGGCAGCCTGCTTCAAATCATCCCATAGATTTTTGATGATATTCAAGTCAGGGGACTATGACAACCAATCCAGAACATTGTACTGCTCCCGCTGCATGAATGCCTTTGTAGATTTCAAACTGTGTTTTGGGTCATTGTCTTGTTGGAATATCCAACCCCTGCATAACTTTAACTTTCTGACTGATGCTTGAACATTATCCTGAAGAAATTGTTGATATTGGGTTGAATTCATTTGACCCTCGACTTTAACAAGGGCCCTTGTTTCCTGAAGAAGCATTAGCTCTCTTGGAAATGTGTTCTTTTAAAATTGTGGCATATTAAATAATTAAACAATATCATAATAT
>JANRMT010062856.1:36177228-36193108 GCA_026402145.1 Polypterus bichir lapradei
ACAGTATTGTCCAGATATAGTGACATAAATAAAAATGTAGTATTACAGCCCTAGTCCCTGAACTGGCCACACAGCCCCACAGCATGATGGAACCTCCACCAAATTTGACAGTAAGTAGCAGGTGTTCTTCTTCCGCCATACAAAGGGCTTTTTGTTATGACCAAATAACTCAATTTTGTCTCATCAGTCCAAAGCACTTTGTTCAAAAATGAATCTGGCTTGTATAAATGAGCATTTGTATACAACAAGCAACTCTGTTTGTGGCTTGAGTGCAGAAAGGTCTTCTTTATCATCACCCTAACATACAGATGTTCTTTGTGCAAATTGCGTTGAATTACAACTGTGCCTGTGGCCTTCCATTTCCTGATTACATTCCTTACAGTTGAAACTGACAGTTTAAACCTCTGAGATAGCTTTTTGTTGCCTATCCATAAACCATGATACTGAACAATCTTTGTTTTTAGATCTTTTGAAAGTTGCTTTGAGGATCCAATGCTGTCACTCTTCAGAAGAGAGTCAAAGGAAAGCACAACTTGCAATTGACCACCTTAAATACCTTTTCTCATGATTGGACACACCTGTCTATGACGTTCAAGGCTTAATGAGCTAATCCAACCAATTTGGTGTTGGAAGTAATCAGTATTGAGCAGTTACATGCATTCAAATCAGCAAAATTACAAGAGTACCCAAATTTTTGCATAGCCAGTTTTTCACATTTGATTTAATTTCTTACAACTAAATACTGCTTTACTAAAAATCTTTGTTCGGAAAACACCCCAGTACTCAGATGTTCCTAGAAAATGAAAGACATACCACTGTTATCTTTTTTGTTGAAAGTAGAATAAATTATTATGCAGGCAGAGAGGGGTACCCAAACTTTTTCATATGACTGTATATAGTGCTTTTAGCCATCCCACACACATATATGTGAATTAGCGGTGCTGGTCAAGTGGTTAGCGTGTTGGACAAACGGTTCAAGACCAATGTAAACAAGTGAATTAAAAAAAAGTAATTTTAATTGATATTGATACTTTATCAAATTACTTTAATATAACAATTAGAACACTCTAGACGAGAACAGGCCATTCAGCCCAACAAACCTCGCCAGTACTATCCACTTATTTCCTCCAAGAAAACATCAAGTTGAGTTTTGAAAATCCCTAACATCTTACTGTCTACCACACTACTTGGTAGCTTCTTCCAAGTGTCTATCGTTCTTTGTGTAAAGAAAAACTTCCTAATGTTTGTGCGAAATTTACCCTTAACAAGTTTCCAACTGTGTCCCCGTGTTCTTGATGAACTCATTTTAAAATAACAGTCTTGATCCACTGTAGTAATTCCCTTCATAATTTTAAACACTTCAGTCATGTCACCTCTTAATCTTCTTTTGCTTAAACTGTATAGGCTCAGCTCTTTTAATCTTTCTTCATAATTCAACCCCTGTAGCCCTGGAATCAGCCTAGTCGCTCTTCTCTGGACCTTTTCTAGTGCTGCTATGTCCTTTTTGTAGCCTGGAGACCAAAACTGCATACAGTACTCAAGATGAGGCCTCACCAGTGCATTATAAAGGTTAAGCATAACCTCCTTGGACTTGTACTCCACACATCGTGCTATATATCCTAACATTCTCTTAGCCTTCTTAATGGCTTCTGAACACTGTCGGGAAGTTGATAGCGTAGAGTCCACTATGACTCCTAAATCCTTCTCATAAGGTGTACTCTCGATTTTCCGACCGCCCATTGTGTATTGCAATTGACAACCTTAAATACCTTTTCTCATGATTGGAGTGGGCACAGCACTCCAATTGGAATTAAGCAGCATTGGTCAAGTGGTTAGCATGTAGGACGTTCAATCAAATGGTTGAAGGTTCCAATGTAGACAAATTAATTGAAAACAAAATTGATTAATTGATGCTGAAGTTTTGTCAAATTACTTTAATATGACAATTAAGCAGCATTGGTCAAGTGGGTAGCGTGCTGTATGCTCAATCATATGGTAGAAGGTTTGAGACCAATGTACACAAACTCATTTTTTTTTAATTTTACCAATTTTTCATCAATTATATACAAATTTTGTGAAATACAGTTTTCAGTGATTTGGTGGTATTGGCTCATTGGATAAAGTGTTGGGCTTTTCTAAGAAAGATTATCCAATAGACATGCACATTTCCAGTACTTCACTCATGTAAAGTTTCACCGTGGTTAGGATTTACTGAAATGAGATATAAACATGAATAAATGTTGCATTTCACTTTAAGATCATAGGTTCAATTTCACTCTGTCACTAATGTCATTTCTGCCAAATTACCTTCCCACCTAAGTCAAGGTTTTTGTAGTGTGCCTAGGACTACATGACATTAGGGTAGTTAAAAATATATTAAAAAAAGAGATTTTTAAGTGACAAGACTTTATTCAAAAATGCACTACAAGTAAATAATACATTTTTCTTATAGTTTTCCAATTGTTAGTCCAGCATGATAATGTGATATTTCACAAAGCACGTTTCCACAAACACAACAGTGTTTAAACCAAAGGCCTGCACAATACTCTGATCACAAACTATTGGAGCACCTTTGAAGTGAGATGGAATTAGGAAATTGCAGCAAAAATGTGTGTCCAAAAAGTGCAATGCCCTTGAGTCAATTTAAACCTAAGGAATGCTTTCAGAATCTTACTGAAATCAGGTATCCAGGAATTCCAGCTGTTCTGGGGGGACAAATAGTCTAACCCAGAATTTGATTGGTGAACCTGATGTATCAAAGGCTAACATGGAGAGCATTCACTGTTTGCCTTAATGACTATAGGACAATGGGTTTCAGAGATATGGAATATGAAGGAATAGAACTTAAATATGAAGGAATAGGACTTCAATGTAGTGGCCTGGTACATTGTGGAGACATACAGTACTTAGGATTTATCTTCTAACATAGACCTACCTGTACAACATTCCTTGGTATTAAGATAAGGTATTCTATATAAAATGTTTAATTATTGAAAAATGTAGAATTTTAAATTTGATTGAACAACCATTTCTGTATGGAATATTTTACTACAGAATTGAATTTCTTTCTAGCATAATTTTTACGTTTTTCTGCAGTGTCTGTGTATGTAGTACTGTTTGTGGATGCATGCTTCAGTAACAGTGAGTCTAACAACAAATACATTTTAACTGTACTGTAAGATATAGTGATAATATAATTGAATTAAATAATAACAGTCATTATATTGGGTTGATGCTTACTTTGTTGTTTGTTTCATAATAAGTTTTGTTAAGTGTGTTTATCTTTGACTTCCTTTTCAGTTATTTTCTTTGTATATATTATGGACACCAGCTTCACAAACCCCTGACACACACAGGCTCTGGAAACAAGTACTGCAAATGAAGATATTTATTTTGTGGGAAACTCTACAGTAAGTGCCTCCCACAACACACCAAAACACAACCACAGTTACAAAGCACAGCACTGTCTTTGTCATTCTTCTTCTTCTGTCCGTCTTGGTCGCTATCTCCTCTGCTCCTCCTAGCAAACTTTGTCTCCTTGCTTCTGGCTCCTTGAGCAGTGGCAGACAGTTCCTTTTATGAGAAACCTGGGAGTACTTCTGGTGTCCCATAATCATGGCCTGGGAACATTTTCAGGTTATCCTGGAGCCTGACAAGTTAGGGTTCAAAAGTTCACACAGTAGAGTGAGTGTAACAACTCCCATTTGTCAGGGTTAATGTGGAGATTCATATCCTTCATCTTTTTAAACTCTGAAATGAAGTCAAAGTTGTGAGACAAAACATGGAGATTTTGCAAACTCCATGCATAGAAAAGGTAAAGCTGGGGAGACTGCAGCACTTGCCACTATAAAACTGTGCCCACTTATTATCTTAATGATGGCTATCGTTAAGGATGTGCTTAACACACAAATAAAATAATTATCTGCAGATGCAGTTTGTTTAATAGAGGATTCTTTTTTGGCTTTCCTTTAGTTGAACACAATGCACAATACAGTCTATTGCTAGTTCCTTTTCTCTAATTGTGCATTTGTCACATGACTTTAAGTTATATTACCTAAACTGGCAAAATACCCGCACTTCGCAGTGGAGAAGTAGTGTGTTAAAGAAGTAATGAAAAAGAAAATGAAACATTTTGAAAATAACGTAACATGATTGTCAATGTAATTGTTTTGTCACTGTTGTGAGTGATGAGTGTTGCTGTCACATATATACATATATATATATATATATATACATATATATATATATACACACACATATAAACATATCTATACATATACACATATACACATATATATACACACACACATATATACATACATATATATCTACATATATACACATACACACATACATACATACACACACATATATACACACAAATACATATATATATATACATACACCACACACATATATAAACGTATACATACATATCTACAGTCATGGCCGAAATTATCAGCACCCCTGGAATTTTCCCATAAAATGCACCATTTCTCCCAGAAAATTGTTGCAATTACAAATGTTTTGGTATACACATGTTTATTTCCTTTATGTGCATTGGAGCAACACAAAAAAATAGAGAAAAAAAGCCAAATCTGACATCATGTCACACAGAACTCCAAAAATGGGCCAGACAAAATTATTGGCACCTTTTCAAAATTGTGGGTAAATCGTTTTATTTCTAGCATATGATGCTCGTTTGAACTTACCTGTGGCAAGAAACAGGTGCTGGAAATAAAGCAATCACACCTGAAGCCAGTTAAAATGGAGAAAAGTTGACTCAACCTTTCTGTTGTGTGTCTGAGTGTGCCACACTAAGCATGGAGAACAGAAAGAAGAGCAGAGAATTGTCTGAGGACTTGAGAACAAAAATTGCGGAAAAATATCAACAATCTCAAGGCTACAAGTCCATCTCCAGAGATCTTCATGTTCCTTTGTCCACTGTGCGCAACATAATCAAGAAGTTCACAACACATGGCACTGTAGCTAATGTCCCCAGACGTGAACGGAAGAGAAAAATTGATAAAAGACTGCAACCAAGGATAGTCCGAATGGTGGATAAACAGCCCCAATCAACTTCAAAACATATTAAAGCTGTTCTGCAGACTCAGGGTGTAACAGTGTCAGCTTGAACTATCTGTCGACATCTGAACAAAATTAAGCACTATGGCAGGAGAGCCAGGAGGTCCCCACTGCTGACACAGAAACATAAAAAAGCCAGACTGGAGTTTGCCAAAATGTACTTGAGGAAGCCAAAATCCTTCTAGGCGAACATCTTGTGGACAGATGAGACCATGGTAGAGCTTTTTGTTAAAGCTCATCATTCTACTGTTTACAGAAAACGGAATGAGGCTACGAAGAAAAGAACACAGTACCTACAGTCAAACATGGTGGAAGTTCTAAGATGTTTTGGGGATATTTTGCTGCCTCTGGCACTGGATGCCTTGACTGTGTGCAAGGCATCATGAAATCTGAAGACTACCAAAAAATATTGGGGCACAATGTAGGGCCCAGTGTCAGAATGCTGGGTCTGCATCAGAGGTCATGGGTGTTCCAGCAGGACAATGACCCCAAACATACCTCTAAAAGCAGCCAGAAATGGTTGAAGACAAAGCGCTGGAGAGTTCTGAAGTGATCAGCAATGAGTCCGGATCTAAATCCGATTGAACACTTATGGAGAGATCTCAAAAATGTCTATTGGGAAAAGGCACCCTTTAAATCTGAGAGACCTTGAGCAGTTTGCAAAAGAAGGGTGGTCGGAAATTCCAGTTGAGAGGTGTAACAAGCTTATTGATGGTTATAGGAAGTGCTTGATTTCAGTTGTTTTTTCCAAAGGGCGTGCAACCAAATATTAATTTTAGGGTGTCAATAATTTTGTCTAGCCTGGTTTTTGAGTTTTATGTGAAATTATGTCAGATGTGGCTTTTTTCTCTGTTTTTTTTTTGTGTTGTTCCAATGCACATAAAGGAAATAAACATGTGCATACCAAAAACATTTGTAATTGCAACAATTTTCTGGGAGAAATGGTGCATTTTCTGGGAAAATTGCAGGGGTGCCAATAATTTTGGCCATGACTGTACATATATACACACACACACATATATATATATATATATATATATACATACACTCTTTTGGGTGCGAGCAACTGTTGCTGGGGGTGGCAGAATCCATCAAGGAAGAAAAATGAAAAACATTATTTGTACAAAATCTTAATTTATTTATCCATTCCTAAATAATTAAATGGGCAGGCTATTTCGTATCAGTGCAATACGCTGTTTGTTAAAACGGATGACTCCCGCTCTTACGTGCAAGTCTGCGTGGATATTATGAACTATCGTATCTGTTCAAGTTCTATTTAAATTTTAAATAGAAGGAATTTTTATTTAGTCGACAGAAATATCTTTGGTAGGAATGGTAAAAACAGACAGGAATATTATTCCTGAATAAATCAACTCAAACCTTAAATAACTTATAATATTTTGCTCTCCATAAAAATATATCCTGTCTAAATTATACAAGTTACCAGCGTTAAAAGAACATTCAAATTTCTTTACTCTTATGTAATTTTATATAAAAAATAAATTTAGATTTTAAATATCCCAAAAGATTTTGCTCTCCATAAAAATATATCTTGTGAAAATTATACAAATTCAAATACGAACATGCTGCATAACAAAACCTGGAAATATAAATAAAATGTGTTCTTTTCGGCAATAACAAATCAAATCATTCAGTTGTCTTTGCTCATATGTCATTTTAGAGCTGGACGCCTGGCATCTTTTTTTGGCAACAAGTTCGTTTATGTTTGGTGTGAGGTTCTGTGTTGTGGAGATTCTCAGGATGGACTGCAGGTGCTCATCAGTGAGGCGACTCCTGTGTGCTGTTTTGTTAGTCTTCATCACTGAGAACAGCTTCTCACACAGATATGTGCTACCAAACATGCACAAGGTTCGAGCCGCATGTAGACAGAGCTGGAGCATTTCTGCGGTAAGGGAGTGAATAAACTGTGCGGGCCCTGCAGTATCGTACTTTGCCTTCAGTGTGCCATTACACTGCAGCTCAATCACCTCCATCTGAATCTGCACAAGTGCAGTTTCCACATCGACGGCAAATGGGTTGTGAAACAACTCAAAATTCTTTTTTTGTTCTTCAAAGTCACCAAAGCGCCGTGCGAACTCAGTGCGCATTGCGCTCAGTTTATCAGCAAAGTGCGTATTTGGGAACACCGTTGTGCCGACTTGGTTCAACATTACTTGGCAACAGGGAAAGTGGGGCAAGTTGCACTGGTGCATTTGTGTCTCCCGTAAAAGCAGCTTCACTTGAAATCACTTTGTGATTGTGCACGGGTAAAAACGTCTGCTGAAGTGTCAGATTCTTCTTTAACTCTTCTGCTTTCTGTATCTTCTGCATTGCATTCAGGTCTTTCAGGTTATCCTGATGTTTTGTCTCATAGTGCCGTCTTAGATTAAATTCTGTAATTACAGCCACATTAGCTCCACAAATGAGACACACGGGTTTACCGGCAATGTCAGTAAACATATACTCAGCCTCCCATCAGTTTTTAAAGGCTCTATTTTCAGAATCAACTTTTCTCTTCAGCATCGTGTGGGCTAGCTTCGCAATAACTTGCAGCATCATAAGCTAGACTTGAATAACGCGGTAAGTGTTCGGCAAGGCAGCTGAAGCGCTGCATTATGGGATCTGTAGTTTATTGTGTTACCAGCGCTTCATATACCCGGGCCATTAATAACAATAATACAGTATATAAAATGATCTCACGGGCGGATATAATTACACGCCGGGCCGGATGTGGCCCGCGGCCCTTGAGTTTGACACATATGGACTAAATAGAACTTGAAAAGATATATTTTTTCGTACATCGAGCCCGCGTGCTATTGTGGTTTTGCCTGCATGCCTCAATAAGTCACCCTCCCCTCGCTCTTACTTTTTTACCGTTCATCTAATGAATACACTGAGTATGGCTTTACCAAAACAATCATTGATGGCGAATAAAGTATCTATTATTCGAGTATGTAGATCGGGGTATATATATACATACATATATACATATATATATACCCGCGTATCGCAGCGGAGAAGTAGTGTGTTAAAGAAGCTATGAAAAAGAAAAGGGAACATTTTAAAAATAACGTAACGTGACTGTCAATATACAGTAATTGTTTTGAGAGTGTTATTGAGTGTTGCTGTCATCAAGGATTTGATTATCATTATTTCTTTCAATCAGGTTCGTATTTGTAGGATGTGTTGTGTTCAAGTTACATTCCGTGTTTGTCAATTGTTGTAAAGATAACAGGTTTGATTCATCGATTCGTTTCTTACTGCATCAATAAACAGCTCGTCTTCTTCTTTATCTGAGACCTGACACACTGCATGCACGGGTTTTTTTTTTACACTGTCTTCCTTTAGCGGGACATTGACTTTTTCCACCATGTGCTTTGTTTCCGCAGTAGCTGCACTTATGAATATGCTTGTATGTATCAGACGCTTCATATTTTTTTGCTGCCTTTTCAATTGTGTAATTCGGTTTTTGTTCAGCGCTCTTTGGAACTGTTGCTTTTTGTCTGTGCACTGCGTCAGTTCACGTGAGCCGCTCGGTGTACATGCATCGAAGTATCCCAGCTGTGCTGGTGCCATGTCGTGCTATGTCCACGGCTGTATTTAATGTTACCGAAGTCCCGGCACTTAAAACTTTCTCTCGCAGTTTCGCTGAGTTTGTGCCAAACACCACCCTGACCATCTCATCTTCCTCTGCATAAGCACAGTCCTTCACCCGTGAATATTTAGCGGCAGTGTTTCTATTGGATTGCCGCTGACGGACGGCCTTATATGGGCAGGCACTAAATTACAAACGCCAGCGGCAGCCTGTCTATGAACTTAATTTAAAGTTTAGGTTTACACCGTGCTTTGTTTCCGTAGTAGCATTACTCATGAATATGGTTGTATATGTCACTCGCTCGCTTCTTATTGTTTCGCTACCTTCTCAATTATATAATGCATGTTTTCTTCGGCGCTTTTTGGAGCTCTTCCTGGTTTTCTACGTACTGTGTGATTACGTGGGAGGCGTGATGATGTCACACGAAACTCCACCCCCACGGCTTTCGAGCTCATCTCCATTACAGTAAATGGAGAAAAACAGCTTCCAGTTATGACCATTACGCGTAGAATTTCGAAATGAAACCTGCTTAACTTTTGTAAGTGAGCTGTAAGGAATAAGCCTTCCAAATTTCAGCCTTCTACCTACACGGGAAGTTGGAGAATTAGTGATGAGTGAGTGATTCAGTGAGTGAGTCAGTCAGTCAGTGAGGGCTTTGCCTTTTATTAGTATAGATTACTACAATGTCATCTTGTTCACTGAAAGGACTCTTCATTTATCTTCAACAAAATACTTATTAGATATTGTAGTTTTATGGGCATCCTGGCAAGGAGTCAGGAAGATAAATTTCCCGGACAGGTGGCCACGGTTGGACAGAAAGGGAAGGATGTCGCAACCAGAAAAGGCTTCCCTAATGGATGGATGGACAACCCAGCCAGAGAAGAAGATGGTTCCTTACCCAGGCAGGAAGCCCCAAACAAACATACAGGTGTTCCGACCAGACATGTGCATAGCACCTTACCTGGTCTGGATAAGAGAAGTCAGGGAAGAATGTTTCTGGGTGACGTGTATTGCCACAGAGTCCTCAGCATGTTATGAAAACCTTGACTTCGATGGGAAGGTGATCTGACAGAAATGACATTAGCATCAGAGCACAGTACAGAATAATTTATTTTTGTAATGGGTTTCAATAGGTCCTGCCTTTTGACAGCCCCCAAGTCTTGACTCTCTAAGAAGACAATGAAAAACTCCCAAAAAACTCTTGCAGGAAAAAAAGGAAGAAACCTTGGGAAAGGCAGTTCAAAGAGAAACCCCTTTCCAGGTAGGTTGGATGTGCAGTGGGTGTCAAAAAAGGGAGTAAATATAATACACAGAACAGAACACAAGTAATTCTCGATACAATACAATAGTGCAATAGAAATATTACAAGCACAGAGAAGAGTTCAACAGTAGATGATATCACATAACAGGATTTGGATTTGTTTAGAGTCCTGCAGACCTCAACATTCAAGCTGCCTCCCCTATTGGCCATTCCACAGCGGAGTCAGTGCTGGGCCAGCCAATCTGATGAAAGGACCCTTCTACCTGACAATTCCTGCGATCCTCCATCAGAGATGACTTTTCCTTAGGCAGGCAACAACTTGGCATTAGGGTAGGGTTCCACATTTGAGTACTGCGAAGAGAAACACATGTCACGTAAGAATGGCCTCACCGTGCACATCCAGGCTTTCTCTGACCACCAAAGAGCTTACAGAGAAGCACTAACTGCTGCTAAGAACACCCACTATGGCAGAATAATAGAAAGTGGCCACAATAACCCAAGGGTTTTGTTTTCTGTAGTTAATAAACTACTCAAACCTGCATCTGGCCCAACTACCTACTCTACTGAAGTGAGGATTTCCTCCACTTTTTCCGTAACAAAATTAAAGATCTAAATAATTCAACTAACATGTTTATATCTCTCCCTGTTTTCCCACTCTATCCAGCTTCTTCTCTAAGTTCTCACCAGTCACATCTGCTTTTGTTAATGACCTGCTTTGTAAGATGAGACCGACTACTTGTGTACTGGACCCCATCCCCAGCACACTACTTAAATCCTGCCTTCATGCCATAATCCCGACTGCTACAACAATCATAAACTTATCCCTTGACACTGGCTCTGTGCCGCTCACTTTTAAAATCACTTCTGTAACCCCAATATTTTGTAAGTGAGCTGTAAGGAATAAGCCTGCCAAATTTCAGCCTGGTCTTGATGCTGACAATCTTAACAATTTCTGGCATATTTCCCACTTACCTTTCCTGTCAAAAGTTCTTGAGCGTGTTGTAGCCTCCCAGCTCACCAATTACTTAACTTCTAATAATTTGATGGAACCCTTTCAGTCTGGTTTCAGGGTGCAGCACAGTTGTGAAACTGCTCTGCTACGGGTAACCAATGATTTGCTTATGGCAGCAGACTCTGGACAAACCAGCATATTAATTCTATTAGACCTCAGTGCAACATTTGACACTGTCAGACATGACATTCTACTGTCCAGAATGGAGAACATGCTGGGTATATCTGGCACTGCTCTTCAGTGGTTCAAGTCCTATCTGACTGATAGGCAAGAGTTTGTTAGTCTTGGCAACAGCAGATCCAGCTTGGCGCCAGTCACACAAGGAGTTCCTCAGGGCTCTGTCCTCGGCCCTCTTCTCTTCTGTATTTATATGCTTCCCCTTGGCCATATTATTCGTAGCTATGGACTGGGCTATCATTTTTATGCAGATGATACTCAACTCTACTTCAATGTTAAAAGTGGAACTTCATCAGAGCTTTCTCAGCTCACAACCTGCCTTAGTGAAATTAAAACCTGGATGGAGCAGAACTCTTTAAAATTAAACTGCAACAAAACTGAACTCCTGCAAATTGGGACTAAAATGCAACTTAATAAAATGAGCTCCTTCCCAGTCAATCTTGGTGGTGATCTCATCACACCTGCCTCTACTGCAAAGAATCTTGGTGTCATTTTTGATTCCTCCCTTTCTTACTCCGCCCACATAAATCACATTAAGAAACTTTCTTACTTTCACCTCTGTAACATATCCCGTGTTCACTCCTTCCTCTCCTTTTCTAATGCTGAGAAACTTGTCCATGCTTTTATCACATCCCACATAGATTATTGTAACTCGCTGTTGGCAGGTGCCCCTTCTAATCTTATATCACAACTCCAGCTTATTCAAAACTCGGCTGCAAGAGTCCTTACCAGCAGCAGCGAGCACATCACACCCATCCTGCTCCGTCTTCACTGGCTCCCCGTGTCTTACAGAATCGAATATAAAATCCTACTAATAACCTACAAAGCCTTAAATAACCTCGCACCAAACTACATCAGTGACCTTCTCCATCACTATGTGCCTGCCTGCCCACTAAGGTCCTCCGATTCTGGCAATCTTGTTGTGCCCCACACTAATCTACACTCCATGGGTGACAGGGCCTTCAGCTGTATAGCGCCCAGACTCTGGAATGACCTACCGAAATTAATAAAGTCAGCTGACTCCATGAATTCTTTTAAAAAACAACTCAAAACTCATCTGTTCAGGAAGGCTTTTAGCTCTACTTGACTTTATTACCCTTCTCTCAGTTTATCTCTCTGTCAAGATGCTCATGTAACCTGTATGTGTGTGCTAGACTATCAATTATGTTGTCTGTTAGGCTTTCTCTGAATTTACTGTCTTAATCTTCCTTATTTATTTATTTGGTTTGTACAATGCTATACGCTGTATACCCTGCCGTTCTTTCTTATATTCTGTAAGTGCCTTGAGCATGGGAAAGGCACTATATAAATAAAATGTATTATTATTATTATTATTATTATTATTATTATTATTATTATTAAACAGAATAGGTGAGTGTTAGTAAAAAATTATAACTATCATATTGCTTATGTTTTAGTGTTAATGACTAACAACAGAGATGCAGTATGTACAGTTAATCAGCAGCTTTAGTCAGGATATGCTAAACTGAAGTAGTGAGTCTTGAAAGCTGAGACCGAAGGGTCATCTCTTATAGCAGCAGGCAAACCATTCCACAATTTAAGGGCTCTGTAACTAAAAGCACAACCTCCCACTGTTCTTTTATTAATCCTTGAAATAATTAGCAGACCGGCACCTTGAGATATTAATGTGTGTTGTAGTTTGTAAGTCATGATAAGTTCAGGTAAGTAAGCAGGGCCTTGGCCATTTAAGGCTTTACATGTTAAAAGGAGGATTTTGAAATTTGCCCTAAACTTAACTGGGAGCCAGTGTAAGAATTTAAGAACTTGAGTTATGTGTTTGTATTTTCTTGTTCTTGTAATAATTCTTGCAGCAGCATTTCGGATTAATTGGAAGCTGTATAAAGAACAGTTTGAACATCCAGTGAACTCTGCATTGCAATAGTCAATCCTACTAGAAATAAATGCATAAATTGATTTCTCATTATCCCGCTTACTTAGAAAATGCCTTCATTTCCCAACATTTTTAAGATGGAAGAAACATGATTTGGACAATTTTGTAATGTGCACTTTAAATGATACGCTAGAGTCAAAGATAACTGCTAGATTGCGGGCTGATTCAGCAAAAATTATGGTGATTCCAATTGAGTTAAATGGTGACAAAATATTGTTACAATCAGCCTCATTCCCTCCAATAATTAACATCTCTTTTTTATCTGTGTTTTAAAGACAAGTAGTTCACATCCATCTACTTCTTTAATTCACTAACAAGATTAATTAAAGACAACATCAGAGAAGCTTCATTTGGTCTAAAATAATATTTCCCAAACTTGGTCCTGGGGACCCCCTGTGGTTGGAGGTTTTTGTTCCAACCAGGTTCTGTTTTTAATTGAACCCCTGTGCTAATTAAGTGAACTGTTATTTCCCAAGTGTTGTGTTATGGGAACAATAAAGAAATTAGAAAACTAAGTTTGCTAAAAAATATATACTGTATATTTAAATGTACCAAGCAGTTATATGGGAATAATGTATTTTTTTCTTTTTAACAGTATTTTCATCTTGATTTACATTCTACTTATCAAGGTCTTCTCATTGTTTAATTAATCCATTATTTACTAATTAGTTAGTCTGACGCTAAAGTAGTTGCAGCCTTTAATTATTCAGTGTTGTTTTGCCAGTGTGTCTGCTCTGCTCGTTTAAAATTGTCATTAATAAAATACAACCAAGTGGGAAAACTGCACAGAGAAAGGGCAAAATATAATGAAATCAATAAAACAGAATTAAGCATTTAAATCTGTAGAAAAAGCAGAAATATTTCTAAATGTCTTATAAATGTAAAAATCATGCTGCTGTGTTTTTCTGAATGTGGAATAAAAGAAAAATAATACTAGCTAGTTAAATGAGATCAATGCTTTCAGGTGTTGTCACTGATTAGGAATGTGGTTGGAACAAAAACCTGCAGCCACAGGGGGAACCCAGGACCAAGTTTGGGAAACACTGGTCTAAAAGAAAGGTATAACTGGCTACCATATGCATATGAGTGAAAATTAACATTATGTTTTCAAATAATAGATCCCAGTGGAAGCATGTAAAGTGAAAACAGTAAAGATTCCAGTGCCGAGCATTGTGGGACACCATTTCTCAGTTCTGTGAATAATGATGGAGTACTGTTAGCACATTTCCATATGAACTAGAATCAATTTGTTAAATAAGAATTAAACCAGGCAAGGACAGTGCCTGTATTACCAACATCATTTCCCAGCCTATGCAGTAAAATAAAATGGTCAATGATGTCAAAGTCTAACAACATAATTAAATTCCTTCATCAGAGTGTTGTTTACAACATGCGTTAATTCAGTTTCTGTACTATGACCAGTACCGAAACCACACTGGAATTTCTCAAATAAATTATTATGCATAAGGTGTGACTAAAGCTGATTGACAAATACTTTTTTCAAGCATTTTAGAGAGAAAAGGTAAATTTGAAATGGGTCTATAATTATTTAGTATGTGTGGATCTAAGTCTGATTTTTTAAGTAATGGTTTGATGACTGATACTTTTCGTGTATCAGATACCGTGCCCTGCAATAACGAACCATTAATAATGTTAAGAATAGGCACTGCAAGATCATCCATTGCACTTGTTACTAGTTTTATTGGCACTGGATCTAGGGAACAAGAAGTAGGTTTAAGTTTAGAAATTAAAATCAAGACTTCCTGCTCAGTTACAGGATTAAAATTTCTGAAGTGGTGAATTGAATGTGAGACAGGGTCTGCCAAGCTAGTATGTGGTTTGCACTGTAATGCTGAGCTCTGGAATCTTATATTTTTAATTTTCTCATTAAAGAAGTTCATAAAGTCTGTACTGCTAATATCTGTTGGTATTTTGCACTGTAGATTTGAATTCCCTTCTGTTAAATTAGCCACTGTTCCAAACAGTACCCAAGGATTTTTATTATTGCTATATATTATTTTAGAATAGTAATCTGAGCAAGCTTTAAAGAGAACTTTTTTATATTTTTTAACACTTTCTGTCCATGCAATTTGAAAGACATGCAGCTTTGTTGTTTTCCATCTGCGCTCCAGTTTTCGACACTATAATTTAAGAGCTCGAGTGTTTTCATTAAACCAAGGAGAGTTTCTATGTGCTTTGATCACTTTTGCTTTAAGGGTTGTGTCCAGAGCATCTTTTAAGGTCATATTATAATGTGATGTTAGCTGATCTAAATTGTTTTCCATGTTTACATTTGATATTAACGGATAAAAATGGTTTTCCACAATTACACTTGACTTACTCAAAGTATCTATAAATTTTGAAGCAGAATTACAATCTAGATGTCACACTATCTTTGTTTTAATCTGAGTGTATTGGTAAGGGAAGAACCAAATCAAACGTAATTAAGTAGTGATTGGAAATAACTTAATTTAATGGAATAATATTTAAATTTTGAATTTCACCTTTGTAAATTAAAATTAAATCTAATGTGTGGATATGATTATGAGTTTGACCTTTGACAATCTAACAAAATCGTACCAAATTTAACAGATAAGTAAAACATGTGCTTAAAGTGTCATTTTCCACATCAATGTGTACATTAAAATCCCCCATCACTACTACATGATTATAATTTATAGCCAAGTCAGATAAAAGGTTGCCAAATTCAGTCATGAACAATGAATATGGCCCTGGTGGTCTGCAGACTAACACTACAATTGTGTTGGAATCTGTTTTAATATTTAAAATGAATGCCTCAAAGGATGTGAAGTCACCTACATTTTTAGAATTGATTTT
>JANRMT010062856.1:36198108-36213759 GCA_026402145.1 Polypterus bichir lapradei
CATATACTTTATTACAAGGACTGTATTGCCCAAACTAAATCTAACTATTATACTCACATTATTTCTTCCAATGGAGGCAACACCAAGTCATTGTTTTCAGTGCTTAATAATATCACACAACCCACGGATTCCTTACCTTCTCACCTTTATTCAACTGATTTTTGCAATTCCCCTTATGTCCATTTTTTTAATGAAAAAATCCAGAAGATTCACCAGTCTGTTGGTACGGATTCCTCCAGTACTTAATTTGAATTTCACCCACCAATTCACTCATTTTCCTCTTTTCAGCTTCCTACTTTCTCAGAAATCTCAGATCTTGTCTGTAAGTCTGTGCCATCCACCTGTCAATTGGACCCCATCCCAAAAGTTCTGGTCAAAGCCTGTCTCCCCTCTCTGATCCCTCTTATTTCTGCTATAATCCACTCTTCTCTCACTACTGGTACTGTTCCTTCATCTTTTAAAACTGCTTTACAGTCGCTCCCTTTCAAAGATCCAAGAGGACAATGGGAAAAAGATCTCTTAATCAATATATCAGAAAAGGAGTGGAAAGTAGCAATGCAGAGACTTCACTCAAGCTCCATATACGCAAAGCATACAATTATTCAAATCAAAATTATATATCGAGCACATCTATCTCGCCTAAAACTGTCCAAAATGTTTCCAGGGCAAGATCCAACCTGCAAACGCTACAACCAAGTCCCAGCCTCACTGGGTCACATGTTTTGGGCCTGCACCAAATTAACATCATTTTGGACCAAACTTTTTAAGTGCCTTTCAGACAGCCTTGGTGTCACAATCCCTCCTAACCCAGTAACAGCTGTGTTTGGTGTCCTTCCAGGTGGGTTTAAAGTGGAGGAGGACAAACAAACTGTGATTGCATTCACTACACTTTTGGCATGCAGACTTATTTTACTACACTAGAAGAATCCTAACTCTCCTCTTTTAAGTCAGTGGGAAACCCATGTTTTATACTATTTGAAATTGGAAAAAATCAAATATTTAGTTAGAGGATCTGTACAGATTTTTTTCAAAACCTGGCAGGATCTAATCAATAATATTTTAGAATAAGCATTTAAGGCACAGAGGAAGCAATTATCTCCACATTTCTTTTTCTTCTCCATCCATTTCTATTGCCCTATTAAACTAATCAATTTAGGTATGTTTACAAGCCTTAGGTTTTACCCCGTTGGCCATGCTCTCTCTCTCTCAGGGGTGGAGTTCGACTTGTTTTAATCCTATTTTTTTGTAATAATTGATCTATTTGTATGGAATGATTACTGCTGTAATCACTTGCGGGTAAATGCAAACAGAGGCCGTTTATCTGTTCTCATCCTGTTAGATCTGAGTGCTGCATTTGATACCATTGATCACAATATTCTTAGAAATCGCCTTGGTCAATGGGTGGGCCGCTCTGGCAGTGTCTTAAATTGGTTTGAATCCTACCTGGCAGTTAGAAAATTCTTTGTTAGTTGTGGTAATTATACATCAAAGACACATGATATTCTATATGGTGTTCCACAAGGCTCTATCCTGGGTCCGCTGCTTTTTTTGATATACATGCTTCCATTAGGTCAGATTATCTCGGGGCATAACATGAGCTACCACAGCTATGCTGATGACACGCAACTGTACTTGTCAATAGCACCTGATGACCCCAACTCTGTTGATTCACTGACACAATGTCTCACTTGTGTTTCTGAAAGGATGAGTAGTAACCAAATAAAGAAAAAACTGAAATTTTAGTGATTTTCAATAATGGATATAATGAGTTTATTAGAAATAAACTTGATGCATTAGGATTAAAAGTCAAGAAGGAGGTAAAGAATTTAGGGGTAACTATTGACTGTGACCTGAATTTTAAATCACATATTAATCAGATCACTAGGACAGCAGTTTTTCACTTAAGAAATATAGCAAAAGTTAAACCTCTTATATCATTGAAAGATGCTGAGAAATTAGTTCACGCTGTTGTTTTTAGTCGACTAGATTACTGTAACACACTCCTCTCAGGACTACCCAAAAAAGACATAAATCGATTGCAACTAGTGCAGAATGCAGCTGCTAGAATCTTATGTAGCCCAGGTAGAAATGTGCTTAACTAACCGATTTACAGTATGTAAATAAGTTACTGATGTAAAAATGTAAATGTTTGTGTTTTAAACTGTTAATTTTAGTGTAGTAGTTCGTTTACGTGGTTATGCAGACTTTTATTTTGATAAATGGATGTGGTAGAGAAAACGTTAACGGGGTGGAAGAACTGGCTGTAGAGGAGAACTGGCGAGCGAAAAAAGAGAGCGTGACGCCGAGGTGGGGTAGCAGACAGTTTGGGAGAAAAAAGACAAATTATCAGCAAGATAATTTACCGGACTAAGAACTGCTGGAGAATTTCGATTAGACATTCACAGTGTCTATCTGGCGAAGAACCGCTCATTAATTCTGTGAGGGGAAGTAGCAATGTGAACCAATAGAGGCAGCAGCTAACTCAGATCAATGCGCTTCTGGTGGAAGTTTGCTTATTTGGAGACGGAGACACTTTTGGATTAGCTCAGCAGCGGTTCTCTGCTCATGGACAGAGGCAGAGGGGTCAGGAGGATTTGTTGGATAAATACCACCATTGTAAAGTAAGGTACCACTTTCATTTTATTTGTTGCTCCTGGAGGAGTGAATTGACCGCTAAGTTTTTGGTCTCAACGCTCACAAGCACCGAATCAGGCCTGCAATGTTTTGTTTCAATACGAGTTTGACAAGACTGAATGTGTTTTTATTTTACTATTAACGGTGTAATATAGTTTATGATTATTTGTTTTGGTAAAAGAAAATTCCTGATTATTTCCAGTTTTATTAATTGTGTTTTGTTGGTTTATAATTAAACGGGGAGTTTATCATTGTTTTATCACCCAGCTTCTTGGTGTTTTATTATATTTTTATGTGTAGCATAAACTATTGGTTTGGGAACAGATTTTAATGGGTAACTACCTTTGTTTATTTGTTATTACCTGACCAGTGTATTGCTAGAATTAAGTAATAAAGTTTTGTTCATAGTGACCCAAGACTCAAAATATTAAAGTAATTAGAATCATAGTAAATTAGACATTGGAGTAAAGAACTCAGGGCCCCTTTCTACCCAAAGTTAGAGTAGACGGGCTACATAAAATGGAGGCACCGCTGGGATTGTGTCTTGGGTAACCAGTGAGTTTTTTTTTTGGCTTTGTTTTAAAAAGGAAAAGAAAGAATCCACTAAGTAATGGCTGAGAAAACTGAGTTAGTTTCTGAGTTAAAGAAATGGTGCAGGAGTGAAGGATTGAGTGAGGCTCATGGACTGTTAGTTATTGTCCCTGAAGACGTGGAAATAGCACATATTGAAGAGACTCTTGAGCCTATTAAGTGCTTGGGCAGAGTGCGTGTTAGGGGAAGGATTTTCAATTTGGAACTGAACAGCCTAATGGTCTTGTGTGAATGCAAAAACGCCCTAACTGCCGCAAATGCCCCACCTGAGGTGCATCTTCCTGAGGATGGAGAGGCATGATCATTAGTCATCATAGATAGAGCCCCAGCTGCAGATGAAATCTTTCATACCAAATTAAAGCTGATAATGCAGGCTGATGGAAAAACTATGGAGGATATTCAAGCTCTACTGCCAGGTGCACAAAAGTCTACTAGCTCAGCTGCCTCAGTGATACAGGCATTTGGTGACCTCTTAGAATAAGACCAATAAACCCTCATCTAAAGGTGGATATTGCTGCCTACGCATCTTCTCAGGAACACAGCCTGTTCCAGCAGGAGAGGAGCAGTTTGACCACTGGCTGGAGCAAGCATGGCTTATGGTGGAGGAGAGTGAATATACAGCTAAGGAGAAAAAGCGCTGTGTAATGGAGAGTTTAAAGGGCCCAGGACTAGAAATAGCTAAGGCTGTACGAACCAGTGATCCTGATGCTAACCCTACAAAGTACTTAGAAGCTCTTGAAAGTGCCTTTGGGACTGCAGAATCAGGGGATGATCTGTATTTTGCTTTTAGACTGATGCAGCAGCAAACAGGGGAGAAATTGTCAGATTTCCTCAGACAATTAGAACGGTCTTTCTCTAAGGTTGTTCAGAGAGGTGGCCTTCCCTATGCTAATATGGATAGAGCACGTTTGGAGCAGCTATTGAGAGGTGCACTTGCCGCTGACCTAATGCTAATCCAGTTGCGTTTAAGAGAGAGAAAGACTGAGCCACCCACCTTTCTACAACTCTTGAGTGAAATACACGCTGAAGAGGAATATGAGGCTTCAAGGAGGAAACTCACAGCTTTTGTGCATCCGGTACAGCCAAAAAAACCAAGTGATTTAAAACAAGCAGAGATTCAAAGTTTAAAAGCTGAACTTAAGGAGCTCAAGTCTATAGTTACATCTGTTGCAATTTCGTCCGCTGACACTCAGAAAGAGTGGTTTCCAGCCGATACACACGTAGGTGAGCTCCGTGCTTTACAGAAACAAGTAAAGAGACTACAGATCCAATTAAATAAGAAAATGACACCAGCAGATAGTTCAACCAACCCAACTACGGTGTCAGCAGTAGAAGTTTCCCCTAAAGTAGTCAGCTCTCCCACCAGAATCTCAAGAGTAGTTGAGGAGCAATTCTGCTACCAGTGTGGGGAAAATGGACATTTTGCAAATAAGTGCAATAATCTAGAGAATCAGAGCAAAGCTATTAAAAGACTAATTCATACCCTGAAACCATCTAGAGAAAGTTAGCCTAGGACTAACCCATCAAGGGCTGAAAAACACTGCACAGTTAAAAGAAGTTTTGTAATCACACCAGAACAGGCAGGGAATACCTGATGGTTTGATTGGTCCACCTAGTATAGTACATATAAAAGTTAACGGTCATTCCTGTGATGCTCTGTTTGACAGTGGCTCCCAGGTTACCATCATCTTTGAGGCATGGTATCAAGAACACCTGTGTGATGTTCCAATACGTCCTGTGTCTGGACTATCTATCTGGGGTTTGAGTGAATCACAGGACAGTTATCCCTACCGTGGTTACATTGTAGTGAATCTTGAGTACCCAGTTGAAGTTACTGGTGCCTGTAAAACTGTAACTGCTCTTGCACTCATTTGCCCCAGTCCTAGGACTGCGGACCAGACCCCTGTTATTGTTGGCACGAATACCAGTCATGTCAGGAGTTATTAAAGCAGTGCAGAGACCGTGGATTTGATATCACACAAACTCTAGGAATACAGGCTGACTGCGTGGATGAGATTGCTGTTACTGATCCTGTCTCACTCCCCTATGATGAAGATGACAAAGTTGGTATGGTGACGTGGCAAGGCCCCGGACCTCTGACTGTTCACCCGGATGAGGACCAGCCAATTGTCTGTAAAGTTGATTTTAATTGGCCATTAGGGAAAGAAATACTGATGGCTGATTCATCCCCCTTAGCTCCACTTCCTGCCAGCGTGTTACTGCAGTCCATGGTCGTGCCCGCCCATGAAGTGAATTTTAACAGTTTCCGAATTCTGATCCAGAACCAGTCAAATAGGGAAGCGATCATACCAGTGGGAACAGTCATGGGACATATGCATCTCACTGAAAGTGTCACTGCTTTCCCTCCTGAAAAAGACACCATCAGCAAGTTTTGACGTCAGCCGGATTAATTTTGGAGACTCGCCTGTTTCAGAGGAGTGGAAAGAACGGTTGAAGCAGAAGCTGTCCCAAAGACCCAACGTTTTCTCCCTGACTGACTGGGATGTAGGATTAGCTAGAGGGGTATAGAGCATACCATTCGGCTATCTGACCCAAGACCATTTAGACCAGGATTGTCAAACTCACTACCATTGATGGGCCGCTTCGACTGCCATACGTGCGTCAGAGGGCCGCACTGTAATAAATACTATTATACTATTATACAAAGTAACTGTAACTTTCTTTCCAATACTGATAACTTTAAAAAATGTAACACTTAAAGTTTAAAGAAAAGCAGTTTATTTCCATACATTCTCCGTACAGCAGCGTACAATTAGAGTCTTAGCCTCTTAGCTAGTTCCTTATATTATTATATTATATTCATTATATTATATTCATGGGTGGCGCAGTGGTAGTGCTGCTGCCTTGCAGTTAGGAGACCCGGGTTTGCTTCCCGGGTCCTCCCTGCGTGGGGTTTGCATGTTCTCCCCGTGTCTGCGTGGGTTTTCTCCGGGCGCTCCGGTTTCCTCCCACAGTCCAAAGACATGCAGGTTAGGTGGATTGGCAATTCTAAATTGGCCCTAGTGTGTGCTTGGTGTGTGGGTGTGTTTGTGTGTGTCCTGTAGTGGGTTGGCACTCTGCCCGGGATTGGTTCCTGCCTTGTGCCCTGTGTTGGCTGGGATTGGCTCCAGCAGACCCCTGTGTTCGGATTCAGCGGGTTGGAAAATGGATGGATGGATTATATTCATTGCTTATATAAGAGTCTTACAGTGTGAGATCTATTTCTTTTGTTCCGACACTTGGCATTTCTTGTTAGTAACCAGTTCATCAATTTCAGGCTTGAAATCTTGTGCAGCTGCAACTTTTATGAGGGATGAAAGGTGCTCGACAGTAAGTCTTGAGAGATGTGGGGTTTTGGAAACTTTCATTAACAAAAACAATTCCTCACAAAGGTAAGTGCTTTCGAACATAGTCAGTACTCTCGATGCCAACTTACAGGTCTGCACATATGAGGGGGGCAGGTAAGCATACAAGCCTGGCACGCCAACTTCGTTGTATTTTGCCTTCAGAATAGAATCTGACTGCAGTTCAATCAAACCATTTGGATATTCTCAGGCACATTCTCAGCGTTGTAAGAATATGGTGATGTAAACAGGGCAAAGTCCTGTTCGTGTGAACTGAAATCACGAAAACGCTCACTGAATTCATTGCTCAGTAATTCAAGTTGGAAAACAAATCCTCCAAAAATCAAATTTGACTTTACTAAGTTTACTTCAAAGTTTATCTTACTATATAAAAGCGGTCGGCATTGTCCTTCCTTCCAGTGAGTGGAAAGCGTAGCGGTATTCTGCTTTTTACAGACTTACTACTTGCAGCTTGCGGTACGAAGTGACATGATGTGAGCAGAGTTCTGGTGCTCCCATCGTTCCCTTGCTTTTGTGCGCGATGCGCTGGAAAAATAGACAAAATTATGTCTCTGGAAATAATTAATGTTGATGGAGTACAAATGCCTCACCGCGTAGTAAATATCAGGGGGGTTCAAAAGGGCGACCTCAATATAGAAAAAAAGTTTAAATTTCATCACGAAAATAACAGAAACTACGAGTATTAAAGTAATACTGCTCAAATGCAATATAACCAAATTAATGAGTTTGTATAAAATATCAAATTGATCTACATATTGAATTGCCTTAAGAAGTGGTCAACTTAAAAGTCGGTCGCCTTAAAAGGCGGGTCAGCCTAGTATTATAAAGCCAATATGCAAAAAGCCTCCTGATTTTACAAACTCAAAATCACAAAAATTTGTTAATAAACAACTCGCCAACTTCTTGCGTCCACTTCAGATCTTCTGCTGTAGTCTGCACTAACTGTTCGTTACAATACTAGCACAAAATTACATAAAACTAGAGCAAAAAAACGTGAAAATATGCGAGCTATTACTACTCCTGATGGTCAGTTCTGTCCAGTGATCAGTCTCAGCAGCCCAGCCAGTAGTGTAGGCTGCTGGGGCGGCTCTAGGCTCGTGGCGGCCCTGGGCAGAGAAATAATCGGTGGCCCCTTCACCCTCCAATGTCAATATGGTATCTTATGCACGGCGGATGGCCACGTCCATTGCGGACATTGCAGCGGCCTCGTGCTCATGACATGCTTCTTTATGCACGTGTCCATGATATTCTGATTACGGCAGAACGTTATAATACTACATATAGCTTACTGCTCCGACTCGAGTGACATTAGTAAATACAGCGTACTAATTAACAAGAAACACAATGTTTTTCGGCCACATTGCCATCAGCTGTGTCGTTATTTTCTCTTTCTGTTTTATATTCAATACTGTATATATTGGCGTGGCGGCACTGTGCAGGTGCACAGTTTGCACATGCCTAAGGCCGACCCTGCTGCCTATCACTTCAGTTGCAACGTCGTGGCTCATTAACTTTGGTCAAGGCTCATGGCTATACTAGCAGATGACGTTTCCGGTACTGTAATGCCATGAGAAAACACACTTTTGTCAGAAGGCAGAAGTAAGAAAAGTCAATAAGTAACACCGAAGATGCATAATGATTCAATCACAAATGAGAGTAATCATTTAGTGCTAACTAGGATCTGTCATGCGGGCCGCACAGCCCAGGGGCCGCATGTTTGACATGCCTGATTTAGACAGTGTTCTAGCCACCTCATTCCTGCAGACATCAATGATGTGAGAAAGCACCTCCAGGAGCTCCTGTGTGCTGGCATTATTAAAGAGTCTCGCAGCCCCTATGCTTCACCAATAGTGATTGTCAGAAAGAAAAATGGGACTATAAGGATGTGCATTGATTATAGACTACTGAACAGCCAAACAGTAAGCCTGATCAGTATACTACACCTTGCATTGATGATGCATTGGATTCCTTGTCTGGAAGCAAGTGGTTCTCTGTCCTTGACTTGAGGAGTGGCTTTTATCAAATAGCCATGGCTGAGGAAGACAAGGAGAAGACCGCATTCATCTGCCCCCCGGGGTTTTTCCAGTTTGAACGAATGCCCCAGAGAATAACTGGAGCCCCTGCTACTTTCCAAAGATTAATGGAAAAAACAGTTGGTGACATGAACCTGCTCCAAGTTCTTGTGTATCTTGATGATTTGATAGTCTTCAGAAAGACTTTGGAAGAATATGAGGAGAGACTTCTCAAAGTTCTTGATCGACTTGAAGAGGCTGGTCTGAAGATCTCCCTTGATAAATGTCAGTTTTGTCAGTCCAAGGTGAAGTATCTTGGACATATTGTGTCAGCAGATGGCGCCTCCCCTGATTCTGGAAAGATTGAGGCCGTTACCACCTGGCCCCAGCCTACTGACCTGAAAGCCTTGAGATCATTTTTAGGTTTTTGTGGTTATTACAGATGGTTCATAGCCAACTATGCTTCTATTGTCCGACCACTAACTGAATTAACCAAAGGTTATGCCCCAACACAACAGAGCCAGAAACATAACAAAGATCCTACCAAGAGCTACGTGAGAGAGTCAGAGCCCTTTGGCGACAGATGGGACCAGTCTTGTACTGATGCATTCCATAAGATCATCTATTGTCTGACACATGCACCTGTGCTGGCATTTGCTGATCCTGACAAGCCCTACGTCCTTGTGGTATACGAAATTTAAGTTGAAGAAGCCTTGAAATTGAAGCAGTGGCATTTATATGGTCAAAAGAAAGTGCGCTTACCGTTTGTGTGTTGAGGGCACTGTCACGGGAAAGCTGTCTAGTAGATGAGCGCTGTGAGGCATGGTGTGTATGGACACACGTGGAGCTGGTATAATGGCCAGTATGGGCTCCTCTGCATGTGTTCATTTTTACACGCTGGTGTCCTCGCAGCCTGCCCAGTGCAGGCGGTTTAAAGTACAGCACACCTAAAAGAGAAAGCCTGCATTTGTCTGAATCAGAGATGGGGATTCCATAACGTTAAAGAAATGATTTTACTTACTGTTGAGTCAGCAACAGGTGTGCTTGGGTTTATACGCGCGCGACCCGCAGGAGTTCGGTTTTAAATACATAGTTGCCCGGGGTGTGTTGCGGCACGTGGTGTGAACCCGCTAGCATCTACCTGGATAGGTGCGTGAGGTAGACGTGTTGGCAGATTGGCTGGACAATCTTGCCGGTTATATTTAAGGAGTTACCAGCCTACAGGGGTCGACAGTGGACCTAAAGGCAAGGTATGAGTAAGCACCGCTGAGCTATTTGGAGGAGCAGTTGTGATTTTGACGGCTTTTGTATATATTCTTTTGTATATAGAGTTATATATTTCCTAGTGATCATTTTGGTGGAGGTATACAGTATATACTTATTTGGTGCTGGGATAGTTATTGATTTTGGTTTGGTGCAATTGTTTTTGTATATACACACTTGTTTTTGTGCATTTTTCTTGCCTGCTGGAGGAGCGTCTTGAGCCAGGGATAAAACAAGACAACCTTCATTATTGGAGTGTGTGTGTGTAGTTTTTGTAGGAGTGCACTGTTTTTGTAAATACACAATTTTTTTTCCTTTTGTTTCTTTTTATTTATTTCTGAAGAAGTGTCAGTGTTGAAGGACTGTGCCTCAAAGCCCACCTGACACTACTGCATTTTGGTTGTACAGCACTCCTGTAAATAAACTTGCACCATTTACCCTTCAATTTTTGTCTGTGTCTCATCTCTCCACAGATCCTGTTCGGTTCATGAACTATCAGATGTCCAGAGTGTAGGCTGGGACCACTTCCCACTACATGGGATATCACAATCCTACATGTGGATGCTAGCTTAAAGGGAATTGGAGCTGTTCTCTGCCTGGAATTCTCTGAGGGATTAAGACCTGTGGCATTTGCCAGTAGGAAGCTGAGCCAGTCTGAAAAGAACTATTCGATACACTACCTTGAGTTCCTGTCCCTCAAGTAGGCTGTTGTGGACAAATTCCATGATTACCTGTATGGGGCTAAATTCATAGTACGTACTGACAACAATCCCTTGACGTACATGCTGATGACAGCAAAACTAAATGCAGTTGGACACAGATGGCTCGCTGCCTTATCTGCATATGATTTTGATGTACAGTACCGACCCGGTAAGCACAACATAGATGTTGACCTTCTCTCTAGAAACTTTCCAAATGATGGTGACTTTACAGAATGGGAGATAATACCACAGGAGGGGGTGAAGTCCATCTGTCAACGGGTCTGCATCCTCAAATCTTTCGACAGTCCACCCAGGTATGTGGATCATTTGGGAGCGTCCTCTGATTGTGTTCCTGACATTTACGCATTCCCAATGCGCTTGGAGTTGAAGTCACTGGAGCACATGTCAAAACCAGAACTCCTGCAGGCTAAGAGAGCTGATATTGTGATTGGACCTGCTATCCAAGCAGTTCAGCAGCAGACCTGGCCAGAGGATACCACAAATAGTCCAGAGCTCGTTCAGTTGAAACGAGAAGCTGACAAATTGATCATGAAGGATGGCTTACTTCATCGGAGGAGCAAATGACCTTCAGGTGAACAATTCATACTACTTGTTTTACCAAAGGAGTTTCGTGAAACTGTGCTAAAGTCATTGCACGATGATTTAGGACACCTTGGCATTGACTCAACTACTGATTTGTTGAGGAGTAGATTTTTCTGGCACAGAAAGTCAAAAGATGCAGAGCAGCATGTTAAGAACAGTGGAACATATATTATTCGCAAGTCAAAGGGCAGCTCCTTTGCATCAGATCACCAGTACTGGGTCAATGGACCTTGTATGTATTGACTTTCTCTCAATAGAACCTGACTCCATGGGCCTGGGAGATGTTTTAGTGGTCACTGATCATTTCACACGCTATGTCCAGGCTTTCGCTACAAAGAATCAGAAAGCCCATACTGTGGCAAAGATCCTGGTTGACAAGTACTTTGTGTATTATGGCCTGCCTGCTAGAATCCATTCTGATCAGTGGAGAGATTTTGAAAGTCATGTGATCAAAGATCTCTTAAAGATGATGGGAGTTAGGAAGTCACGGACTAACTCCTTACCACCCGCAGGGAGATCCCCAGCTGGAGAGATTCAATAGAACTTTACTCTCTATGTTAGGGACTTTATGTAAAGAAAAGAAACAACAATGGAGCCAACATGTAGGTTATTTGGTCCAAGCCTACAACAGTACAAGATGTGATACCACAGCGTATTCACCCTACTTCTCGATGGTTGGTAGAGAAGCCAGACTTCCTAAAGATGTGTGTTTTGGTACATCTCCTGATGGAAAGGGAGATAGTCACTTGGTGTATGTTGCAAAGTTGAAGGAAGACTTGCAGAGAGCTTTCCAACTAGTCTCTGAGGCAGCCGATAAGACTCACCAAAGAAATAAAATGGCCTATGACAAAAGAGTTGGCTTCCAGTCTCTGGAGATTGGTGACCGAGTCTTGATTAGGAACTTGGGGCTGAAAGGAAAACACAAACTGCAGACCTGATGGAGTTCACTTCCATACAGTGTAATAGGAAAAATGCCCAACCTTCCTGTCTATAGGGTTAAACCTGAAAGGGGAAAAGGAGACATCAAAACAATTCACAGAGACCACATTCTCCCGATAGGACAACTTGTACAACTTCCAAGGACAGAGGTGGATAGTGATTCTCCTATCAGGCCAGGCACCGGAGCCGAGACTTATAAGAGAAGAAAACGAACCATACACGAGGTTCCAACAACCTCACATGAGTTTCAAGATTTAGACTTGTCCTCTGACTCTGAATACTGTCAACCTCTCAGACCCTATTGTATACGATCAAGGGATTTGGAGCAAAATCTAAGGAGCTCTGCTGAATCTCGGATGTTTTAGAAGAAGTGGTTAGTCTCTCACAGTCAGATGAGGGCCATGATGAGGATGGTTCTGAGGAAGAACCCCTAAATTAAAGAGAACAAGATCCTAGCCAGGATTCTGCTTCTGAATGTGCCGGTGATTCCAGCAAAGAGTCGGAACAAGACCAAGACACTACTGGGGCACCAGCTATAAAACAGACAGAACATCCTAGTGCTTCCAGAAGACATAGAGAGACTGAGTCACGTCCGAAAAGAACACTGAAACCAGTAGTTAGATTAACTTATGATGAGCCTGGAAAAGGCCAAGATCAGCCCATTACAATCATACACAGAGGTGTTGTTATTAAAATTGGGAAGGGTTAGAAGTGTGAATAAGCTTGCCATCTTACCCATTGTTATTGAGTAAATAGTTAAGTCTGTTGAGGACACCAGACATTTACAAGGGGGAGGGTGTAGCCCAGCTAGAAATGTGCTTAACTAACTGATTTATGTAAATTTACTGATGTAAAAATGTAAATGTTTGTGTTTTAAACTGTTAATTTTAGTGTAGTAGTTCATTTACGTGGTTATGCAGACTTTTATTTTGATAACCGGATGTGGTAGAGAAAACGGAAGGGGGTGGAAGAACCGGCTGTAGAGGAGAACGGGCAAGCGAAAAAAGAGAGCGTTATGCCAAGGTGGTGTAGCGGACAGTTTGGGAGACAACGACAAATTGTCAGCAAGATAATTTACTGAACACCGAATCAGGCCTGCAATGTTTTGTTTCAATACGAGTTTGACAAGACTGAATGTGTTTTTATTTTATTATTAACGGTGTAATATAGTTTATGATTATTCATTTGGGTAAAAGAAAATTCCTGATTATTTCCAGTTTTATTAATTGTTTTTTGTTGGTTTATAATTAAACAGGGAGTTTATCATTGTTTTATCACCCAGTTTCTTGGTGTTTTATTATATTTTTATGTGTAGCATAAACTATTGGTTTGGGAACAAATTTTATCGGGTAACTACCATTATTTATTTGTTATTACCTGACCAGTGTATTGCTAGAATTAAGTAATAAAGTTTTGTTCACAGTGACCCAAGACTCAAAATATTAAAGTAATTAGAATCATAGTAAATTAGGCATTGGAGTAAAGAACTCAGTGCCTCTTTCTACCCAAAGTTAAGGGTAGACGGGCTACACTTAACTAGGAAAAGAAAATCCGAGCACATTTCTCCAGTTTTGATGTCACTACATTGGTTATCTGTGTCATTCAGAATTTACTTTAAAAAACTGCTTATGGTTTATAAAGCCTTAAATAATCTCACTCCATCTTATATTTCGGAATGTCTGACACCTTACACTCCAAATCGTATCCTTAGATCTTCAAATGAGTGTCTACTTAGAATTCCAAGAGCTAAACTTAAAAGAAGTGGTGAAGCGGCCTTCTGCTGTTATGCACCTAAAATCTGGAGTAGCTTTGTCAACAGGAATTCGCCAGGCTAGTACAGTGGAGCACTTTAAAACACTCCTTAAAACACATTACTTTAACATGGCCTTCTCATAGCTTCATCTTAGTTAATATCTGATGCTATGTATATTCAATTAATTATCATTATTATTCATGGTGGCTCAGCAATCCGTACTAACCCCTACTCTCTCTTCTGTTCTTTTTCTGGTTTTCTGTACCTCCTTGTCAAAGCACCGTGATGTCCCTACATTGATGGATTAAAGACCAGAAGTCCACATGACCATCATTATCAAGTCCTTCCATGAGAACCCTGAATACAATGAGGACCGACTGAGGTCATTTATGTTAGGTAGAATGCCAGAGGGGGCTGGGCGGTCTCGTGGCCTGGAACCCCTTCAGATTTAATTTTTCTTCTCCAGCCGTCTGGAGTTTTTTTTCTGTCCTCCCTGGCCATCGGACCTTAATTTTATTCTATGTTAATCAGTGATCTCTTATTTTAATTATTTTTGTCTTTTTTTTCTCTTTCTTCATCATGTAAAGCAACCTCCTTACGGCAGCTGATTCTGGTTTAATTACTATTCTCATCCTCCTTGATCTGAGTGCAGCCTTTGACACTATTTGTCACACTACTCTTCTCAATAGATTATCTTCAATCGGCATTACCCACACTCCACTAGATTTGTTCAGATCCTACTTCTCAGGCAGCACTCATTTTGTTCAGCTTAAGACTTTCACATCCCAACCCACGCTGTTACTTCAGGTGTGCCCCAGGGCTCTGTCCTGGTGCCCCTCCTTTTCATTATTTATCACCTTCCCCTTGGAAATATCTTTCTTAAATATAACATTAGCAACCACTGATATGCTGATGACACCCAGCTCTGTCTCACTAGCGAACCTGTTTCCTTTCCACCCTCCTCGCTTATTGATTGCATAGTAGAAACCAAATCCTGGTATTCTTCAAATTTTCTTAAATTAAATAGTGACAAAACTGAGGTTCTCCTCACTGGTACAAAATTAACATTATCCAAAACTGATCATTTTTAATGTGTTATTGATAATTCCTCTGTCTCCCCTTCCCCACAGGTTAAGAGTCTAGGTGTCATCCCTGATAGTACTTTATCCTTTCAGTCCCACGTCAATAACATCTCCCGGTCTGCATATTTCCACTTGTGTAACATTAAAAGTATTCACCCCTCCCTCACTCCCTACACTACTGCTATCTTTGTTCATAGCCTTGTCACTTCTCGTCTGGATTATTGCAATTCCCTTTTCTTTGGTCTTTCTCGCAAATCTCTTTATAAGCTTCAACTGGTCCAGAATTCAGCTGCCCGCATTACTAGAACCCACTCTATTCACCATATCACTCCCGTTTTGCAGCAACTTCACTGGCTTCCAGTTAAGTTTCGCATTCAATTCAAAATTCTTCTGTTAAATTTTAAGGCTATCCACAACCTTGCCCCTCCATATCTGTCTGACCTCCTCCATGTTGCCATTCCCTCCCCTACCCTTAGATCCTCTTCCTCCATCCACTTGACTGTCCCCTTTGTCTGTCTTACTACTATGGGGAGTACAGCATTCAGTTGCTCTGCTCCCCAGCTCTGGAACTCACTACCATCTGAGCTTAGAAATATTGAATCATTTTCACTTTTAAAATCTACGTTAAGACTTTTTTCTCTTTGATTACAATTGCTCTGTCTGATTTTCATTTTTGTATTTTAGTTTTATTTATAATCTGAGTTTTAT
>JANRMT010062856.1:36213769-36243909 GCA_026402145.1 Polypterus bichir lapradei
CAACTACAGTTGGAATCTGGTATCCACTTTTGCCTAGTAGTATTGTTAAAAGAGGCACCATAGAATTAAATTAAATGTTTGTATTGGCTCATATTTTTGATAAACTGTTTTCCTCATGATTTAACAAAGCCAGGTTATTAAAGCAGTATATCCAGTCTTGACAGTCTCCATGGTACTTGAAACTACAACCACACCTACCAGTGCTAATCTGAGGATTAGATGATGACATTAATAACAACTGTGGTGACATCAGATTTAAATAATTGAAAAATATGTATAAATACAGCATACAGAAGCCTAACAGTCCTTACAGAATCATGATCACCTCAGGTAAGGCACCTTATCCTTTTCATTCATTTTCTGTTCCTGCTTATTGTAGTACAGAGTTGTAAGCACATTTATTTTTTTTGCACTTAAAATTATTATTAATTCATGTTACTGATCAACAAACTATGATATTTACATTAAGTAAAGTTGCATTTCTGATTTACTTCATGTAGTTAAAAATAAAAATTGTGATGCATGCTAAATTTACATTTATTCGCTTAGATGCTTTTATCCAAAGCAATTTACAAATAAGGTCAGATTTACACAAGTCTTACTCATGCAGTAAATGAAGCTCCTTTACTGTGTACAGAGCTGGAGGGAGCTGCTACTTCAAACCCTCATGCTCTGATTTACTCCTGAAATATCTTTGTTGTTGCTATTCCTTTATGAGTTTAAACTCCTTCATAACATCATATTTTAACTTTCTTTTCCACAACTATTACATTTCAATGGTCTAGAATATGGATTATTAGTAGATGGATATGTTCAGTTTTATATGATTATAAAAATTATGCTCTATTTTAATGTGTGTGTTCCTTCCTAAAAATAAAATACTTCTGCTACTGTTATAGTCATTAAAAATTCATTCATCCATTCATTTTATGAACATGCTTATTCAACTAACTGTTGAGGGTAGCTAAAGCTAATCATATCCGCATTAAAGGGGAACAGTTATGGTTTTCTGTCTTTTAATGGCTTTGAAAAAAGTTGTAGCCTGGATAAATGCATCAGTTTTTTCTTTAAATTGCAAGAAAAAAGTGGGCGAATGATGTTACTGGTGTTGTATTGCTCTGGATGAAGAATTCAAATCCGTTCATTGCAAGTCCACACATAATCACTGCATTGATTGTTGGGTTTGAGTTCTGATCCGAGCTCATTACTAGGCCAGTGACATTACAGATCTGTTCATTTCTGGTGATTTACTTGAAAAGAGATGCATCATTTTATACCATTTGTTTATTTATTTGAAAGCCGCCACATGAATAACAGCACTTTTTGCTGTTAAAAGAGAAAAATGTAACTGTTGACCTTTAAGAGCAAAGAAGGAAATAGTTTTGGATATAACTTGTGACTTACCTCTAATGAAAATACATTTCATGTAAAAGTAGAAGATCTTTAATATTGGAAGTAATATGTACAATAAACTTAACTGACAGGGCTTTAAACATGCAGCAAAGGGGCACGGCTAACACTGCTGCTACTGTGCTCCTGAGTCCTCAGTTTCATTCCCACAACTGATGGTTGCATAGGCAGAGTTAGCACAGTCTCTCAGGGTCATTGGCTCTTCCTCAGTGTGAATAGCTGTAATGGTCTAACATGCAATCCTCTCCTTCTTTCGGCTGCTCCCATTAAGAGTTGCCATAGCGGATCATCTTGTTCCATATCTTCCTGTCCTCTACATCCTGCTCTGTCATACCCATCACCAGCAGGTCCTTTCTCACCACATCCATAAACCTTCTCTTAGGCCTTCCTCTTTTCCTCTTGCCTGGCAGCTCTATCTTTAACATCTTTTTCCCAGTATACCCAGCATCTCTCCTCTGCACATGTCCAAACCAATGCAATCTTGCCTCTCTGACTTTGTCTCCCAACTGTCCAATCTGTGTCGACCCTCTAATGTACTCATTTCTAATCCTGTCTGTCCTCGTCACACCCAATGCAAATCTTAGCATCTATAACTCTGCCACCTCCAGCTCTCCTGTTTTCTGGTCATTGCCACCATCTCCAACCCAAATAACATAGCTGGTCTCACTACTGTCCTGTAGATTTTCTCTTTCACTCTTGCTGATAACCATCTGTCACAAATTATTCCTGACACTTTTCTCCACCCATTCCACCCTGCCTGCACTCTCTTTTTCACCTCTCTTCCCCAATCCCCAAGTATTTCAATTCATCCACCTTCACCAACTCTACTTCCTGCAACTTCATCATTCCAATGACCTTTCTCTCATTCACACATATGTATTCTGTCTTGTTCTTACTGACCTTCATTCCTGTCCTCTCTAGAGCATATCTCCACCTCTCCAGGGTCTCCTGAACCTGCTCCTCACTCTTGCTACAGATCACAATGTCATCAGAAAACATCATAGTCCAACGGGACTCCTGCCTAATCTCATCTGTCAATGTGTCAATTACCATTGCAAATAAGAAAGGGCTCAGAGCCGATCCCTGATGTAATCCCTCCTCTCACGCTGAATGCATTTGTCACTCCAACCGCAGACCTATCCGCTGTCACACTTCCCTCATACATATCCTGTGCAACTCTTTCATACTTTTCTGCCACTCACAACTTCCTCATACAATACCACAACTCCTCTTGAGGTACCCTGTCATATGCTTTCTCCGGGTCCACAAAGCACAATGCAATTCCTTCTGGCCTTCCCTATACTTCTCCATTAACACCCTCAGAGCAAATATTGGCATTAAACCATACTGCTGCTCACTAATCATCACCTCCCTTCTTAACCTAGCTTCCATTACTCTTTCCCATAACTTCATGCTGTGGCTCATCAATTTTATCCCCCTGTAGTTACTACAGTGCTGCACATCCCCCTTATTCTTAAAAATCTGTACCAGTAAACTTCCCCACTCCTCATGAAAAAATCCATTAAACAATCTGGTTAAAAACTCCACTGCCATATCTCCTAAACACCTCCATGCTTTCACAGATCTGTCATCTGGACAAAGGGCCTTTCCATTCTTCATCCTCTTCATAGCTGTCCTTATTTTCTCCTTGCTAATCCGTTGCACTTCCTGATTCACTATCTCCGCATCATCCAACCTTCTCTCTCTCATTCTTATCATTCATCAGCCTCTCAAAGTACTCTTTCCATCTTCTCAGCACATCCTCCAGCATCAAACATTATAATTACTATTACTATAGAACCTATGAGCTTCTTCAGCACCAATATCATATGTGAGAATGACAGTCTAATTCGGACTTATTCTTAGTCTGTTAAAAGAAGCTATCAAAGCATTATATTTTTTGCAGTTGCTTGGCTCACAATGGTGTACACATACATTAACATTGTGATTGTAGCACAATCAGCCAGTCGCTCTGAGAAATCTTCTGCTAAGAAGGCCTACAATACAGTCCTGCTGCATGCCATCCAGCTCACTCTAAGTTCACTCATGTTCCTTGTTCCAATTGTCAATAATGTTTGGTTACACTTTCAAAATGTAGAGCTAGGCGATGTACAATATTACACACATATATTAATAATTTTATTTCCACGTCTTTTAAGTCCTCTCATTTATGAAGTGAGGGAGGAAAACTTCAGAAAATACTTGAAAGGATATGTGACTTGTGGTGCTATTACAAAAGACCAAAACAGACAATGACAAAGAAAGGAAGAATTGTTGGCTAAATCACATAAATCAAAAACACAACTGGAGTTTAAACTTAGCAAAATACTGTTTCTTGATTCTAAAATATGGAGACTTTACTTGTCAATATCTTATGGGCATTCAAAATGCGCAGAAACCAACAAAAAAATCTTGAGTTTTAATGTCCTCAATTCACATAGTAGTGCTTTAACTGTATAGTATAAAAAATAAACTTGACAGATTGAAACTGGAAAACTTTGAAAATTGATTAATTATTCTATTGCTCCAACAATACTTTTTTCTTGAACTATGACAATGCTATTTTTCACTTTTAGTTGGTGTAAAAATGTGAATCAAAATTGTAATTTGTCTAAAACAGAGTCAATCTGATACAAAGGATAACCTGATTTATGTGCCTGAGCCTTCACAAGCTTCCTGCAACTGAACTGAATGGAAACTTTCTGTCATGAAATGCTTTCAGTGTCCATTTAGTCAGATGTTTACACCATTCGGGGTATATGCATCACCTATATGGTTCAGATAATTGTTTGAGACCAGCACAATAATAAACATTGTGCTAAATGTTGTGAACCCTTTGTTTTACAATGTTTTTCCTATATTTCCTTTCTGATTCTAACCAGCCATTGCACTTGAGGGTTTCATGATTAGGCATTTCATTAATGACAGTATACTAATGACTGAGAAGTTGGGCGACACACTGAAAGGTCAACTTTATTTTATTTGTTTTCTTCTGGATACTACACATTGTTGTGTGTGTGTGCTTCCTCTTCTATATAGTCTTTTAGGACAACCTAGACATTGTACAATTGCAAGGCATTTATTTTCATTTGTTTATCATTAGGAAAATAAGTGTGAATTTTCAAAATACTTTTGAAATAGAAAATAAAAGTTTAAATAGACTTCATCATATTGTATGTGTCTATTCTGTAATCATCCATCTACTAATTTGCTACACCTCTCTCCAGTTTCATGGATGCTGGGAGTGGGTGACATCAGGTAAATGAGAGGAACTAAACTTAAATGGGACAAGTCTTGAAACATCTTTTATATCTTTTTATGTTTATTTTTTCTGTGGAAAAAACATATGCAAAGATTTCAGTATTAGTAATGTTTTTTCCATAAAAACATTTTACTGGCATCAAACAAAGCTATAAGAAGTAGTGTCATTGAGCAGCAGTGCAGGATGATGTGCTGTATAGGATGTCTGTTTTGGCAGTCTGCCTTTATAATTTTATTTTGAAAGTCATAAGATACGAGCAGTGCGGCTGCCTCGCAGTAAGGAGACCTCGGTTCACTTCCCAGGTCCTCCCTGTGTGAAGTTTGCATGTTCTCCCCGTGTCTGTCATGGTATTACAGAAGTAAGGGTGGCTGTCTCTCAGCTTCTATGAATAATTTACACAATTTCATTCTTTTGTGCTTTGCAGTTAATACTACAATAATCTCCTCATCATTCATACATAAAGGTTGGAATTTATGCCCTTAAACGTACACACACAGGGCTCTTTATCAATGCCAATCCACCTAACCTGAAAGTGTTTGGAGTGTGGAATGTGTAAGTAAATTGGAGCACCCAGGTAGAAACTTCATACAGACACAGATCCCTGTATGCATCACTGCGAGACAGCAGAACTACCACTGTGCCACCCAATATTATTAATTGCTGTCCTGAAAGTCTTCAATCCAATAATCTATTCATATTTTTTCTATTCACAAGTTATTTTTTTTCACTACAATAGACACAATAATACTAATACATCCATCCAGCTGCCAAATCCGCATATCCAGGGCAGTGTCGTGGGGTAGATGGAGCTTATGTCAGCAAGTATCAGTCACAAGGCAGGAACAAAACACAGACAGGGTGCCAGTCCACCACAGGTCGAACATATATACACACACTCGGGGCACTTTGCAGCACTAATTAACTTAAGGTTAATCAGGATGAAGTTTAGTAAGTTTAATATAGATGTTTTGCCATAGGTAGAATGGTAGCACAGAGCTGTTTATTCATGGTGTTTGGTCTCCTTGTGTACTGTATATACAGATTGATTGGTGTCAGTGAATTTACTCAAAAACATTATGCTCATGTCTTTAATTACCATTGTGAAAATAACCAGCCTCAACACAAGAAAAAAGTTTGGGGCAGCCACCCCATATATTGTCCTTGGCTGCAAGAGGGTATTTGTAGAATAGCACTCATGTGCACTGGTCGAGTTCCAAACTGAAATGAGTTATTGTTTTAAAGGCCAGGACCAGAAGTGATATCACAGAACCGGAACTTGCATTCTTCTGGGAACTGGAACCGGAAATTATGTGTTTTTGGGCACTAGAAGTGACATGCTTCTGGGCTCAGGATCTGGAAGCGACGTGCTTCTCGGTGCCGGAACTGAAGTGTCATGGTTCTGGATAGAAAAAATGAAAGAACTGCAGAGGGCTAAAGGAAAAAAGAAACTGCAAGGGTTCCGAGTCCACAATACCTCCCAGCCCCCACTGGTCATTCTACCTAACATAAATGATTTAAATCAATCCTCATGGTTTTCAGGCTTCACATGGAAGAATTAGATGATGATGGTCATGTGGACATCTGGCCTTCAATCCATCAATGAAGGAACGGCATAGTGCCTTAATCAGGTGGTGGTGGCACAGAAAACCAGATAAAGAACAGCAGCGAAAGTAAGGCTTAGTATAGATTGTGGAGATATGATAAAAATGATAATTAAATGCATATACAGAATATCATGGTTACACTAAAATTTAGCTAGAAGAAAGCCATATTACAGTGCATCCGGAAGTATTCACAGCGCATCACTTTTTGCACATTTTGTTATGTTACAGCCTTATTCCAAAATGGATTAAATTCATTTTTTTCCTCAGAATTCTACACACAACACCCCATAATGACAACGTGAAAAAAGTTTACTTGAGGTTTTTGCAAATTTATTAAAAATAAAAAAATTGAGAAAGCACATGTACATAAGTATTCACAGCCTTTGCCATGAAGCTCAAAATTGAGCTCAGATGCATCCTGTTTCCCCTGATCATCCTTGAGATGTTTCTGCAGCTTAATTGGAGTCCACCTGTGGTAAATTCAGTTGATTGGACATGATTTGGAAAGGCACACACCTGTCTATATAAGGTCCCACAGTTGACAGTTCATGTCAGAGCACAAACCAAGCATGAAGTCAAAGGAATTGTCTGTAGGCACAAATCTGGGGAAGGTTACAGAAAAATTTCTGCTACTTTGAAGGTCCCAATGAGCACAGTGGCGTCCATCATCCGTAAGTGGAAGAATTTCAAAACCACCAGGACTCTTCTAGAGCTGGCCGGCCATCTAAACTGAGTGGTCGGGGGAGAAGGGCCTTAGTCAGGGAGCTGACCAAGAATCCGATGGTCACTCTGTCAGAGCTCCAGAGGTCCTCTGTGGAGAGATGAGAACCTTCCAGAAGGACAACAATCTCTGCAGCAATCCACCAATCAGGCCTGTATGGTAGAGTGGCCAGACGGAAGCCACTCCACATGGCAGTCCACCTGGAGTTTGCTAAAAGGCACCTGAAGGACTCTCACACCATGAGAAACAAAATTCTCTGGTCTGATGAGACAAAGATTGAACTCTTTGGTGTGAATGCCAGGCGTCACGTTTGGTGGAAACCAGGCACCGCTCATCACCAGGCCAATACGATCCCTACAGTGAAGCATGGTGGTGGCAGCATCATGCTGTGGGGATGTTTTTCAGTGGCAGGAACTGGGAGACTAGTCAGGATAAAGAGAAAGATGACTGAAGCAATGTGCAGAGACATCCTGGATGAAAACCTGCTCCAAAGCCCTCTTGACCTCAGACTGGGGCGATGGTTCATCTTTCAGCAGGACAATGACCCTAAGCACACAGCCAAGATATCAAAGGAGTGGCTTCAGGACAACTCTGTGAATGTCCTTGAGAGGCCCAGCCAGAGCCCAGACTTGAAACCGATTGAACATCTCTGTGGAGATCTTAAAATGGCTGTGCACCAACGCTTCTCATCCAACCTGATGGAGCTTGAGAGGTGCTGCAAAGAGGAATGGGCGAAACTGGCCAAGGATTGGTGTGCCAAGCTTGTGGCATCATATTCAAAAAGACTTGAGGCTGTAATTGCTGCCAAAGGTGCATCAACAAAGTATTGAGCAAAGGCTGTGAATACTTATGTACATGTGATTTCTCAGTTTCTTTGTTTTTAATAAATATGCAAAAACCTCAAGTAAACTTTTTTCACGTTGTCATTATGGGGTGTTGTGTGTAGAATTCTGAGGAAAAAAATGAATTTAATCCATTTTGGAATGAGGCTGTAACATAACAAAATGTGGAAAAAGTGATGCGCTGTGAATACTTTCCGGATGCGCTGTAAATATAATAGGGTTTTGGCAGTTTTTTAAAGTGCTCCACCGTATTAGCCTGGCGAATTTGTATCGGTAAGCTATTCCAGATTTTAGCTGCATAACAGCAGAAGGCTGCCTCACCACTTCTTTTAAATTTATTTCTTGGAATTATAAGCAGACACTCATTTGAAAATCTCATGTTACAATTTGGAGTGTAAGGTGCATGGCATTCTGAAATATAGGATGGAAAGAGATTATTTAAGGCTTTGTAAACCATAAGCAGTACTTTAAAGTCAATTCAAAATGGCACAGGTAACCAGTGTAGTGACATCAAACCTGGAGAGATGTGCTTGGATTTTCTAGCAGCTGCATTGTGCACTAGTTGGAACCAATTGTCTTTTTTGGGTGGTCCTGAGAGGAGTGTGCTACAGTAATCTAGTCGACTAAAAACAAAAGAGCGAACTAATTTTTCAGCATCTTGCAAAATTATAAAATATCTAATTTTTGCTATATTTCTTAAGTGAAAAATGCTGACCTAGTGATCTGATTAATATGTGATTTAAAATTTAGGTCAGAGTCAATAATTACTCCTAAATTCTTTACCTCTGTCTTTACTTTTAAGCCAAATGGATTGAGTTTTATTTCTAATATCCTCATTATATCTATTTTTGCCAATTATTAAGATAATGAGGATACCTCATAAACAAAGAAGGCATGTATTCTTAAATTGAATCATTTGCCACTTCAAAGCGAATGTATTTCATAAGTTTTAAGGCTTTTTCTTTCATGTTTGGATCACAGTGCCCTATACACCCATTGTAAGCTGCAGGAACAGACAAGGTACTGTATTTTTATAAATAAAAGGAAAGCTTCATTTTAGAACACAATTTCAAAAGACAAATTAATATATAGAATGATTGTGATGAAATAACTTTATCTTGTAAAATAAAAAACATGTCCGTTAAGAATTCAAGAGATCCTGCATAGCCAACCAATACCCAAGTATATTGCAACTGTTATTCAAATCAAAACCCCACATGCACTAAGGGGTTTTTGGCACTATTACATCCAAATTATATGCCCAAAAATAAATTAATATTAATCTGCTCAAGTAATAAAGGTGCTGGAAATGACTTAAGAGTAGCAAGTACAAAACTTCAAATTTTTAAAAGAAAGTTATTTATATGATCAGATGAAAAAACCCACCCAGGTCCTCGCACCCGGGCAGCTTTGGTGACTCTGGATAACCTCGGGCCGATCGTGCACCTCCTGCGGTGGTGACGACTCATTCGAATGTCTGCCCCATCAACTGTTGACAGTACTTTCTGTGTCCACCATGCTGACCACAGGTAACTGGAAATCAGGGTTTGTTCCCAGATTTGGAGCCTGAGAAGCAGCTACCTAATCCAAGGACGGCAGCAGGCGAGAAAATTAGCCACTCCTGGCTCGAGGAAGTAGTGACAAAGATAACAATGCAGGACTCATTCTAGGCCCTGTAATTAGAATGAGCGTACTATAAATCCTTGCACAAGGATCCTTTGAAGGGCAAGTCAGGTGCCAGCAGCTGCGGTAATTCCAGCTCCAATAGTGTATATTAAAGTTGCTGCAGTTAAAAAGCACATAATTGGATCTTGGGATCGAGCTGGTGGTCTGCCGTGAGGCGAGTAACCACCTGTCCCAGGCCCTGCAACTCAGCGCCCCCTCAATGGTCTTGACTAAATGTCCCACGGGGTCCGAATCATTTATTTTGAAAGAATTAGAGTGTTCCAAGCAGGCCCATCCACCCAAATCCAGCAGCTAAAAATAATGGATTAGGGCTCCGGTTCTATTTTGTGGGTTTTCTGATCCGGGGTCATGATTAAAAGGGATTGCCAGGGGAATTTCATATTGTGCTGATAGAGGTGAAATTCTTGGACTGGCGCAAGACGAGCGAGAGCGAAAGCATTTGCCAAGAATGTTTTCATTAATCAAGAATGAAAGTTGGAAGTTTGAAGGCAATCAGATACCGCCGTCGTTCCAACCATAAACGATGCCAACTGGTGATCCCGTGGGGTTCTTCCCAGAGTCACACCAGGCAATCACCCGGGAAACCAAAGTCACTGGGTTCCGGGAAGAGTATGGTTGCAAAGCTGAAACGTATAGGAATTGACTAAAGGGCACCACCAGGAGTGGAGCCTGCAGTTTAATTTGACTCAACACAGGAAACCTCACCTGGCCTGGACACAGAGAGGATTGACAGATTGATAGCTCTTCCTTGATTCTGTGGGTGGTGGAGCATGGCTTTTCCTTTGAGTGAGGGACAAGTGACTTTCAGCCATGTGAGATTGAGCAATAACAGGTCTGTGCTGCCCTTAGATGTCCGGGGCTGCTCGCATGTTACACTGAATGGATCAACGTGTGTCTACCCGGTGCTGACAGGTGTGGGTAAGCCGTTGAACCCCATTTGTGATGGGAACTGGGGCTTGCAATTGTTCCACAAGAACGAGGAATTCCCAGTAACTGCGGATCTTAAGCACACACTGATTAAGTCCCTGCTCTTTGTTCACACCACCCATTGCTACCACCGATGGATGGTTTGGTGAGGTCTTTGGATTGACCCTGCCATGGTCGCTGGGCAATGAAGGACACAGCTAGCTGCGAGAACTAATGTGAATTGCAGGACACATTGATCATCAACACTTCAAATGCACCTTGCGGCCCTGGGTCTTTCCCGGGGCCATGCCTGTCTGAGGGTCGCCTTTCTAAACAATCACCACACCACTCCCACCGGTGGACACGGCTGTGGAGTTCACAGGGAACCAGGTCCCTCTGTCCTCTCTGTCCCCCCAAGAGCAGACCTGTGGTGTAGTGATGTTACCCTTGCTTCCCCAGGCAGAAAAGGGGGCCAGTTAGTGAGAAGGGCATCGGTCTGGTCATCCCCATGTCCTCTGTGCGCTTTTGTCCCCTTCCTCTTTCCCCACCCCCCACCCCATGTCATCTATATGCCCAAATGATGACCCAGGGACTTTGCACACGTGAAAATAAGAGACTGGTTAGGGTGGAAGGACAGTTACATGACCAGATGTCCGTTTCACTTCTTAGCCGGGGTTGTGAAGACCCAGAAGTCCGATTTAAAGGCAGTGGTGGAGCTTAAAAGTCAAAAAGGCCCAAGGGTCAAGTAACTTAAAAGAGGCAGGAGTGGTATGGGGCCCAATGGAGTAGCAGAGGTCATATAGCCGGGAGGGAAATGGGTCATGACAGCTGGGAGGTACAGGGTTGTGTAGCCGAAGCAAGCAGAGGGTTATGTAGTTTGCAAAAGGGGCTGGAAAAAATTCTAAGTTTCCTCAGGTGCAGAGGGTCAAGCAGGCTCAGAGGCTGAAGGTCATGTAGCATGTGAGGCAGATGTAAACCTATTTTTGCCCACCTGTCCCGGCTACATGACACTCTTCCTCTGAGTTCACATTATCCTCTGCGGGTCAGCAAAAGTAGTTTTACAGTTGTTCGTATGGAAAAAGATTACTCACATTTGTGATTACTCACAACTGTAAACCCCCTTATAACCATTCCTCTATAGTAGGGGTCTTCAATCACGGTCCTGGAGGGCCGCAGTGGCTGCAGATTTTTGCTTCAACCCAATTGCTTAATAAGAAGCACTTATTGCTCAAGTAACACTTCTGCTTCACTTTAGGTTTTTACTTGTTAAGATATTGAACCCTTATTGCTTATTTTAGTCTTAAACAGCTATATTATTGTTTTTTAATTGCTCCTAATTAGCATTAACAGGCAAATGACAAAAGAGACCCACATTTCTCCGTTTAGCTTGCTACCATTTATACTTGTGTGCATTGCTCATGCACAGTCTATTGGGTTTAATTACATACTTGGAAGGAAAGTGAAGAGAAAAAAGTGAAGGACTGAGAATTACTCATCCATTTTAGCACATTTTAGCACATTTGACAGAGACAGTACTGCTGCAATAAATTATTCCATTGAGTATCATGCACACTCCAGCAAGTATCTTTCAGGAGGCAGGAACAATCCCTGGACCAGTAGCTCATCGCTACTACTGTGCCACTGCTCACTCCATTCTGTATGAAGATCAGTGCCTATGCACTGCTGTCTACGAAAGAGAAAGCCCATTTAAGAACCATGTAGTGATTCACACACATAGAACACATAGAATAGGAAGCATTTAACATGCTAATTTAGTTATGATGGCATTTGAGAAATGCTTGAAATTAAACATTGATTGAGTAAACATTCCAACCTTTTTTTCTCCGCTGTGTCCCTATTTTTTTCTTTTCTCTGTACCCTTATACAGTTCCGTATGACATTCAGACGGTGGGCTACAGCTCACCTTTTCACAGCGAGTTTGATATCTGACCACTTCTTTTTTATTTTGGGCACTGTGCGACTTTCTGAACTTGAACTTTCGAGTGTCTCCGCCACTCTGTATCACTCAATCAACTTCCTTTTGTTGTTTGTACCACTAGCTTAAGCCAACAAATAGTTTGCTTTAACTTTGCCTCCACTTCGCATTCGCTGAAATTCTTCTTTTTACCCTGTGCTTTTCCCATTGTCTTTTCACAAAATGCTGAATTTAAGGGGCTATTTATATTGATTTGCATATTCAAAGAGGCGTAATTCTTGAAGGAGTCACGGTAAGGTGGCAGGTGCATGCACATGTGTTATATTTCACGCTGACTGGGCTTTATGGAGCATGGTAGCTGGCTTACACATGATTTTGTGCATCTGAATTTTTTTGTGCGTACACACATTTCCATTTTTCTCCATACACCATGTTTTAGTGTTTATTCTCCGCACAGCATTATACATGAGGCCCCTCATCTTCCAGCATGTTAGACTTAGGTGCTGAATTTATGGAATCATTTAAATAAAATGTTTTATTCACTGTAATTAACCTCTGCCTTCAAAACATACGAATTGCTCAAACTGGGGTTTGGAGGATGAGACAGAGTATAGGACTCAGGTGGAGAAGTTTGTTTCTTGGTGCAAAGAGAATTGTCTGCACCTTAACATCAGCAAAACCAAAGACATGGTTATTGACTTTTGCGGCACCAATGAGCCTCTATCTACATTCCCTATTCAAGGAGTAGATGTGAAGGTGGTTCACAGCTACAAGTACTTTGGCGTTCCACATTAATAACAGGTTGGACTGATCTTGGAACACAGAGGAACTATATAAGCAGCCTCTTTTTTTCTTATGAGATTGCATTGCTTTAATGTACAGTTACGTACATAAGGTTTGGACAGTCACATAATTTTCATAATTTTGGCTCTGTACGCCACCATGATCGACTTGAAATGAAGATATTATGTGATTGACGTGTAGGCTTTCAGTATTAATTTAAAACATTTAACAAAAATATTGTATGAACTGTTTAGGAATGAAAGGAATGGACAATTGTTACACATGGTCATTTATAGGGGATCAAAAGTATTTGAAGAATTGAATGAAAAGCTGTTCCAAAGCCAGGTGTGAGCAGGTCTCTCATTATTTCTTTAACTATTAAGTAGGTAGAAGGTCTGGAGTTAATTCCAAGACTGGAGTTAGCATTTGGAAGCTGTCTCTGTGAACTCTCAAAATTAGTTACCCATGTGTCGTGGTGCGAGATTTTGCCTATAAGTTGATAAATATTTTTTATGTCTTTATTTGTATGGTTAAGTACCCCACACCCTTTTAGGGCTGAGTCTCTTTGTAGTTTTATGACAGGGTTGGTGGAAGTGCCTCAAACCAGTTTGGCAAGTGATTCTCTGCAGGAATCTTTCAATCAGCCCCCACAGGAAAACCAGACTGTCTAGCTGGCAAACATCAGCTCAACACATGGTTTTGAAGGCAGGTGTGAAGGTATTCTGTGCCCTATTGGTCTGAGGTATGGCTGTTTGGAATTGGCTTGTATCAGAAGCCTTTAAGTATTGGATGTAGGGGTTTGTACAGAGAATTTATAAATTTGCTTGCTTTACCCCTCCCCCTCTCTCTTACAAACATCTGATGAAAGAGCATCTCACACACCATGAACTGAAAAGGATAACACAATGAAGAGCACTGCTCGGCAGCTATATTGATACAGGCATGCGGCCTGTTCTGAAGAAAGCTGAACAAAAATGAGGAATTAACTAGAGACATTTTAAGTAACTAACAAGTCTGTGTGCCACCTGAAACTCCACATCAGCATTTATCAAGTAGTATGGTTGCCAGTATTCACTTGTATTTTGCATATTGTTATTATTTATGAATTTTATCAATAATACATTATTTAAATTGTAACTTAACTCCTGCTTGTCTTTTACTACACCTAATTGCCTGAGGTTAAAAATGTAGAAGGGAATGTGGGGAGAAGTTATATGGTATAATACCTTATCAACAGTGGTAAGTCTGTGAGATCTGAGGCATTCTGACAAAGGCTACATATTTATAATACAAAAGGGGAAAGTAGAGCAATAGAGAACTCTACCAAGACAGAACACCATGCAAGTTAATGCCATAATTAGACAGAAGAAACAAAACCAACCCATCAGAGAGTGTTCTGCTCCACATGCTGTTAGCTGTTATTTGTTGAGCTGTGCTTCCCCTTTGTCTTGTCATTTATTAACATACCTGTCAGTCACATCTCACACTCACAGTGGTGTCATAAATGTCTATGAAACTCATGTAAAGCATTTAGGCCCCATAATAAACATTTAAATACAATACACCCCATGTGTCTCATGTAGGCACCCCTTTATCTTATATTTCGGTCATGTCTGAAGTGTATCTTTAAGGTATATAAACCCCTGGGTCTGGTTAGTTGTGGTACTCAGCAATTTGAACCTCTGTCTACACGTTTCTCTTTGTCTTGATCCAACTGTAGAAATCACTCACCTTGTAAGTGTCTTTTAAAGCGTTATTGTTTAAAGTATACTGTCTGCTATGTATTGCTTTGTAAATCTTTATTTTGTTTGGTTCTACACCTATAAATGCCTGTATATCCCTTTTGTATATATTTCAGTTTACAACGAGGTACGTCCAGTAAAAGTCTTCAAGAAGGCTCATGCTTGTTATCTTTATGTGGATGTGCTGAGTTGTTTAAGCTCTCTGCAGCTGCATTGCACAGACAGCGCAGAATGAGGCAGAAAAGTAAAAAGGCGAATCCACGTCGCAGGACAGACTGCAAGAAAACTGTTAATACAGCTAAGTTATGGGACGTTCTGGCCACATGGATCGAAGAAGGATCCTACGGGAACTTAGTAAAAGGGCAATTCCATGGCGCGGGACAGGCCACCGAATATTGCTCCACATCTGCTAAGTAAAGGGACATTTATGCCAGGGATCAAAGGGAAGATCTCGTGGCGACTTGGCTGAAAGAAAGTATTCACACCGCGATTCAGAGCGCATCATCTCCACGGCATCTTTTAAATCAGTGTTTCACAAACTCAGTCCTGGGGACCCCCTGTGGCTGCAGGTTTTTGTTCCAACCAGCTTCTGTTTTTAATTGAACTCCTGGGCTAATTAACTCTTTTAGGGCGGATGTCGACAGGAGGGTTTGAGGGCGCATGTCGACAAAAGTCGACATCCAGGGATAGAGGGCAACAATCAGCTGTCAATAGTGACAAAACTCACTGTTACGTCACAGACATTTCCTTTCTGCTTGGAGGAATGTTAGTCTCATTGACTTGGCATCTAATCATTGCGTGTGCGGGAATTCCAAAATGTAAGCAAATGTAGACAAAGGCAAGATGGCATCGACATCTCACAAGGGAGCGAAGCGAGTGCAGAAAAGAAAATACTCACCAGACGATGTTTTGAGCATTATCGCTGAGTCAGACTCTGATTTTGTTGACAGTGATCAGGAGATCGAGCAAGAAAGTAAGGAACTGGCATCAGCTAATCGGACACTAACCGATGCGGCACCAGATGATCGTCTGCCAGTTGAGCGCACTCGCGCAGCTGACGCACCTACGGCAAGGTTCGTATGGGAGGAATACCCAGACATTGATCCATGGGAGCCAAACTGGCTACCAGACTTCAAAAGACAGCATGACTTGCTGTTGGACTTAACAGATTACCAGTCGCTGGACTACTCCAGACTGCTTTCTCCTGATGCTTCTTTTCAGCTACTGTCAGACGAAACAAACGGGTATGCAGAGCAATTTTTTGAATTGTGGGCTGCGCTTGCACTGCATTCTTGTTTTTCAAAGTGGAAACACACAACAAAAGATGAGATGAAGGGCTTTGTGGCGTTACAAATAGAGATGGGACTAGACTGGTATTATAACTTCAGGGAGCATTGGTCCAAATGTGCTTTGTCCCCTGGTGGCTTTGGACAGGTTATGCCGTGTGATAGGTACATGTTGCTGCAAAGTTTTATTCACTTCTGTGATAACCAGAAGCAAATCCCAAGGGGTGAGCCAGGCTATAACAACATGTATAAAGTTCAGCCCCTGCTTGACATTGTGGAACCAACATATAAAAAATTTTATCAGCCTGGCCGTGATTTGTCTGTGCATGAATCTATGATAAAATAAAAGGGATGCCTTTTATTCTGACAATATATGCCAGACAAGCCCACAAAGTATGGCATAAAGGATTTTGTACTAGCGGAATCAAACAATGGTTTCTGCCTGAAAGTAATTACATATACAGGAAAGTATTTCGTTCAAAGAGAGAACTGTCCCTTGACAAGTCAGGTTGTGCTGGAGCTGCTTCGGGGCTATGAACATTTGGGTCATGTTGTGTACATGGACAATTTTATACATGCCCAGAATTGTTCATGGAGCTACAGAGCAGGGGAATTGAAGCTTGTGGCACAGTGAGGGTGAACGGAGACACATGTCTTCACAGTTGAAGCCAGACAGGCTGAACATGAAAAGAGGTGACAATCCAGTTTTTATGCAGGCGGAAAATTGGTGGCAGTGGCATGACATGATGTCAAACGGGTGACTTGTCTCTCTACAGTACGCACTAACAATATATGTGAGAAAGTGCAGCAAAACACAATTGAAAAGCAAACACCAGTGCAACACATATTGTAAGCAGTGCAATGTGGCAATGCATGCAAATTGGCTGCTTAATTTGAGCGATATCATACTTTGCACGACTTTGCTGTGTAGCATGTATGTGATATGTATGTGAAATCATAGTATGTGAAATCATATAGTATACAGGCTCATACAACATGCAAGACAGTAACATTTGTCAAAAGTAAATATTTTTTGCTGATTTATTATGTTAAACAATTACTTTGTGTTCTTTTTTTAAAAAAGTTAGTTTTTAGAAAAATATTCAGCCCTGAGAGAAAATAGTTAAATGAACTGATATTTCTCAATTTCTGTTAGGGAACAATATAGAAATTAGAAAACTAAGTTTGCTAAAAAAAAATATTAAAATGTACCAAGCAGTTATATGGCAATACTGTAATGTATTTTTTTTCTTTTTAACAATATTTTCATCTTGATTTTCATTCTGCTTTTCAAGGTGTTCTAATTGTTTAATTAATCCATTATTTACTAATTAGTGGGTCTGACTCTAAAGTAGATGCAGCCATTGATTATTCAGTGTTGTTTGCCTGGGTGTCTGATCTGCTCATTTTAAATTGTCGTTATTAAGATACAACGAAGGGGGAAAAACTGCACAGAGAAAGGACAAAGTATAATGAAATCAACAAAAGAGAGTTAGCATTTAAATCTATAGCAAAAGCAGAAATATGTATAAATGACTTATAAATGTAAAAATCATGCTGCTATGCTTTTCTGAATGTCGAATAAAATAAAAATATACCAGCTAATTAAATGAGATCAGTGTTATAAGGTGTTATCACTGATTAGGAATGTGGTTGGAACAAAAACATGCAGCCACAGGGCTCCCCAGGACGAGTTTGGGAAACACTGTCTTAAATGAATTCTGCCTATTGACGCATTGAAGTGCTGTAAGGTCCTTTGGTGCTCTGCTTTCCAATATACTGTAGATTGGTGTTTCTCATGGCCATAAATGAGAAATTCAGATCACACAGAAGCCGAGTTTGGATCTCATTGCCTTAAGTGTTTCAACTTTATTCACTTTGCCTCTCCTGAATATGGCAAGCCAAATTAACATTTAGAGATATCTCTAAATGAATTTTAAGATATCTGGAAATGCATTTTAGATATCTTAAATTGAATTGCAGATATCTAAAAATGCATCTATTTTAAGATATCTAAAAACCATTTTATGATATCTCAAATAGATTTCAAGATATCTTGAAATGATATGCTGTACATTTTGAGATATCTGAAATGCATTTCAAGATATCTTAAATACAATTCGAGATATCTTGAAATATGTTAATGTGCATTTTGAGATATCTCAAATACATTTCAAGATATCTTAAAATACATCTGCAGGCATTTTCAGATATCTGAAATACATTTTCCGATATCTTAAAATAACTTCCTGCGTATTTAAAGATATCTCAAATACATTTTCAGATATCTTAAAATAACTTCCTGCGCATTTCGAGATATCTTAAATAACCTTAGAGATATCTCAAAATCACTTCCTGTAAAATTTCTTATACTTTCAATGGAACTTCCTGCCTATTTTAAGATATCTTGAAATACATTTGAGATATCTTGAAATGTGCAGGAAGTTATTTTAAGATATCTTGAAATGTATTTGAGATATCTTGAAATGTGCAGGAAGTTATTTTAAGATATCTTGAAATGCTATTGAGATATCTTGAAATGTGCAGGAAGTTATTTTAAGATATCTTGAAATGTATTTGAGATATCTTGAAATGCACAGAAAGTCATTTTAAGATATCTGAAAATGCATTTCAGATATCTCAAAATGAATTTGGGATATCTTAAAATGAGAAGGAAGTTATTTTGAGATATCTCGAAATATAATTTAGATATCTTAAAAAGCATTTAAGATATCTTGAAATTCATTTTTTTTCAGATATCTGAAATACATTTTTAGATATCTAAAATGAATTTCGTGATATCTTAAAATGGGTCTCTGCTCCATTTCAGATATCTAACAATGTATTTCAAGATATCTCAAATTGTATTTCAAGATATCTAAAATGCATTTTAAGATATCTTTAAAAGGACACTCAATTATTTCAAGATATCTCAATAGCATTTTCAGATATCTACAATACAATTTAAGATATCTCAAATACATTTCCAGATATCTCAAAACAGCTTCCTGTCCATTTTCAGATATCTCAAATACATTTTCAGATATCTCAACATCACTTCCTGCTCATTTCAAGATATCTCAAATACATTTTAAGATATCTTATAATAAACAAGAAGTCCCATTGAAATAATAGGCAATTTTACAGGAAAAGATTTTGAGATATCTTGAAATGCATTTAAGATATCTTAAAATGCATGAAAGGTCAGTTTAAGATATCTGAAAATTCATTTGAGATATCTTGAAATGCAGAAACAATTATTTTGAGATATCTGAAACTGTATTTGAGATATCTTGAAATGCATTTAAGATATCTCAAAATGTATTGCAGATATCTTAAAATGTAAAGGAAATTATTTTAAGATATCTCAAAGCGAGTTTCAGATATCATAAAAAGTAAATTACATTTTAAGATATCCAAAATTCATTTTGAGATATCTCTAAATGTTCATTTGGCTTGCCATACCTGAATCGTCTGAAATCGGCAGTCTTCTTTTGGTGTAGGCTCTTTAGTCCGAAAAAGAAGCTGCTGCCACAGTAGCTGAAGCTGAAATATTAGAAGCTGCAACAGATCTACTAAATGATAAGATCTGCAGCCGGCGAAGCTCATCTCAAGCTAAGGGAAGGATGGCAGAGTATGTACGGGAACAGAGTGTATAGCTCACACTTGATGCTGTCACCTCTCAGCCTAACTCACCTACATGCATAGAAATGGAAAAATCACCAGCAGCACAACAGGACGTCAACTTCACGCATCTCAGGTGACCATCCGTTTTCTATGAGGGTGCAGGCAGGAGAAAGTGATGATGTCCAAAGAGTGTCATCACAGTCACCTCATGCCATTTACCCAAGACTGCCCTACCAAGCAGAACTGCCTGATCAGCATGTCAAGACCCCTCCTCTAAAGAGCTGCCCTCTCACATAACACACCTTAAACACAGGGCTGTTTCCCCAGCATAACCAGTATTCTATGCAGCAGGTCCAGACTTTTGACATGGTTGACTTTACAAAGTATTTGCCATGCAGGGAACTTGTTACAACTGGACTCAAAGTTTGATAACCAGCCTGACAACTACAGAATGTGGCAGTCATCCTTTATGAACGCTACCCAAGGGTTAGACCAGACTGCCAATGAGGAGCTGGATCTGTTAATAAAATAGCAAACATGTCAGCAGAATTAGAGCTGTTCATATAACTAATCCAAGGGCAGCTCTTAAAATGGTCTGGGATAGACTGGCAGAATGTTATGCTGCCCCAGAAGTGATAGAAAGTGTTCTGTTTAAGACTCTAAAGAACTTCCCATACATATCCAGCAAAGATTATGTCCAGCTCAGAGACCTAGGAGACCTCCTCAGGGAGTTGCTGTCTGCAAAAGAAGATGGATATCTACCTGGTCTTGCTTACTTGTCTAAGGCAGAAAAAGAACTTTTTCACCTCAGTCAATTACAAGCTTACCCAGAGGAGGTTAAAGCCTTGCACAAAAATCAGCATATAAAGAAAAGTAGTAAAATCAACAAACTGGACCCAGTACTGTAAGAATGAATATTGAGAGTTGGAAGAAGACTCAGCAAATCTGCTATGCCAGAAGAAGCAAAACACCCTGCAATCATTCATAAGAATTCACATATTGCTACTCTCATTATCTGACACTATCACAAAGAGCATAGACATTATGGACATAACTACATGCTAGCACAGTTACATCAGAAATACTGGATACCTCAAGCAAACTCAGCTATCAGAAAAATCATTTCAAAGTGCACAACGTGCAGAAAATACAATGTGAAAAGCATGTGAGCAAAAAATGGCAGATTTGCCAGAAGATCATCTACTCCCAGACCAAGCACCCTTTACCAGTGTAGGAGTCGATTATTTTGGCCCCTTCCTGATAAAAAGAGGACGAAGTCTAATGAAGAGGTATGCTGTCATTTTTACTTGCCTAACAACTACTGTAGAGCACTACATTTAGAAATTGCATATACTTTAAACACTGATTCTTGTATCAAGCCTTATGCCAATTTATCTGTAGAAGAGGACAAGTTAAAATCTTGTGCTAACATAATGGAACAAACTTTATTGGAGTAGAAAGAGATCTACGAGAAGCAGCTAAAACTCTTGAACAAGGAAAAATTTGCAATGCCATGATGAAAAATTTAATTGAATGGAAGTTTAATCCACCAATGGCCTCTCATCAAGGTGGAGTGTGGGAAAGACAAATCAGAAGCATAGGAAAGGTACTGAATTCAGTACTTAACCAACAAACTCTAGATGATGAAAGTCTCCACACATTGATGTGCTGAAGCAGAATACATCCTAAACAAAAGACCCCTGACAAAGGTATCAGATGATCCGAATGACCTTGAGCCACTGACACCAAATCACATTTTACTACTCAAGACAAAACCCAGCCTTCCCCCAGGACTTTTTTCAGAAAATGACCAGTATGTCTGAAGGCGATGGAAACAAGTAGAATACCTCTCTGATTTGTTTTGGAAAAGATTAACTAAATTTTTAAATTTACCAATAAATCAAGAACTTCAAAAATGGCTCACACTAAAAAGAAACTTAGAAACTGTTGATGCTGTTCTCGTAGACCAATCAGCACCCTGAAGTCCCTGGGTAATGGGGTGAGTCATCAAGACAATGCCACATGCCAAAGGAGAAGTAAGAAGAGTCAGTGTGCAGACCAAGACCAGCACACTGGACAGACCTGTAAACAAACTGTGCCTTCTCCAGGAAGCAGCAAATGATTGAAATGATTAATTTTAATTGTGTTTGTACTCTTACAGTAGAATTTAAATTTTAAGTTTCTTAAGTCTGATTTAAGTCCATTAAAATAGTGAAGGATATTATTAAGTAATGTTAAAGTAATTGATTTCTGCCCTAGCATAAACAATTAGGGACTGGATGTGTAGTTACATAAGATTCATTAATGATTTACTAAATGATGCATAATAAGTGCATAATCTATGGGAGGTTCCTATAACCCCCATCAGTTAAATTGAATTGGTATATTCTAGCTATTTCTAACTTCTCTGACTAAACATTATTCTCAGTTAGTGACCTGCCTTGCCATGTGTAAGGTGTAGAGGGCACATGGTTTTAAACCGTGCCTTTCGGGCCATGTGCACCTTGTGTGCGTGTGTTGTGTGCTAAGAAACATGTAAGACAAAGCACCTAATTGAAAGTGCTGTGCCGTATGTTTAAAGCGTACAGAAGAAGAAGTTAAGAATCCTTAAGTATAGAAACAACTAAAGTTTTACAAGAAAAGCTTAGGTTTAGGACAGAGAGATTTCTTTTGGCATGCGTTTTACACGTGCTTGAACTCACCTTACACCCTGGCAGATACAATTGTCTTTAATGTGGAGCCTTTAAGTTTCTTCAGCACTGAAATTGTCTAACAGTTTCCTCTGGACTGAAGTGCAAGGATTTAAAAGAGACTTGATAATTTCATATTTTGCACTTGCTTGGATTACAATGGTTTACACATACATTTATATTGTTATTGCATCACAATCAACCACTGAGAAATCTTCTACTATGAAAGCCTACAATACAATCCTGCTGCATGCCATTCAGCTCACTCTGACTACGCTCATGTTCCTCATCACACTTGTCGACATCTCTGGCTATAATTTCAAAAAATAAATTCAGATGATGTAATATATTACATACATATATTAATCATTTTGTTTCCATATCTTTTGAGTCCTGTTATTTATGGAGTAAGGAAAGAAAATTTAAGAAACGACCCGAAAGGAAATGCAAAGTGTTGTAATTTTGAAACTAAAGAGCCATTCATTCAGACCTTGAAAGAGCAAAATGGAAATGTGGTCTGAGCCATGTGCTATGAAAAAACATCTGAGGTTATGAACTAGCACAGTTTAACCAAATGTGATAATCATAAGTACATGGAGGAGGAGCAGAAAAGACATTTAAAATATTCATGGACTTTAGTTACATGACTGTAGTAATCACAGTTAAAGAATACAAATTCAGAAGACTACAATTAGAAATCTTTAAAAAAATGCTACTTCTGTCTGAAACAATTAATATTCTCAACTTTGTTCCAGAGCTTCTTTTAACATGATAAACTAACAAACCTGTCATCTTTCTGTAATATAATATGTTTGAAGACAGAATGTGATTTAAATTTCCTTGAGATTTATCAAACTGAATGCAAATGGGTGTCAGTAAAACAAACAAGCTTAATGTAGGAAATGCGGCTTTTCAGAACTTGAGATAAATGTAACTTCTACCCTCTTATATTTGAAATATTAATGCCCCCTACATGCCTAATGCTTTTCATTGTACCTACGTTTCAAGTCTTTCCATGATCAAAAAATACCAATGCTCCTTTTGGCAGGTTGTCCTTTAGTATTCTGGATCTACAGCTTGCTTTTCTGGTCAGTTATTTATATTGACAAGAGTATGAGAAAGATTTACAGTACATTAAATATCAAGGCATTTGCTAAGTTGTCACCAAATATTCGTGTATGTATTTGGTTCATTTCAAATAATATTGCAGTAATGCGATGATGTTTTCTGATTGGTACTATTCAGGTCATACAATTATTTCTTCAAAATGTCACATATACAATATTTGTCTCTTTTTTTTTTTTCTAATGTATTTACATAGATTGTTGTAGACACGGAACACACATAAAATGCATGTATTCCAAATAACGATATATTATTACCTAACCAGTGGAAACATTTAAAAAAGAGAACTGGCAAAACACCAGGGGGGATCGCAATCTTTCATCTGTCTGATAAAACGCCATTTCACACATTTGGATTACCATTGTATTGTCATGGATTACTGTTCCTGTCTGGATATATGGTCTGTCTCATGCCTGCACGTTCACATATGGATTGCACGTCTTAGTCAGAGGGGGCTCTCCAAATCACCTCATCTCATGCCACTTCAGGAGACCAGTGAGGCAAATTTTACATTACTTACAGTAAACTGTTCACAAGATTTTCAACTCACCATCCATCTCATCTGTTGCCGCTACATTTGGACTGTATTTTGGACATTGTCATGTTTATTGTAAAGTGTTTTTTGCTGTATTATTATTGGTCATCCCCATAGGACAGTGAGGAGGGTTTACCATTTAACTGTTTCTATTTCATTTATTTTCATTAATGTTATTTTTTAATAATCTGCTGTTCCATATGTGTCAGTGTTATTGAGTGTGTGTGTGTTGGGCCAAGGCTGGGTGTGTTCCTAGGATCCTCACCGATAAAATACATAAAACCTAGCAGTACTGCAACCTCTACAACCATATATTGAATCAATTAAATCCAATTTTAGGGTCAAGAACAGTTATATTTGACAGCAATCCTGAATGTTTCCTCAAAGCATTATTCAGATTTTTTTTTCTCTAAAAATGAATATAGTAAAGAGCTTGTTAGTGTTACTTAAGTAGAATTTTACTTATAACATACAAAGCTTTGAAACAAAGCATGTTGGGACACTGGGCTTAGAGACAGAGTTTCAACAAAAAGCCAAACTGGCAAATAAAAACAAAAAGTTAAAATGGGCAAAATTTTTGAATCCCTTAGAAACCCACTATCCAATCTCTGTGTTCTTTTACCGATTTTATCCTTTTCTTTTCAAACTTTCCAAGATTTCATGCAAGAAACAGTGACTTCTGTTTTCATATTGGTTTAACTTGTGTTATTAAAAACAAAAGCTCATCTGACAAAGGTGCAGTCTGAATAATAATAATAATAATAATAATAATAATAATAATAATAATTCTTTACATTTATAGAGCGCTTTTCTCACTATTCAAAGCACTTTAGTGAGTGGGAATCCACTTCAACTACCACTAATGTGTAGCATCCACTTGGATGACACAATGGCAGCCATTTTTGATCCAGTACACTCACCACACATTAGCTATTAGGTGGTGAAATGGTGACAGAGATAGCCAATTAGAGATAGGGGGTGATTAGGGGGCCAGAATGATTAGTCCATGGAGGGCAATTTAGCCTGGACCTCAGAATACAGCCTACTGTTTACAATGGATGCCCAGGGACCTTTCATGCCCACAGAGAGCCTTGGTTTAACATCTCATCCGAATGATGGCACCATGTTTACAGCACAGTGTCCCAGTCACTGCACTGGAGCATTAGGATCTACATTCAGACCACAGGGTAAGCACCCCCTGCTGCCTTCACCAACATATTTATCCAACAGCAACCCAAGCTTTACATAGATGGAAGAGTCTCCCATCCAAATACTGGCCAAGCGTGAACGTGTTACACTCCAGGTGGATGACTTCTTCTGAAGTACGTGTGGTATGCTGTTCAAGGTAAGCTATCTACAGCTGCCTTATGTTGCATTATTTCAAGTATAACCACTTTAATTAAACATGCACAATGTAAAATTTGTATGTTTGTACTGTATATATGTAGTTGTGGTCCAAATAACTCAAAGAGATTCCAAGAAATAGTTAGGCAGTCAACTAGGCCACTAATTTTCTGACAAACAAAAAAGAGTGCACAATGGCACCACATAAACAACTCAGACTCAGTAGCCACATAAATTGCCTTAAGCAGCTTCTTCTTTAAAGTGCAAGTGTTAAGCAGATCTATTTAGGAGCTCCTTTCTTTTGAATGTCAGGGTTTAAAAAAGACTCCCCCTTCTGGTGACACCCACAGTTATAAGGATCTGAAGGGAAGGGTTATAGCCTTCAAGTAACATTGGTTGAGGGTCAAATGTCCTTATCAGGCACCTTCTCAGAGATGCGGAGGGAAGAGACAAGACCGAATCATTATCCAGACACATTTCTGTTAGTTAATTCTGGTTCGGGGAGAAAAACTTTGTGCACATTTTTACTGTGCTCTGGACCATACATCATGCCAATCTATGTATCAACCAGAACAAGTGCTATTTTGGTTTTATTGAGGCCAAGTATTTAGGTTACATGGTGGGTGGGGGAAGAATCAAAGCTCAATGTCCCAAAGTTGTGTTCATTCGTGACTGGCCCTAGCCAAAAGTCAAACAACAGGTTCAAGCTTTCCTGGGGCTGGCTGGTTATTACTGCCACTTTGTGCCATGGTTTTCAGAGAGAGAGAGAGAGAGAGAGAGAGATGCCTTTGACTGACTCAGTTCAAAATGTGCCCCTAATATAGTGGTTTGGAGTTTCAAAGCTGAAGCAGTATTCAAAGATCTTAAGGCAGCTCTAATATCAGCATCTGTGTTAATTGCTCTGGACTTTTCTCTTGGGGGTGGTGCTAGGCCATACAGTTGATGGCCCTAAAAACATGGTAATGTATTTGAGTCGGGAACTGCTGCACAGGGAGAGAAAGTATGCAGCCTTGGAATGTGAGGCACTCCTCATTAAGTGGCCAATTATCTCAGCAAGGAATTCATTTTTTTTACAGACCATGCTCCTTTATAGTGTCAAATGTCTCATAAGGAGGCCAATCCGAGGGTTATGAGGTGGTTCTTGGATTGACAGCCATACAGGTTCAAGCTTCATCATCGTAGGGGACATTTACATGCCAATGTCATGCCCTCCTACATATTCACAACCTCTTAGTTAGGTTAGTTGTCCTAGGTATGATGTTAAACTGCATCCGGCCCTGCAAGCGTTTCTTCCAACTTGCAGGGAAATCATGGGGGTTGGTGGCAGGATTGGAATTCCAGCCACCATAAAAAAAAACTTCACACAGTTCAGAAATGACAGAAAGGACTCCTTTTTGCTCTCCGCGGGAGTAGCTCTGCTCCAGCTGCCCACAGGAAGTCTTTTTGCATTATGAAGGGGATGGGGGAAAGCCATCGGGAGCCCCATCCCCGGAAGAGTCGAATCCGTTGGAGAGCCAATGGGGTCAGGTCTGTTGGGGATCAGAACTGGTGTGGTGCTGAGGCATCGCAGCACTTGGGTCCCAGTTTGAGGTGGCCCATACGGGTGGGCGCATGGAACGTCTTGTCTCTCTGGCAAGATGATCATCTTCCTCTGCTGTCAGAGGAGCTGCGTATACTCCACATTTACAATACAATACAATACAGTTTATTTTTGTATAGCCCAAAATCACACAGGAAGTGCCACAATGGGCTTTAACAGGCCCTGCCTCTTGACAGCCCCCCAGCCTTGACTCTCCAAGAAGACAAGGAAAAACTCCCAAAAAAACCTTGTAGGGAAAAATTGAAGAAACCTCGGGAAAGGCAGTTCAAAGAGAGACCCCTTTCCAGGTAGGTTGGGCGTGCAGTGGGTGTCAAAAGAAGAGGTTCAATACAAGTATACAGAACAATGTACACATTTCAGTGGCAACACTCTCTGAGGTGCGCAGACTGGGGACTGGCCAGATCTCTGTAGGTGGATACACCTTTTATTGGTCTAGTCGCTCTGATGGCTGTCATACACAGGGAGTAGCTGTTGTTGTAGCGGATTGTCTTCTTCCAATGGTGTCCGATGTCACTCCTTTCAGCGAGCGTATTATGAGACTCAGATTACGGCACTCCCTGGGCGCCTTGTCTGTTGTCTCAGTGTATGCTCCGACCGCGGTGAGTGATGTCTCGACGAGGGAGACATTTTATTCGCAGCATTACTCGGTGGTTGATGGGTGCCCATGAGGTGACACTCCTCTGGTCATGGGTGACTTCAATGCAGCCACTGGCACTGACAGGGCTGGCTATGAGGATTGTCTCAGTCTCCATAGGTCTGGTGACCGTGGTGAAAGTGGCTCCATGTTCTTTGACTTTGCAAAAAGTCAGGGGCTGCAAATCGCTGGATCCTGGTTCCAGTGCCCAGAACCTGCATTTTATTGACACTGCATGTGTAATCAAGAGAACTTATTTTTGGAACAGTTACTGGAAAACGTTGTTCTTTGCTTGGTGGACAGTGGTTCATTCTCAGGAACCAATAATAGAAACCTTTTTATTTTCAAACATAAATGTTTTTAGCCTGACTTTGCTAACAGTATTATGGTTATGGAATATTTTAATGTAGTCCTAGCCACAGTCAATCAACACATAGCCATTAGTCAATCAAAATTCAATTAAGACTGCACTCTATTTGCATTTAATCTGACAGCAGACTAAGAATGTGGAGATCATTTTTCCCTGGTGAAAACTGAAAAAAAATCAGGTTCGAAATATGGTTCAGGGTCTTCCTCCCACAGACAGCTAATCTGATAGTCTTTGCTCAATTGGATATGGATACAAATCTTATTAATATCCCAGGATCCATACAAAGAAAAGTACTTTATTGGGTGGGGTATTTGCAGTCAACCTGAAAAAAATACAGACATGAACATCTATGTGCGTAATTAACACAGATAATACGAAATTTACCAGTATATAAAACTGGCTAGCTGTATTTCTTTCCACAGAGTAAACTGGATTTATTTTGATTCCTATGGTAACCCCCCCCAGATTTTACCTTCATTCCCTAAGAAATATTCACTTTTCTGTGCAAAAACTACAAGCACAATAAACAATTTCAAAGCTAAAGTCAGCACTGCCTCTTTTTCCTTCATCAGTGGGGAAGAGGACAATCTTTAAGATCATTATAGAAATGCATTGTATAGCTCTAAGCAGAAATGATGCTAGGGTTGCAAATTTTACCCACTCCTGGCTACATACACCCAAAGGATGATGCTTTCATATGTACAATTTCATATAAACTTCAGTTATCTGTAAACATTTTTAAATAAATCACACTGAAAATGATTTGCGAATTCTTTCTTAACACAAAGTAAATATTTTTAAATAACAATAAGGCACCCAAAAAAGTCCCATTTTTCCTTGTTTGCATCTGTAAGGTGAGTCCTCCTCTTCACCAAAAGGAACTTCTGTGATCTTTTAACACTAGAATTACCTACGAAAAAACTCGTAGATCCGTCCCACCATAAAACGCTTCACACTTCTCCGTCAGTGTCTTTTATCTTCTAAATGTGTCGATAAACAGTAAACAGCAAGCAGCCTACTATCACATCCCCCGCCCCACACAGTTTTCTCAGCTCAAGTCTGTTTATCTGCGTGTCAGTTGCTTGGAGTTGTATAGAGTGAGAAGTCAAGCAAAATGACACCTTTTATAAATACTATTTCGTTATTTGGAACACTTGCATTTCATGTGTGTTCCGTGTCTACATAGATCTATGTACACACATCGTTAAAACAGAAATGTTTTTCATGTTTTAGTCATAATTGACAAAATGTAAACTTGAAGTTTATAATATGTGAAGCCTGAAGTCCAAATTTTAAAGAAACACTTTCACAAAAGGTACAAATATAACAGAACAAATGCGCTTTTATTCAAAAATATAACTGCAGAAAAACAACCCACGTTAGAGTGTGATTTTGACACACAGGAGTGCTGTGGTGGTGCAACGGTATCAGCTATTGACTGGTAATCTAAACTTCACGGTTTCGATCCCAGACGAGTCCGTTTTGAAAAGTGAGCTGCACATGTTCTTACTACTTTAGGATAAAAACATACATTTGATTCCAGTCTGTAACAGCCCGTGTAATTTATGATACTTGTAAAGGTTAGCTTTGTTTTTTTTATTCTGTTCTCTCAGCCGCGTTCACAATCACAACTCAACACCCACCCCCCCACATTGGACACTGCTTTTTTCACAGACGCGCTATAACAGAGGTAAACTCAGATCATGATGAATGTTCTACATCGGATCAAGAATGTACTTTTGCCATTGCTGTACTTTGTATATGTACATGGGAAGCTCTGCACTCGTGACTTTACGCTGTAGGAAGTAAGTAAATAAATAAAGGCTCTTACATACAAATGATACAAAACATTAACATTTATATGTTACTTACATAAAAGCCATATCTAATGTTATTTACCTTGAGTTATTTACTTACATTACGACAGTTCTACATCGGATCAAGAATGTACAAGAATGTGCCATCGCTGTACTTTGTATTTGTACATGGCTTTTATTTATTTACTTACTTCCTACAGCGTAAAGTCACTAGTGCAGA
>JANRMT010062856.1:36258462-36270843 GCA_026402145.1 Polypterus bichir lapradei
ATAGATAGATAGATAGATAGATAGATAGATAGATAGATAGATAGATACTTTATTAATCCCAAGGGGAAATTCACATACTCCAGCAGCAGCATACTGAAAAAAAACAATATTAAATTAAAGAGTGATAAAATTCAGGTAAAACAGACAATAACTTTGTATAATGTTAACGTTTACCCCCCCCCCGGGTGGAACTGAAGAGTCGCATAGTGTGGGGCAGGAACAATCTCCTCAGTCTGTCAGTGGAGCAGGACAGTGACAGAAGTCTGTCGCTGAAGCTGCTCCTCTGTCTGGAGATGATACTGTTCAGTGGATGCAGTGGATTCTCAATGACAGGAGCCTGCTTAGTGCCCATCGCTCTACCACAGATGTCAAACTGTCCAGCTCTATGCCTACAACAGAGCCTGCCTTCCTCACTAGTTTATCAAGGCGTGAGGCGTCCTTCTTCTTTATACTGCCTCCCCAGATAGAACATCTGCAGCATCTTATTGCAGATATTGAAGGACGCCAGTCATCTAAGAAGTATAGTCGGCTCTGTCCTTTCTTGCACAGAGCATCAGTATTGGCAGTCCAGTCCAATTTATCATCCATTTATGTGATACTGACCACAAATTAAATGAATTGGTTAAAAGATAAATGTTGCATCTGATCACCTGTTTTCACATTCCTCTAGTTACATTCAAGTGAAGTTGTAATGCTTTTCAAGTTAATACTGAAAAGCTCCTGTGGCTGAAAACCCAAGAGTGGACAGAACTTGCAAAGGGGCAGGTGCAGCACAATTCTGCCTTTGTAAAGCCGGCGCTTGTTCAGCACACAGTTCCAAAAGAATGGCAGCTATGGTAGTTGGAATAGTATGGCCATACCATGCATCATTAAATTGTTACACAATGATTACAAACAAGTGAATTAAATTTGTAAATACTATGCAATTAATTTTGGTGTATTTGATAAATCCTGCATCAAAGAAACGGCAGCACTGCTTAGACAGTGAGGCTGCCCAGTTTGCAAAACCAAGCAGAAACTTATGTACACATGGGTTGAGGATGCTGTGAAAATGTGTGTGGCTTACACCAAGTTTACTTTTCATACATCTTAAAGTGTGTGTGGAAACAGGCATATGCAATATTTTTGTGCGTAAGAACTGTTTAAGCATGAGGCCCATGGTGTTTGAATCTTGAAAAGGGCTATTTTTCTCTCTCTCTCTTTTTTTTTAAACACGTGCTTGAATCAAAGTTAGGTGTGCACTTACCCCATGCCAGAATATTATGGTCTTTATCACATGATGAGCTTAAAGAGAAAGGGGTGCTTAGATTGGTACAATGGCATTAACCACACATTTCTTACAATTTTCGTGAAGAAATTGCTCTCTACTATAAAAATGATGTAGAAATTCTGACATACTGCATACAATTCACAGAGGGAGCGATCTGCATAATCAATATTGATCTGTTTCAATATTTTACCTAGCTTCCCAAAGCATTATATATAGGCAAAATGGTATGTCCCCAAAGTCTATAGCCATTTTACCTACTGATAATTATATCAGTACACAGAAATCTTTTTCTAGCACTTTCTAATTAATGGCTTATACTCATAGCGGAGAATGAGGACACACTTTAAATGAGGGTGAATATTAAAGTTGGATATTTTTTTCTGGATGGGCTTGCAAGAATTGCAGTGGTGTCAACAGCTTTAGAATTTGCATGCTGCTTCTACTATGGCTGTCTCACGTGTTATTATTCAAACATGGTTCCCCCTTCTTACAGAAATAATATGTGGAAAAGTATCAAACGTTTATGAGAAAAATATAAATTCTACAAAGTAAATTTAAAATGAATGATGTTTCATGTGGGAACATATTTGGACAGATTTAAAGAAATATGTGTCAAAGTTTCAGGAGTTCTTATATAGCACTTTAAGTTTCTCAAGCACATTGACCCTCAGAACTCTGCTGGACAAATGCAGTTTTTCTGTATCAGAAAGTGCATACTGTTCTCCGTACCCCTTTGTGAATAAAGCAAAAGATTATCCCATAGGACACCTTACCATTATTTTCATAGATTTTGTGTGACCAAAACATTACTTTAGTTTGATTAAAACTGACTTATTACCAACCAGACAGCTTTATTTTCTTGTACTGCCTTTCAGGTTTTGCGATAAATGTTTACCTTGTGTTGCCTGTTTGCTAAGACAGAAGCACAAACAGTAGAGTGCGGGCACACAGAGGAAGAAAGTGCATTAACAGGGATATGGTATAGCATTAAGATAGTGAAAGTTGAAAATATAAAAAACATGTCACTTTAAAAAAAAGAAAATGTAGCTCTGTTTTTGTGTTAACTTAAAGCTTCATTAGAAGGGAAAGCAAGAGGCCATCTGGGTTTTCAGCCTGGTGTTGTGATAAAGCCAGTAGGTGGTAGTATATTCCAATTATTTTCAAGTCAAGGATATTCTCCTGTAAACCTTGTTAAAGGATAACACTTTGAATTCACTTTGGGGTAAATATGGACAGATGCTGCTTCAACTCAATGCCACCTTAGTAAAAAGTTATGTGTTTCTGATATTTAATATGAGCAACTCTTGACCATGGATCAGTCCTGACTCCTTTTTTCCCTTCACTCAGTACACCTCAGACTATTAATATAACACCAGGTCATGCCACTTGTAGAACTTCTCAGATGATTCTACACTTATGGGGTGTATCGAACAGGGGAAATGAGTATAGGGGAAAAGTGGAGAACTTCTTTCTTGGTACAAAAAGAATTGTCTGTATTTTAACATCAGAAAAGCCAAGCAACTGGTCATTGACTTTCACTGCACCAAAAACCATGTATGTCTGGTCAATATTCAAAGAGTGGATGTAGAGCTGGTGTAGTGCTACAAGTATTTGGGGGGTCCACATCAATGACAGGATGGACTAGTCCTAGAACACAGATGAACTATACAAGAAAGGGAAGAGCAGGCTCTTTTCCCTTAGGAGGCTGCATTCCTTTAATGTGGGAAGTGACATCATTCACATCTTCTACAACTCTGTAAAGACTAGTGCAATTTTCTACCCTGTGGTGTTCTGGGCTGGTAGCATCACTTCAACCAAGGTCCACCGAATCAACAAGCTAATTAAAAAGGTACACTCAGTTATAGGACACATTCTGGACCCCCTGGAGGTATTATTGAAGAAGAGAATTAAATCAAAACTGAGTGAATGAACAATGTTGCAACATACTCTCTCTGACACACCAACAATGCAGACTTTCAGCTAATGAATTATTCTGCAAAAGTATGTCATGAAACATAACTGGGGCTCCTTTATACCAACATTTGCATAATGCCTCACTATGACTGTGACAGCCATGTCAGAATATTTCTTTTTACATTTTCTTTCTTTTTGGTCATTCTGGTGCATGTGAGGGCCATATTGTGTGTGTGTGTGTTTGACAAATGGTAGAATGTAAAACCATGCTCACACATAAACTGGGTTCCTAGAAATCCTTTTAAATTAAGAATCCTGTAATAATGATCATTATGTAGAAACATAATAGGTGTCATTGTTCCTTCACTCAATGCTTCGAATTTCAATACAGTAATGTATCATTATTTGAACATTTATACCATATCATGATTTTAATATCCAATTTTGCTTCATACATATGCAATACCTGAAAAAAATAAACATACTGATGTTCGAGTAAGCCTTTTTTGAAGAGCAGTTGCTTTTTGGAGGTTAGAGCACAGGTTCAGCCATTGTACTGTGCCCCTGCAGCAATTTTCAGTTTAAAGGGCCTTGCTTAAGGGCCCAACAGATGAAGAGATTTGAACCAGCAAGCTAGCTTTGTGATTTGCACTTTTAGACTTTCAAAGTTTTGCTTTATGTATTTTCTGGATGGAGCTAATATTGTTTTCATAATGATCATTTTAAAAGGTTTGCTGTCTTTTTTACACTTTTCAAAGCTGTATGAAAATGTATGAGTGCTTTCAGGGCATACACCATGTTTAAACTTGTTTTTGGCAGAGATGTTGTGCTTGAGTCTCCTTTTTTTTTTATTTTCATAAATGTATGTGTATTTTAAATGTTTTCTTTTCAAGATGTGCTTTGTTTAACACTAGAATCCCTGAATTCTACAAAAAAATTCCTGGGCCGCCTTGCACCTCTCCATCAGTGTGTGTCGATCAGCACAAGCAGCAAGCAGCCGGCAATCCCATCCCCCCCACTGACCAAGCGGCGTCTGTCACACAATTCTCTGAGCTTAAGTCTCTTTGTGGCAGTGAGATATCTGGAGTTGTATAGGGTAAATAATATACTGTTATTTGGAATATATACATTTCATGTGTTTTCTGTGTCTACAATGATCTGTGTAAGTGTGGGATGACAGGAAATGTGAGGCAAGAAATGCTGAACACATACTTAAAGCTGAAACCTTTTCCATGTTATACTAATAATGAACTGAAATGTATTATGTGTGAAGACTTTAGTCCAAATATCCTACAAACATGTGCACTTTTATTCAAGATATAACCAAAGAAAAAAAAATCATTCAATTTACATGTTGCTGTCAATGAGTTAAAAACCCAAGCTCAAATGTCAATTGACAGGAAGTTGACATGTATTCTTGAATGGTGTAAATGTAACAACTGCTGCCTTATAACCCAAAGGTTCTGGGTTAGAGGCCAGGGGCCTCATGCATAACGCCGTGCATAGAATTCGCACTATAACATGACGTAAGCACAAAAGCCGAAATGTGCTTACGCACAAAAAAATCTAGATGCAGGAATCTGTGCGTACTCCAACTATGTATTCTTGAATTATGCAGAGGTAAGAACTCCTGCCTCATAACCCAAAGGTTTGAGGCCGGGTGTTTTGAGTAGTGAGCTGCTATTATTATTACTATAATATTATAAAAACATACGTTTGATTTGAGTCTGTAACACTTGGTGTAAATTTTGGCTACTTGTAAAACTTAGCACTTGTTTTTTTATCATTCAGTTTTATTCTGTCAGTGACGTTCATGTGGTACAACAAGCTTGCCTCTCCTTCTCTAAGTTGATGGCATTTATCTCCATTCTTTTCACAAGAGCAGTGAGGATCACAGTTGGTGCTCTGGTTGATGCCTGCTCAGAACTATTTGTTGTACCGGTAATCAAAGATACAATGTCCCATGAGCGCTATCAGACTACCATGTGGCATGTGCACTTTGACAACAAAGAGACCTGGGCAGAACATGTGAAAAACCGACAGATTTGCTGCAATCTCGGACATCTGGTAACGTTTTATTAACTATGTTTTGAGTTACAACCCAGGACAAAGACTTTCCGAGTCTGTGGTCATAAAGCTTATGAAACCATTTCTGGACAAAGGCAGAATCATAACAACAGACAGCTTCTTCACAACACTTTCGCTGCCTAATAGACAATCGCTGACTTTTACAAGCAGCCAAAATTTACACTGGGTGTTACAGACTCAAATCAAATGTATGTTTTTATTTTATTATACTATTCAAAACGCAAATTGCCTGGGGCCTCATGCATAAACGATGCGTGCACACAGAAATGTTGCGTAAGAACGTTTCCACATTCTAATTGCAATGTATAAAACCTACACTTGGAGTAAAGCCATGCACTTTTCCATGGTACCTCATACCATATCGTACGCAAGTTCTCCACTCGGTTTTGCAGACTGGCGGCACCCAGCGTCAAAGCAGTGCTACTGTTCCTGTGTGGTTATCCTTTATTTTCCTGACGCGGCTTTATAAATACACTGAAATTAGTCGCATATTGTTTATTAGTATAATGCATCTGATTGTAATTAACCTGTAACAATATAATGGTCCAGGGAATAGATAGATAGATAGATAGATAGATAGATAGATAGATAGATAGATAGATAGATAGATAGATAGATAGATAGATACTTTATTAATCCCAAGGGGAAATTCACATAATCCAGCAGCAGTATACTGATACAAAGAAACAATATTAAATTAAATAGTAATAAAAATGAAAAAAGTTAGCATTTACTCCCCCGGGTGGAATTGAAGAGTCGCATAGTGTGGGGGAGGAACGATCTCCTCAGTCTGTCAGTGGAGCAGGACAGTGACAAAAGTCTGTCACTGAAGCTACTCCTCTGCCTGGAGATGACACTGTTCAGTGGATGCAGTGGATTATTCATGATTGACAGGAGTTTGCTTAATGCCCGTCGCTCTGCCACAGATGTTAAACTGTCCAACTTTACTCCTACAATAGAGCCTGCCTTCTTAATAAGTTTGTCCAGGCGTGAGGCGTCTTTCATCTTTATGCTGCCACCCCAGCACACCACCGCGTAGAAGAGGGCACTCGCCACAACCGTCTGGTAGAACATCTGCAGCATCTTACTGCAGATGTTGAACGATGCCAACCTTCTCAGAAAGTATAGTCTGCTCTGACCTTTCTTACATAGAGCATCAGTATTGGCAGTCCAGTCCAATTTGTCATCCAGCTGCACTCCCAGGTATTTATAGGTCTGCACCCTCTGCACACAGTCACCTCTGATGATCACAGGGTCCATGAGGGGCCTGGGCCTCCTAAAATCCACCACCAGCTCCTTGGTTTTGCTGGTGTTAAGATGTAAGTGGTTTGAGTCGCACCATTTAACAAAGTCTTTGATTAGCTTCCTGTACTCCTCCTCCTGCCCACTCCTGATGCAGCTCACAATAGCAGTGTCATCAGCAAACTTTTGCACGTGACAGGACTCCGAGTCATATTAGAAGTCTGATGTATATAGATTGAACAGGACCGGAGAAAGTACAGTCCCCTGCGGCGCCCCTGTATTGCTGAACACAATGTCAGACCTGCAGTTCCCAAGACGCACATATTGAGGTCTGTCTGTAAGATAGTCCACAATCCATGCCACCAGGTGTGAGTCTACTCCCATCTCAGTCAGCTTGTCTCTAAGGAGCAGAGGTTGGATGGTGTTGAAGGCGCTAGAAAAGTCCAAAAACATAATTCTTACAGCACCACTGCCTCTGTCCAGGTGGGAGAAGGATTGGTGTAGCATATAGATGATGGCATCCTCCGCTCCCACCTTCTCCTGGTATGCGAACTGCAGAGGGTCGAGGGCGTGGCGGACCTGTGACCTCAGGTGGTGAAGCAGCAGCCACTCCATGGTCTTCATCAGATGTGACGTCAGAGCAACAGGCCGGAAGTCATTCAGCTCACTAGGACGTGATACCTTTGGGACAGGGGTGATACAAGATGTTTTCCAAAGCCTTGGGACTCTCCCCTGTTCCAGGCTCAGGTTGAAGATGCGCTGTAGAGGACTCCCCAGTTCCAATGCACAGGCCTTGAGCAGTCGTGGGGATACACCATCTGGACCCGCTGCTTTGCTGGCACGAAGTCTTTTCAGCTCTCTGCTCACATGGGCTGCTGTAATTGTGGGTGGGGATGTCTCACCTATGCTGGTATCAGCAGAAGGATGGTTGGAGGATGCAGTACTCCGAGGTGAGAGTGGGTTAGGGTGATCAAACCTATTAAAGAAGTTGTTCATTTGGTTTGCTCTCTCCACGTCTGTCTCGATGGCGGCACACCGCTTCGAGCTGCAGCCAGTGATAATCTTCATTCCATCCCACACTTCCTTCATGCTGTTGTTCTGCAACTTCTGCTCCAGCTTTCTCCTGTACTGCTCTTTCGCCGCCCTGAGTTGGACTCGGAGTTCCTTCTGCACGCGCTTGAGCTCATGCTGATCACCACCTTTAAAAGCCCTTTTCTTCTGGTTCAAAAGGCCCTTGATGTCACTTGTAACCCATGGCTTGTTGTTAGCATAGCAGCGTACTGTTCTTACTGGAACAACAATGTCCATACAGAAGTTGATGTAATCAGTTGTGCATTCAACAGCCTCTTCAATGTTCTTACTATGTGACCCCAGCAGTATATCCCAGTCTGTAGTTCCAAAGCAGTCTCTCAGAGCCTGCTCTGCCTCAGGGGACCACTTCCTGAATGAGCGTGTGGTTGTAGGTAGCGCCCTCACTCTTGGTTTGTATTGAGGCTGTAGCAGAACCAGGTTATGATCTGCTTTCCCAAGCGCAGGCAACGGGGTGGCGCTGTATGCATCTTTAACGTTTGCAAACAGTAGGTCGATAGTCCTGTTTCCCCTGGTGTTACAATCCACATACTGGGAAAAGGCAGGTAATGTTTTGTCCAGCGTTACATGGTTAAAGTCTCCAGCGATTAGCACAAGTGCCTCAGGGTGCTGCGTTTGTAACTTAGCAACTGCGGAATGGATGATGTCACTCGCTATCTCCGCGTTCGCTTGAGGGGGGGATGTAAACAATAACAACAATCACGTGTCCAAACTCTCTGGGCAAGTAATAGGGACGCAGACTTACGGCCAACAGTTCGATGTCCCTGCAGCAATTGGAGATTTTAACGTTTACATGTCCTGAGTTGCACCACTTTGTATTGACATAGAGAGCGAGTCCTCCTCCTTTCTTCTTCCCGCAGGTACTTGCGTCTCTGTCCGCTCTAACTGTGCTAAACCCGGGTAGCTCCACGTTAGCATCTGGGATGGTAGTTGTTAGCCACGTTTCACTAAAACACAGCAAGCTGCATTCTCTGTAGGTTCTGACATTTTTCACCAGCACAGCCAGTTCGTCAATCTTATTTGGTAGTGAGTTCACATTTCCCAGGATCACAGAAGGCACCGACGGTTTATAACGCCATTTTCTCTCAAGTTGTCTCGATTTAATCTTATCTTTTATCTTTGCGCCGGCTCGGCTGCCCCGATATCGTCTTCTTACCTCGTCAGGTAAATAAGCAACCACACCGGCATGTGGATTTCTTCTCAGTGCTTTAAGCTGAGTACTTGAATAGGCGATTCTCGGAGTGTAAAAATCCATGTCAAGTAGTAAAAATAGTAAAAAGTGTCCAGGGAGCAATTCCACATGAAAGAAAGTGGTAGAAGTGATCAGTGAAATAGATAAAAATAGAGATAAAAAGGTAAAAAGATAAAGTCATATACGGAGCTGCTGGAAAAGGCTGCCACTCGGATGCGGCACCGGAAATGTATACATAATTAAATGTATAATTTATGTATAGCCATAGTATTCCAAATAACTGCTTTAGCGTTGTTACTCTCACTACACCTTTTTTTTCTTTTTTCAGCTGCTTTCATTAAGGGTTGCCAGAGCGGATCATCTTTTTCCATATTACTCTCACTGCACCAATCAGAGTATTTAGATCACTGTATCTGAGTGGGGAATCACAGCAGCAGCTGATCGCAAAGAGAAATATCGGTATACAGCATCAAGCCCACCCTGCCTCAGCCACGGCAAAACGTTTCAAAGCCTTTCCTGTACGGACCTCGCGGTTCAGAAACAGTTACATCCCAAGAACTTTAAACAGTCAATCAGTCCATCAAGTTCTCCTTGTAGAACTGTTTGTACTTATAAGTACAATTACCCCACTGTAAACTTAAACTACAGTTATAATATTGGACAACCTGTGCCACTTTATAAAGCGCGTATTTACATATGATGACGATATCATTTTTAAGATGAAATGCAGCAAAATATGTTGATTATATTATATAGATAAAATTTTAACTTCATTTAAATAATCTGTATTGTTAATAATTAAACGTGAGGACACGGTTCTGCAGCGCTAGCTAGTTCACGGATTGATCCTACCTTGTGCTGTATTCTTTCTGGGGCTGACGCAACACTGGAAGGATAGATGGATAGAATAATTAAGCTTGTACTACAAAGATATTTCAATGTTCCTTAAATGTTTTCAAGAATCGTCGTGTAAGCTTACAGATGGCTTAACGTCTATTACAGAGCTAATTGTGTGGCGATTGGGTATGTGGAGAAAGAAAAGTAAGGACAGAAATTGTAGATTAGTACATTTGAAAGAGACAGCACTGCTACTATAATTTCATCGAAGGTTGCGCACAATCACGCACCGTATTCCCCTGTTTAATAACATGCTTTAACTCCTATCATCATGAAAAATATATCACGTATACATCTCAGTATTTTAATTATTCAAAGAGCTGTAATATCATGAATGTAATGAATTCTGTGTCCTGTCTGAGAAAGAGAAAGCGGAAGCACGTAGTGATTCACACACGTAGAGCACATGAAAGATCAAATACAAAACAAAGCATTTAACATGCTACTTTAGTTACGATATGATTTGAGAAACTGGTTAATTAAACGATTTTAAGATGAAGTTTATGATGTTCTACTTTAACAAAATAAACTATGTAATTAAAGTGAAAATTTCGAGACTGAAGTTGACATTTCGTGCTTTTTTCCTACTGTGTGCCTTTTTTTGTCTCTGTACCCTAATAAGCTTTCATATGACACTCAGACGGTGGGCTACAACTTGCCTTTTCATGGCGACTTTGATATGTGACAACTTCTTTTTTATTTTGGGCACTGTGCGACTATGTCAGGCGATCAGCTTCCTTTTGTTGTTTATACCACTGTTTAAACCAACAAATAGTATGTTTTTCCTTGCCTCCACTTGGTATTTGCTGAAATTCTTCCATTTTCCCTCTTGCTTTTTCCATTGTCTTTTCACAGAAGGCTGAGCTTAAGGGTGATTTATATTGATTTGCATATTCATAGAGGCGTAATTCTGGGAGGAGTTGGGGGCGGGACAGAAGGCGCGTGCACAAGGGTTACTTTTCACGCTGACCGGGATTTATGGAGCGGAAGAACGCAGAAGTTGGAGTACGCACAGATTCCTGCATCTAGATTTTTCTGTGCGTAAGCACATTTCAGCTTTTGTGCTTACGTCATGTTATAGTGCGAATTCTACGCATTCTATTCTATTCTATTCTATTCTATAGTGCGAATTCTATGCATGAGGCCCCTGGCCTCTAACCCAGAACCTTTGGGTTATAAGGCAGCAGTTCTTACATTTACACCATGAATACATATCAACTTCATGTCAATTGACATTTGAGCTTGGGTTTTTAACTCATTGACAGCAACATTTCTTTGGCTATAACCTTGAATAAAAGCGCATGTTTATTTGATATTTGGACTAAAGTCTTCACATATAATACACTTCACTCCATTATTAGTAACATGTAAAAAGTTTCTGTTTTAGCTATGAGTTCAGCAGTTCCTGTCATCCTACACTTACACAGATCGTTGTAGACACGGAAAACACATGAAATGTATTTTTTTCAAATAACGATTCATATTTACCCTATACAACTCCAAGCACCTCACTCCCAGATAAAGAGACCTGAGCTCTGAGAATTTTGCAATGGACTCAGCTTCGTCAGTAGGGGAGATTGGATAGAAGACTGCTTGCTGCTTGTGCTGATCAACACATTTGCAGATCAAAAGATACTGATGGAGAGGTGTGAAAGAATTTAAGGTGGCCTGGGATTATGAGTTTTTTCATAAGCGTTAATGAGTACTTTTTTAAAAATCACTACTAGTTTGTATTCCTTTAGCAATCTTTTCAAAATGCAGCTGTTTTAACAGCATTCTACTTATTGCTAATTTTTTTCACAGCACTATTTTAACGCTCCACACCATACATAGAATGTGTTACAGTGCTAATGTACCTTTCAGTACGTACTGCATTACTATGCACTCTAGAGGCATGCTACTGTTTCATTCACAAGACAATTTGTTGAGCAACGTTTTTTTATTTTAATTTTAATCAACATTTTTTCTATATTTACTTTTTATTGTTTCAATATGACCAAAACCATGTACTTAACAGACCAGGAGATGGTAAGAGATGTAATAGAATTGTGAGTATTAAGCAAGTGGTATCTGACCGCAAGCTGGAAGGGAATGTTTCATAAAACACATTGAAACATCAATCATGTTCATATTCAATTCACTACTTTCATTTTCATTTATTGTATGCCTAGTTCATGGCAATCGACTCAAATAGCATTGATTTTGGATTTTTTTATGGACTGGGTTTGAAGCTTCAGGGACAAATTAATCTTTCTGTGGTTCACTGGACGAGACTTTGTTTTGATTGCTTGCTCCTGCCTGATGCACGATCTACGAACATTTTTTCTGTGTACCTTAAAGATCTAGGAAGTGGGGATATTCTGTTCCCTTGATTATAATAGATATGCTGGATTGCTGTTGATTTCTTCTGTATGTGCTTTGACTAGGTATTACTGAAAAATGATATAATGTTTGCATCCTCCTGGCTTGCGGCTTTGGGGTGATCACGCATGTAATACAGTGCATCCTGAAAGTATTCACAGCGCATCACTTTTTCCACATTTTGTTATGTTACAGCCTTATTCCAAAATGGATTAAATTAATTTTTTTCCTCAGAATTCTACACACAACACCCCATAATGACAATGTGAAAAAAGTTTACTTGAGATTTTTGCAAATTTATTAAAAATAAAAAAAAATTGAGAAAGCA
>JANRMT010062856.1:36275873-36290498 GCA_026402145.1 Polypterus bichir lapradei
AACCTTTATAATTATCATGCATTTACACTGGCTCTTACAGACTGACTTAAATCAAATGTATGTTTTTATTCTAAAATAGTTCAATACATGCAATATTATTTGAAAAAGAAGAGCGTCAGATCGGGTTTGAATACACGCTGACGCTGTTACAGAAGGAGTCTGCTTATTCAGTGCAGCACTTTCAACGCACAGTACATGCAATATTATTTGAAAACGAACAGCGTCAGATCGGGCGCATTTTCAAACTGTTTGTTTTCAAATAATATTGCATTAGTGCGATGATGTTTTTACATATATTGTCTCTTTCATTCATCTTGCGGTTTGTAATCAGTGACCGCGTGTTTTTTCCCCGATCTTGCCAGTTCGCACATGTTGCTGTATGGTGCTGTTTCTTTTGTACTCCAGGACATGCAGAAGACAAAATAGTACAGAGCAGTAAGTTCAGCGCTATATGCAATCAGACAGACAGACAGGCAGAGAAGGCACTAGATATATAAATAAACAGGGAAGGCATTGTATAATAGATATATAAAAAACAGCTAAGGTAATAGATATATAGATAGGTAGGAAGGAAAGCCACTATATGATAGGCAGACAGGGAAGCTCCTATATAATAATAAAATGACTGTTATTACTATATAGATAGACAGGGAGTTCAGGCAGGCAGAAAGGCGAAGGTTAAAAATAAATAAAGTTTCTCCCTAGCGGAGATTTGAACTCGGATCTATTGAGGATCAGCAAGTTTGCAGCGTTCTAAGTGATGAAATCTTACCAGTACACCACGGAAGCTGTTGTAAAAAGTCCTGAACCTTTTATAAAAGTGTATTTGCTCTTTGGCTGTCAGGCTTCACACATTTTATAGTTTATGTCTACATTTTGTGACATTTATTACTAAAATATGAAAAAGTTTCTGTTTTAACATTGTGTTTACACAGATTACTGTAGAAACGGAACACGCATTAAATGCGTGTGTTCCAAATAACAATCATTTATTTCCACTCTAAAACTCCACTTTACTCCCAGATAATCGAGGCATGAGCTCGGAGAAGTTCGTGCACGTTTTGAGTCGGTGGGGGGATGGAATAGCCGGCAGCTTGCAGTTTGTTTTTATCGGCACATTTACAGGACAAAGGAGGCTGGCGGAGAGGTGAGAGAGGTTTTAAGAAGCGATTTAAGGTGGGACGGATCTACGAGTTTTTTCGTAGGCTCTGGTAATTCTAGTGTTAAAATCACTTCAGTAACACTAATATTAAAAAGTCTGGTGTTAATGCTGACAGTCTCAATTTTGGCCTATCTCTCACTTACCTTTTCTGTCAAAAGTTCTTGAGCATATTGTAGCCTCCTAATTCATCAATTACTTAACATCTAATAATTTGATGGAACCTTTCCAGTCTGGATTCAGAGCACAACACAGCTGTGAAACTGCCCTATTTCAAGTAACCAATGATTTGCTTATGGCAGCAGAACCTGGACAAACCAGCATATTAATTCTGTTAGACCTCAGAGCAGCTTTTGATGCTGTTAGACATGACATTCTACTGTCCAATATTGAGGACATGCTGGGTATCTCTGGCGCTGCCCTCCAGTGGTTTGTCCTATCTAACTCACAGGTAAGAGTTTGTTAGTCTTGGCAGCAGGACATCCAGCTCAGTGCCAGTCACACAAGGAATTCCTCAGGGCTCTGTCCTCAGCCCTCTGCTCTTCTGTATATATATGCTTCCCCTTGGCCATATTATTCATAGTTATGGAGTAGGTTGTCATTTTTATGCAGATGATACTCAACTCTGTTTCAATGTTAAAAGTGAAACTTCATCAGGGCTTTCTCAACTCACAACCTGCAAACCGCAACAAAATTGAACTCCTGAAAATTGGCACTAAAGTACAACTTAAGAAAATCAGCTCCTTTTCCTACACTTGATGGTGATCTCATTTGACCTTCTTCTAATGCAAGGAATCTTGATGTCATTTTTGATTCCTCACTTTCCTACTCCAACTACATAAACCACATTAAGAAAATTTCTTACTTCCAACTCCATAAGATATTCCATGTACATTCTTTCTTCTGCTTTTCTAATGATGAGAAACTTGTGCATGCTTTTATCACATCCCACGTCGATTATTGTAACTCCTGGAAGGTGCCACTTCTGATATTATATCATAGCTCCAGTTGATTCAAAAATCTGCTGCAATAGTCCTAACATGAACCAATAAAAGTGAGCACATCACATCCATCCTGCTTCGTCTTTATTGGCTCCCTGTGTCTTACAGGATTGAATATAAAATTCTATTATTTACCTACAAAGCTTTAAATGACCTTGCACCTGACTTTATCAGTGACCTTCTCCATCACCCACTAAAGTCCTCTGACTATGGCAAACTTGTTGTGCCCCACACTAACGTCTACAGGGCCTTTAGCTGCATAGTGCCCAGGCTTTGGAATAACCTCCTGAAATTAATTAGATCAGCTGACTCCATTCATTTTTTTAAATAACAACTTAAAACTCATCTGTTCATATTTTAACTTAACCTAACTCTCTGCCTCTTCTATCACTTTACCTCTCTGTCCAGATGGTCGGGATAACTTGTGTGTTATATCATAAATTATGTGATTTGTTTTAAGAATTTCTTTTAGTACTGAATTTAGTATTAAACTCTGGTTTATTCTTTCTCTTATTCTATTAAATGCTTTTGTATAGTGTGGACACTTTTTCTATGGGGTCGTTTCTTGTGACTGAAGACAGAGAGATATAATTAAAGTTAGTAAAAATCTTTTATTGATACACACCAGGCAAAGGTTAAATGACAGAGAAGCACAGTCCTAGGACACCTGCCCTTCGTCTGCCCCGAGGGGTTGGTGTCCCATATTTTTATAGGGTTTTTGTCTTATGACTTTAGTTACACATGTATTTCAAAATATTAGCCTGAATCAGCATTAACAAAAATCTAAAGGTGGAGTACATCTGTTAGTTTCTTTAGTTTGGGGCCCAATGAGTCCACACCCGTGGCCTTCCATGTAGAAGCCCAGAAACAAGAAGTAGCACTTGTTCACGTACACTATAAGCATGCAAGGTCTGCATGACTCCTGCCAAGTACACCATAGAACATGCTTTCTGTCACGTACACCAGATTTGTCAAGCACAAGTTATTGACCTGTATTTTTATTTTTCCACATTCCCCCCTTTTTGACAATCTGGGACGTGACAAGGTAGAGGTAATTAAAGGGAGGAGGAGAGGAGCGGGTAAGGAGGGGGAGATGAAGAAGGGGATGAGGAAACAGAAGAAGCAATTTGCAGTATACGTTCCTCGTGTAACATATAGGCCTTGGCCATGGAGGCAGTGAAGTACTTAGATACAATATAGCGAATAAGAGGAATGATGCAACATCCAACAAGGAGAAGGACGATAAATGCTACTGCCAGAGAAATAAACACTGACTTTAGCCATTGGCCCCAGGATCCAAAGGTGGACATAAACCACTGATCCTAGAGGTTAGAGATGCCAGAGTTAGTGGCAAGTTCATTAGAAAGGGCTGTAAGGCCAGCTAGTGCACGGGTAATAGACCCATCAGGTGCAGTATTATTAGGGATATATGTACAACAGGTGTTACCAAACATAGCACACACTCCACCTTTCTCAGCAAGTAACATATCTAGGGCCAAGCAATTTTGCCAAGTCATTAGGGAGGTACGGTCTAATTGCTCATGAATAGCTTCCACAACTTCTTTAGTGAAGTTGAGGAATCGCTGTTGGTTATAATATAAGTAATTAATCCAGTCCACATTCTTATTAATGGTGACCTGGGGTATTATGGATTCAAACCCAGAAGCCACCTGATCCCTTGCTTTAAATCTGTCAGGGACTCCTCTGGGAACTCCTATGGAATCAATATATACTCCTGGGCCGTGCAGGGAAAAACCAGAAGAGGAGTCTGGGAGGGAACGGGTTTGACGGGAAAGAGTGGAGGGCTGGGAATAAGAGGGGTGATACGGAGAGTGTGAAGAGGGTAAGGACAGTAATCGGAAAGGCATAACTAGCTGTACAGGGGCACAAGTGCCAGACCAATCGGAAGGCAAGATATCAAATAGTTTTGACCTACGACACATTCACCAAATATCAGATCTAGGGGTAGTTTGGGAAAGTAGGAATAGTGAAAGAGTGGAATTAAAAGATGAGGAGTTGACATGGAAGGTTTGGGAGCAAAAGGAAGAAGGTAATTCTCCTACCCAAGCAGTTCCATTTGATCTAAAACATGTGTAATTGCCTTCGTGGGACTGAAACATGGGGGTGGTCATATGACGGGTGGGGGGAAAGAGAAGAGATAGAGTAACACAATTAGAATTAGTGGGGGTTTTGGGGGTAGTAAATTAGTAGAGAAGGCAAGGTAATCCTGCGGGATCAGAAATGTTGGATAATGGGAAAGGGACTGTAGCTAAATGAGAGCATGCAGTTGCGCAAGCGTAACAATGGGAACGGTTAACCTGTTTTGCTGAATAGATTACCCACTGCAAACATCTATTCTGGTCTCCATAACCGGTTTCTACTGAAAAGGTGCTTGTTAAGGTGGTTAGGTTCAACATACGTACTATAGGTGCCGTTTCGTCAGGCGAAGGAGTAGCGACAGGGCTGGAGGAATCAAGGGAAACACTGGACCCTAATATTAAATTTTCCCAAGGGGTCAGTTCCTGAGACATAAGCCCCAAGGACATAAGTACCAGCGTCATGAACAGTAGGGTTCTTAAGTGTAATAATCAGAGGATTACATTGATTTTCACCACAGCCATTAGTGGCATGTCCCTTAATTATAGAAAATCGAGCCTTTAAATCGTATTGCTGGCTTTTAAAAGGGAAATATCCCCAGTCATTTGGTCCTGTATTTGCAAAGACAAGGCCCCATCGATTGCACCAGTCCTCGTAGGTGGTGGGACCTGAAACACAAACATATTTGTCTGACCAGACCCAGTGTTCTTGTTGTCCGACTCCACAGTCCACAATTGAGCAGAATCAATTTGCACCGAAGTGGTGAATCCCTGCATGACTGTGATATTCGGGTATTTCCTGTTCTGGTTCATTTTTAACTGATAAACAAGGTGATCACCAACCGTTGCTCGTTGGCCTGAGAGTGTGCGGGCAGCAAACAATAAAAAGAGTAGCTTTAAGAGAGCCATCTTTTGCAATGCGATGCGTGGATCCAGGCAGGCAGTCCTACAACTTTCACGGCATGAGGTGTGGGTAGAAGAACTTGGAATGGTCCTCTCCACCTAGGTTGATGCCAGTGTTTCCTGTGAGTGTCTCGAACCAGGATCCAGGTACCCAAGGGAATTGGTGAATCCTTAGAAGGTAGGCTGGTCCTCCAGGACTGATTAACCTACTGGTGGACCTCCTAAAACGAGGCTCGGAGACCTGCAAGACTGGAGAGAAGATCATTGTTCACAGTATGCAAATTCACATTACCTACAACAATGCCAACGGCGTGTCCGTCCTCTCAATCCCATTAAAGCCAGGGGTAGAGCGTCTGGCCAGGATAAATTAGTTTGTTCACAAATTTTTGCAAGCTTAGCTTTTAAGGTGCCATTGCATCGTTCTACGATACCCCCGCTCTGTGGATGGTATTTACAGTAATGATGTACATTGATTTGGAGCCAGGTAGTTAATTCATTTATAATGGAATTCACAAAGTGAGTGCCATTATCTGTCTGTAACTTTTGCGGGATACCCCATCTTGGAATAATCTCTTTAATTAGTGCTTTAGCTACTGTTTTGGCATCGTTGTTTTTTGAAGGGAAAGCCTCTACCCATCGGGAGAACACATCGACAATCACAAGGCAATATCGGTAACCTTTAGACAGGGTTAGTTCAATGAAATCCATTTGGAGGTGTTCAAGCGGACCCATTGGATTAGGAGTAACAGCGGGACTTACTTGGGTGCCTTTTCCCACATTAAACTTTTGACATAATGCACAGCGTCTGCAGAACTGCTCTGCATATGTAGAGAAGCCTACAGCTTCCCAATGTATTTCAACATCTCGAACCATGGTGTCTGTTCCAGCATGGTCGAGGCCATGGGCGATTTTTGCCATACCTGGGAAAGAAGCCTTTGGGGGGAAAGATTTGTTAGTTTGCCTATGAGTCCAGACTCCATCAGAGAGGGACCCTTCTTTGGACCATTTTCTCTTTTCGGTGTCCGTGGCTGCACTCTGTAAGGAAATAATTTGATTATCAGGGTCCTGATCATTTCTCTGTTGGAATAAAGAGATTGGTGTGTTATTGCATGCAGCCTGTTTAGCAAAATAATCAGCTAATTAATTTCCTTTGCTGACAGGATCCTGTTTTCCTGTGTGAGCTTGACATTTAACGATCGCTAGCTTTGATGGTTTAGTTATGGCTTCTAAGAGGGATTTGATTAGCTTTTGATGTTGAATGGGCTTGCCAGTACTGGTCTTAAATCCCCTCAATTTCCATAATGCTCAATGATCATGGCAGACTCCAAAAGCATATCTGGAATCTGTATAAATTGTTACGATTTTTCCTTCGGACAGCTGACATGCTCAGGTGAGCGCTATTAGTTCAGCTGCTTGTGCACTCAAACTTGATGAAATTCGATTTGCTTCCAGCAGGCGGTCCCCTTGGACTACTGCGTAACTAGTTGAGGGGCTTCGTTTTCCAATCGCAAGGAACATCCGTCCACAAAAATAATTTCTCCAGTTTCTAAAGGTGTTTCCTGTAGATCTACTCTAGGCTTTACAACCTTTGCTATTTCATCATGGCAATTATGCGGTTCACGCTCGTTGTTAGTTGGCAAAAGAGTGGCTGGATTTAAAGTGGAGCATCTTTCAATTGTGACGTTTGACAAAGTACAGAGTACATTCTGAAAGTGTATTGCCCTAGCAGTAGTAAGATGTGAGGTCTTAGCCTGTACTAAAATGGAATGTACAGCGTGAGGCACCTTTACTGTTAGGGGGCTCATGAGCACTATATCTGTACTGGCTAGCACAGCTTCTGTTGTGGTAGCCACAGCCCTAAGGCAAGGCGGAAATGCTGCAGCCACAGGATCCAATTTTTTCGAAAAATAAGCTATTGGCCTTTGTTTGTCCCCATGTAATTGTGTTAAAACTGCATTCATATATCCCCCCTTTTCATCCACGAACAGAGTGAATGGACGAGAGTGATCCGGGAAGCCGAGCGCAGGCGCAGAGATAAGAGCACTTTTTAAATCACAGAGAGCCTTCTCAGCCCGTTCATTCTATTGCACCTGGCCAGAAAGGGGGATGCCAGGAGTATTAGCCAATTGTTGCAACGGCTGTGCTCTTTCAGTAAAATTTAGAATCCATTGCCGGCAGTAACCTAGAATGCCCAATACAGACATAACCTGTTGTTTTGTGACAGGCCTAGTAAGATTTTGAATGGTGTTAATGCGATCGCTAGAGAGAGTTCTTGTTCCACAAGTGATGTCATGACCTAGATATTTTACATTTGTTTGAATTAACTGCAGTTTTGCTTTAGAAACGTTATGGCCATTGTCCCCCAGAAACAACAATAGTTTCTGAGTGTCTTGAGCACAATCTTCTTCCGTAGCACTACATAACATAATGTCATCTACATACTGTATTAATGTACTACCTCGATCTGGCCAGAACCCTTCTAGATTTTGAGCAAGCGCTTGTCCATATACACAAGGGGCTTCAGTATATCCCTGAGGCATGACAGTCCATGTCCAACGGCAGTTTTGGAAAGTAAAAGCAAACCAAAATTGAGAATCAGGGTGTACAGGGATGGAAAAGAGAGCATTAGCCAGGTCGATAACGGAGAAGTACCGAGCCGAAGGAGGGATTGTAGAAAGGATAGTGGAAGGATTAGGGACGATAGGAGCCCTAGGAAAGATAGCAGAATTCACTTGTCGTAAATCTTGAACAAAGTGCCATGAACCGTCAGCCTTTTTTACAGGTAAAATGGGGGAATTGACTGGAGAATATTTAATTGGAATAATAGCACCGCGTTTCACGAGATCGGAATGTACGGCGGAGATGCTTTGGGAAACAGAGGATACTGGGCACGGTGCGGGCGGAAGGAAGATTTTGGGTAGATCACCAGAGGCTCACAATCTTCCAAAATCATTTTTTCCCTGGGACTACAGTGAATCAGGGAGCGTAGAGAGCCAAGAAGGGGAAGTGGTTTGCAATGAAAAAGCAGAAAGGGAAAGACGGCACAAGGCATGATGTACTAAAAAATCATTTTGAAGCACAACTTTAGTTATCAAATGGTCTGAGGTGTCAAAAATACCCGGAGCAACATGTAACCAGTCTGTTCTATTAAGACATTGTTCTACCCATGGTCCGATTTCCACCCAATGGACAGTACTTGATTTGGCTAAAGAAACATGGGGTACTGAACCTCCGAGATAGAAAATACTCTGTGAACATGTGAGATGGACGGACGCAGCAGCTTTTGTGGATGAAATGAAGATACAAGGGATGTGAAGGGTTTCGGGGCAAGTGTCTTAAGAAAGAAAGGATTCTAGCCAGGGGGTGTCTACTTCTACAGGGAAATATTGAGCAGTACAATGTAAAGTGTCAGGGACCTGTAAGTGGGGAAAAAGACAAGAGGGAAAAGAGTGTAAGGCTTTAAGGAGGATGGTGTGTGGGGAAATATTTAGAGTCCATGCTGCAAAAGAGGGTTTGGGGTGAGGGGCGATTTGGCACAGTAACTTGGGGGATGAGCAGAAAAATCCTTGGTCAGTCATAGAAATAGAGAGAGAAAGCTTCATCATGAAGGTTAACCTAGAAGGTTAACAGGGCAGAGCTGATTTAAAAGAAATCGGTGCAGCAAGGTAGGTCCCCCAGAACGTGACTGGACTTGAAGAGGTTTGGAGACATGCAGAAGATGAGGCTGTCCAGAGGCAGTGAGTACAGTAACAGTCTCTTTCGAGGCAGGGACCCTAGCCAGCGAGAGGGTGGACTGAGTGGCCCCAGTGTCAACTAGGAAAACAGTCTCAGTGCCATTAACAAGCAACGTCAATAAGGGATCAGTCTCTGAGTTATGAGTGAGCAGTGGCAACTGAAGCGAGTGGCTGGGGGTCCCTGCGTGTTCCTATGCCCAATGCTCTTGATCCGGTGTATCAGAAAAAAGAGGCGGGGGAGGGTGTGCCGGGGATTGTTGCTGTTTCTGAGGACAGTCCCGACGGAAATGTCCAGATTTGCCACAATTATAACAGGAATACAGAGTCATATTGGGATTAAAGGAGTAGGGTGTAAAGGGGTTTTTTGATTGTTCAGCGGACGGGGCTCCAAAGCCTCGGCCTCACCCTCGTCCTTTACCACGTCCCCGAAAACCAGCTTCTCATCCTCTTGCTAAAGCCCCTCCTGTGTAATAGTTCATCTGGACGGCTATTAGCTTAGTCTGAGTGTCAGACTCTTTTTGCTTGGATTGTTTTTCAGCATGTTCCTCATGTCGCTTGACTTCCTCAAATGTAGCGGACTCCCACCCGATACAGGAAATTCGCACTTTGGTCTGTATATCAGATCTCAGTCCCGAGACAAAAGGAGGAACTGCAGCACGAGTTCGATTATCGGCATTTTCCAAACCTGAGTGATTAGCCATAAGGTCTTGAATTCTATGTGCCCACTCATCAACTGTCTCGTCTTTCTTTTGCTTAGCAGCTGAGATAAGGGACCAGCCTGTGCCTTTCTTATACTTTTCTGCAATATTTTGTCTCAATGCCTTCCATTGTAGCCCAAAATCAGCCTCTCCACCGGCACCATCTCCTCGATGAAAGCTTTGATTCCACGCCCAAGGCGCACCGTTTCTATTTCCCCTACTCACAGTCGCCCAGGTGGTGCGAGTTTCCGTCTTAATACTTGCGTCCACTCTGCAGCATTAGGCTTATACATACTGTCCAATTGCTCAAGCTGTTCAACAAACTTCAGTCCCCCTACGCCCTTAGGGTCGGGCAGCTCAGAAACCACATCTTTTAGTTCTTGAATGTCTCAATTTCGATGAATCATGACAGTAGTAGGGTTCTGGGGTCCCACAGCCTGGGCGGGGTTATAACGGGGATTTGGGACCTCTATCAGAGGGCATGAAAATGTCAGGCCAGGGGACTTCTGAGGTTTTGGGGAAATAAAAGTAAATTCAGAAGTCGGACCCGGACGAGACGTTTGACTTCTAGTCCGGTGAGAGACAGGGGATGGATCGGGTAACTGATGTCCAGACCCTCAGTCTGAATCTTCATCAAAGAAACCCGCTCCTGATGGTTTGTCTGTCACCGGGGGTGCTGTCGGTGCATTGGGAAGTGGAAGTGGAGGTGGAGGACCAGGTGATGGTGGTTGGTAAGGTGGGGGAGGGCAAATAACGGGGTACAGGGAATCTTTGCTATTGTTATTCTTCTTTTTACTTTTAACTATCTGTGGTCCCGGATCTGTTTGAACTTTCTGCAACGCAATCAACAGCTCTTCTTTTTCTTTTCTAGCCTTTCCCTCATTGGCTCTTAACAATTCATTCTGTTTCTGTACCGCTTCCAAATTCCGGTCTTTAATAACCAATTCCCACCGATCGAACATATCAATCCGATACGGTCCTCCATTTCAACAACCCTGTGTATTTCGACATAAAATCTTTTTATTTCCTGTATCTCACTTGCATCTCCTGTCCCTTCCAGTGGCTAACGCCCACAACACTGCTTATTCCACTTTTAACATGCCTTTTTAAAATCCAACCCTGTCTTTTTCTCTATCAACTTTCTGGGTGACCCATTCTTACGTGGCGTCTGTTGATCCTCCGAAAATAACCCTTCCAGCATAAAAGACTTTGAACCCCCGGAGAGCCGGTTGGCAGGCTTGCTGTTACGTGTTCCCATTATGTCCCCTTGACTTTCCCCGAGCCCTGTGTCAGATTTACCTTTAAATATCTATCCTATTCCGTCCCCTGTCCAATGAACTATTGGAGTACTGCGTGTGCCACTCACCCGCCCCCAATGTTCCCCTTAATATTCCCAGAGGAAGAGTACTGCACTATTTTCTTACGTCGACTGTCACAGTGCACGGCGAAAGCAAAGTATGTATATTCCAGTATGTAGATAAAAATTTCCTATGTTTCCTAACAGCAAGCCAGTGCCGGCGGTGTATAAAAATGGTGGATTTCCCCAGTACTTACCCCAGCCTGGGAGTATTTGAACTCTGTCTGGAAATCCTTTCAGTCACCGTGGATCAGCTGAATAGGACACCGGGGGGCTCCTCACGCAGGAGCCGTCTCAGGACAGGGTAGTCCTAACTTTTGCTGGAGCTGCTTGCACTGCTGCCGGGGCCCGTATTGGCGGCAGTACGCTTGAAAAGACGGATCACTGAGGTGGTCCCGCTCGAGGAGTCAGCCGGCTGTCTCTTGCCCCACGTCCGGGCGCCAGAAAACTGTGGACACTTTTTCTATGGTGTCGTTCCTTGTGACTGAAGACAGAGAGATATAATTAAAGTTAGTAAAAATCTTTTATTGATACACACCAGGCAAAGGTTAAATGACAAAGAAGCACAGTCCTAGGACACCTGCCCAGAGTCTGCCCCGAGGGGTCGGTGTCCCAAATTTTTATAGGGTTTTTGTCTTATGACTTTAGTTACACAAGTATTTCAAAATATTAGCCTGAATCAGCATTGCCAAAAATCTAAAGGTGGAGTACATCTGTTAGTTTCCTTAGTTTGGGGCCCAATGAGTCCACACCCGTGGCCTTCCATGTAGAAGCCCAGAAACAAGAAGTAGCACTTGTTCACGTAAATTATAAGCATGCAGGGTCTGCATGACTCCTGCCAAGTACACCATAGAACATGCTTTCTGTCACGTACACCAGATTTGTCAAGCACAAGTTATTGACCTGTATTTTTATTTTTCCACAATAGTCTATGTTCATTTGTTTATTATTATATGCAGAAACTATTTGTATTATGTTGTTTTAAGTGTCTTGAGCATGGGAATTATTATTATTACATTTTATATATATATATATATATGTATATATATATATATGTATATATATACTAGCAAAATACCCGCGCTTTGCAGCGGAGAAGTAGTGTGTTAAAGAAGTAATGAAAAAGAAAAGGAAACATTTTAATAATAACGTAACATGATTGACAATGTAATTGTGTTGTCATTGTTATGAGAGTTGCTGGCATATATATATACAAAGTATATATACACACACACATATAAACATATATATACACATATATATATATATATATATATACACATATACATATATATACATATATATACATATATATACACATATACAAATATATACATATATATATATATATATGCATATCTACATATATACTGAATATACACATATATATATATACAAATCTACATATATATACTGTACTAGCAGAATACCCGCGCTTCGCAGCGGAGAAGTAGTGTGTTAAAGAAGTTATGAAAAAGAAAAGGAAATATTTTAAAAATAACGTAACATGATTGTTAATGTAATTGTTTTGTCATTGATATGAGTGTTGTCATCTCTCTCTCTCTTTCTCTCTCTCTATATATATATATATATATATATACATAGCAAAATACCCGCGTTTGGCAGCAGAGAAGTAAAAAGAAAAGGAAACATTTTAATAATAACGTAACATGATTGACAATGTAATTGTTTTGTCATTGTCATGAGTGTTGCTGGCATATATATATACACTCACACACACACACATATATAAACATATATATACACATCATATATATATATACATATATATATACATATACATATAAATATATATACATATATACACATATATATACACACACACACATATATATACATATATACACATATACATATCTACATATATACTGTATATACACATATATATATACAAATCTACATATATATCTACATATATATATTAGGAGTGGGACTCGATTAAAAAAATTAATCCAATTAATTAGCGGCTGTGTAATAATTAATCTTGATTAATCGTATGTAATCGCACACATAAATTTGCCCCAAATCGCAAATGTGTTTTTTTAATTTAAAAGGGTTTTAGTGGGCGACAGAATCAAATAATAGACATGGACATGAATATTGTAAACTCAAGCTCTTTTAATTTCTGAAAAAAAAAAATGCTTTTAAACTGCATTTGAATTCAAAACAGAAACAAAAATATCATCCCTGGTTAAAATTGGGCAGACTTAAAAATAAAGTGGTAGTTTAAGTACTTTTAAGTACATTTTCAGAATGGTATTGTCTTTAAATAATAATAACCAAAATTTTAACATAAAGTGCAGTTTTTCTTCTTAAAAAAATAAGTCAGAAACATAAAAGGTAATTTGACCAACTTAATCTTTAAACTCTGAGTAACCTTAGCCAAAATTATTTTGTACATTAGGCTAAAACAGTGTGATCATTGAACATTTTGTAATTAGATGTAATTAGAATTACTAACGGTCACGGAAGTCCAATGTTCCCCAGTAAGAGCCACAAAGTCCGCCTTCTGTAATGCATCTAATTTTACTTGCTTTTCAGTGTGCACAAAACCATGCTTTTATCAAGTCTTCCGTCGGGTAGTCTTTTGAAATGAAATTTTTCTCCGATCAGTCCTAGGAACGCGCTTTATTCCAACTCTAACATTTTTGTAGCTCTGATATGTGCATCAATGTAATCGATGTACCAGGAAATCATGCATTGACAAAAGTTCCCCTTTGCTTGGAATTGAAAGTGTGATTAAATGCGTTATTTTTTTTAACGCGTTATGGAGTACATGCATCGAAGCTTCTCAGCTGTGCTTGTACTAAGAAAAGGAAACATTTTAAAAATAACGCAACATGATTGTGAATGTAATAGTTTTGTGACTGTTATGAGTGTTGCTGTCATCAAGGATTTGATTATAATTTCTTTCAATCAGTTTCGTATTTGGACAGTTTGCACAAAACCATGCTTTTATCAAGGCTTCCGTCTGTAGTCTTTTGAAATGAAATTTGCCTGCGATCAGTCCTAGGAACGTGCTTTATTCCGACTCTAACATTTTTGTAGCTCTGATGTGTGCATCCATGTAATCGACGTACCAGGAAATCATGCACTGACAAAAGTTCCCCTTTGCTTGGAATGCAAAGTGTGATTAAATGCGTTATTTTTTTAACGCGTTATGGAGTACATGCATCGAAGCTTCTCAGCTGTACTTGTGCTAAGAAAAGGAAACATTTTAAAAATAACGTAACATGATTGTCAAAGTAATAGTTTTGTGACCATTATGAGTGTTGCTGTCATCAAGGATTTGATTATCATTATTTCTTGCAATCAGGTTCGTATTTGGAGGATGTGTTGTGTTCAAGTTATATTCCGTGTTTGTCAACCGTTGTAAAGATAACAGGTTTCATTCATCAAAGTGTTCACCACCCAAATCGGTACTCGTCAATGTAAGTTGTTCAACAGGCATTCCCGGGATTAAGTTGTGGAAATTGGCTGCAAACATTTAGCGGTAGCGTGTGTATGAACTTAATGTAATCTTTTCCAGTCCTGCAAAGTCAGTTGACGTGAGCCGCTCGGAGTACATGCATCAAAGCTTCTGAGCTGTGCTCGTGCGATCTTGCGATGTCAACGGGTTTATTTAATGTTAGCTAAGACCCGGCACTTAAAAGTTT
>JANRMT010062856.1:36290898-36305420 GCA_026402145.1 Polypterus bichir lapradei
CTTAAGTCTTCAATCTGCCTCAAGAATGATTAGCAAAGGTGGTAGGGAATGAGAACGGCGCCCATATGCATGCACCTTGCTGCACGCTGCCGAAAGTTGATTCTACAATAAAATAAAATAAAAATAAAAAGAGTAATAAAAATCATTACCCCAACAGCAGATAGTAGAAGTCACGTAGTAAATGTGTACCAAATTTCAAGTCAATAGGTTTGCGAGCTACAGGTGATTGAAAATCCTGGACAGACAAACGAACAGCCACGATAGCGTATTATATAAGAAGATATATATAATATATGACCATATATGTACATTGGATTAATCAATCATTTTATAATATCAGCACATTTGTGTTTACTACTACTAAGGCTCTATTTACACTATGCTTCGGGAGTCTCCGCTTGCCTTTTTCAACTTTCCTGGGCTTGTAGCATGTAAAGCAAAGGTTCCAGGAGTTCATAGAATACAGACTTTAGTGTACCTGTGTGACATTACACTATCAATCACCCATTCAGTCCCACCTATTTTCAGGATAATATGCTGGTTACTGCAGTACAGTTTGCATCCATAACCACCCGAATGTTGAAACTGTGATAATACTTGTGATTCACATATGCATGCTCATTCACACATAAGGCAATGATCTTCACTAATGTCATCAGTCACACTCTTCTGCCCTCACCACGCATTTGTATACATAGTAATACAGCGAGGTAAACACTCCTTCAACGAACACCCAAGGCTCTAGTGATGTTCAGGCATTTAATGAAAGTGGTGTGAAACTGTAAAATAACAAACAATACCTATCGGAATTTGTTAACTTAATATACATCTTTCTTTAAAAATATCTTTAAATTTAATACAAACTACTTTGTTATTACTTCCTTATGAAATAGTATACATTTTACAAAACAGATTCTTTAGCGCAAAGACATCCTGCTGCTTCATATTCAAATGCATAAAAATAGGCCTGAACAATCATAAACATATATATTTACAAGCATACTAAACATTTGCAAAATTGTAAAAGGAACAACTAAAACTCAAACAATGTATATACTAATAAAGAAACAAAATGCCTATAGATTATGCCTTTACAAGGGCAAATAAACAGCGGATGAAAATGGATGTCATGTGCTGCTTGCTTCAAGATGGAGTCTTAATAACAATATAAAAAATACTTAAATTAGCCACTAGAGGTCCCCTATGAACACATTTTAATAGAGGACAGAACACACACCAACAATAAAATTTGATAAACAGTTGGCTGTGACATGCTCAAATTATTTCTATTGTAAAGCTACATTTTTTCCAGTGAACAAAAAACAATATTACCAACACTTTTATTTTAGCTGATAATGCATGGCTTCTGAATGTAGATGCAGCAATCGCGTGCAAGATTTGTTATGAATATTATATCATCTCTGTGAAACTGACGTGTTATCCTAAATACTGGTGAAATTAGGAGTAATTTCCTAAATTAGAAAAAACTGTTATATATATATATATATATATATATATTTTTTTTTTTTACTCTGTGGTGCTTGATACTTGCAAAGACAAACCAACAGAGAAGCAGAGGGATGTGTAAAAGACCAGAGAGAGTAAAAAGAGGGAGAGAGGAAAACAAGGGCACACCTTATAACTCATCTGAAAGAAAAAGAATAATGTAGCAGTAATGAAAAACCTTGCATGCAATAACTGGGTCTTTGAACCCAGGTATGCCCTATAGGGGGAATATGTACTGTGACCACCATTTCTAATGGCCTTATTACAAAAATTGTAAATTTGGGAGTGTCAGGATGGGCACTTACCACTAAAATACAGTCCAAAGTTCTGAGGTCATTAGAAATTCAAGGGCCATTTTTACAGAGGTGGGGCTTAAATTTAAGGTATAGTGGATAGGGAGCTGAGGGACATTAACTTATTTTCAATAGGAAACAAACACAGGAGGAAAGAAGGTAAGATAAACCAGAAGCATGGCAGAAACACAGTAAATGTCCAGGGATTAAAGCTGCGAGTCAGTAATAGTATCAGACCTAATCTGTGTCAAATATTTTAGCAAGAAAATGGGAAAGGAAAAATCAAACCTTATATTAGTCAGTCAGTCAGTCATTCTCCAACCCATTATATCCTAACACATGGTCACGGGGGTCTGCTGGAGCCAATCCCAGCCAGCACAGGGCGCAAGGCAGGAACAAATCCCGTGCAGGGTGCCAGCCCACCACAGAACCTTATATTAATAATATTAATTTTAATAATTGCAACCAAAGCCAAAAAGACAAAGGAAAAGCATTCCATGAAAGAGTCCATGATGCCCCTCAAAACATCATGGTAGCTGGAAATGACAATATTTTGAATCAGGGTGGAAATTTTAATATACAGGCATTTACATGAGGCTGCTATCAGAAAGAACAGAGTAAGAGTGACTTGTGGCATAAGTGATTCAAGGTAAGAAGATCGGATTTACACTTATTTACTTTGTAATGACCGACTCAAAATGCCTTGGTTGGTGGCTGTTCTTTTAAGCCTGCAGCGTGGAAACAGTTTGGACAAACAGTAAATCACAAAAAATAAAAAAGTGAATGGTGAGTATATTGTAAAGAAATGTAAATATACTTTATATAAACAAAGATGATAGAATGTGCCAAAAATATACAGTGAATTAATAAAAAAAGACCAAATATTTATATGCATGAAAAAATTGCTCTACCTTCTTCCTTCAGCTAATAAACACTACACACAATTCATATAAATATATACTCCATTACTCACAATTAATGCAAAAAATATCATGAACCCAACACACTCAAAGTCTGGTTGGGTATAGTAATTGAAAAGATGTGAGATATAGTGTCCCGCAGGGCTCAGTACTGGGACCTTTACTGTTTTCACTTTACATGCTTCCACTGGGATCTATCATTAGGAAACATAATGTTAATTTTCACTTGTATGCAGATGACACCCAGTTATACTTTTCTTTGAGATCAAATGAATTCCTTTAGTGAATTAAAGAAGTGGATAGATGAGAACTACCTATCTTTAAACACTGATAAAACAGAGATATTAAAATTATTGGAATAAAGACACTGATCGCAACAATATTTTGTCATCATTCAACTCAGATGGAATCACCATTAATTTTACTGAATCAGCCTGCAGTCTATGAGTTATCTTTGATTCTAGCATGCCATTTAAAGCACACATTACAAAGCTGTCCAAATCATGTTTCTTCCATCTTAACAATGTTGGGAAATTAAGGCACTTTCTAAATAAACAGGATTCTGAGAAATTAATTCATGCATTTATTTCTAGTAGGATTGACTACTGCAATGCGGTGTTCACTGGATGTTCAAACCGTTCTTTATACAGCCTCCAGTTAATCCAAAATGCTGCTGCAAGAATTAGTACAAGAACAAGAAAATATGAACACGTAACTCCAGTTCTTAAATCCTTATACTGGCTCCTGGTTAAGTTTATGGCAGATTTCAAAATCCTCCAAATAAAGACTTAAATAGCCAAGGTCTGGCTTACTTGTCTGAACTTATCATGACTTACAAACCAGAGTGCACATTAAGATCTCAAAATGCCAGTCTTATGATTCCAAGGATTAATAAAATAACTGTGGGAGGTTGCGCTTTTAGTTACAGGGCCCCTAAACAGATGGTCTGCCTGCTACTATAAGAGATGCCCCTTTAGTCTCGGCTTTCAAATCCCGACTGAAGACTCACTTCTTCAGTTTAGCATATCCTGACTACATCTGCTGATTAAGTGTACAGACTGCATCTCTGTTGTTAGTCATTAGCACTAAAACATATGTAACATCCATCCATCCATTATCCAACCCGCTATATCCTAACTACAGGGTCACATGGGGTCTACCGGAGCCAATCCCAGCCAACACAGGGTGCAAGGCAGGAATATATGTAACATGATAGTTATAATTTGTTACAAATCCTCACCTATTCTGTTTCTCTTCTCGGTACTCAAATGTGGCACTTGGTGCCACGGACCACCTGCCAAGTTGTTTTACCTGCCTAAGGTAAAGTAATCCCTAATGGACAGTGTTGGGAAGGTTACTTTAAAAATGTAATTCGTTACAGTTACAAGTTACCCTGTTCAAAATGTAATAGTAGTGTAACTATTTTAATTACTTGTTCTGAGTAACGTAACTAATTACTTTTTAATTACTTTTTGATTACTTTTCCAATTTTTGGATGGGTATTCTGTACCCGTAGCCTGCTTGTATGTATCCATTTTCAATTTCAAACCTGACAGTAATAATCTTTATGGTGAAATCAAGTGTGAATCAGTCCATAGCCCTGTTGTTCAAGGTGACTGAATGCTGCCTGTATATAGGAAGAAAAAAAATCTTTGATGCAGCATAGACCGAATAATGGACCAATATCTCTTACATCAATGAAGCAGAGAAAAAATAATCTGAAAGTTAATTATTGTGTCACATCCACTTATTGTTAGTTGCCAGACTATTACAGTCTATGTTGTACAGTATCTTGTATCAATTTTTTAAATTCTTTTTCCAGCTGACAGCACTTGGGGGACATCAAACAACAGAGTTATGGGATAATTCACACCGAATTTCTTATTTAAAATAGTTAAACACTTTTGATCCTCTTTTAATACACAAAGTAACATCAGAACTTTCATAAAGACACTATAATAACCACCACAAGGTCAGACTTCAAGATACATTTTACTGTTAAACATTTTTTTTAAATCACACATTTTGATTTCTTTTTAACATTGTAGGTATCAGAAACTACTTTAATAAGCAGCTCTTTTGGAATGTGTCTCTGTTAGCTTTTTGTCTACAATGAAAATTAAAATAAGAAACAATAAGCAGTACTTTAATAAGCAGCTCTTAACTCTTTTGGAATGTGTCTTTGTTAGCTTTTTGTCTATAATAAAAACTTAAATAAAAGTGTAAAAACTGTAAAATAATTAGCAACGCGTAACATTAATACTAATGCTATGAATTATTACAACATTATTACAATTATTAATTATGTATAGCATTAATATTAATGCTATAATAATAATAATAATAATAATAAGAAGAAGAAGAAGAAGAAGAAGAAGAAGAATAGTAGTAGTAGCATTAAATGGTGGTTATTATTAATTAAAACTAAATTATGGGGTAGACATTGACTATGGTGCACCACTATTGTGTTTACACTTTACAAAAAACATGTTACTTTTTACTAGACAAAACATTTTACAGTCTATTTTTCAATCACAAATGCTGAAGTAGCCGATCGCTTGCATTCAAGACAATACATGTAAAACTTGGACAATGCGTAGTCTTTGTTAAAATCTACCATTCCAGGCACATTTTAAATTACATATAGCAAGTCAGGCACGCTAATATCAAAACTGACAAAATGGGAGGGAAAGTGCGTAATATGGCTCAACAACCTCCTTAGCTAGCTATCTAGAGTAGCTAGCTTAAAGTGAACCGAAATAGGGAGCTAAAATAGCCATAGGCTACATCTGCATTTGGGCACATTAAAAGCGTGTGGCTGTGAAAAGTGGCGTGGCGTCTGTGACTGTGTGACAATGTGAAGGCTTCATTGCTAAAAAAAAACTTTCCGTTTGCTCTTACAAGCAGCACTTACCTCTAGATGTTTCCTGAGGTTGGACATTGAGGTTTTCGATGTGGACAACATCTTGATAGCCGGCAAACAAGCATTACATTGCACAGTTAGATTTATGCCCTTTTCCGCGACATATCTGAAATGTTTTCTAAATTTCCAGCTGTGAAATGCAGTTTTATTAGACATTGCTAGTAGTAGTTTGAAACTCAGATCACAACATGCCCAGGCATCTGCTATCAGACTGAGGTGATGGCGCTGGCGCTGCAATTATAGACGTGATAGGAGAGCCTATCAGAAATAATTATTGTCTGTGGGAGGGGGCGGAATGGAGGACGATGTTTATAGGCCTAATGAAAACGTGCGAAACAGGCAAAAAAATATTATTTCATATTTCATAAAGGCTTTGCTGACATTTTTAATATGTAACTTAAATTGTAATTCTGAAAAATTACACAAGTAACTGTAATTGAATTACACATTTTTATACAGTAACTGTAATGTATTACCGTTACATTTATTTTGTAATTTAATTACGTAACGCCGTTACATGTATTTCGTTACTCCCCAACACTGCTAATGGAGGATCACAGGAATTGTCGGGTAGAGGGGTCATTTCATCAGACTGGCCCAGCGCTGTATCAGCTGTGGAATGGCCAATTTGGGGAGGCAGCTTGAAGGCCGAGGTCTCCAGGACTCTGAACAAACCCAAATCATATTATGTAATATCATGTACTGTTAAACACTGCTCTATACTTGTAATATTTGTATTTTTATACTGTACTGAGGATTACTTGTGTTCTGTTCTGTGTATAATATTGTATTGACCCCCTTTCTTTTGACACCCACTGCATGCCCAGCCTACCTGGAAAGGGGTCTCTCTTTGAACTGCCATTTCCAAGTTTCTTCCATTTTTCCCCTACAATGGTTTTTTTGGGAATTTTTCCTTGTCCTCTTAGAGAGTCAAGGCTGGGAGGCTGTCTAGAGCCAAGGCCTGTTAAAGCCCATTGCGGCACTTCTTGTATGATTTTGGGCCTCGATCCACAGCATAGAGAAAAGTGTGCGAATTGCAACAGGTACACACATCGTAAATGTAGGAAAGACAGTTCTTGCAGCATGGAGAAAAAAAGAAATATATAAAAATATAAAAAAAGACAAATATATGGGACATTGGGTATAAATTTATGGTACTTGTAAAAGTTAGCTTTTTTCAGTTTTATTCTCTCAATGACGATCATGCTCTAACACCCCCCCCGGCCCCCCGCCTCTCCTGATCTGACTCTAAGTAACAGCGCCAGCGTAAATTCACACCTGATCTGACGCTGTTCGTTTTCAAATAATATTGCATTAGTGCGATGATGTTTTCTGATTGGTATTATTCAGGTCATAAAATGATTTCTTCAAAATATCATATATACTGTACCTACGTCTGTGTTTTTTTGTTTTATTTTGACATCATACCCCATAAGGTGCATACTAATTCTGCATGAGCAGGAACACTCAATAAAACTGAATAAAAAAAAATAAAGTCACGGTGAAATATGAAGAAGGCAGATTCACCAGCATTTGTGTTTAAGCTTTTATCCCTCCAGATCAGAGAATGTCCAGTTCCATTGCCTAAAAACACTACTCACATCTACAGTTATTCCCAGTTTCAAATAAAAACTAACAGCGTCAGATCCCTAGGGCGGTAGTATGTATCGTGATCGTGAGTGAGAGAATAAAAGTGAAAAAAAGGCGACTTTTACAAGCACAGTACTATAAATGTACACTGTCTGTTACAGACGCAAACCAAATGTATGTGTGTACTGTATAATATTAACAATAAGAGCGGCTCAATACTGAAAACGGCAAATATAGGAGGCAGTGGGGATCAAACCGGTGGCCCCTTGATTACAACTCAGCAAATCTTACTGCTACACCACAGAAGCTGTTGTATTGTCCTTGAACATTTTGTGAAAGTGTTTATTTGATCTTTGGACTTCAGGATTCACACATTCTATAGTTTATGCCTACTTCTTGTAACATTTATTACTAAAATATGAAAAAGTTTCTGTTTTAACAATGTGTTTACACAGATTACTGTAGAAACGGAACACACGTGAAATGCATGCGTTCCAAATAACAATCTATTATTTCCACTCTAAAACTCCAGCAGTTCACTCCCAGATAATCAAACAACGCATGAGCTGTGAGAACTTAGTGAATGTTCTGCGACGGCGGGGGATGGAATAGCATGCTGCTTGCTGTTTGTCTTAATCGTCACATTTACAGGACAAAAAACACTGACGGAGAGGTGTGAACGGATTTAAGGTGCGCCGGATTTACGAGTTTTCTTGTAGGCTCTGGTAATTTTAGTGTTAAGCACTACAGCTTCAGTCACATTGCAACTCCTAAATAGGCAATTGTCTTCAGGTCTAGTTCGCTACGCAAGCACTCATTTCTGCTTATACAGACTAAAATTAACCATTGCGGACATGTAGAAAGGATGCAAAACCAATGCTGCTCTTTGGCCAGTTCAAGGCACATGTGCTATTCCAATGCATCAGCTAGTAACTACCTAACTAGAGCTTATGCACTGGCTGAAGCTGTGCATGTATGCGCATCATTCACAGACAAAGAGCTTGCCATAAAAAGAGAAAGAACAAGAATAGAGGGAGAGAGAGCTGTGCTGGAGGCAGCACTAGAGCCTCTCCAGTCCAAAAAAGATGCTTCTGCTGCAGTAGCTAAGACTGAACTATTAGAAGCAGCAACAGATCTACTGAATGATGAGATCCACAGCCGCCAAAGCTCATCTCAACCTGATAAGGGAAGGGAAGGACATTAGGGGAGCAGAGTGTATAGCTCACAGCTGATGCTGTTACCTCTCAGCCTAACTCACCTACACACAATGGAAAAATCACCTTCAAAACAACAGGATGTATAGGAAAGGAGTCTTTCATGCATCTCAGGCAACACCTATTGACTACAAAAGTCCAAGCAGGAGAAATTGAAGATGTCCTAAAAATGTCATCACAGTCACTACATGCCACTTATCCAAGACTGCCTTACCAAGTAGGACTGCTTGATCACAACTCTTTCATGCTGACCCCTCCTCTAAAGAACAGTCCTCTCACAGAAAAAGCCTTAAACACTGAGCTTTTCCTCCAGCATAACCGGTATTATATACAGCAAGACTAGACTCCTAACATGATCAACTTTGCAAAGTATTTGGCATGAAGGGAATTTGTTAAAACTGGATTTGTAAAGTTTGATGAGCAGTTTGAGAAGTACATGATGTGGCAATCATCCTTTTTGAATGCTACCCAAGGGTAGCTGGCTGTGTTCATAAAATGGCTGGGGAATCAACTTAATATGTCTAAGAAATCAGTGCTGTCCATATAAATAATCCAAGGGCAGCTCTTCAAATGGTCTGGGATAGACTTGCAGAATGTTATGCTGCTCCAGAAGTGAAAGAAAGTGCTCTGTTTAAGAAACTGGAGAACTTCCCATGTATATCCAGTAAAAAACATGTCAGGCTCAGAGAACTGGGAGACCTCCTCATGGAGTTGCTGTCTGCAAAGTAAGATGGATATTTTCCTGGTCTTGCTTATCTAGACACTGCTCGTGGCATTAATCTAATTGTAGAAAAATTGACTCACAGCATCCAAAAAAATGGATCACAGTGAGATCAAGGTTTAAAGGAGAACATGAGATGTGCTACCCTCCCTTCTTTTTTTTCACAATATTTGTATGCAATGAGGCCTGAATCAAGAATGACCCAAGTTTTGCACTATCTAGGAGATATAGTGGCTCTGCCAGGCATGATAAACAATTTTACAAAAAACATTAACCAAAAATCTCTGCCACAAACCAGATGTTGTCCCACCTTTATGCTTAAAGCAGCAAAAAAGGAGGCACTCATGAAGCACTGCTCCCATTCACAACAAACCTCACCCCCTGGCAAAATGTAGAAGTTTCACAGAAAAGCCCATAGAGGAATGCAAGACTTACCTAAAAGAGAATCATATATGTTTTAGGTGCAGCGCTTCATTTTCTCACTTAGCAAAAAATTTCAAATTGTTGCTAAAGTGCAAGGACTATGAGAGTGACAGACGCAGCACAGACATGCATCCATGGTACTGGACCCTGGTCATCAAAACCTGATGCACAGGAGTCCAAACATGAGGTGAATGAATAGGAAGACCTCTTTCTTCACAAGTATGCTGCCAATGTCTTCAGACATACTTATGAGTAGTAAAAGCCAGGCACCTTCTGTCAAACTGTCAATCAAAATGATTAATGACCTTAAGCATCACACACAGTTAAATAATATGCAGCAGTTTCCTTTTAAATCACATTTGAGACGTCAAAAAAATATCTACCCTCTAGTGTATCTGCTGGCCAGTCCCGTACTCCCTCGTTCACCACTCTTAGGTCATGTACTAACCTCCACTTTGATTTATCACCTTTCAAGACATGGAGCAGTCTCGTGTTACAAACGTGTTGTGTCTCTTTTAACACTCCTGCCTGTAAAAGCCCTGTTATCGTGCTCTCTTTTTCTTCCTCTGCCTCAGGTTTAAGAGGGGCTTGCACCCAGGCTTCACCATCACTTCCACTTATCTGGCTCAGCTACTGGGCCCACATCCATGTCTTGTGCAGACCACAGCTTGGTCAGGACTGCTCCTCCATGTCAAGCCTTTGTAGTTCTTATTTTGTTTCATGCATTTCTAACAGTCGAGATTCTGGCAGTTCCAGTACTTTGGGCACACCTTCCATGCTAGTTGTGTAGTAAATTCTTATGTATTTTTTTATACTTAGATCGATTAATCATTATGTTATCTGTCAGAGTCCATCATGCTCGCTTTGCGCTTTTCATCACAGGCCCTAAGTCTTTGCTCTCAAATCCCTCGGCTACTAGCAAAGTCACGTGTGGCACAGCAGAAGGGTTTCTGAACCATTTCTTAGTGAATTTATTTTGATCTATTTGAATAGCAGCTCCCTGTTTCCCGATTATCACATAGCGTGAGACAACAAGGACATTCTGAAAAGCAGTTTCAGAGAGCCATCTCCACTCCAACTATTTTAGACCGATTTCTCAACTACCAACTTGCTGTCTGCAAGTTCCCTTCCTCCGACCCCAGCCTGTTCGTGAGCGCCCAGAATGTCTGTCCATGAGATGTAAAGGTTGTACTTAACTTTTAAAGTTAAGGGATTTTAAAAATCACACATAGTTAAATAATATGCAGCAGTTCCCTTTTAAATCACGTTTGAGACGTCTAAAAAATATCTACCCTCTGGTGTATAATGTGTAATTATAATTTATATTAAAATCGATCTAAAACAAGCCCTTTTATATTCAAACTCACCTGACATTTGAAATACATGTATCTTCAGCTGACCCTAAGGAAACATCTTGTGGAAGCAAGTGGCCCGCATGGCTTTGGGAACCAAAGGGGGGTGTTGGTTCACACTTCAGCTGTGAGTCAGAGCACCCGGCGGCTGATACAAAAAGGTTCACACATACAGCTCTTAACCTTAAGGCTTATTTTCCAGGGTCTGTGAAATATCAGACAAAAGACACCTGCTTAAAAAGAGCAAAACCCTAATTTCCTTATTTACATTGTCCTCCTGGCTGGGTAATGAACCATGTCCTGTACATGTGGAGATGCCAGCCCATGCCTGTCATCCCTTACACTATATGCCATGTTTGGTTACTCTTTTTGTGAGTAAGGAGTAATATAATTAAGTTATTTTAAAAAGTAACACCACACTGCTTAAGAGAGACAGATTCCATGTGTGTTTTTGGATTTGCTGTGGCCAGTGATGATTTTTAATTTTTTGCTTAGCTCATTTCTATAACATAGGAGCCTTTTGACAAAGGAAAGCTCTGTAAGTACACTTGTGCATTTAAACGGAGATTTATAAGAAAGCAGGTTTCTACCTTAGCCTGGTTACTCACCCTACCCCAGTTTTGTACGTGCATATAAAATCATTCACTGTTACACTAGCACAAAACTTTGATATTTTCTGTCTACTCAAAAACTAAAATTATTTCTATTAACACAGGTGATAATTAGAAAACATTTTACTATTTTTAATTAAAAAGTTAAAAACAGAAAAACCCAATTATGATTTTTGTTTTGTCATGGGAGGTTCCTAGGGTGACACTTTTCCCCTTTATACTCTTTCTTATGTAGACCTTAACACATATTCTTACCAAAATAGTTCATCACTTCCCAATTCCTGTAACTTCAGGTAATTAGACAGAGCTCCATAACAGGCAAGAGAAAAGTATTATAGGTCAAATACACAGTGCCATAAAACAAAAAGCAAAATAAAGTGTGAACACCACACAACCTGGTATTGCTAGATGTTTCGTTTTTTCCAGGTGACCCATTTTTTGCATTGCTTGAGGTATCAGCCATAAGTCAAGATCTTTCTTTTATTCTTTTTTGATCAGCTTTTATACTGATTTTATAAAGGTAATCTAGGTATGATGTGGTCATCCTGTCTCCAAGACAACTTTTCCTTTATTACATTTAAATTTCTTGTCTCTGAAAAGTCATTCATAGCTCATATGCTTCTGCTCTTAGAGCCAGGAGGCTATAGTGAGGTGTGCTTGTTTAACTAGAGGCAAGGGATATAAGAAGCGCTCTTCTGCACATCTGAAGTTCATTGAACTAAAATCATGTTTTTAAAATCAGTAGCTTTAGGTCATGCTAGTGACCTCATAAATGGGAGCCAACAGCTCAGCACGCTTGTATAGCTCACAAAATAGCACAGCTAATTACTCTTTCTGCTTAAACTAATTATCAAATATTCAGGTAATTCTTAATTAAACACTAAAGCATTAGAGAACAAAATACATTTTCAGTAGCCAAGTAAAATGACCAGTTGCTTTAACATGAAAATAAAGCATCTTTAGAAAATAAAGCATCTAAAAGCATCTTTGTAAAGGTCCAATTTTAAAATATTATAAGAAAAATCCTTGTTTCCAAAAGAGTTCTGCCCATTTTTCCAACAGTTTTCTTGACTGATCTTTGGAATCATCAGTGCCTTTCTGATCACATCCACCCCAAACTTAGCATATAACTTAATTTCTGTACTCATTTTAAATGATAATAACCAGTATAAAGTCCCTAAAGGAACTGGAGACATCTGATATCTTCTATCATATATCTTTTTTCGCAAGCCCAAGTAATTGAGATTCTGCTAACAAAACAAATGTACGATTATTTTTTTTTAAATCGCCAAATCTTTGGCATGCTAATCATGAAAAAAATAAATAAACTGTAATGAGAATAAAATCTGAGTTTTTTTTTATTTTATTTGCATATTTTATTATACATAACTTGTATCAACATTTATCTATCTCTGTATTTATTTTTCTAGTATCAGAATGTAGTTTAAGTTAATTTGTTTTGGGTTCAATAGATGTATTTTTCATATTTTCGATTCTTGTTTGCTTTTTTTCACATCTTCGCACCCCCTAGGTGGGGCCCTCCCCACAGTTTGAGAACCACTGTTGTAGGGGGTCATTTGTAAAACACTCTGTGGCACTTCAAGCTAAATTAGATTTCCTCGGTTATTCATCTGTCCATTGGTGTTCCATCTATACTAATAAAAGGCAAAGCCCTCACTGACTCACTCACTCACTCACTGACTGACTGACTCACTCATCACTAATTCTCCAACTTCCCGTGTAGGTAGAAGGCTGAAATTTGGCAGGCTCATTCCTTACAGCTTACTTACCGTATTCAGACCCATTAATTAGATAGAAGCCGATATGAGGAACTCTATGAGGCCATTGAACGCACCGCAAACGCTCCGAGCGAAAGATCGTCACGTGCACTACGGCCAACTCCATGGCAGGATTCTGGACAATATTATTTGCCAGACACAGACCAGATTTCAAGACCACGAAAACCTGATGTTTGTCACGCTCCTCGAGCCCCAGAAGTTTCGGGAATACAAGAAAAATTTCACGCATGCAGCCTTCTCCAGTGTAACACAAGAGCCACGGAGCGCTTTTTGATCTGACTCGGCTAAAAACAAAACTGACTGTAATGTATGCCATGGATGATTTTGCAGGAGAATCTCCCACTGATCTCCTTGACTTCCTTCATCAGAAAAATCTGAATGAGAGCATGGGGCAGCTGTTCACATTGGTATATTTGGCGGTGAGCATTCCTGTGTACACTGCTTCTGTCGAGCGGACATTTTCAGCCCTAAAGCGAATTCAAACTTATGCCAGAAATACCATAGGGTGGGTTCGCATTTCAGCATTAGCTTCGATGGCGATAGAAAGTGAGGTTTTTATGGAATTGAAGCGCACGGATAGTAAGCATGGAGAGTAATTGAACTGTTTTTGAGGAAAGAGAGGAGGATGAATTTTGTTTACAAATAATCCGAATTTTTGGTGAGTAAAATGTTGCGTTTTTCCTAAATAATATTGCAAGTTTATGAGTTATTATTGATGTTTTTTATGTGATGTCGCGGCTGTGGCTGCAGTAGAAAGGAACTTGTTCACCCTGCTTTGTCTATTCAATAAAGGCATTTATTGTGGCTACAGGAGTATTCTTTTATATATATATATACTAGCAAAATACCCGCGCTTCGCAGCGGAGAAGTAGTGTGTTAAAGAAGCAATGAAAAAGAAAAGGAAACATTTTGAAAATAACGTAACATGATTGTCAATGTAATTGTTTTGTCACTGTTGTGAGTGATGAGTGTTGCTGTCATATATATATATATATATATATATAAATATATATAAATATATATATATATATTTACATACACACACATAAACATATATATATATACATATCTATACATATACACATATATATACACACACACACATATATACATACATATATATATCTACATATATACACATACATATACATACACACATACATACATACA
>JANRMT010062856.1:36330420-36359390 GCA_026402145.1 Polypterus bichir lapradei
GCCACTGTCGGCCGTCATATTGAACTTTTCAACGGTCTTTGTTACTTATGGGCCCATCTTCAAGAAATTTGGTACACGGGTTCCCAACGCTAACTGAATCCTACTTACGTACATATATACGTCCATAGCCTGCAGCTCGGTCACCGTGTGAGGCGGCGTTGGGTCCCCCATCCCAACGCCTCCCACGTTGTTGGCTGCCTGCCTATATAAGGCCGTCTGTCGCTCCAGTCTCTACATTCCCTTCCTTGCTTCGCCACGGTATTCACGTCTCCCTGCTGATAACTACAGCCTTTTTATTTAATCCACGGCTTCTCCGCCGTTTTATTGCTCATTTATTACGATTATAGTTATTGTGTAGGTATTTTAGACTTACTTTACACTGTTCAGGTACCCATTTCCTTTATCATTCCAACCGTACAAATAATTATTGGTATATTTTCCCTCAGTTTTAAAAAGGTTTAATTGTCTTCTTAATAAAAATTTTAAGGCAGTACTTCGCCGCTGCGAAGCGCGGGTATTTTGCTAGTATATATATATACATATCTATCTACATCATACACACACACACACAAATTATATATATATATATATATATACACATACATACAAACATACACACAGGTATATATATGTGTATATATATGTATGTGTCTATATGTGTGTGTATAGCTTTGGTCACTGAGTGCAAGGGAAAAATAATAAAACATAGTCTATTAGTTATTAAACAGTAAAACATTAACGTTTTAAGAAGTACAGGTACATTGAGCACTACTCGAGTGGTTGCGGGTAAACTACATTTTAAAAGACGGTATAACAGAACAGGTAAGTAGTACTAACAGCAGCTAAAATGTATATGGATCATCTCTCGGTAGTTGATCCCTTTTGAAAGGCGCTACACGACGGCTGTGGTATAGAAATTACATTTTCTATGTGAACATTCAAATTTCTGCCTCTGGTAATGTGCCTTAACGGTATTACCAGTAATTAAAGAAAAATTGTTTTGTGTCCTCTGCAGTGTTAAGAGAGAAAGGCTTTGGTTTGGGATAAAATGAAAAAAGGTGTAAAGAAAGGAAAGTTGCATTTTTCTTTTATATAGTATAGAGAGATGTGTTCGGTGACATTATGATCGCCTTTTGGGGACAGTCGCGGTGGGTCTTGTGTAGACTGGTGAGACGTCTCTGCCATTAATTGGCTGTGATGGCAGTGTCAGTCCTTCACTCGTGTGCGTGTCTTCATAATCCGAGCTGAGGACCTCATAATCGTATACGTGCAAAAGAAAGTGTGAATCGCCTTAATATTATTTTGCCGTGGTGTAGAAAAGGGGTCCCGTGTTTGCACTTGTCTGGGCTATATCTCAGGGGGAGGATGAAAAAAATTAAAAGTGCTCACTTTGATTTAAGGCAGAAGCGCAGTCAGCGTCTCAAATCCCGGCACAGCTATGCGCGTGCGCCGGCTGCTCGACTTTTGCTGGGAAGGAGACCCCAGTTTTTGTACACACATTCCACAAATGTGACACACGGGTTTACCGGCAATGTCAGTAAACATATACTCAGCCTCCCATCGGTTTTTAAAGGCTCTGTGTTCAGAATCACCTTTTCTCTTTGGCATCGTGTGGGCTAGCTTGGCAATAACTTGTAGCATCATAAGCTAGACTTGATTAACGTGGTAAGTGTTCGGCAAGGCAGCTGAAGCGCTGGATTATGGGATCTGTAGTTTATTGTGTTACCAGCGCTTCATATCCCCGAGCCATTAATAACAATAATACAGTATATAAAATGATCTCGGTGGCCGGATATAATTACACGCCAGGCCGGATGTGGCCCGTGGGCCTTGAGTTTGACTCATATGGACTAAATAGAACTTGAAAAGAAATATTTTTTGGAATGTGATCGCGCAAGTCAGATCTAGTTGACGCGCACTACAGTACATCGAGCCCGCGTGCTATTGTGGTTTTGCTTGTGTGCCTCAGTAAGTTACCGTCCCCTCGCTCTTACTTTTTTACCGTTCATCTAATGAATACACTGAGTATGGCTTTACCAAAACAATCATTGATCGCGAATAAAGTATCCATTATTCATGAAGCTTCAATAGGTGATCTGTCTTTCTGCGTTGACCGCATGCGTTTTCATACGTCTCAAACTAAGGGGATGCGAGGTTAAAATAAATCGAGAAACGCGCGTACATACTTAGTGAATCCCCTCTTGGGAATCGAACCTCGGACGTGGGCGCTACAGGCGAATGCTCTACTATCACACCACGGCGTGTGGTTTATCTATTTGAGCGTAGCAGTGTAATTCGGTTTTTGTTCAGCACTCTTTGGAACTGTTGCTTTTTGTCTGCGCACTGCGTCAGTTCACGTGAGGCGCTGAATATGGTTTTATATGTCACTCGCTCGCTTCTAATTGTTTCGCTGCCTTCTTAATTATATAATGCATGTTTTCTAAAGCACGTTTTGTAGCTCTTCCTGGCTTTCTACGTAATGCGTGATTACGTGAGAGGCGTGATGATGTCATACGAAACTCCGCCCCTCGAGCTGAACTCCATTACAGTAAATGGAGAAAAATAGCTTCTAGTTATGACCATTATGCGTAGAATTTCGAAATGAAACCTGCCCAACTTTTGTAAGTAAGCTGTAAGGAATGAGCCTGCCAAATTTCAGCCTTCTACCACACGGGAAGTTGGAGAATTAGTGATGAGTCAGTCAGTCAGTGAGTGAGTGAGTGAGTGAGTCAGTGAGGGCTTTGCCTTTTATTAGTATAGATTAAAACTGAATAAAACACAGAAGTACCATTTAATGATATCAATTAGTGTTAAGTATTATCAAGCACTGGGTTCTATTTATAAGGTTTATTTAATTTAGTTATAAGCAAAATGATTGGCGGCAGTTTGCTTTGAAATTAACAATAGCTTGATACAGCTTTAAGAATTACAATGCAAGACTAACCTATACACTTAATAACAAATGTTGCTGATTCAATAGGGTTATCTTGGATCTCTGTTTTATTTTAACCTTTTGACAAGAATCCCCTGGACAGGGAAATATACAACATATTGTCACGCTTGGGTCACAGATTTGCACAGAGACACAGGAGGTCGTAGAAACAAGAAGGATTTTTATTCAAACACTGCAAACACATGAGCTTAAATGTGCTCCATGACAAGTCAGGGATGACAGTTCCGCTAGGAACAGAGAGAGAGAGATAAAAGCAAACAATCAATTCCAAAACCGACAGGCGCTGCGCAAGGCTTTTAAGTTAGCGGAGTATCGCATGAGGCTTGTATTACGTGTTATAGCGCAAGTGAGAAGGTAAGGAGCAGTGTGAGGGTAGTCTGTGTTTCAGGGGTATTCCCTGCCAATAGCCTTTCGTGAGATCTAGCGTAGAGATGTAGCTCGCCTGACCCAATTTTTCCAATAGTTCATCGACACGGGGCATCGGGTAAGCATCGAATTTAGAGACCTTATTCAAGCGTCTGAAATCAATACAGAAGCGAATCGAACCGTCTTGCTTTGAGACTAATACGACTGGGCTGCACCAGTCACTTTTACTTTCACGAATTACACCCAATTGTAGCATCTTCTTTACCTCCTCTCGTACAATATTTCATCGCGCTTCCGGAATCCGGAACAGCCGCATTTGTACGCGAACACCAGGTTCAGTGGTAATTTTATGTTCTGTGATGTCAGTTTTGCCTTGTAAGTCTGAAAAGACATCAGTGTTCCGTTCTATCAAAGTTAACAGTTCTGTCTTTTGCGTGTCAGTAAGATCGTTGCCAATGGTAACATCGGTTTGAGAAATCACAGCCAAGGAAGTGTTAACCTCTTGTCGGTCGTGCCATTCCTTTAAGAGGTTAATGTGTAAAATCTGGAATGGTTTGCGCCGGCCAGGTATTCTAACCTTGTAATTTACTGGACTCACACGCTCTTCAGTAATGGCGGGGCCCTGCCATTTAGCCAAGATTTGTGTGGATCAGAGGGAACCAGTACCAAAACACGATCACCAGGTTTGAATTCACGGAGCTTACTGCGCCTATCGTAAAGACACTTCTGAGTTTCCTGTTCTCGTTGTTGATGCTCCACAGCAATAGAGGAAAGCATAGAAATTCTGTCTTGCAACAAAATTAGTCGATTTGCAAAGCTTGGACCTTGAGCTGCTCTCTTGATCCCCATCCATTCCTCACGCACCACATCCAGGACGCCTCGCGGCCGTCTGCCGAATAACAGCTCGATGGGACTCAAGCCGGTGGACGCCTGTGGTGATTCTCGCACCGCGTACAAAACGAAACGTAGGACAGTGTCCCAGGTTGTGGGATCATTATGTGCAACTCGCCTGATCATCTGTTTCAAAGTTTTGTTAAATCGCTCAGTTAAACCATTTGTTTGAGGATGGTAAACAGTAGTACTCAGTTTCTTAATAGCAAAGCTGTCACACAATTGTTTCATCACGCGAAAAGTGAAAGGTGTGCCTTGATCAGTTAAGATTTCTCTAGGGATACCAATACGAGTAAAAATATCACATAGTGCCCTGGCTAGAGTTGAGAAGTTAGCCCTTTTCAGGGCAATCACTTTTGGATATCTAGTTGCATAGTCAACCAATACCAGCAAATATTGGTGCCCATTCTTAGTCTTAGGTAAAGAGCCCACAATATCTAATCCCACCCGCTCAAAGGGAACTTCTAAAATGGGCATAGGACAAAGGGGAGCCCGAGGAGGCTTGTAAGCAGAGACGATCTGGCAGTCTGGACATGAAGTACAAAACCGTTCAACATCTTTTCCCATATTAAGCCAATAAAATCGTTTTGATAACCACTCTCTGGTTTTGTCAGCACCGAGGTGCCCTCCCAAGATGTGAGAATGTGCCAGATGCAAAACAGTTTCCCTATGTGCTTCAGGTACAACCAGTTGTTCAATAAATTCCCCCTTTAAATGATCTGAAATCACTTTGAAAAGGCAACCGTCCTTTTCTATAAAGTGCGGGGTTTTCACACCCCCTGAATCACGCTCTTGGTAATAAGAGTCGTTAGCAGAGCGAGCCTGTTTGAATGCATATTCTAATGAGCTTTCAGAATGTTGTAAACGCACAAAATCTGAATCTTGCTCGGTTTGTGTTCGGAGGGATTTGCAATCTGGGAAGATGTAGAAGGACCAGCCCATTCTGGAAAATTGTCGGGGGTGTCCTCCGTCTCACTCAAGAGATCGGGTTCAATATCTAAGTTGGGTTTTAGATTTTCCCCGGCTGCTACCAATTCTTCATCTTGATTTTCTTTTTCTCCCCCCCCCCCACCAAGTTCAATATTGTGATCGATTGCTGGACCCTGACATTTATTAATTAGTTTAGGAAAAAAGGCATTTCTCCGTCCTATGAGTAGTGGCCATGGGCACGAGTCTGAAATGGCAGACCAAACCTTAAAGTGGCGACCCCTATAAGTTAAAGGAAGAAGTAAAGTCTGATAATCTTTAACATCACCATGTACACAGCGTATTTTTACAGTCTCACAGTCTCTAAGGCATTGTTCATTAAGACAGTCTCGTCTCACAATACAAAGGTCACTTCCCGAGTCTAGCAATGCTGAGATTTCTCTGCCCCCCAACTTCACCGGGATCAACAAGCCATCTTTTCCATCCGAAGAATATGTAATATTTGAGCAACAAACCTCGGCCAGTCCAACCTCCATTGACTGAGCTGGAGAAAAGCGACATTCTCTTGCCAAATGGCCGAGTTGATCACACCGGAAACATCTACGGTCGACTCCGCTTCCGAAATATCCTCTGTGACGTCTATGTCGACGTCCTCTGTAGTGTCCACGGTTTCCTCGGCCCGCTGTTGCCGCTGTCTCCCCAGAAACAGGTGTCTCATCTACGACTGGATTTTCCGGGGTCCTACCTGACCCCATTCGATTTTCAGGTCCTGCAGCTTGTCGATCGAAGCGACGAGAATGTCCTGGACGTTCGTTCACAGGTTGCGAAGCAGCTCGAAATCCACCGCTCTTTCTCCAAGCGGACTGTGAACCTTCCAATCGTCTGGACATAATCGTTAATGATTTAATATCATGACGTAGAAATTCATCTCGAAGAACTGCAGGTATGCCGGCCAGTAATATATTCACGACAACTGTTTCCTTCACATCTCCTTCAAACCAGCAGTGCACTTTATGTATCAAATCTTGAATTTGCGCACAGATTGAGTCATCCATGTTTAGTTTCCAGTCTTTAAGTGCATAACTTTCAGACATCTGAAATAAGTCTTCGGCGGCATCCATCTTTGCAACCACTCCTGGTACCACTTGTCATGCTTGGGTCACAGATTTGCACAGAGACACAGGAGGTCGTAGAAACAAGAAGGATTTTTATTCAAACACTGCAAACACATGAGCTTAAACGTGCTCCATGACAAGTCAGGGATGACATTTCCACTAGGAGCAGAGAGAGAGAGATAAAAGCAAACAATCAATTCCAAAACCGACAGGCGCTGCGCAAGGCTTTTAAGTTAGCGGAGTATCGCGTGAGGCTTGTATTACGCGTTATAGCGCAAGTGAGAAGGTAAGGAGCAGTGTGTGGGTAGTCTGTGTTTCAGGGGTATTCCCAGGGGCGTCTTTGTCTTCTTGGGGTGCGATCACCCCTCCAGCTCACAATATATTGAAAATGAACAGTGCCGACATGCTAACTAAATAGATATAATCGAAGATATTTTAGAATATGGACCTGTAAGCTAATTCCATGATTCTGACAAACTAAAGGGTCTCCACTTAATTGTCAAACTTTCTGCGGATACTTTGGATCTTGTAATGGAGAGTGCAAAAGATTCTATAATCTTTACTCTGTAATGGTCAATATGAAGGAGATCTAGCGCCTGTGTCCGCAGTGCTAACCAGTCATACGACATTATGTTCAAAATTCACCTATGGTTTTTCAGAAGAGATAGGACGAGTGTGGCATGTGTTCTGTATTCTCTTTTCTGTATTAACTATTCACAATGACCATACTCCGAAGACCTGAATAAGAGACATCCATCAAAATGCTTTTGACACAAAGGAGGACCAATCTAGTCTGCCAGGGGGCGGGGCCAGCAGTCACATCCACCAATCACATGGAGGGGCGGAGCTTAAGGTCATTAATCATTTTGATTGACAGTTTGACAGAAGGTGCCTGGCTTATATACTACTCCCCAAGAATGCCTCAACATATCCCCTCCTTTCACCTATTTTCACCTTTTCACACGATGCACAAGAGGAGGTATGCCTCCAAACAAGTACTGGGCAATAGTCCTTACTTGCATGAGCACAAGGGCTGTACTTATTGAAGTAATATAATCTTTAGATACTGATAGTTGTATCAATGCCTTGCAAGACATCTAAGCATCCAATGATACTTAAGTGAACAGGGATGCACTTGGGAATTCAACACCCCTCTTGTGTCACACATGGGAAGTGCCTGTGATATTATGATTGGCATAACACGTAGAATACTTGACTCCATTTTGTTACATAAACAGACTGTCTCACCCTACCCATGAATTCCTTTGTACCTTTCTGAGGTATCTGCAATAATATATGCCAGATCTTTCATCCCAATTTCCTCTGACCCAGAGTCACCGTTTTATTGAGCCCTTCAGTACTGCATACCCAAAAAACAATAATCTCTTTAAAAGCCAGTGGAGACAAGTGCAAGCCTTGATAAATTAGTTCTGGGCACATTGGAGATGTAAATACCTTCACACTCTGCAGAGCAGGCACAATTGTGCTTACCCATCCAGAAATTTACAAATAGGAGATACTGTGTTGCTGAAGGAGAGTCATCTATCATGCAATGAGTGGTCTATGGGATTAGTCACCTTAGTAGCAGGGATGGTACTGTATGAAAAATTGAAGTTAAGACTGCCACTCAAGGCATCTCAAGACACTTTATCAGGTCTAATACAAAATCCATTCTACTAGAAAATGGATAATTTAACACAATGTTTATTTATATGTTGTGTGTTTTCTAAACTCTTTGATGACATGCCGAAGAGCATCCTGAAGCGCAATCACTGAGTCTGTGGAAGACAGTTTATCCATTGCTTGGGCAACCACAGGCTGAAAGCGCTTCAGCAGCTCGCCACCAAAACAAATCTGAGCCGATCGTTGTCACTCTATATATCGATGGATGATGCAAGGAACATTATAAATACAGGGAACAATATTACTTGGCCACTTACCTGGCCTTGATCATACTGACTGCTGTGTCGGTGTATAGGAGAGTGGAAGATTCCACTATAATGAACAACTGTGCTGTTCATATTTCAAGCTGAAAAATGCTCATTTTGCTTAAGTACTGGGTCTCAGCTTCATGTTTTGGGGTGCAAGACAGTGACTCACATGTCGCAATGTATAGTGACATACTGTAATGTTATTATATCAGACAGGGCGTGTTCTGCCCCACATGCTGTTAGTTGTTAATGTTATTTATTGAACTATGCACCACCTTTGTTTTGTCATTTAACACACCTGTTAGTCAAATCCCAGACTCATAGTGGTGTTATAAATGTCCACAAAGCTCATGTAAGTCCCATAATGGACATTTAAATGAAAAGCACCCCTGCCAAGCTGTTTAAGCTCCCTGCAGGCATACTGCATAAATGGTGTGGAGTAAGCAGAAAAATAATCAATACCATAGTTATTGTAATGTGTGTCACAAATATCACACAGAGGCGTCAAGAAGGTTTGGGGCAGCAGCCTGTATATTATGTCCTGGCTTCAAAAGGTTGAAAATAAATCACAGATCTTTACAGAGTAATATATTACTCTACTTTTCCCTTTTGTATTATTCATGTGTATCTTTTCTCAGAATGTCTCAAATGTCACAGACTTACCACTGTTTATAAGGTATTGTAGTATATAACTTCCCCCCACCTTCCCTTCTATATTTATAACCTCAGGCAATTAGGTGTAGTAAAAGACAAGCAGGAGTTAAGTTTCAACTTAAATAATGTATTAAGGATAACATTCATAAATATTCACAATAAGCAAAGTACTTGTGAATAATGGCAACCATACAACCTGATAAATGCTGATGTGGAGTTTCAGGTGGCACACAGACTTGTTACTTATAATGTCTCTATTTAAGGGATCATTTTGGTCCGCTTTCTTCAAAACAGGCCGAATCCCTGTCTCATTATGGCTGCCGAGCTGTGCTCTTCATTGTGTTGTGCTTTTCAGTTCATGGTATTTAAGATGCTCCTTCATCAAACGGTATAAGAGAGAGAGAGGGAAGGGTAAATGCAAGCAAATTTATAGACTCTCTGTCCAAACCATACAGCCAATAGGGTGTTGTGGTACTTAATGGCTTCCGTCAAGTTTAGACCAATAGAATTCTGGTGTGACACAATGGTTTCACACCTGCCCCCGATACCAAGGTGAAGGTGAATCTTGTAAGCTAGGTAGTTGGCCTCCATGCGGGGGTTGATTGAGAGAACTCTACTGAGACTCACTTGCCCAACTGGTTTTTGGCACTTCCCCCAACCCTGTCATAAAAATTACAAAGACTCAGTCCTAAAAAAGGGGGTGGTTCTTAACCATCAAACCATTGCTGTTTTTATCAGTGATATAACACTAATGTCTAAGTTATAAATAAAGAGATACAAAATATTTATCAACTTATATACAAAATATTACACCACAACACTTATTTAGTCTCACCAACCACAGAAAAGGAAATCATACTTCAAGTTTTTCAGTCTGAGAATCAACAGCATTTATAAGAGTAAATTAATGTTACAGTTACCACATTTATTTTGGTAAAGCTTTTACATTAAAATAATTAGATTAAAATCTAATTTAATTGGATTTGCATTTCAAAGTTCCAGATTTTAGCCAACAATCCATTTTAAAAAAAGTTGTTACAGTCTGCAAAATTGGTTGTCAGGTTCCATGCTGAAAGTTTTAGACCCTGTCCTCATGAATCTATTATAAGCTCATTTCATTGCACAGATTTTGCACAGGAGACTATATCATATAAACAAATGCTTATGTAAGTAATTAAAAGACTGATGAATCTAATTAATTTAAAAGCCACTTGCTCATTGGTGCCAGAACATCATGTTTCTGCTAGCCTTCACAAAATTACAAGCACTGTTGTAGCTACTGAGAAGAAAAGCTTGACAGGCCTAGCAATACATTTAAAGTATGTTATCAGCACACATTTCTTTTTTAAGCTGTTTAACTTTCGTGTTTTAATGGTTGATAGGTTGACCTGTTTAATAATTATGGCCGCTGTGTTGCTGCTGGTGGTATTGAACTTATTGTTTGATGAATGTTTTTCAGTATCCAGTCATAAAACAAAGCTGTCCATTTCATGAGTAACAGTGTTTATGCCATCAGGACTCAAAAAGGAGAGAGAAGGACAAGCAGTTTAAAATAAAAGAAACAAAAAGAATGTTATTAGTTGGAATCAGAGTGTCAAAGCAGAGTTTTAGTATTGTAGCGACAGGCATGCATATTAAATTATTACTAATATGTGTACTTTTAGGGAAAACACCACATCAAAACTGAGGCAAAAGGGGCAAATGTTTTTAATTTGGGGCATTTTTCTTTTTGGCCTGGATTATTTCTAATACTGTAGTCAGTAAATGCAATGTCAGTCAGTCAATCACTACAACATGCTTAGCCCTGAACAGGGTCACAAGGGCCTGCTGAAGCCTATCCCAGCCTGTATAGAGCACAAGACAGGAACAAACCCTGGACAGGCCACCAGTCTATTGCAGGGTGAACACGCACACACACACATACAACATAACCACACACTAGGGCCAATTTAGGATTGCCAATTCACCTAAACTGTGTTTTTGGACAGTGGGAGGAATCCAGAGCACCAGGAAGAAACCTATGCAGACACTGGGAAAACAAGCAAACTCCACACAGGGAGGACCTGGAACGCAAACCCTAGCATCCTTACTGAAAGCAGCAGTGCTACCACTGTGTCACTGTGCCGCCTAGTAAATGCATTTACGTTTACTTATTTGCCTGATGCCTGTATCCAAGGCGACTTAACAACTTTTTTTAACTTTTATTTCCATGTTTAGGAAGAGGAAAACAGGGTGAAAATGAGACCACAAAGGTTAATCAAAAACAATATTCCTTTATCTGATTAAGTTAGGAGACAATAAGACAGATATATATATTAGGAAATGGACAACTGAGCTGTAAAAAATATGGACAGCCTTAAAAGATCTCCTCCTATTATAGAGGAGGGATCAAGAACATTTCAAGAACTTCACAGCTCTTTATATCCAGACCTGTGTTGGTGGCACAAATGTTAGCATTTAGATTGACAGGCAAGGAATATATCTTACAGGGCATTCTATGTAGTAGACAGACACACATACACCCCTCAGACTATATTCTGGGAAAAACGGTGATACAGCAAACATTTGTTATTGTAATTGACACTAAGACTGAAATGAATTTATTTTGCGTAACTTGATAACTGTGTGCAAATGTGTTATGAAACAAGAAAAGAAGTGTTTGATGTGTACTCTTCATCTGACAACTAATCAAATCAAATTTTATTTGTCACCTGTACTTATACACAAATTGCAAAGTGTACTCAAATGCTTAGTTACACAATTTCAGAAAAATATAAATATTATATAAAAATTCCTCTGGCAAATAATGAAATATCTTAAGAGATAGGTATTAGAACGCTCATGAAAATTCACATATAGGCAAGGTTGTTGCAGGTCAAATGTTTAGAAATAACAAGTCATTCAAAGGGAATAGACATAGAAACACTGTTAGGTAAAGCACACACTGAGAGATGGACTGGCACGAGATGTTAAGATTAGCAAATGAAATATAGGAACACAACTAAGCAATAACTTATAATAGCTGAGGTAGTGCTTGTTCAAATAATTCAAATGCAAAAGTGGTAAACATTATTTTAGTTTTTAGGGTTTGTAGACAATACAATTGCTTTAATTAAAGGTTCTCCAATGCCATTTTTTCACATGTCATGATCCTGTCAAGTTGAGTGAGGGGCCTATTGACTGGAGGAAACTGCTATAATATGAATTAACTGCTATAATAAAAATAATTTGTGCAAACTTTGCACAAGTACAACAGAAATACGTAGCATTGAAATTCACTGTCACTGGGAAATGTGCATGGTAATTGAATAAAGCAGCCTGTTACAGCTTTATTAGATAAGTTTTGTTATGATGACTTGGGTTTCCAGACCTGAAAATGATTTGAATTTTAATAATTATTTCAGGGACATAAGAAAACTATTTTATTTGCTTTTTCATTTTACTTAATTAATCCCAAAGGAAATAGCTTGGTTTTTCACATACCCCTTGGGGGTCAGAGCACAGGGTCAGCCTTTGTACAGCACCCCTGGAGCAATTGAAGGTTAAGGGCCTTACTCAACGGCCCAGCAGAGCGAGATCTGTTTTGGTAGTGATAGGGATTTGAACCTGCAACCTTCGGGATACCAGCGCAGATCTTTAGCCTCGGAGCCACCACTCTGCCCCAATGCAATGCAATAATGCAGTAATAACAGAAATATTATAGGAAGTGCACAAGACAAGAAAGGGAATGATATTTTTTTAATACAGAGATAACTTGCCAGGTTAAGAGTTAAGAGTAAGTTAGCAAGAGAAACAAATAAATACTGTTAACATGAGTGAATCTTTTGTATAACTGTATGAAAAGTTAAATTCTCAAAGCAAGCATACACTTTTTTTATGGTAAGGACCTAGAAAAATTATTGAACCTGCTTCAGTACAAAACAAGGCATCAGGGACAAAAACAGGGCCATGGTATATTCAAATTTTTTAGAAGTAAAAAGTTTAGGAGCTGTAAAACAGTGAAGATACTGAAGTACCAGTTATATGTACTGTATAGATCAAGCAAACATCAGCTTATGGGCACCAGATTTTTTAGACAAGGACACATAGGATAAAACTATTTCCTTTGGAGAGTTCACCATGGACAGTTAATATAATTGCTTTGAACTATTGTAGAGTATAGTGGATTACAGATATAGTCAAAATTGTTGATAGTGATACAACAATAGTTGAACTTTAAGATATGATAGGGAGTAAAATTCCAAAAAAACTGTAAAAGAGCTGAAATTACCTGATGTTATCTACAAGAAAATTTTAATGTGAGAACTAGAATTGCCTAGACACAATCCAATTAGTCACAACTATAGAAAAGAACAACACATGATGACTGATTTTGTTTTGTGGTAGTTGTTCACTAGATTAACAATAAAAAGTGAAAGCATAAACTTAGCAAATAGTGAGAGCGTGAAATTAACAATTAAATTAAGAGCATGAAATTAACAAAAAGTAAGAGGATGAAATTAACAAAAATTGGCAACATTAAATAAAAAAGAGTGTGAAATTAACAGTAAAAAAGTTATAGCAGGAAGTCATCATTACAAAACGACAGTATGAAATGTACATGAAGAAGCCGCAGCATGAAATCAACAAAAAAAATGGAAGTGAACTTCACAACGGAAATGCGTAGTTGATGGAGAAATCTGTGTAACGGACTAATCTTCACATTTAAAGGTGAAATGCAGAATATTCTGTATATTTTAAACCTATATATTATACTGTACTCATCCAGTGTGGAGACTGCAAGGGTCGGTAAACATTTATCTCCTGAGCATTCAACATGAAAAGTGTGGGAAAGTCTGCTTCAGCGAAGGTTGTTGATGGCTGCCCAGATTTCATACAAAATGACAAACATATACCGGTTGATCATGTTAAATATAATCCCTTCAGAACTACAGTTCTTGTGACTTCGTGGTAATTAAGAAACAAAAATGTTTCCTTGGGAGACTGAGCAAAAAGTTTTACATCTTCACAAACTTTTAAAATAAAAATGTCAAAGTTGAACTAAATAACTGCGGCTACTCCCTATCGTGTTGGCTACTTCTATTGTGGCAGTCAGCTGGGCATGCCACCTTTTTGTTCCACCTGTGGACGATCACTTGCCTTTCTACCAGCAGGTAACCAATTGTCTGCAGCACTGGGAGGACCACCAACAGGTAATATGTCTCTTTTATTTTACTGTTTTCTCTTGCCGTGCAATTAACATGACATGATCATACAAAATATGGTAAGTGACAAACTGATGCATAAGCCGTAAATGTAATTTATTTTTATTTTAGTCAGTGCGAATGAACACACACTTTTGGTCACCAATTGGATTACGTACTACTTCTACTCAGGATACAAATACAGTGTTTCCCCGAAAATAAGACCGGGTCTTATATTAATTTTTGCTCCAAAAGATGCACTATGGCTTATTTTCAGGGGATATCTTATATTTATTTATGCATAACAAATTTTCCATTTATCCAAATACAGTGATGTCATCCTCTTCTGTAATATCGTTATAACTCTCCATATTCAAACTCTGAATTCCAGCCTGAATTTCTTGCTACTCCAGCCGCATTTAGGATCCTCCAGGATCGATGTGCTTACTTCGATGTTTGATGAATGGTTCGATGTGGTGAAGCAAAAGCCGGCATACAAATGTATTCATGTTACTTTTATATTCAAGTGTCGCATATTCCGCAAAGTAATGATACAATATATTTTGTACGGGGGTGTATTCAAGCCACAGAGAAAAAAATAAGGACATAATGAAAATGTTTATTTTGTGATTAAAGTGTAAATTTCGTCTTTAAGCTCGAAATGTCCACTTTAACCTCGTAGTTTACTTTATCATTAAAGTAGACAGTCGTAAACGTCATCTTAAAACTGACCCAGTTATCGCTGGGGATTCCTCCTTCCTTGGACAGCAGCAGCAAGCAGCAATAGATTGCCTCACAGAACACATTAAATTTATGATATTCTAGCTCTCTGCATATTTAGAATCCTTAGATTTATAGCTGATATCACTTTCATGATGAAATGCATTAAAATATGTATATTACATTATACAGATAAATCGTTAACCTTGTTTAAATAATGAATACTGTTAATAGTTACACATGTGGAGGTGGCTAAGCGGCAGCGCTGCTGTCTAACAGGGAGTCACGTCGCTGGTATTCCCTGCCTGGAGTTTGCATGTTTCCCTGGTGGGTTTCCACAGTGTCCTCAGTTTTCCATCCAAAGACATGAAGGTTTGGGGATTTGGTGAAGCTTCAAAGATGTTAGTGTATGTGTGTGCTTGTGTTCACCTTGCAATGAGCTGAAGCCCCATATAGGGATTTTGGTTCTGTCTTGCGCCGATGCTTCTGGAATGGGTGCATTCCCAAATTGATGGATGTAATCATCCTTTTCAGAGATACTATGGCAAGGTGTCCTTGGAATTTAATGGATGTTTCAGGCGCACGCGTTGCATCACGTGAAGTATAAACCTGGCCTTAGGCACCTTACTTTTCAGCTGACTAGGGCTTATTTTTGGGGTAGGGCTTATATTACAGAGCAGCCTGAAAATCATGCTAGGGCTTATTTTTAGAGTAGGTCTTATTTTTGGAAAAACACAGTATAAGGTCATTCTAGATTTTTTGAGAATTTATTATGGAGTAACTATGTGTTTAAGAAGTTTGAAAATGCATCTGAAAGAACTGGGACTATCAAAACGTGGGAATTACTCCAATATAAGCCACGTGCGTGTAACCATTGAGATCGAGATACAAGGCGCAGGTCAGCTTCTTGGATAAAGAATGATGCATCAAGTGTTACTGCAGAAATATAAACTGTGCGTGAGGTAACGTGATGTCATGAATTTGTTGTCTGAAATGAATCTGTCTGCAAATTCAGCTAGGAGGACAAGAAGATTTGTCCAAAGTGTGTATCACTCACTAGGTCCAAACTACGCTTGGTATGTAGATGGATATGATAAATTAAAGCCTTATGGCATAGTGGTAAGTGGATGCATCAATGGCTTTTCAAGAAAGATTTTATGCCTTTTGTGTGGACCAATGAATAATAACCCAGCAGTAATTGCAACAAAATACGTCCTTTGTGTATCAAAACTTGTGATTGTACCTATGAGACTAAGGATGGATTGTGGAATGGAAAATACCTTGACAGCAGCAATGCAGTGCATGTTGCACTCTCAAGGAAACAACCACTTTGCTGGGGCAGCTAGCCATGTTTATGGTACTTTTGTAATGAATCAGAGAATAGAATCCTAGTCGGTACATTTCAGAAAGCAACGGTATGAATATTTGTGTATATATTTTGCTATAGTAGGTCCAGTCGTAACTTAATTGATCAATAACTGCAAAATATATATGAATAATGTAAAAAAAGAGCTTGCCACCTGCATCATAGACTTTTAATTTATTTTAAATATGTAACTGCGTGCAGTTTTCCAATCCTCATAGCCTTTTCAGTGATATATTTTCTGACTACCCATTACTGAAAGCTTAATTACACCAGTAAACAAAACCATTTATACTACGCAATTAACACAAAAGGTATCCAAAGCTATATTTAAGTAGTTTTTGCATTCCATCTCATTCAGGTCATAGTTCTGGATGGAAGTCCTGGTAGATCTGAAAGATTCTGGCAATTTCAATGGTATCCATCAGTATAAATGTTTGCTGCGCTTTACTTTTCTTGAATTGATGCAAAAGGTTTTGAATGAATTTAAAGACTTCTGGAACCAACATAGAATTAGACCCTCGAAGATGTCACCTGGTCCTTCTGGAATTCCCAATGAAATTTTCAGCCTACCACATAGGTATGAATAAATGGATATATGTAAAGAGACAGTTTTGATTACATTTTGAATAACTAGAAAATATAAAAAATATCTTGCCATGAGTACAGCATGAGTTTTCTTTCTTTTTAATCATCAGTAAAAGTAAAGAGATAAGTTTAGAAGGGGAGAGATACAGATTTTAAAATTGTGTGATTCATTTTAAGAATGTTCTCTAGTTTAGACTACACAGTACTCAATTAATTGTATAGACTTCTGAATATATTAGGCTTTTTTCTTTTAAACATACTAGGGGGCTCAGCCCCCTGCTCGCTTCGCTCACCAGCCCCTTTGTTTGGTTAATCGGATATACAATTTTAAAAGCTTTGTTTTTTCTTTGGAATCGTTGCTTTAACTGGTGCGGGACCACAGATTCTCATAGCATATGGTCCATTATTGTGTAAATCCATGTTTTGAGCATTGAATGATGCGAAGGCGAAAAGACTTTGTTTTCCACTCTTTGCCTTTTATTTCTGACCTCGATTTGTCCTGCTGTTTTTTCAATTACACCTGGTTCTGATGATTAATTACCTTTTCTTTGCGCTAATGCGATCTTTACTATCGTTTTTTTTGATACTGTAGCGACTGACCTAATAAAGTGTCACAAAAGTTCTACTTGAACAATCGCTGAATTCGTAACCCCAAACACAACTTTCTATCACCCTCTCAAACCCCTCCTCCTATGGGTCTCACCTCCCCCTTACTGCATCAATCAGTACCCCACTATCACTTTGGATATGTTGTTTCAGAAGAGAAGCTACGTCAACTGGCAACACAGTGCAAGGAAACTTGCAATTGTGGAGATGAAACCATAAAGGAATATTTAGATTTCAGTGAAGCAACAGTACAATTTAAAAATTCCACTCACATGGAAATCTGCTGTAGAATTGTTTTTGAGGCTAAAAGAAATTTATAATATTTGAATATCTTTGTAGTATGTAAATATCAAGTAGATTGTTTTTTTCTTGTGTATGTCGCAACATAAAGAACTATTACTTCTCTCACTTATTTCAGTTAAGTGGTCAGAATGCCAATATTGTAACACTTAATATTTAAATAAATATATTTTGGGTATTCTCTTTCCTGAGTGAATTTTTAGATCTTACTTAATTTAAAACAGTTATTCCAGCACCATCAAGCACGTACCAGAAACCAGCTGTAGACAGGACTTGCAAATTGAAACACTAATTGAATTGATTTGAAGTAACCTTCACCATCATGAAATATAGTTGCTATGAATTTGTCTGTGTTTCAGCTACAAATATAACAGTAAAAAGACAACAGTGACAAACATTATTTAATCTTTCAACAGTAGATGCAGCAGTGGTGACAGTATAGTTTACAATATAAACACATGATAAAAACTAATATAACTTGTAGAAGTTCATTTTCATTTTTTTCTCTATAGGTCTTTATTAATTAAGGTAAAAGCTGGTGGAAAACAGTAGAAGGGCTGTGGCAACAACAGGTATATCACAAGTTTTGACTGATCGGAAAAGAATGCAGATATAACAATATTTTATAGTTTAAAATGTGACATATATGTTTGTATCATTGTGGTTTTAGGTATATATCCTCCCTGCTGCCCAAACGACTCAATAGTTAATATTTTCTCATGGGTCCTTGTGGCCCTCTGCAGCCTGGCATATAGAAAGAAATATACAATTGTCCAGGTTTGCTTTGGATACATTGTTTTGGAGAGGTTCATCTACAATTGTGTTAAGTGATGTAATAAAATCCTTAAACAGGATTGTGAACTAAGTACCTTGGTAGTTTGAATAGTGTAAGATGTAGTGAAATATTATGTTTTCTTTTTTTACTGATGTACAATTAAAGGCTGACAGTAGTTAAACAAATACATTTCTTTGATTCTTGAACTTTATTAAGTGTCAGCAAAGGTTAAACAGGATAGTCTGTTTCTGTTCAAAAGTCGATTACCAAAATAAATATAATACTTGAAAATGAACATTCATTTTTAAAATTTTTGTTTAATAACCTCAAGAACAGTTCATTGGTACATCTCAGGGAAACAACATTGACAACAAGGTTCTAGTCAGACCATTTCAAAAGTATTGTTTAAAACATATTACATAATATGAAATATAAAAAAAAGTGTTTGGAAGTATTACATTATAAATTTTCTATTTACACAAAATATGTATAATCATAAAACTTAGCAACTACCTTTCTCCGAAAAATGAACATTATTAATAACATCTTCCTCCATGCCCCCCACCCCCCGAGTCCGCAATACCACATGTGCTTGCACACTCAACCCATCAAATGGGACCCACATCCAAATAAAGAGAAAGAAATCCATGGACATTATTGCACTCGAAACTTTATGATAAAAAATGTTATTAATAACACATTAACAGGTGTAAGATGAATCCGACATGACAGGGAATAGCTGCAGTTATTTAGTTCAACTTTGACATTCTTATCTTAAAATTTTGTGAAGATATTAAACTTTTTGTTCAGTTTCCCAAGGAAATATTTTCTTTTTTTAATTACCACAAAGTCACAAAAACTGTATTTCTGAAGGGATTTTATTTAACAAGAACAACCGGTATATGTACATTGTTTCGTATGAATTCTGGGCAGCTATTACAAGCAACCATCAACACCCTTCGCTGAAGCGGACTTTCTTGCACTTAACACGTTGAATGCTCAGGAGATAAATGTTTGCAGACCCTTGCAGTCTCCCCACTGGATGTGCACAGTATAATATATAGGTTTAAAATATAGAGCATATTCTGCATTTCACCTTTAAATGTGATCAGTTGAAGATTAGCCTGTTACATAGATTTCTCCTCCAACTACGCATGCAGAGATTTAGTTTTCAAAATCTAATTTCCGGTGTGGACATTTCCATTTTCAATATGCTATTTCCATTGTGAAGTTAATTTCTGTTTTAAGTTTTTGTTGATTTCATGATGCAGCCTTTTAATGTTGATTTCATTTTGCAGCTTCTTAATGTACATTTCACACTGTCATTTTGTAATGATGATTTCACGCTATAATATTTTATTGTTAATTTCTCACTCTTTTTTATTTAATGCTGTCAGTTTTTGTTAATTTCACACTCTTACTTTTGGTTAATTTCATGCTCTCACTTTTTGTTTATTTCATGCTCTGTAATTTTATTGTTAATTTCACACTCTCACTTTTTGCTAAGTTTATGCTCTCACTTTTTAGAATGCAGCAGCCAGATTCTCATATAGGAAAAGAAAATCCGAGCTCATCACTCCAGTTTTGATGTCACTACACTTGGTGACCTGTGCCATTTAGAATTGACTTTAAAATACTGTTTATGGTTTACAAAGCCTTAAATAATCTCACTCCATTCTATATTTTGGAATGCCTCTCACCCTACACTCCAAATCGTACCCTTAGATCTTCAACTGAATGTCTGCTTATAATTCCAAGTGCTAAACTTAAAAGAAGTGGCGAGGCAGCCTTCTGCTGTTATACACCTAAAATCTGGAATAGCTTACTGATAGAAATTCGCCAAGCTAATATGGTGGAGCACTTTAAAAATCTGGTAAAAACCCATTTTTTTAACATGGCTTCATTTAGTGTAACCCTGATATTCTATATGTGCATTTAATTATCATTTTCTATCATGCTTCCATAATCCGTACTAACCCCAACTTTCTTTGCTGTTCTTTTTTTGGTTTTCTGTGGTGGCGATCTGTGCCACCACCATGTGATCAAGGCACCATGCAGTCCCTACATTGATGGATTGAAGACCAGATGTTAACATGACCATCATCATCTAATTACTCAGCATAAAGCCTGAAAACCATGAGGACTGATTTTGATCATTTATGTTAGGTAGAATGCCTAGTGGGGGCTGGGCGGTCTCATGGCCTCGGAACCTCTGCAGATTTTGTTTGTTTTTTTTCCCCAGCCCTTAGGAGTTTTTTTTTTTTTTGTTATTTCTGTCCTCCTGGCCATCAGACCTTACTTTCTTCTTTGTTACTTAGTATTACCTAATCTTATTTTTATATTTTTCTTTTTTCTTTCTTCATTTTGTAAAGCACTTTGAGCTACATCATTTTAAATGTTGTTGTTGTACATGCAGTGGTCATCAATAGTTGACTGGAAATGATTAGACATGCAAAATAATATTATAGAACAGTATTTCTCAAACTTTTTTGTATCATAACTTTTTACCATATACAGTATGTGTCTTCATGATCCACTCTTAGTGAATCAAGCACTACTGTCAGAGCAGGGGGAGTGAGGGGATGGGGCACGAGCGCAACTACCATTATTAACAATATACACTTGCAACCCACCAACCAAACGTAGATCACAATTCAGTAGATGAGAAATACTGCTAAAGAAAATATATTTTGTAATAAATTGGAGAAGGACTTTGTATGTCTGTATTTACGTGGTTTAGCTAGAGACTGCTATTAATGTCAAGTAACAGTAAACTCCACCAAATCATATTATTTAGACACTAGGTCTGCATGTTCAATGACTGTCCATAGGTTAACTTGAAGTGGAGGCACCCATTAAGATGGTCCACGGGTATCTTCTGGAGACGATGTAACTTATCTAAGTGTTGATAATTTTTGAGAACTTATACTGAGGAACTAAAACTAACTTATTCTTTGAAATATATCTTGCTTTTGAAATTACAAAAATATAATGCCATTTTGCAGCATGCTAAACAATCCTAACAAATATTCAATCACAATTTACAACAGGCCAGAGAGGAAGTAATGATAATTAATACTGAGGAAAACAAAGTGGACAAAACTGCTGATAAATTACTATAATATTTATATGACTTTTTCCTAGCCTGAACTAGGTTATATGGCTTACAAAGCAAGGCCCTACTTAAACATAAAAATCCAGAGGCAAACTTGGAATAAGACTAAAGGTCAAACACAAAATCTTTCTTATAACCAAAATCTGCAGTAGCTGAAATATTCTGTTTTTACACAGAAAGACACAGAAAAAGGGACATACACCGAATTGTGTAATTTATTGAGCAGATGTTTGTAAATAATATTTGAAACAGTTGATTAAAAAAACAGACTGATGCAATGTTAGTGATGTGGCTTTGAAATAAGAAGGCGTGTGTCACAGGCTCTCCCTGCATGGAATTTCCATGTTCTCCCAGTGTCTGCATGGGTTTCCTCTGGATGCTCTGGTTTCCTTCCACAGATCAAAGACATAATGGCTAAGTGGATTTGCTAAATTGGCCCTCATGTGTGTACGTTCATCCTGTGATGGGCTATCACCCTGTCTAAGTGTTGTTCCTGCCTTGTGCCGTATAATTGCTGGGATAGGCTCCATTTGTCTTATGACCTTGCCCTGGATAAGTGGGTTAGGAAAATGGATAGATGGATAAAAAGAGCAGATATTGTTCTTTGCTTGTCTCCATGTTTTAACATTGAATTGCTATTTACTTAGTTCATTTCCACCGCTGGAAAGCCAAGAACTCAAAAGCAGCTCTTGTTCAAAACTCAAAAGCACCACCTTTGTTGATATGTGTAAATTTATTTTTTGATTTTAGCATTAGGCAACAAGAAAAATAATGCAGTGTGTACATTCTGCAAAATACACAAGGCATGATTCATACATGGATGGAGGACCAATGTACTATACAGGGGTGGGAAAAAGTAGGTTTACAGTTGTTTGTATGGAAAAAGACATGCAGGATTTGATTATTCCAATAGCTTTATTGGCATAATAGATTTATTAACTTTGGTAACTCAAAAGAATGTCACAATGCCGCAGTGCCCTTAGGTACAATCTTGTACGTGCTCAAATTGTTGGCCTTCATTATTTACACACTCTTGTAGTCTACTTGCTTAACTCAAGCACACTTTGGCACAGAGTTCTTTACTGTCATCAGTTTCTTGACATGCTTCTCATATGTAGCCAATCATTTCATCTACAGTATGTGGTTATCATGAAAATAAATTATCTTTGATAACACCACAAAAGAAGAAATCCATTGGAATGAGGTCTGGTGATCTTTTTTTTTTTGATTTTCTGGGGAATTCTGTAAATGCCAGAATCACTAACAAGTCATCTTCCTGGTTGTTAACACTCACCGGATGACCACTTTTTGGAGCATTACAGATGGACCCAGTTATGTTGAATTTATCGCATATTCTGTAAATTGTTTGTCTACTTGGTGAAGGTGTATTAAATTGTTCAGGTCATTTCTGTCAAACCTTTTTGGCATTCTCTGTCTTCCAATATTTGTTTATATGTTCACTTTCATTGGTCGTTGGTTAAATTACCAGCCATCATCACGTAAAAGAAAAATAATACTTAAGGATATTAAATACGTCATAATAATAACAAGAAGAAGAAGAAATACTCACTCAAAAAACATGCATGAGGAAGCGTGTCATCTCTTTTTATTTCTGCTTGCAAAAAAGGGAGCTCTCCACAAGTACCAGATTAGCAGAAGGCATACTCACTGCACTGTAGATGACATCTAACATGTTTAACTGTTTTGGCTGAAAACCCCTCACCTTGCCTTTTCAGCTCTGTTCTCCTAACCCTGAAACTAACCTCAACCTGAGCCTTGAACATGGCCCAGCCCAGGGAACTGAAGACGCCCTAGTGGCCCCCAATCAGTCCCCACCTAGGGGAGAATTGAGAGGCCCGGGCAAATCTCCAACCTTAGAAATTTCTCTTCCTCCCCCTTGGCAGGAGCTCATTCCACTAATTCTTCTAAGGGAGTCATCAAGGGGCCTGGTGGCAGACCTTTGCCTCACCCTACCCTGCTAAGTCTGAAGGATGCACTGGTAGCCTTCATGGAAGTCTGTTTCCAGCTGATATGTTCCTGTAGATTACTTGTTCTGATGCCAGGTCATGTAGAAAAAGTGGCCAGGGAGTCATTGTGAAAAAATGGGAAGGCGACAAAATTTTAATAGTCCAGTTGGGCAGGGGGTCATGTAAATTCATTCTGGGAAAGGGGTTATGTAAAAAACGAGCAGGGGGGTCATGTAAATTCAAACCAGGCAAGAGGTCATGTAAAAATCATCATGCAAGATAACCATACAACCCTGTGTCAAAAGGTTCTTCTGCCAGGTTCCTCTAAGGGAGTGCCTTCAGTTCACCTTGGTCTGCTAAGTCTGAAGAGCATCCCAGTACCTGTCTCAGAAGTCTGGCCACAGCTGTTATATTACTAGTCTGGCTGACATGATGCATCATGGGACGCAAAATCTGTCTCGGCCTGACACCCCTCCTGAAGGTGCCTTTGGGGTCGTGACTTACAAAAATTTTCTGTGCTTCCCTCTGGCAGCGCTGGAGCTCTGGATGGGCCAAGGCCGAGCCAGCTGTACCCGGGGGGAAATATGGGGAGCCCAGGCAAAATGCAGGACAGCCTGGCAACCTTCCAGAAGGTGATGTGGGATGACCCTCTTCCATTCAAGGTCATCCCCAGAGGCCTGGAGGGAGCAAAACTGACCCACATTGGCCGTTCACCACTCCATCATCAGTGGGGAGATTCTGCCTTTGGCCGGTGATCATTAAGAGGTGCCGGCTGGATGATCCCTGGACCTGCCAGAGAGAGACCGCCAGCGGACCTCCTTCCATTTCCTTGGGCACGGTCTGGTCCGAACAGATACCCTCCCAGAGATTTTCAGTGACAAGCTTTTTAAGACTTCAAATAACAAGAAGTCTAAAATTAATAGGAAATCCCATAGATGGAAGATCCCAGGTTGCTCCCGGTGTATGCTTGGCATCCTGCACATACTGAGACTGGGTGGCCGGAGAAAGGTCTATGTTTCACTCTAAGTTTCAATACTGGGGGAGTTTGTTTTTTTGATTCGCCAATTTTCTAGACCTCTCCTCCTAATGCCCATCTTCCCGGGCTGGGGTGAAGCTGTCAGGCAGGTGGTGATCTTTGGGGTGTAGGCTGGAAGGGCATTTTCGCAGGGGATGGTGGCGGCCACCGTCCCAAACAGCTAGTGGTTGGGGTGACCGCAACTGTTTTACTCAGCCTGGCCTATCATGGGGGCCTAGCCTTCTTTGTCCTCAGCTTCTTGTTCTAGAAGGTGAACCAAAATAATCAATAGGCACTCAGAATCAGATGAGTGAGGGCCTTGGGCAGACCTCAAGCAGGCCATCTCAAACTAGTATTTCAGGCCCACTCTGCCCTCGATGAGGGCAAGACCAATTGGCCCCCCAGTCGGTGGGTGTTTTCTTCCCACATCGAGCAGTTCTACGCGGCAGTGGCCTCAAGTCGGGGGAGGGTGTCGGCCCCACCACTTCCCGCCCTACCCAGCTCAGGCTACACGGACTCACAGTTTCTCTGGCATCCCATGATGAGAGAGTGTGGATCCTACCTGCTCCTTGTGGGGCACTTTGGTGCTGCCTTTCTGGGGTGGACCTCCACCGGTCGTCCCTTCCCAACCTCGCAACAGGCCGTGCCGACGACTGATGACAGTAGCCTCGTGAATCCCATCCCTTGCGACATGAGGAGTGGGTTGGGGATGGGTTGAGGTCCGGCCAGACCCGTGATGGCCCCGGCCTTACCTGTCTGATCCTGCCAGTAACATATGCTTGTCTCAAAAATTAAGCCATGCATGTCTAAGTGCACATGGATATGACAGTGAAACTGTAAATGCCTCATTACATCAGTTGTAGACCCCTTGATTACTCCACATTACTTGGATAACTGTGGTAATTCTAGCGCTAATACCACCCCTGGGATGATGCGTGCATTCAGCTTTGGTGACTCTAGATAACCTCAGGCCAATCGCGCACCCCCTGCAATGGTGATGACTCATTTGAATGTCTGCCCTATCAACTGTCAGTGGTACTTTCTGTGCCTACCATGGTGACCACAGGTAACGGGGAATCAGGGTTTGATTCTGGAGAGGGAGCCTGAGAAACTGCTAACATATCCAAGGAAGGCAGCAGGTATGCAAATTACACACTCCCAACTCAGGTAGATAGTGATGAAAAATAACAATGCATGACTCATTCAAGGCCCTAATTGGAATGAGCGGACTTTAAATCCTTGCACGAGGATCCACTGGAGGGCAAGTCTGGTGCCAGCAGCTGTGGTAACTCCAGCTGCAATAGTGAATATTAAAGTTGCTGCAGTGAAAAAGCTCGTAGTTGGATTTTGGGAATTAGCTGGGCTTGAGCTTAGGTCTGCCGCTTGTCTCAGCCCTGCCTCTCTGTGCCCCCTCGATGACTGGGTGTCCCACGGGGTTCGAAGCATTTACTTTGAAAAAATTAGAGTGTTCCAAGCAGGCCCCCCACCAGAATACCGCAGTTAAAAATAATGTAAAAGGATTCTGGTTCTGTTTTGTGGGTTTTCTGAACCAAAGCCATGATTAAGAGGGGCATTCATATTTCACTGCTAGAGGTGAAATTCTTGGACCGGAACAAGACAAGCAAGGGCAAAAGCATTTGCCAAGAATGTTTTCATTAATCAAGAATGAAAGTTACAGATTTTAAGATGATCAGGTACCATCATAGTTCTGACCATAAACAATGCCAACTGGTGATCCGGCAACATTATTCCCAGTACTCGTTGGGCAGCCAACCAGGAAACCAAAGTCTTTGGGTTCTGGGGGTAGCATGGTTTTAAAGTTGAAATTTAAATTAATTAACAGAAGGGCACACCAGGAGTGGAGTCTGCAGATTAGTTTGACTCAACACAGGAAACCACACCTGGCCTGGACATGGAGACAATTGACAGACTGATAGCTTTTTCTCGATTCTGTGGGTGGTGGTGCATGGCCGTTCTTAGTTGTGGAGTGATTTGCCTGGTTAATTCCAATAACGAATGGGACTCCCTCCTGCTAAATAGTTACGTAACCCCTGAGTGGTCGGCACACAACTTCTTAGAGGGACAAGTGGCTTTCAGCCACATGAAATTGAGCAATAACAGGTCTGTGATGCCCTTAGATGTCCAGGACTGCATGAGTGCTACACTGAATGGATCCACATATCTCTGCCCTGCTAAAGTGAATGGATCAATGTGTGTCTGCCCGGCTACAAGAGGTATAGGTAAACCGTTGAACTCCATTTGTGAATTGGATTGGGGCTCGAAATTGTTCCTAACGAACAAGGAATTCCCAGTAAGTGCGGCTCATAAACTTGCACTGATTAAGTCTCTGCCTTGGATCGGCCATGCCACGGTTGCTCGTGATCTCTGGTAGAGTACAAAGAAGATGATCAAAATTGACTATCTAGAGGAAGGAAAAGTCCTAACAAGGTTTCTGTAGGTGTAACTTTCTGTAGGAAGGATCATTGCCGATTGCCACCTACCAGGAGTCCTGTGGAGACTGAGGCCACACGGCCCCATCTCTCCCTCTTCAGAACTGCCTTGGGCCTGCCTGTCACTCTACAGAGCATTGGATTTGAGGGAGGGCGTATATACTGAGAGTGCCCTCTGCGTCCGACTCCCCCTGCCCATGAGGCCTGGGTGGTCGGCACTACCTACGAGAGCCATGACGTTACCAAGGGCACTTACCTGTCTTCTTCAGCGATGCGGTTCAATTACCCATTGTGCCTACCCTCCCCGCCCAAGCTGTTTTAGGCCAAGTTTGGGCTCCTGCGTTGCCTGTGCTGAGCACCACCTCACTTTATGGTCCTCGTTGGGTTTGTGTGTCAATGAAGAATGCAGCAAGCTGTGAGAAATAATGTATATTGCAGGACACATTGATCATCGATGCTTTGAATGCACCTTGTGGCCATGATGCCACACCTGTCTGAGACTTCTGCGTGCCCCTGGAGATGAGAGTCAGTGTGGTCCTGAAATGGGCTTACCCATGCAGCGGCTCCCCACCATTGGTAGTGTGGCTATCCACCTGGGACCCAGCACCCCCCATCTAACTCAGACCTCACAGCTCAGGTGTGATGACCCACTGAATTTAAGCATATTATTAAGAGGAGGAATAGAAACTAACCTGGATTCTCTCAGTAACAGTGAATGAAGAGGGATGAGCCCAGCTCCAAATCCCTGCCCTCTCCTACCTGGACATGCAAAATGTGAATGAAATCCTTCTAAAGGGCTATGGCCAAGGGCCTAATCAAACATAGCGTTCAGGGTAAAACTTGGGTTGTGGATGGATCTTCTACAACCTTAGATATTTAACGTGTATGAAGTTGGGCCTTTGTACCAAAATCCAACCGCCTGAGTGTCCCACACATTTTGCTGGTGGGATCTCAATACTTCCTCTGTGTTCCTAACCTGGAGGATCACAGTTATAAGAACTGGGTGGATAAGGGTGTTTCCATTAACGGACTTATACCTAGAGTTTTCCACACATGCCTATGGAACCTCAAAATCCCATCCACAGCTTCAACCTAGGAGGCAGAGGTTGTATTATATGAGCACAAGAGTGTCTCTGATATGGGACTAAGTCCACGGAGCACTCACTAGGACTAATCTCAGTAGGGGTTTACCGCTTTCATTGGATTGACCACACCGTTGTTCACAATGCACATGCATACATACATACATACTACCACCCCTCATCTACCATCTCCCAATTATCCAACGCAACAAAATATCCAAAAAATATACAATACCATACAATGCAATACAATTTATTTTTGTATAGCCCAAAATCAGAGAAGAAGAGCTGCAATGGGTTTTAGCAGGCTCTGCCTTTTGACAGCCCCCCCAGCCTTGACTCTCTAACAAGACAAAGAAAACCTTGGGAAAAGCACTTTAAAGAGAGACCCCTTTCCAGGTAGGTTGGGCGTGCAGTGGGTGTCAAAAAAGGGGGTAAATACAATACAATACACAGAACATAAGTAATCCCCAATACAATATAATAGTGCAATAGAAATATTACAAGTACAGATCACAATTTAATAGTAGATGATATCACATAATATGATTTGGATTTGTTCAGAGTCCTAGAGACCTCAGTCATCAAGCTGCCTCCCCCTATTGGCCATTCCACAGCTAAGTCAGTGCTGGGCCAGCCAATCTGATAAAAGGAACCCTTTACCCGATGATTCCTGTGATCCTCCATCACAGACTTTACCTTAGGCAGTCAAAACAACTTGGCTGTAGGACAGTGGTACCAAGTGTCACATTTGAGTACTGAAAAGAGAAACAGAATAGGTAAGGTTTAGTAACAAATTATATTAACTATTATATTACTTATGTTTTAGTGCTAACTAGCAGAATACCCGCGCTTCGCAGCGGAGAAGTAGTGTGTTAAAGAAGTTATGAAAAAGAAAAGGAAATATTTTAAAAATAACGTAACATGATTGTTAATGTAATTGTTTTGTCATTGATATGAGTGTTGTTG
>JANRMT010062856.1:36445923-36461671 GCA_026402145.1 Polypterus bichir lapradei
ATATATATATATATATATATATATATATATGTATAATTAGTGAAAAGATCTACTGGTTTGCTCCCTAGCGGGGTATAATGATATTTGTATGTACAGTACAATGTTAATTTAAAATACAGCCACTACAATGTTGTTGTTATTATTATTATTTTTCAAGAATGATTTTCAGCACGTGAGAAATTGCTTGAATCCCGATTAACGACTGCCTCACCAAAAAAGAGCACCACAAAGCCACCAAGACATTTTTCGACTAATTAGGAACTGTGACGACGCCTCGGCGGACTACAGGTATGAAAAACAAAAAGAAAAAATCATTTGTTATTTAACGAATTCTTTTGTTGTTAATACCAATATCTGTGCTCTATGTATTTTTGCATTCACATAACAAGCAATAGGGCCTGTAATCTGCAAGCCCTGTTGTCCATGCATAGCGCTCAAAGAACCCTAGCATCAGCCAAATGCATCACATGGGCGGCTGCTCCCTTGTTTGCCACTGTGTGCAAACCAGTGGTAAGAGTTTTCCTGGCCAACGCCCTGACATGGACCGTTGTCCTTTGCTTGGCTCTGTGTGCAAATCACCGATAAGAGCTTTGCTGCCCAAAGGCCTCAGAAATGGGAAACTTTACAGAAAAAAGGTTGGGCGTATGTCGCTATTTTAGGGGGGAATTTGGGGATCGGCGAGCTTAATGAATGGATGTACGTATTAGTATTTATATTATATAGCTATTAAGACTGTGGTTAATTTAATTTTTTTCAGATTTTGGGCTATCCATTTGTAGCATTTCCAAAGGAAAGAAAACAAAGAAAGCAACAACCAAATCTGGAAAACAAACCATTCAATCATGTGATAAAGTTGATAACCGTGTGTATCATTTAATCGAGAAATGGATGATGTGTGCTATAAGAGTTATTAATTCATTTAGCAACAGACATAAAGGTGTACAGTTTTTATCAAACTTTATCAAGGAGATATTATGTCCTCAGAGTAATCTTTTAAAGAAATATCTTCTGATGTCCATTTTATCCATTTTTGATTCTGAACACATACCAGCAGATGAACTTCAGACAGCTTTCCAAAGATTGTATAGGCTGGAAAGCGTGATCTTAAAAGATTGTACAAGTCTGGGTGCCGGTTCAGGTACAAAATCTATATGACTAAAGCAAGATAAAATGAAACCTCATAACACATTTTTAAATACGATCAGAAAGATCAAAAAGAAACACAAACGGTTGTTGACTTATTAGAAAAGGCGACTGAAATGTTCCAGGAGTCCTAGGGCTAATAGGGCAAGAGATCAAACAGATTCTTCATCTCTTAATGCCCATGTTGAAATTGTAAGGGAATCTGAAAGACAGATGAAAAGATTTCAAGCTACAGAGCATAACTATTAATTCTGTTTTATCAATTTCGATAGAATTAAGTCATATACACATGCCATAAACATTGTTTATCAAGGTATACAGGGTATTTTAGATGCATTATCCCCAAATATTGTGCCATGTGATTTTGTTTAATTGCATCTTATTTTTCCGAGTTTGCAAAACAATCATTATTCCAAAAAAAACAATCTCGACAATTTCGATTCTATAAGGTTTTTAAACTACACGTCTCAGATGCTGCAAAGTAATACAGAAATTATTACAGATTCGTCTCTCCAATTTGTAGTAACCATTGTGAAAAACATGCATGGCGGAGCAAGGATTAGAAACAACACATTACTCTTCAGTAAATTTATTAGTGGATTTCTCATATTATTAAAAGTAAATTAAAATCTATTAAATTAAATTAAAATCTATTAGTGGATTTCTCACATCGGAATAATTTATGTTTTGCAGGCGCTGTCTGTCGCTTAATCAGTCAGAAAGACAGACCAGATAGCGAAATTCTACAAAAAGCTAAACAAATCCATAAGCAATTGGGGTTTTCAGAAGACAAGAAAATATATTTTTCAGATGTAGAAAAATTTGAGCGTCTGTTAGATGTCTCTATAAAGGTGCTATACATGCATGAGAGTACGTGGAAATGCTTCACAACGGGTCCTACGCCACCAAACTCTAAAGAGATTTTTCTTCTATTACATAGCGAACATTATTTCGGCATTTTAGACATAAAGAAATTTATTGGGGCTAATTATTTTTATGAAATTTGCCATGCCGCTTAGTCTCACAAAGATCGTCATGATTGTCTTAGTATGTGTCGGGCCTGTCATGATGCTTCTTGCATTGAAGTAACAGGCTGTTTGATTAGATGTCCGATATGCAAAATCATCAAACGAATGCCTTGGTAAACACCAAAATAAACAAACATGCCAGAGGAAAGAATACTGCACTTGTTGTTAGTGTTACACAGCCCTTACCCACGTTTGCAAACCTAAGTTATGCCCTCATTGTAAACAAACAATCACAAGCTGCGACAATCACTTAAAGAGCCCGGTATCAAAAAAATATATATTTTATGATTTTGAATGTCGGCAAGACACTGGTATACACAAACCGAATTACATATACGCTTTACACATGGATGATGCTACAAGCTGGGAGTTTGCCGGAAACAATTGTGTTGAAAGATTTATATCAACGTTTATAGATAGAAAGTTTGAGAATTACACCTTTATTGCACACAATGCAAAATCCTATGACAGTTATTTTGTAATTAGTCAATTAATAAAAGAAAAAATTAAAATTGATTTGTTAACGATCGGTGGAAAAACCATGTCAATATCAGTAAAAGGTTTAAACATCAGATTCATAGACTCTTTGACCTTTCTAGCATGAAAATTGTGTAACTTACTGCAGGCTTTGGGTTTTAAAGGGGGAAAAGGATACTTTCCTCATTTTTTTAACACTGTTGAAAACCAAAATTATGTCGGGCCTAGACTGGCTGTAGAATTTTATGGTGTGGAAAGTATGATGCCAGATGAGAAGAAAGATTTTCTTTTATGGTATTCTAAATACAAGAATGACATATTTGATTTTCAAAAGGAATTGAAAATGTACTGTCGGTTAGATATAGAAATTCTAAGGTCGGCTTGTATCTTGTTCAGGCAAGAGGTTATGGAGATCACCAAAACGACACGTCTGTGTTTAGATGAGCAGTTTCAGGTCAAATACAAAATATTATCTATTGATCCTTTTCTATATGTTACTTTAGCGAGCATTTGTATGGCTAAGTTTAGACTTAAATTTTTGCGTGAGAAAACCATAGCTTTGCCATTACAAGACAGTTATCACAGAAAACAAAAGAGATACTCTATTCCGTCCATCCAATGGCTCATGTATTTAGAGGCCTATGAAAAAATACACATTAGGCACACACTAAAACCCGGAGGTGAAATGCATATTGGAAAATATTATCTAGACGGTAATGCAGAAAATAACGGTGTAGAGATGGCTTTTTAACTTAACGGATGCTTTTACCATGGTTGTAATATCTGTTACAGTGAAAAATCATGGAGTAGTGTTACAAACACTACATTCGTTTATTCAAGAACTATGGAAAAAGTTAACTACTTAAAAATGCAGGGTTTTCAGGTGCTCAAATCAGGGAACATAATTGGCAGCGAATGGTTCGTGAAAACATCCGTGTGCAGAATTTCCTGAAAACCGCCCATCTCCCTGAGGCTTTGAACCCTAGGGAATCTGTCTTTGGCAGTTGAACAAATGCAGCATGGTTATATTACAAGGTGTACGCTGGTGAAAAAATCCATTACTACGATTCCATGAGTTTATATCCTTATGTGAATAAAACCAAAAGATATCCAATCGGTCATCCAAAAATTATTTATAAGGATTTTGAACCACTAGAAGCGTATTTCGGATTAGCCTGGGTGACTGTGTATCCACGCAGAAATCTTCTATTCCTTGTTTTGCCATGCAAAATAAACAAAAAATTATACTTTACGCTTTGCCACACTTGTGCTGTAACACAACAGCAGACCCAATTTATGCACTCTCATGAGGAAAGAGCACTTACCAGTTGCTGGACAACACCTGAATTGTTTGCAGCCATTCAGCAGGGGTACAAAATTGAAAGCATATATGAGATATGGCATTTTGAACAAAGCTCTAATGAATATTTTTCAGAGTATATTAATGCCCATTTAAAAGCAAAGCAAGAATCTTTGGGTTATCCTGAGAGCTGTCTAAATACAGAAGAGCGAATACAGTATGTATCCATGTTTTATGAAAAAGAAGGTGTTCAATTAAGCGAGCACCTAATTAAAAAAAAATCCGGCCAGAAGATAAATTGCAAAACATTTTTTTAAATTCCTTATGGGGTAAGTTTGCACAAAGACCTAATTTACCACGTACATCTTTAGTTACGGATCCAGAAAAACTATTTAAATTATTATTTGCCCCAAACTATGAGGTATCTACTTGTGATTTTATTGATGATGAATGTGCCGGTGTGACTTGGACATATGATAAAGATCTTTACAGCACACTGTCCAATGTAACCATATTTATTGCGAGTTTTACTACAGCTTATGCACAATTAGAGTTGTATAATCTTTTAAGCAAACTGAACGAAAGAATACTATACTATGACACGGATTCAATTCTTTATATTTCCAGAGCAAACGAATGGGACCCAGAAACAGGGTGCTATTTAGGAGAATTGACAAGCGAGTTACCAACGAATGAATACATCACTGAATTTGTAAGCAGCGGGCCCAAAAGTTATGGCTACAAGCTATCCAATGGTGAAACCTGTCTAAAAGTTAAAGGTATAACATAAAATGTTAAGAACTATGAAAAGGTGAATTTTGAAAGCTTAAAAGAACTGGTCTTTGACTATGCAGAAAATATAAACGTGTCTTCACAACATAAAGATATTAAAGTTGAAGATTTTGGTATTGTAAGGGTAAAACGCAGCTGGTATATAGAAACCAGAAAAATTAAAAAAAACAAAATGTTGTCTATGACAAGTGTGTATTAACTAAACATTTTACACCTTTTGGGTATTGATTCTGAGAAAAATAAAATAAATAATAATGGACGTTCGTTTACAACACCCGTTTTCCTGTATTTTAAGCGGGCCGAGCAACTGTGGAAAATCTTTTTTTTTGTGAAATCATTACTAGAATCGGGAACGAAAATGATGTCTCACCAACCACAAAATATCCTGTATTGTTATTCCATTTGGCAACCTCTCTATACAGAATTGATGAAAATATTCAGATGTATAAAATTTGTAGAAAGTCTCCCTGTCTCCCTAAATGATGACGCATTGTTGCCCCGTGGTAAAATAAACTTTGTTGTTGTCAATGATCTCATGCAATCTGCCTGTAAAAGTAATGAGTTGGAATTGGCATTCACAAAGTATGTTCATCATAGAAATTTGAGCGTAATCTATATTGTTCAGAATCTTTTTGCCACGGAAAACAGAGCCGTACTATAGCATTAAATGCAAAATATATTGTTTTGTTTAAGAATCTGAGAGACAGGCAACAGATATCAATATTGGCCCGTCAGATACACCCCACAAGCTGGTGCTACTTTCTCAAAGATTATGAGGATGCAACTAAGCCGACATTTGGCTTTCTACTGGTAGATTTAAATACTAACACACCAGATGACTTTCGTCTCAGAGCAGCCGTATACCCATTGCAGCGCCCAGTGGCTTACGTGTTTAAAAAGCCAAAGGATAAAAAAATGTGATTTTAGCAGCCCGGTGTCATTTTGTAAAAGACGTCATCCTGAACACCATGTTCTCCCGGATTAAACAAAATTTACAACTCATGCGATTGCTTATAAAGGCAAAACCAAAACAGAGAAAGTCCATTTTGTGTGCAGCTTCTGACGATTTAATTCTGGCTATTTGTGAAATTGCACTCAATGTAATTAAGGGTAGCTTACCTTTAAATTCCAGACAGATTGGCATTCTTAAAAAGAAACACATTATTATAAAAAATCTGAGCAATAAAAAAGTTACTATTAAACGAAAGAAATGTATTATAAATCAGTCTGGTGGATTTATCGGTCAACTACTCGGCATAGCGATCCCTTTACTCACCGGTCTAATTGCGAATTGGTAAATGGAGCACGCTGAGAAAATGTACCTTGTACCAGAAAAACAACTGGAGCAGATCAAAACATCTGCCTTTGAAGAAATCGATACGACAAAAAATATTATGCAAACACTTGACCATGAAATGAGGAGTATTTTACAAAATAGCGCCCTATCACCGCATGAAAAAGTGGAACTGTATTTTCATACTTTGCAGCGATATCTGAGTCTATTGAGACAATGGGAATCACAGAAGTCTACATTGACTCTCATTCTACCAGAAACTAAAGCACCCGACCACTGACAGGGGTAATATTGTCATAACAGAAGTTTTGGAATCCGTCTCTCAGAGATACCGGAAAAATGCGGAAATGCTAAAATTGGAAAATGACACAAAACCCATCCACAACATCCTGGAATGAAAGAGGGGACTATTTATATGAAGGCACACCTGTTATTGGCAGAAATATGGTTGATCTGATCAAGTTTGCTACGCAAACACGAACATCAAACAATAGTGGAAAACCAAAAGGTTGGGATTTACAGTATTCTTTAACGCTATGGCCGAAATTAACATGCCGTGTCCATTTTTCTGAACACGTGCATTCAGGCTTTATTTCAAGAGATTAAAAATGATACCAATGCGATTCAAACCACAGGTAAACAGTTTTGCCCGCTTGTATCACATGATTTTCCAAAAATGCTCGACCAGGCCTCTGGCTCTGTAACTGAAACACCCAGGTTAGTTAGACAGATCAGAAAATGCCCAGTCTTTAGAAAAAGTCAACTATTTAAAAAACACACATGGCTCAGTATGAATAAAAGTGTTTTAAAAATAAATGTAGAAAAAGTGTTTTAATATGGCTGTTTATTAGTATGTATAAAAAGCACTTTCAGTAGATAAGAGGTTTCACAGCTTGTTGACCACATGGAAACTGTTTAAAACAGTTTATTTCTGAAGAATCCTCCATTTCAAATGTGATACAAGTGGTTTCAAAACATAGACGTTAGAATGATTGAGTTACACTCAACTTCAGTTTAGCCCAATGCGTTTCAATTGGGAAAACAAGTGAGTTTGAGATGTTGAAATGATATTTCAAAAACACTTAGGAAAACATCCAAACAGTTCTTACCCTTTGGGAACTGAGGATTTCATCATTTAGAACTGTTTTTACAACAGTATTTTGACTTGGTACTGAGTTATAGTTGAAGGTAACTTGAATTCACAATAGCGCGTTTCAAGAGCTGAAAAGCACTTTCACTAGATAAGAAGTTTTACAGCTTGTTTACCACATGGAAACTGTTCAAAATAGTATATTTCTGTAGAATCCTAAATTTTACATGTGATACAGGCGGTTTCAACCCATAGAAGTTAAGGATCATTGAGTAACACTCAACTTCAGTTTAGCCCTAAGCGTTTCAAAGGGGAAAACAAGTGAATTTCAATGTTGAAGTGCACTTTGAAATACACTTAGGAAACCAGCCAAAGAGTTCTTACCCATTAGGGAACTATGTATTTCATCATTTAGAGCTGTTCTTACAATATTATTTTGACGTGGCACTGAGTTATGTAACTTGTGTAATTTATGTAACAATGTAACTTGAATTCTGTGACCCGACATTTGCGCGATAGTCATATGAGCGCGCGACAAAATAGCGCCGATTAAAACGCGGAGTCAAAATCGCGCCGATAAGATCGCGCAGAGAAAAACGTGCCGACAAAATCGCAAAAGTTTCATTAAATATGAATTACTAGTTTAAAGCATATATAATAATGTTTATTTTAGAAATCAATATTATGAGACGCGGCATGCCATCTGCACGGCTCGCAGATAGTCCTTAAGATCACGCCCTGCATATGTAGGAAGAATTGTAGCAAGACATTTTGATAGTTGAGCGTATTTAGACTTGCTGGCTGCCTAAGTGCTGGTAATTCCGCTTTGTATACGACGCGTTATGCCAACCCTCGACTGAGTTATTTGTTCGCGGCATGCCATCAGCAGTTATAATAGTTATAACCTAGCACATAATGTGTACATAATGTGCACGTACGCGTCCCACTCTCTTGGCCTCTCTCGCGATTTTGTCGTGGCGATTTTGTCGGCGCGCATTTGTCGAAAACCAGTTAGCGGGTTTGTCGGCGCTCATTTGTCCATCGCGGTTTTGTTGGGGTGCATATGCTTATCGCGCTTTTGTCGGTGAACCCCTGAATTCACAACAGCATGTTGCAAGAGCTGAAGAGCACTGCAAATGATAACAAGTGTTACAGTGTATAACTTTTAAGTGGGACAAAGTCTTAAAATGAAAAGATTTGGGAACCCTCTTCTATTGCTTTACCATCAGATATGTTCAACCATGACTCTGGAAAGATGATCAAATGGAGAATATGAAGGGCAATCCTTATATGTAAGCCCCAGCGAAATATGTCAAGGCCCTCTGCCTTTTGAATTTCTCATCTGTGACCCACTAAATCCAGAGATGAAATCAGAAGAGCTTAAGTTGTATAGCTACTAGAGCTTCTAATGAATACAAATAGCACAACAGACATTTCACTTTAAATGAAAAGACTTTTTGAAAGATCTCCTCATGTTTTATGATCAGAAACTTGCAGCAATGATAAAACAAAGGTGGACAAAGGAAGAAGATGAAGGTCCAATCATATGTTTAAGCCTCTTGGAATTGAGTTAAGGCTTTCATTCATCAGAATGCCTACTTTTTTGATCCACTAAAGCCAGTGATCCAATCACCATAGGCTATGTAGCATAGCTGCCAGAGCTTCCTAGAATAATCTAAAGAGGAAAGATAGCACACCACAGAGACACAAATTCAAATGAAACAACTTTTTAAGCCGTCTCCTCATGGTCTTCCATCTGATTGCTTCAACTATTACCAATGAATGATGAATAATGGAAGAACATGAAGGTCTAGCCATAAGTCTAAGCCTATGAAAAATAAGTCAAGGCCTTCAGCCTGGCATTGGGCATACTAAAGTCTGGAAATCAATGACTAGATGCTAAGTTGCATAGCTGTTCTTATCCTAGGACAGCCCAAAGGGGAAAGATAGCTCTCAACATGGAATAACTCTTCAGATCAAAAGTATTTGTGAACCATTTCCTCATGGTGTAGCATCAGACATGTTGAACAATGACATAGAAAGATGGACTATAGAAGAAGAAGATTATGGTCCAGCCATGTCTTTGACTTTGGATAATGAGTTAATGTCCACAGCCAATAGGAAGCCGGGCGCCTGACACACACCTAAGAGCTAATTGGCAAAGCCTAAACCTGCTACAGCGCCCTGGGACAGTCCAAAGTGGAAAGATAGCACTCAACCGGGAGCATTACTTCATATCAAGTCTTAGGGAACCATATCTTCATAGTTTGCTACAATGGTGAAAGGATCTTTCTCTTAACATTTCAGAAAAGGATTTGAAAACTGCCTTTTGCAGAATACATTCTATCTCCATATGAGCAAAGCACTCAATTACTTAACTTAAAATCTTCTATTGCGTGCATTTATCTAGATTAAAACTATCCAGAGCAAGATTCAACCTCTGACCATTGCAATCTATCTGCAGCTTCACTGGGCCACATATTCTGGGTGGGCACCAAAGCAACATCCTTTTGGTCAAAAATCTTTGAATGCCCAGCATCTGCTATCTAGTCATGGTGTCAAAATCACTCCTAACCCAATAAAAGCTGTGTTTGGTGTACTCTTAGATGGGCTTAAAGTGGAGGAGACACAATATTGTAATTGCCTTTACCTCACCACCAGCACCTATAGTAAGCTACTTTGTTTAACCTGAAAACATTTGCGGACACACAGGCACATAACATGGCATCAGCGATATCTTATTTTAGACAGATGAGAATTTTGTTTCACTGTTGTTAACCTTAAATAATTAAAAGAAGCTCTGAAACAAAATCTCTTTGAGATGATGTGCGAAAGGTAAGATAAGATAAATGAGGAAATATTTTTGTGTATGATGACAGTCAAGGAGATGTGGGACAGGTTTTAAAGGGTGCCTGTAGACTATTTCCTATGACACTGATTTACAGTCATGTACCAAGAATGAACTATTATAGGTAGTTAAACTGTCATCCAGTCCATTGCCAGCTACGGTGAGTCAGGACCAGCAGCATCTATTAACTTCGTAAAGATACAGAGCATGCTGTGAGATGGTACATAGTTAAAAAAATTCTAAAAAAAGTCTTCTGTAGTGTTTTGCTTAAAGCTTTTTTCAAACGTGATCTAGTTTCCCCTTTGGTAAAACTGCCTTTTGCTTACTTGTGCTCTCTTTTTCATAGGGCTTGCTGTTATTAAGACACTCATTGCTGGTCAGGATTGCCAGTTTTTCAACCTTTGTATGACTCTTGCCAGTGGCCCGTGAAATGGACTGATGCAATGAAGGTACATAAAACAAAGTTGGTGCAAAAATAACTACTGCAGTTTATTCAGATCAGGTAGTATCCAAAAATAGTGCTGTTCAAAAATCTTCAATAGCCCTGTGATGGGTTGGCACCTTGTCCAGGGTTTGTTCTTGCCTTGTGCCTATGCCTGCTGGTATAGGCTTCAGCCCTTCTATGACCCTGGTCTGGAATAATCAGGCTAGAAAATGACATGACAAAATCCTTAAAAAAAAAAAAAATCCATGAAACAAGTCCATGTAGCAGTTAAAAATTATTCAATAAATAAATGAAAAGAATGTTAATATGATAAAATTTAGATTGCTTCTCTTTTCTTATGATTTCCTTCTATGATCTTATTTCTTTTTTCCTTCTTTCTCAGTTCTCTGTCTTCATATATTGTCTGCCCTATGAAAAAGAAAATATATACAAAAGCCACAATTTTTGCTGTACTTAGATACTCACTACAACACTCAGCACATTTGCCAGACAGTCAAAAGATGACCCCAGCAGGCAGGAAGTACCTTTTATGTGGCGACATCTTTGCTGTTCAATCTCTGTTTATTATTATATGATCCCTCCAATTACAGCAGGCGCTGGTACTTCCAAGCTACACAATATGTTAGGCTTCTTCTACTTGCAGATTTAAAAAGATAAGGGCCTTCTTTTCTTTCTTGTTTTTCTTATAACTCTGATAATGTAGACAAAGTTATTTTTCTTTTGATGTTGGTAATATCTGACTAGACATATTACAGCAAGGTGCTTTGCCTTATTGAACGAAGGCTATCAAATATTATCCTGATGTATAAAAGGGGTCATCAGGTTAGTCTATTACAGTAACTTTAATATGCACAACAGGCAAATTAACAGCAGAAATTTTAAGAAAAAGATCAGGCAGCACATGTCTAGGACAGGTGTATTAGCAAAAACTCAACATGGGTTCATAAGAGGAAGTTTGTGTTCATTAATATGCTGGAATTCATTGAGGATTCAAATCAAATTAAAAAAAGTGGGCATTTAAGGCACATTTTGTAGGTTGGTACAAAATTGGCTCAAACACAGGAAGCAAAAGATTATGTTGAGGGGAGATAATTCAGAATTCAGTGATGTTAAAAGTGGTGCTCCTTAAGGATCAGTGTTGGTCAGTACTCTTTTTAATATCCATAAATGATCCATTCAAGATTATAATCAATAAGTCTTTCAAGTCTGTAGATCATTTCATACTAGATACAATACAATATAATACAAATTATTTTTATAAATATATACATATATTTATATAAAGTTGATTGAGCTTTAATAAGCCCTGCCTTTTCAAAGACCCACAGCCTTGACTCTCTAAGAAGACAAGGAAAATCTCCCTACAAAAACCCTTGTACGGAAAAAATGAAAGAAACCTTGGGAAAGGCAGTTCCGCGAGAGACCCCTTTCCAGGTGGGTTGGGCATGCAGTAGGTATCAAAAAAAGAGGGCAAATACAATGCAATGCACAGAACAGAACACAAGTAATCCTCAATGCAATATAATAGTGCAACAGAAATGTTACAAGTAAAGAGCAGAATTCAACAGTAGATATTACATAATTTGATTTGGATTTGTTCAGAGTCCTGGAGACTTTGGCTATCAAGCTGCCTTCCCCTATTGGCCAATCCACATATGAGTCAGCGGTGGGCTAGTTAATCCTGTGATCATCCATTAGAGACGACTATACCTTAGGCAGGCAAAAACAACAGATGTAAGGGCAGGTAATGTAGAAAAAAAGTAATTATTACAGAATGACTGGGATAACATTCAGACTTGGACAGACTTGTGGCAGGTGAAATTTAATATCCGTAAATGTAAAGGATTATATTTTGGAAGAAAGAATGTTAGATTTGAATACACAATGGGAGGTCTAAAACTTAAAAGTACACTTCATGAGAAGGATCTAGCAATCATAGTGCACTTATCACTTGTGGTATAGCGGGTCCACAGCTCCCGTCAAAAAGGCCAATTTTAAATAAATAATCGCCATACTCGCGGCTTAGTGAGGGGGCATGGTGGTAGTGTGGCTGAAGCAGTTCCTGGGAAGTTTGTGATGTGGCCGTTTCTCGCCTTTAAGTGAAGTGCAAGGAAGACCCAAAAATATTTAAAAGTGCTTGCATGCACCATCTAGTGGCAGTTGTTGAGCATGAACAGAGCGGACTGCTACATACACACACAGGTCTTTCATTTATATATGTTGTAAGAATGACAAGAACACAAGAAAAAGGTTTAGGGACCCATCCTGTATACTGTGAAGCAGTTTGAAATACAAGTAGTTACAAAGGACAGAGTCCACTCATAAGCACATACTGAACTGAAGTGAAATGACTGGTAGGTTGGTTTTATAACAGGAAGACAGGAAGGGTGTGTTTTAGGGCAAGAAATGGAAGTGAGTTCATTACCGGGGCTGGAAATTTCAGAATTGGAGGTGGAAGTGATGTGTTCATGCCTGCGTTCCTTCTGGAGGTCTGTAGGAAGAGAAAAACAGGCACTAGTGCTCATCACCAACCCCTGCTCAGGTGTGTCATCACCCTGAGTTAAGACCTTTGACTGGTCTCCAAGTGCACATTTGTGACAATGTTTAATGTTTTTATTATTTAACAAGAATACTGGTATCAGTCACTGCTTGTTTGAATTTCTCATGTTTTATGTAGAAGGCCAAATTTTCTTATTAAAAGACACATTCGTTGGAGTAATGTCAACTTTAAACTTAATCCTTATTAATGAGTGTGATGCGTGCGTTGGTTGTCAGTGTTGCTTCTGGATGCTTTCTGTAAAGGATATGATCTTCCCAAACCTCATAGCTGCAAAATTTGCTTATGAAAATGTATATATTATCCTTTTCCCATGCATTTCGCAATTCCTCCACAGATTGTATTTAATTAGTGAGAGTTAAATATTGTGTAGGTTACCTATGGATAGTATGGAAAATAAAATTAGTATATTCATGTATTAGCATAAATACATATAGGAAAATATAAGCATTAACTTTAGTGCAAATATTAATGCAAGTTAAACAAATGGTTAAATAAAGGCCCATGCCATATTTCTTTTTTAATTAAGGCTTAGTTCTATCTAGAGGACCCAGGAAGGGAAAACGATGAGATAATGACAACTCAAGGATGGAAGAAGGAAAACACCTATTGGCTCTCAACCAACCTAAAAATAAGCGAAGCAAAAAAATAAAGATAATTGACAGAAAATAAAATACCGTGGTCATCATAAAAGAATTTGACAGGCCAGCTACAAGAAAGGGGAGTCAGAATAAGCGGCGAATGAGCTGGTTTGAGCGAGGTCAGGATGATAAGAAATGATTATATAAACTGTGAATTTTGGCCTGTTCGGGGCTCAGCCTGATTTGGCCGAATTGGGTTGAGTCTGTGTTGTTGTTTATTGCAATAAAACAATAAACTCTGTTTGCCCATCCTCTTGACTCCAGAGAGCCTTCATTCCACGTGAAGACCTCTGGTGCGTCTTCGCTCCGGCGATTTTCTCTTCGACAGATTCTGGTGACCCCTTGACGTAAGGAAGAAAAAGGCAGCTGCGACATCCAGAGGTGGGACGGTGCTTTGCGAAATGAACACAGATGGTGATCACCTAAAAAGGTAAGCGATATTTCACTAAAATTTATTGTGTGAAGTTTCAAAAGAGTGTCTGCCCCCCCAATGGAGACAAGTGGCTTTTGGCCTCTCTAAAAAGAACAAGGTAAGGGAGAAAGAGATGGGCATAGAGACTTAAATGGAATGTGTGAAGGCTGCGCAGCTGATGTAAATGTGATTGTACGAATGTTAGGTGCAGTAAATAATGGGAATTTGAATTTAAAGGTTTTTTGAATTGATTAAAGGTTTAACGGATAAACGCTCCTATCCAGGGGATGGAGGACTGCACGAATAACAGGTGGTGCCAAAATCCTATCAAATAATAAGGTTACCGTGACGACGGCAAACCGTGTATAGAATAGGTGTGGAATTCCTGAAGTAACAACCCTTGCTGTGGCTGTACATGCTCTTCAGGGAGATGTGAGCAGGAGGGCGTAAAAGAGGCAAAGTTGCCGGTTGCCTGCAAGCCGTCGTGAGAAAAGAGCCAGTCTTAGGGAAAGCTGCAGCAACAGTGTGCTGACGAGCCCCTTCTGACTGTGCCTCCGTAAAAAGAGTTAGTTTCAGGTGTGATTGGAATCCTATCATTACTGCCCCAGATTAGAGACGGGGGCTGCCATGTGTAGGTGAAATTCCTGTCCAGATAGCGCTTCCAAGTTTGGTACAGAGAAAGAGCTGGTGGAAGGGATCCGCGTGGTGACAGGTGGTGTGAGTGTGCTAGCACTAGGGACAGATAAGGGATAGCATATTTTTTTTAATTGATAGGTTAGGGAAGCACGCAAGTGCAAAGAGAGTGTGGAACGCGAATAGCGACGAGGCAAGTGGGAGCACATTAGTGCGGATACATGTGGCGCGCATTAAAGCGACGCGGCAAGTGGAGCATGAAGGTGCAGAGTGTAGAAGCATGTGTGGCATGAAGGTGCAAAACCAGCGTAGGACAATAATTGGGCACTACGGAAGCACACAAGGTGCAAAAAGTACGAGTGAGTACGAGTGTGAACTTTAGGGAATGTACAATATATGTATATGTAAATGTGTATAGCTTTTTGTATATAAAATAAAGGACTGTATTGCTTTAAAGAACATAGAGTGATAAGAAGGGAAACCTATGCATGTAAAAAGTGTCTGTAAATAAATTTCATACTGTGGGAGGAAAAGTAGAGCAAGAGCTTAGGTTGGGCATTAAAAGTAAAGGGCTATTGTTTAAATGTTTGTTGGTAAAGCAATAAAAAGTTACAGCATTAGAAAAATAGTGCAGAATACTTAGGTTTGCACCATTAAATAGCAAAAGCAGCTAGGTGAAGTGTAGGCACACACACATATATTTTAATTGTCCCATTCCCAAATAAGGAATGATTCAGTGAGTGACTGCATGAGCTCTGTTTCTCTTAGTGATGGAAAAATAAGCCATAGGTATGGAGACCACTGTGAGTGTGAATGAGCTCCGTTATCTCTTAGTAGTCATAAAATAAGCCACAGGAACGGAGACAAATGTGAGTGTAAATGAGCTCCGGACCCAAATAGTGGGTAACAAGAGACACAGTGAAGTACTAAAAGTAAAATTAAGCACATAATGAGTGAAAGTGGAATTTTGTAATCAAGCACCTTTTTCATGGAGACACATGGAGAGATTTTTTATCAAGTTGGTGTCACTGTTAGGAATTACAGCAAATAAATATATGAAAGCCAAAGTAGTTCAAATAAGATGAATA
>JANRMT010062856.1:36476166-36507104 GCA_026402145.1 Polypterus bichir lapradei
ATAGATAGATAGATAGATAGATAGATAGATAGATAGATAGATAGATAGATAGATAGATAGATAGATAGATATTTTATTAATCCCAAGGGGAAATATGTGCAAACTCATCTTAGAAAATAGATAATAAATCAAAAAGATAATAAATAAAATAGTGCAGCCAAAAGCCATAATAGTATATGTTCAACTGCTGGCTCTGTCCTCAAAAATTATGAAAACCCTGGTAAGAGTTGTATTGGCTCACTTGCAACCCTTGGACAAAACAGCACTGAGCCCTCATGCTCTTACTTTTTTCCTCAATAGGGCCTACTCCCATCTGCAGAAATATGGTCAAATGGTGATGAAATTGTTTTTTGGCTTCTCTAATGCATTCCTATACAGCACAAACTGCTGGTTGGGGGAGCTCCATTTAATGATGGTTGGCTGTGTCCAAGACGACCTAGCTTTTCACACAGCTGAGTACAGGAAATGGTCATGAGTAGAACATGGCTACAGTAGGGGACTGTACTGACTCCCTAACTCTCACCTCTGATTTTACATACAATACCGAATCATGTCATCTACAAACATTTTCTGTTGACACAGCTATAGAAGGATGTATCAACATTGAACAGGAGAATTAATACAAGGCACTGGTGGATGGCTTAGTTAAATGGTGCAAATTAAACCACCTGCATCTCAACATCAGTAAGACACAGAAGATAGCCTTAGACATCAGAAGAGTCAGGCTGTCTTTCATATAGTATCTTTGATGGTGAAGATGTGGAGGTGATGAGGAGATTAAAACATCTTGGGAAGCGTTTGAACAACATACTTGAATGCAGTACCAACAAATACAGTGGGGGAGGGGGGGTAAGTATTTGATCCCCTGCTGAGTTTGTAAGTTTGCTTACTTACAAAGAAATAAACAGTCTCTAATTTTTATGGTATTTTCATTTTAATGGAGAGAGACAGAATATCCACCAAAAACCTAGAAAAAAACACATTACATAAAAGTTATAAATTGATTTGCATGTCATTGAATAAAATAAGTGTTTGATCCCCTACAACCCAGTCAAAATTCTAGCTCCCACAGATTGGCTGATTACAATCAATCAATCAATCAATTACAACTGATCTCAACTCATTATGTGTATAAAGCACACCTGTCCATAGAATCAATTTCTTATGTTCCAACCACACCACCACAATGGGCAAGACAAAACAGCTGTCAAAGGACTTCAGGGACAAGATTGTAGACCTGCACAAGGCCAGAATGGGCTACAAGACCATCAGCAACAAGCTTGCTGAGAAGGTGACAACTGTTGGTGCGATTATTCGGAAATGGAAGAAATATAAAATCAATCGCTCTTGATCTGCAGATGCAAGATTTTGTCTCTAGGCATGAGGATAATCGTGAGAAAGGTGAGGGACCACCTAAATAATAAGTCACAGTTTTTTTTGTGGACATTCCGGCACATTATAAGTCACATTGGGTTAGTTGTAGTATACCCGAGATAGTACCATACTATTAAGACCAGACTTCATAGAACAGTTCTAAGAAGAGATGATCCTTAAGTCTAAGTGCTGCTGCAGTGGACAGTGGAACAAGAACAATACCATGTTTAACTACGTAATACGTTTGGTGCATGCCCTGGCATATATGAGTGAAACGTATTGCAGGTACTGTACTGAATTTACCTTCATCCCTACGTGCTGCATTAAGAAGTTTTTTTATCTTACAGGTGATATTAATTGATTCTGTCATACTATTAGGAGAGCCTGTAGGGATCATAGTATCACATTTATTAATATTTTGCATTACGCATTGGGAAATATTATTTGGCCATATCTGCATTAGGATATCTGGATTTTAATATCCCCCATGCTGAAGTAATCTCCCCTTAACTCCAAAAGAAAAGGCCAGAATCACTTCAGATTTCATCTGCTGTCACTGACTGACCTGTAGATTATGCCCTAGACATTTCACTTCTATCTAAAAGTAGTTGTATTGCACCTACAGTAATGAAAATGCCTCCACAATTCTCAAAAACTCTCTCATTTTTCTGTTTCAGTGAGTAATTGTGTTCTTCTACATATGTACTTAGTTATACATTATATTGCCATCCCACAATCTAATGTGGGAGTGACCATTTTAAATCTCCAAGGGAGACCACCTGCTGGTTCATTTCATTTTTATACGTGATGTACATAGAGTGTGACACTGGAGCCTGTGGTGGTCTTAATCTTATAATGCTATAACTCATTTACTCAATTATGTAGATAATAGGGAAGAGTTAATACTTGTCACTCATTATGAACCCAACTTTGTCTAATAAATAAATTAATCCAATAGTCACTAAGGCTTATGAAATACCTAGTCAGAGGCAGGACAATATTTGTGAAGAATTACTTAAACTTCACAGCAGAACACAGGTGTAGTGTAATACACAGTGCGAGAGATCTTATATCAGATCTGGAGAACACTTGCAGAGATACTTCCACCAAGATCCAAAGGAATACAGAAGCATGTTTTAATGCACACTTTCCAAAACTGTGGCTGAGTGGTTTTTAAATTAGTGACACAGATTCTGCATCTTTTTAATAAAGATCAATGGTTAAATTTATATTAATATATATATTTTTCTATTTCTTAAATTACTCAATATACGTATTGTGGAACAAGCCCCAGACACAGACAGATGGACATCGTTTTGTCACCCAACACACACATTTATTAATCACTACAATTTACAAGTTCATGCACAACCCAGTGCCTCAGCACATACCCCCCCCCCAAAGTCCAGGCCTTTCTCTCCAGTGCCTGCCTTCTTCAGGCCGCCTCTACTCCTCTCCAGCAAGACTCTTGTCCACTTCCACCTGACTCCAGTTATCGTATGGAGGGAGGCGGCCCCTTTTATACATGCCCGGATGGGCTTCAGCTGCTTCCCGACAATCCTCTGCATGCCGGAAGTGCCAGCTGCGCACCCGGAAGCACTCCAGGTATCCCTGGTCTTCTCCCCCCCAGCACTTCCGGGTGTGGTGGGAGTGCTGAGGTCTAGGGTTCTCCAGGCACTGGGACGCCCCCTGGTGGTGACCATGGGCCCCTACATGGTTGAGCTTCCAAGCCCTGCACCCGTGGTCCCCAACACAATCAGGGAGGTTGGCCCCTCGTGATCCTCCGGTCCTCTTGGGCGTCCTGGCTGGGTACCACCCCCAGCCGCATGCCACAGTATATATTTTTTTTTAATGGCATATTTGCAACTTGTCTGTCACTGTCTGTCTTATGTATGCGGAATTCATTTTGTAACATTACTCACTGTGCTAAGCCAATTAAATCTGCTTATGAGGTGTTAGCATGTTAGAATACAACTTTGATACCCTTCTCTGCCACCAAGAAGCCCACTGCAACTGGTTGCCTTGGCCTTGACACTCTGCTTTTCTGCAGCTCTGAGGCACACTGTAACAGCATTAATCCCTAAACTTAGGCTTGTTACCATAAATTTGTACTAAGGCCAGATCAGTACGGGATCATCCACAACTCAGAGCACACTGCAATTTTCCCATTGTGTCTTCAAACTTATTTTATTACAGAAGTTTCAACAATTAAAAGACTCTGAAAAAGAGTTCAGCATCGTCACTCTTTCAGACAAAAGTAGTATTTTAAAATTAGAAACATTTCCTACTTTAGTTTGTACGTGTCTTCTAAAACTGCAATTACTGTAGTCAAGTGAATAAAGTCCAGTCATACTTTAAAATGCTCTTCTTTCATTTCTGCTACTCTTCCAAGTAACCTCTGATGGTTTTATATAGTACTCAGCCCTGACTTCAATTTATCACTTTAATGGTCTGATTGGGTGACTCTTTTCTTCCAAAAGTACAACACTTCACATATCCTTTTAGATATTTTCTGAAGTTTTCCTACCTTATTCCATAAATTATGGGACTTAAAAGGCGAGGAAACAAAATTATTAGTATATGTGTATAATATTGGACATCTCGTGGATCTTGTTTATGATAGTACAGCCAGAGACTGTCAACCAGTGGAACAAGGAACATGATTGTGCTCAGAGTGAGCTGTATGGCATGCAACAGGACTGTATTGTAGGCCTTTCTAGCAGAAGATTTTTCAGAGCGACTGGCTGATCGTGCTGCAATGACAATATGAATGTATGTGTAGGCCATGGTAAGCCAAGCAAGTGCAAAATATGAAATTATCAGGAAGTCTCTTTTAAGTTCCTGAGCTTTGACCCTGATGAAACTGTTCATTTCACATATGATTTCTGTGCTAAAAAAGCTCAAAGGCTCTAAATTAAAGACAATAATAATGTCTGAGGCAGGGGAAATAAAACTGATCAGCCACATTATGCCAAGGATGATGTATGTTCTACGCAAGGTGCAGAGTTTTGGATGATGTAATGGTTTACAAATGGCAATGTAGCGTTCAAGAGCCATCAGTGCCAAATTCAGAGGAGTGTTGTAAGTTGTAGTGACTGCAATTATCAGAAATAAATAGCAAAGTGACACTGGCATAATATGAAGTGTCTCAACCCAAATATGCAAGATCAGTTGAACACTAATATCCAGCACATCATTGAACACCAGGTGGATAAACAAAACATAACGAGAGTTCCCATGGAAAACATGGTGTTTAAAAAAAGCTGTGATGATCATTCCATTTATATAGTTATTTACAATATAAAGCAGCACGACAAGTGACATCTTCAAGACAGACTTGGTTTCTTTATTGAAACCTGGAACAGATCCCTCATCTGTAAAATTTGTGGGTTCAAATGAATATCCTGTAGAATTCATTGTGACACATCTGGCATTTCTGTAAGAACACACATATAGGATAAAAAGTAGAAGTTTAAAGATAGTGCACTTAGTGTTATTTGAAAAACAGCATTTTGTAAACAAGAAAGTATGTTTGTATTCTTTAAAAGCTTGTCACACTATTTAAATGTGAGATTTTTTGCCTTTGATGTATTAAAAAAAATTAGAAAGAAACTTTTAAAAAGCGTTTAAGTTACGTGATTTACAATAGTAAACTTCAACTTTATTTTTAAATAGGCTATATTTTCTTGAAATTTGCTTCCTGCTTTGCACTCAAGATTTCAATGATAGACTCCAGCTCTCCATGAACCTGTAATGGAAAAAGCAGATTCAGAAAAATGATGGATGCATAGCTGTCTTTATGAACAAACCAGCAGCACAAGTGCCAACTGCTGCTATGTTAGTATAACTGTATAAAAAAAAATTGTATGATTGATTAAATTCAGCATATTCAACTAACTATCCATTGATAAACCATCTTACAATCCATCCTTTTTCTGAATCCATAGTTCCATTAATGCCTCAACCTTGGAACCATCAGACAGGGATCAGGGAGAGTTCTTGTTGCTCCAGAACTCTCCCTTGCTTCTTGAGAACTGTTTTGCTCTAGGACCCACCCTGGATGGTGCAACCATTTTACTAGCTCCAATGTAACAGACATCAAGGTGCTTCCCTTTGCAGCCATCCTAAATATTTTGGAATACTGTTTGTCCATGGAAAACTAAGACAGTAAGAGTTAGTAAATCCAAGCAAAATCATGGCTGTTCATTTTGTCAGCAGGGGATGAGCCAGTTGTGGTGAAAAGATTAACTCAGAGTCAAACGCCCGATTAGACAACTGAGCTGAAGGAATTCTGCTTTGACTTAGTTAACCAAGATATTGTTTGTTCAAAAAAAGAATGCTTAATCACAATACAATACTAATATCAGAATTCTAGAATCTTTGAAAAAGAGAAATTACATGAAGTTAGTGGTGCATGGCACCCCAATAGAAATATGTCAGTCATAGTATTTTTACCATGGTACAACTGTAGAGATGAAAGAATAAGGCAAAGAATTAATTATTGAAGGACCAATAAAACATGGTACTTTGCTATGAATGAGGTGCCTATTAGAGAAAAACAATATTGCAGAAACCCTGAGTGTAGACCTGAAAGGGACACATTCTCCAGAAAGTCGTTGAACTGCAGACGGGGCAAGGATGCCCAGAAAAAAAATCTATGTAAAAATCCCAGTTTACATGCAGTTTGCTCAGTGCACAAGGTGACATCTCATGTGTTATCCTTTTATCATATCAAACTGGTACTGGCTGTGCAGTTCAGATATTGATGTTTTGCAGCTATCAAGCACTTGGCACACTTTGATGCTGACTTCTTGTTTTGTATTCCAAGTTGTGTAAACATGTGAGTTGGTAAATTGCAGAGTTTTTATTTAAGAGATATATGTACTGCTGAAAGCCAAGTTTAATTTTAAAACAGTATTTATTACTGTTTTTTGATTTGTTTAATTTCAATTTACAAGACTGCTCAAATTAAATAAAAACAAACATTACTTTTATCATACGATTCATCCATTCTTATCAACCATATATTACAAAGATTATATTTGAATTGAATACGTATGTAGGGGCAGATGAGCAAAATATTTCAATTAACTTTGAAACTATAAAAAACAATTCACAATTCTTTTCATTTTTATCAGTTGATCAGTTCTTTTTATGAATTAAAATGAGCAGGACATGGTTCTGAAATAACAAAGGATGCCAGTGTATTTATTCTACAGTCTTCTATAATATTTTACACAAATAACGTGCAGAAAGCTGGAGCACGGTGCCAGCAAAATCCTTTAAACGGATTGGAAATTGCCTTTGAACTATACTTAGTGAGAGCTGACTTAGAAATACCAAAAAAAAAAAGCCAATTTATGAAAGGAAACTTAAATAATAATCAGAATCCACTCATCAAAATGGCAGCTAGAGCTGGGTGATAATATGATATAAAATTATTTAATAGTTTAAACTCATTGATCATGATAATTGTTAGATGGTAATTTTGGATAAAATCTGTTGATGTCATTCAGTTAAGATGGCAGTACAATAATTTTAATTTTACGCCCACATTCCAAAGGTTTCTTCTCACTTGCTGAAACTCAGAACCAATTTCACTTCTGTCATTACATTTCATGCCACAAAGTTTGAAATCTTGTTGCTCTACCTGCCAATAATTAACAATCAAACGTTAATTGCTTTCAATTGACAACATTTTGTCAGAAGTCTTTATTGTGTGACAAAATGTCCTGGCAAATAAATCTACACTTGTTTTTAGGAGACTTTTTAGATTTGATGTGTAACTGTACTTTGACAGTGGAACATGCTATAAAGCAAATAAAACTGTTAAATAAACTCTTATAGTAATAGATTAACACTTAACATGTACAGTATATGTAAAAGCTTTTTCTCACATATGCACTTTGAAGTGTTGATTTTAATTCTGGTTATTTTTCTTTAAAAAATTACTAAATAGTCTAACTGCGGTCTATGTGTTATAATTAATACTTTATTTTGCATAAAATTCTTTCTTATCGTGTAATCCTTCTAATCCAAAGGCCAAAGTATAATATCATGTTTTGTTGATTTTAATCTAACATGCAGCTCAGGGTTTTTCAAATTAAATGATACAGAAATAAGATGCTACTAATGGAAATATTGATAATATTTCTCATTTACATATAACTAAGAGTGCAAAAAACAGAAAAGTAAATGAATGCTTACTCATCGTGATCCCGATGGTCTGAAAGCTGTAGTGTTCAGGTAGATATTAATATCCCTTTTTTATATTATTGTTAATGTCAGTGTAGCTTTAATGTCAGTGTAGCACCCTGAAACTAGCACAGACATGCATGTGGGACTGTCTTTGCCCAAAGCTACAGAGACTATTAAGATATTAAGATCAATTACTGCTGCCTGTCAGAGAAGTGTTTTAAGAAGAGTAAAGAAAACATTTTCCTTAAATTTTTTTTATTACATACAGGTAACACAAGTGGACACTCCATTATACTAATTTACCTTACTTGGGGGAAAGTTAAAGTATGCAAAAATTGTCATTTAATCATAAAATAACGAGAACACAGAGGTGAACAAACAGAGGAAGAGAAAGTACAAGAAGAGAAAAAAGGAAATAAAAAAGAACATGCCTCTCTGAGCTTGACAGGACAGGTTTGAAATGCTTGGTAGGGTGGCTTGACCACTTCCTCACTGTGGTACCACATCAGAACTTATTATTTTTCATCACTTCCCCACTAACTCCACCCTAATCTGATTTCCACCTGACAATTTGGTGTTCACTCCAACTCCACTCCCACTCTTCACTCAGTATGCCTCTTGCCATAGGAAGTATTTAAACACCTTTCCGGATTCAGTTTCAGTTAAGGCCCTAGATTACAAAGTGTCAGGCAGTGGCCCTACCTCTACTAATGGCTCCTGGTGTTCCTGCACCAATGAGCCTTGTGCTTCTGCCTTTAAAGAGTAGAATATCTATGGCAGCTCCAAAGTTTCCTTTCTAGCTATAGAAACAGCAAATTTCTATATTTTCTAAATATTTCTTTTTGGCATTTAACTATGAGTTGAAAAAACAAAAAAAGCATGTGATGGCTTACCAGTTATGCTGCTGATAAACTAAAGGCTCTTGTGTTTAGATAGATATTTATATTGATTTTGTATTCCATGCAATGTCAGTGTAGCATTAATGTCAACATGGCACCCAGAGATTAGTGAAGATATGCTTGTGGGACTGTTTTTGCTAAAAGCTATGGAGATTTGTTAAGTAGTGCACAATGGTAACACTTCTCATAACAATTCTCCTTACCAGAGTGATATTAAGAAATTAAAAGCATACAAAAATGTGAAACAGGACAAAAAATTTTAAGAACTGAGATTACATTTTTTAAGGATGGACTGTACAGCAGCAGTTATTTACAATAAACAAATGTAGGAACTGTTTAAACTAAGCAAATTGCAAAGAAACAAAAGTTAAATCACAGGATTAAGGATTAATGAGACCCTTGAAATCATCAATCTTATCAATTAAATAATGCAAAAATCTTTCATAAGTTACAAAAGAAAGGACTGGAGCATCATCCTCAGCAGCATATATTTAAGGTGGAAAAAAGAATTTTTGGTTTAGTAGATAGCGTCTCAGCAAAATATTTAACCCTGACCAATTTCACAGAGTCCTGATAACTGAGTAGGTAGCTTCTCAGGATCTCAAAAGACATATTGAGTAAGTTCCATTTTCTTTCTGCTGCCTAAGAGAAAGTGTTGTCTGGTTTAGCCAAGGCTGGCTTTGGATTTTGAGCACATGATTCTTAGAGGGGCTATCACATTCAGAATAAAAGAGCAGTTGGCACTAAAACATAAAGCAGCTCCTCTGTGTTGAAATGTGTGTGTGTGTGTGGTTGTCTCAGAATTAATGGAAAAACAGCAGCTATGTAAGCATCACAAAAGCTCTAACTTTTAATGGTTCAAAAACACAATAGAATAGCAGTCAGATTCAGGAAGACCAGAGGACTTCCAGCGAAAGGTGACATTAAAGACAACAGGCCAATTATCTAACATGCAACTATAATAGATCTCCATATCCAAAATATAAATCCCCAGAGATAACACCAGATCAGGCTAATAAGTGGCACCACTGACAGACTGTACCAAAATAAAGGAATCAACAATATGTAATTGTTCATGCCCTTTCCATCTCTCTCAACAATAGCCTCTCTTTCTTCTGACAATTTGGTGCTCACCCCACCTCTTCACTCAGTATATCTCTAGCCATGGAAAGTCTTTAAACACCTGTCTGATTCACTTTCAGCTAAGCCCCTATGTGTCAGGCTATGAAACACTACCTGTACACCAGGAACATCATGCTCGAAGTCTCCTATGAATGGCTCCTGGTGTCACTAAACCACTGAGCCTTTTGCATAACCTTTTAAGGACTGATCTCTCCAAAGCAATTCTGAAGTTGTCTTTCCAGCTCTTTGAAAAGCACAGTCTTATATTTTCCTATCAAGGTCTTCAGTTCAGTTATGATTTTTCATGCTCATAGATGTACTTAAATTTCTATTAGGGACACCAAGTCAGAGCTCCATCTAGTGACTTGTGTTGTACATGCAGCCCTTCCACTGTTATGTTTAAGTCAAGTCTGTTATGTGGAACAAGGATGTCCTTTGTTTATTTAATCATGTTATCTTCAAATATGGTTCATAATATGTTTTTATTAGTTTGTGTTGTCTATGTTAAATATATGTGTTATTATCATTTTAATTAATAGTGTGTTGTTTATTTATTACTGTGGAATTTTGTATTATGCTACTATTACATTGTGACCTTCACCGCTTGGGAACATGGCTGATCTTCTGAAACTCCCTCTTAAACAGTGTTTTAATGGGAAATAAACACACTCTTGCACACTCTTCCCCCTCCTCTGTTAAGGATCAGCTGCAGGGTTGCAGGCATTGCGCTTGGCTTCAAACATTTAAAAAACCGAGCAGTGCCCATCGTAATGTCTCACTCTTCTGTCCTCTCTTCCCCAGACCCCCTTTGCTCCGGTCGCTGATCCCAACCCACTGTACCTGTTTGAAAAGGAAGACTTTGTGTTCTTTTGACCTGGAGATGGGGGCCGAGCCATTACGTTTGAGAGCTGTTTCCTGCAAGGGCAGACCACCTCTGAAAGGATCTTGTGTTTATTTCTGCTAGTACAGCAATAATGTTTTTACTTCTCAGAAAACCTTCTCTGCTCTCCTCTTGAAAGACTTGGGGATTATGATTTCTTGAAGCAGCAAATTCTTTTTCATACAGCTATGAGCTCCCTTGGCAAGGGACATTCTATCCGGCTCTGGCAGCTTGACCATTATTGCCCTATCCAAGGGCAGCTGCAGGACTTGCTACATCTTATCCAAAGCTGGTTTCCGTGGAGACACCGTCAAATGCATAGTGGAAAAGGTCGCTGTCAACAGTGTTGTGTGGGATAGCTGAAGAGCTCATTAATGAGTTCCTATGAAATGATGTTGATTCGCTGTTCAGCTTAGCCCATAGATTGGAAGACACCCAAGCCTCTTGGGAGCCTGGTGGGTACCCTTGTCTAGATCCTGTTCCTCTACAACCCACCCGGCCTCCTGCACTGCGCAATCTCTGCACCTTTTTACCTCAGCCTCGACCCCAGGCCTAGGCTCTTCTTCTCCAGAGCAGCCCTCAGTCCCTCAAGCCAGTCACCTTTCTTTTGCTCAGACACCCAGAGATGCCGATATTACTGTTGAAAGCCCTCACACTGGCGCACCAAGTAGAAGACACGCCATGGGAACTCCGCAGCAGGGCCTGAGCACAGATGCTTCCAGACCGGACATCTGGCTAGGGAATACTACCTCTCCCCTGCTCAGTCAAAGAAGGTCAGCTTAGCTAAGGTGTGTTGCTCTCAGGTCCCCTCTAAATCTCTGAAGAAAGATGGTTTCAGGGTGTGTATCGCGTTAGCCGGCCGGGAGATCCCTGCCTTACTAGACTCTAGTAGTGACCTCTGTGTGATCGGATGTGACTGGCTATGGGAGCCTCCATCCTCTGGCAAGGAGTGTGTGAGCAAACACTGTGTTAAGCAATATGAGACTGTGTTACGTCCTCTAAAGTATAAGGGACAAAACTTTAAAGTTTGGACTGCCATATCCGATTCCTGTCCCTGGCCCTTACTGCATCTGATCTTGTCCAGCTTCAAAGCACCTGCAGTGTGCAGTGTGGGGAGGGGCTGGTGGTCGACAGAGTTGGCCAGGGCTCCAGCTTTGAAAATTGAACCTGATTTCTCCAGTGAGAATGGCGGGGACTCCTTGGATTTTCTTGAGCCACAACATGTTCCTTCAGCCTCTTCAGAGGGAGTGGCTGCGCAATAAAAAGGTACCAGTTTGCAAGCCGACAGCTCCTTAGTGTTTGCATTTAAACAAGCTTTTGCTGCCAGTGACTCCTATTATAAGTACCATGAGTCCCCCCCTTCAAGACTCCACATTAAAAGCAGCTTCCTTTATCAGGTGATTTCCAATCATGCAGGGGAAGGACTGATTGAACATCCAGGATGAGTATAGGGAGATTGTAATGAAAATTGCTCACGCACACGTCTTGAGCGGTCACCTCGGTGCTGAGAAAACTAGGGACCGGATAATGAAGCAGTTTTATTGGCTGTTGGGTTGGATATTGATGGCCCTCTCCCTAAGAGTAAAAATGGTTACCAATATATTCTTGTGCTAGTTGATTACGCAACACGATATCTTGAAGTGGCTACTCTCTGGAGGGCTAACTCCTCCACTGTGGCAAAGGCTCTCGGCGAAATCTTTACTCGTGTTGGGATTCTGTGCAAAATTTTAACTGACCAGGGTACACCTTTTTCTTCTCGCATGATGTGTGAAAGCCCTGCCATTGAAAAACTGAGCAACATTTTTTACTATCCACAGATGAATGGTCTGACGGAACGATTTAACAAGACTTGGTTCTGTGTATTGTATTGTATTGTATTGTATTGACCCCTCTCTTTTTGACAACCACTGCATGCCCAACCTACCTGGAAAGGGGTCTCTCTTTGAATTGCCTTTCCCAAGGTTTCTTCCATTTTTTCCCTAAAAGGGTTTTTTTTTGGGAGTTTTTTCTTGTCTTCTTAGAGAGTCAAGGCTGGGGGGCTGTCAAGAGGCAGGGCCCGTTAAAGCCCATTGCAGCACTTCTTGTGTGATTTTGGGCTAAACAAAAAAATAAATTGTATTATATTGTATTGTACTTTAAAGCAGATGATCAGGCAGGTCACTCATGATGACCTGACGTCGTGGGACTCTGTGTTGCTGTTCCTCATGTTCGCGCTTCAGGAATCCCCATGGGCGTCTACCAGCTTAAGTTACTGTTTTGTAGGTGTACGCAGAACATCTTGTATGTTTTTCCTGAAGAGTGCACAGGAGTGTGGACTACACCTCACGGCCTGTGCTTTGTAGACTGTTTCATTTCACTGCAGGAACAAATTTCTAAACTGTTCTCAATCACCCATGCACAGAAACGTCATTATGGTAAGAGAAGCAAATTCTGTGAATTCAAACCTGGTACAGGTTCTGATTCCTTATGACCCAAATAAAGTACTTGTGAAATGGCAGGGTCCTGCTCTGGTTGAAGAGCGTTTGGGTCCGGTAAATTACAAAGTCAAAGAACCCGGTGGACGAAAGCCTATACAGATTTTGCATGTTAATCACTTAAAAGTCTGGCATGAACCTCAGAAGATGTTAACTTAAGTGGGTGAATGTCTCCCTGACCGACATTACTATTGGTGACAATTTGACTGGATTACAGAAATCCAACTTGCTGTCTTTGATAGAATGCAAGACTGATGTCTTTTCCTTCCTGCCGGACCTAACTGGACTAGCGGAACATGAGATAATTACAGAGCCTGATGTTAAGGTACAGGTGCATCCATATTAGATACCGAAGGTGAGGAAGAATGTAGTTCGTGATGAGGTGAGACAGATGCTCGAATTAGGTGTTATTCGCGAAAGTAAGAACGATAGGCATAGCACAATCCTTCTGGTACCAAAACCAGATGGTTCAATTCAGTTCTGTATTGATTTTAGATGCTTAAATAAGGTTTCCAAATTTTACACTTATCCAATGCTCTGTGTTGATGAATTACTGGAAAAACTTGGTCAGGCATTGTACATCTCTCTGCTTGAGCTTACGAGGGGGTACTGACAAGTAGGTAGGGCTGCCTGATGATGCATCTGAATGACTGCTCCAGCTGTAAAAAAAGAGAAACTGCAATTATTTTTATGACTTCAAATTTTGTCTTTTGAGTTTGCGAGTCTTTCTGTATTAATAATTACTGGTTTCAAATTTGTATTTATACTGTATATATATTGTCACATGCATGCGAATAGGAAATAGTTTAAGGGCTTGGATAATTGCCCTAAGCCTCCAGAAAGCCAGAGGACACTGCTGACTAATGCCTTTTCTCTAAATGTCTCTGCAGACTGGAAGATTGACAACCATGACTCCTCTGACATCAGTTCTGGTTTCTGCCCATCTGGTCCCGTCTCTTTCTGCCGAGGACCTTTATCTCCTGTAGTGAGACCTGCTCAGTAGGCCAAGACCTGTGAAGTGCAGTATTTCCCAGCTTTGATAATTTTTACAACAATCTGGAAATTATAAAATGGCTATATTTTTAATGAATGAAGCAGGAATTTATTTGTGCAAGGTGGGTTATAATTGATTCTTGCTCCTTTTATTTATTTCTTTAATGTTATGGTTATTTAAACAATTATTTATTAATAAGCACTCAAGTGGGTAACACTGAAGAATCTTCTGCTTCATTTGTGCCGGTGTCCATTCTGCTCTATATTAATTGTCTGTATTCAGACTGTTCTGCCCCATATCTTGTTAGTTGAGACTGTTATTTGTTGAATTGTGCTCCCCCTTTATCTTGTCATTTATTAACACACCAGTCAGTCATGTCCCACACTCACAGTGGTACTATAAAAGTCTATGAAACTCACGTAAAGCACGTAGCTCCCATAATAAACATTTGAATACAATACACCCCATGTGTCTCACGTAGGCACCCCTTTATCTCGTTTCGGTCACGTCCAAAATGTATCCTTAGGGTATATAAACCCCTGGTTCCTGTTAGTTGTGGTACGCAGCAATTTGAACCTCTGTCTACACGCTTCTCTTTGTCTTGATCCAACCGTGGAAATCACTCGCCTTGTAAGTGTCTTTTAAAGCTTTATTGTTTAATGTACACTGTCTGCTATGTATTGCTTTGTAAATCATTCTTTGTTGTCTTTGATTGTACACCTGTAAATGCCTGTATGTTTCTTTTGTATATATTTCAGTTTACAATGAGGTACATCCAGTAAAAGCCTTCAAGAAAGCTTGCTCACCCCTTGTTGTTTTTTATGTGGATGTGCCGAGTTGTTTAAGCTCTCTGTGGCCGCATTGCACGGACAGTGTGGAGTGAGGCAGAAAAGTAAAAAGGCGAATCCACGTCGAAGGACAGACTGCAAGAGAATTGTTAAGGCAGCTAAGTTAAGGAACGTTCTGGCTACGCGGATCAAAGAAAGATCCTATGGCAACTTATTAAAAGAACAATTCCACGGTGCGGGACGGACCACAGAACATTGCTCCTCACCCGCTAAGTAAAGGGACATTTGTGCCAGGGATCAAAGGGAGGATCTTTGGGCAGCTTGGCTGAAAGACAGTATTCACATCGCAAATTGGAGTACAGCATATCCACTGCATCTTTTAAATCAACTGACTCCGCCTACTGACAGATTGAAGCACAGTAAGGGCTGTTCATGCTCTGCTTTTCAATATAGATTGCCGTTTCTTGTGGCCGTAAACAACAAGAAAATCAGTTCACACAGAAGCCGAACTGGGATCTGATTGCCTTAAGCGTTTCAGCTTTATTCACTTTGCCTCTCCTGAATCGCTTGAAAATGGATAAGTTCTAAGATAACGCAATGTTTGCCTCTATGTACTGTTTAGTGATTTTTGGTGATCTTGTGATCATTAGCTATCTATGAATTTTTGAATTTATTTATTTGTGTAATTTCAGTTTGAACATGATTTTTTATGTTGAGAATTTTATTTTTTGTTACAAGTTTTTACTTTGACTTGATTTTGGAAGTTTTATTTTCTTCACATCATGACTGGGTCACATAATCAATTAGGTGCTTTGTCACACACATGTGCCTAGGAGATAATTTCAATGTGTCATTCCACCCCAAGCCTCAGGTTGGTGCTGCCTTATACCACTTCCCCTCTCTTTCCTCTGAAGATCTGGAAAACAATAAAAATGAATATGGATAACATCAATTATGGTTCTGGGGCCCCTTAAATTTAGTTCTAAGTTAACTCACGACCTGTGGGTTCATTTTATAAACACTACATTCAAAACTAATATTAAGAAATGAAATACTGTATACACTTATTTTGCCTGCATAGACATGCATAACATGAAACTTTCTAAAAACAATATAAAATATTCACTCCGTGCTCTAAGTTATAAACTCACGACACATGGCTTTATTTTATAAACACTAGATTCAAAACTAATATTAAGAAATTAAATATACACTTATTTTGCTGGTGTAGCTATGCATATGTGTAACTTTCTAAAAAAACAATATAAACTCACGACACGCGGCTTTATTTTATAAACACTAGATTCAAAACTAATATTAAGAAAATAAATATACAATTATCTTGCCTGTAATACATAGCCATGTATATGTGTAACTTTCTAAAAAAGAAATAAAAATTCATTTCTCATGCCTGTGTGTATCTTTTTAAATTTCATAAGACATGTTATTCTCACCCGATTCAAAACATTTAAGACAATTCTTAACACTAAAAACGCATACCTATTGTTTTAAGCCTTAGCAATAAGGTTCACAGACGGTACAGCAATTTTAATTACATCCCCACAGGTAGTAACCAGGCCGAATGCAACCCATTGTTTATAACCTAGATTCAAATCTGATGATTACACTTTGTTTTAAATACCTCCCCATAAGAAGTCATGCGCCTTTCTGCTTTTATGATGAGCCCCCCCGGCATAACGCTAAAAACGTTAAAAATGCATACCTGTTGTTTTAAGCATTACCAATAAGATTCACAGATGTTGCAGTCGCCAAGCCGACTGTGTCCTATTGTTTATACCCTAGATTCAAAAATGTTTTAACAATACGATTGCTCAGACCATGGCTCGTTACAACTTGTCTTAATTACCTTACCGTAAGAAGGCGACGCCAAGAAGTCAGAGCCTTTTTGTTTTTAATGATAATGAGAGCGCTGTATACTGAATCTATCTTTATATCACAAGATTTTAACGTAAAATACTTATTCTCACCCCCGAATCAAAGCTATTAAGAAAATATACACTCCTTCTGAATTTTACTAAAATTTTTAACACGTTTTTCATCACTAGCTCTGCGTACTTAATCACAAGACTATTTTTTAAAAAAAGCAATAAACAGTTAAATGTCAAAAAAGACTTTTTTACATCCATATGGTCTAAGAACAAAGTTATTAGATGAACTATTTCCTACTAACAAATCTCTCTTATATACCAAAATACACGATGATCTTTAAAAACTTCCGCGTTGAGCACAACGCTCAACGGGTTCTCACTGTCAATGGTACTTGATAAAAAGTTGAGTACAAACACGGCTCTTTCTGATACTGTATTTTAGCCTTGTTAATTGGGTAAATGTCAAAATTGACCTCGTTTCATATGGTTTTAATGTACCCCCATTTATATCAACTTTAAAATACACGTGCCGATCTAAGAAACGGCTTCACATATAAAACGCCTGTGTTTCACACAACGATCTCTCGGTAAAAGATCACCGGGGCGCTTTTTCCTATTGCATAGATGTTACCCTTACAGCTGTGAGCATTTGAATGAGTCTTCTTTGCCTCTACAATGGGCCCCTCACCCATTAGAGAAGGAACATCAGCAACTCAGCACCTATGAGCTTTCTCCCAAATGTCCCGGGTGTTTCGCTCCGCCCTTCCAAGGCGATGCAGAGCATGACTTGGCTACATAAAGAGCTTTGCTTCATTGTCTATCAACACGCTAACTTTTTCAGCATTCAAGTTTCTCTGCGCTCTTTCCAAAAGGTAGGCCATTTCGCTTTTTCTTCCACAATGGCAGACAATGGAAAAATACTTTTGTGATTTTTGGTAAGTGTAGATTATCGAAATACGAATCTCTTCAAACTGATGAAATGATATTCTTTTATAAATCCGACTTCAAATCAGAAAGAGCAAATCTCCAAGCCACCTCTCACCCGGAGGTAGGTTTTCTGATTTTTAAATGAAAAAACTGTACCTAGTTGTAACGCTCAGAGTTTATAAATGAAGTATTTTTCTAATTTCAGAAGGTTGCAGTTTCTGGCCTGTTAGTTGCTCAAAAAGTGAGTTAATTCTTCTTTCAGGCGTACTTTTATATCGAAATGTTGTTTATAAGACCGCACATATTTAATACTTTTAATGGAAATGTCTTTAAGTATGTACAAACTTATTACTTTTTAATAGTAATGTACAAACTTATTACTTTAAAAGTACGTTTCAGGCTGATTACTTTTTAATGGAAATGTACAAACTTATTACTTATAAGAACGTTCAGGATGATTATTTTTTAATGTAAATGTCTTTAAGTATGTACAAACTTAGGTCTTTATATTTTAATTGTAGAAGAATTGGAGGCTGACCTGTATTCTTCTTTACACTTAACGACCACGCAATTGGAAGAATTGATAGCCACCACAGATTGTCTTTTTGAGACTAAAAATCCTGCCTCAGACAAAAAAACTAAAGAGTCCCCAGAGCCCCGTAAGTACTACTTTTGCCTGAGGGATCGTGTGTATGGAAAATAAGGCGTTGGGAATTGAATATATAATTTTTAACAGAAAACTTGACGCTTCCTAAGAGTGGTTATTCTTCTGAAGTTTCCAGTCAGCCTCTAGAATCTGTGCAAAGACCCTCGGACAGTTTATTATCGAACAACTCTTACGCAGCCCGGTAAGTTGAACTAATTGTGCGAGTACGCCGCAAATGTTTATTTTTAAAGAAAACTTACTCTTGCTTGTTTTTTCAGAACCCTCTTCACCAGGATTACTGACTCAGATACTCGGGGATTCATCGGCGTTTGTATCATCACCCGGACTTCTCACCCAAATAGTCGGTGAACCCGAAAGAATTGATCCCGGTGCTAAGGCTGCTGAACTGAAGGCTGAAATCGAACGAGTGCTGTTGGTTTTTCAAAACTCTTAATCCCTTTCTCCAGATTTACGTGAAAAGGTTATTTTATTGTACGCTATTTTAGAAAACTTGTTCCCCAAATAATGTCAGGCAATATGAGTGGCGATGGTAAAATCAGGAAAAGGCATGCAAGTGAGGACTTGGGTGCTGGGAGTGGTTCTTAAAATGCTGAATTATTGCATGACATGGTGAATGAACTTAGTTACTCTATTTGGTTCCCAAAAATGCCTACTCCTCCACCCCGATATTTTAATGAATTGGAATGTATTAATTGGCAAAATCAAAACATGATACAAATGAATAATATAATAGCTACCATGAGAGTTCCTTCACCTGTTACCACTCTCATTGACTTTGACCTGCTTGACTGCCTTTTAGAAACCCTGCGTCCAGTAGCCACCCTCAATGAAATGCAGACATTAAATAATTTGTTAGAACGGTTTCAGCGGTCTTTGAACGAAAATGTGAATGCTCAAATGGGTCATGGTTTAACAAACACCGTGGGTTCTGTAAATGCTCAACCTTTTGTCTCTCAGAGTATGGTTACACCAGTCTCAGCTACCCCTTTGGTTACATCCGTTTCAGTTATACCTTTTGTACCCTCTGCTCCAGTCTCCTCGGCCTCAGTCCCTGTAGTTAACCTCTCTTTATTTAAACCTTCTGGGCCCTCTGTTTCAGTCCCAGTAGCTACCACCTCTGTTTCAGTATCCCTATCTGTAGCTACCCCTTCTGGTCCCTCTGCTTCAGTATGCCCTTCTACCCCCACTGCTTCAGTCTCGCCCTCTGTAGCTACCCCTTCTGGGCCCTCTGCTTCAGTCTTGCCCTCTATATCTAATCCTTCTGGGCCCTCTGTTTCAGTCCCTGTAGCTAACACATCTGTTTTAGTATCCCCATCTGTATCTAATCCTTCTGGTCTCTCTGCTTCTGTATGCCCCTCTGCTTCAGTCTTGACCTCTGTAGCTAAACCTTCTGGGCCCTCTGTTTCAGTCTATGTAACTAACCCTTTTGGACCCTCTTCTTCAGTATGTCCCTCAGTCCCCTCTGCTTCAGTCTTGTCTCCTGTTTCAGTCACTGCGGCCTCAGCCCCTATTGCACAGTCATTCGTGGCCACCCCTTCAACCTCCTTAGTAGTGCCAGTTATGTCTGGTGGTTCTGTGGTATCTAAACCCTCATCCGCTTCTACTTCAGGCGTAATAGTCATGGCAGGGCCCTCTGCTGTCTCTAGTGATGACAATTGGAGCATTTTTCAGCAGATCGACAGACCGGCATTTAATCATACAGAAATAAGACACCCCTTAAAATTCGCCAACACCTATGAACTAGAGTCTTACGAGGAGGTATTTAACAGCATTCATGAGACACTGCAAAGAATTCTGGATACTTTTTATGGTACTTTAAATCTGCAAGATGTTGTACAGTTAGAATTGTGTGCTGATTCCTTACCTATCGGCATTTTTATACAGATGACTGGATCTAATATTAATGTAGACGATTTTCTTCAGCAGATAGAGAATCTTCTTCAGAGTCACATGAGTGTGTTAGCAGATGAGTCTCTGATGCTAGTCATACAGTTCGTTCGGTCACCTAGCAGGGGTGCTAGCGGCGCTCACAAGGCATCTGCTCTACTCAATCATGAAATAGTTAGAAAAAAAATGAGGCATTTAATTATTTCTTATACGGGAATCAGCTCTGTTTTGCCTTTTGTCTGCTTACCCTAATGGAAGACAGGTACAGGCAAAACCTGCAGTTATGCATGAGTGAAGCGGCCAACCTTCAGAGCAGGGCTGGATTATCTGAGCATGAAAAAGTGTCCTTTGCGGACGTTCATAAATTTGAAAACTTGCTGGATATTAAAATTGTTGTCTGGTACATATGCCTGAGAAATGAGAAATTTTTAAAATTTGAAAGCTCCCAAGGTAGAAACCCTAAAACCTATCTTATGTTTTTGCATGACAAGCATTACTACAGCTTTTTGAATTTAAAGGGTTTTCTGGAGGTGAAATACTTGTGTGACTACTGTTACATGAGCTACCACTCAATCCTTAGCCATTGCTGTGACGGCCACTGCAATGTCTGTTTCTCCCCAGATTGCAGGCCGATCCCTGAGGAGCTTATCAAGTGTGGTGATTGCAACCATTACTGGTGGTCCTAATTTTGTTTTATTCAGCATATGAATCCTAAATTTAATGACAAGACCAACGATATGGAAGCGGCCTGCGACACTGCAAAAATGTGTCCCCTGTGTTACAAAACTTACACATTGAATGCCGCCTCAAAACCCCATAAATGTCGGCCCAAGGAATGCCGTGTTTGTAAAGCAAAAATTGAAAATGATGCAGAAAACCATCAGTGCCTTATAGAAACCTTGAAGTCTGGGGATTGATGTGAGAAATACGTATTTTATGATTTTGAAAGTCGGCAAGAAACGGGTGTGCACATTCCGAATTATGTATACTATAAGTCCTTACGGGGTAAATCCTGGTTCTGGGCGGGTGAAGATTGTGTACACCAGTTCTTTGCCAAATACTGTCGTCCCAAGTATCAAGGCTATACCTTCATAGCTCACAATTCAAAAGGTTACGATGGGTACTTTTTAATGAAGTATTTGCTTGAAAATGGTGTGAAATAAGCTGATGTGTTTCACAGATGATGGTTATCAATTACGTTTTATAGATTCTTCGAATTTTTAACAATGAAATTGAGTGCCATGCCTAAAGCCATGGGGTTTGATGCCAAAACAGGTTATTTCCCCCATTTCTTCAATACGGCTGAAAATCAGAATTATATCGGCCCCTACCCTGAGCCTGAATGCTACGGCATCCAGAGCATGACGACCAAAGAAAAACAAGAATTTTTTACCTGGTATGAAAGTGTCAAACATGGTGTTTTTAATTTTAAAGAGGAGATGGCTTTTTATTGTAAAAATGACGTCGTAATTCTTAGAACCGCATGCATTAAATTCAGGGACATCAAAATTGGCAATATTGACCCATTTCAATGCATGATCCTTGCCTCTCTATGTATGGCCATGTACAGGCAAAACTGTATGCCTCCAAAGTCTATTGGTATAATTCCTTCTGATCATTACAATAGTAGTCAGAAAAACTATTCAAACACATCTATTCAATGATTATTGTATCTCTGTGAAACAGAAAAGTTGAACATTCGGCATACTCTAAACCTTGGGGAAGTAAAGAAGGGTTCCTTTTTTCTTGACGGCTACACCAGAGTTAAAGGTTTTCCGACCGCCTTTGAATTTGCTTCCTGTTTTTATCACGGCTGTCCAGAATGTTATGATTTAAACAGTACCCATCCTTTAACCAGCATGACTTGTGCAGTTATATACCAAAAGTTTATGCGAAAATTGGAAATACTTAGGACAAAATTTAATTTAGATGTGCGCATGCTCTGGGACCATACTTGGCAGATGATGAAAAAACAAGCCCTCAGGCTACAAACTTTCTTAAAACACTGTGATTTCCCTCAACGTATAAAACCTAGAGACTCGTTCGGCGGTCGTACCAACGCCATAAAATTGTACCACAAGGCCGTGGGCACCGAGCAGTTTCACTATTATGATTTCACTAGTTTGTACCTGTTTGTGAATAAAACAAAAATGTACTTGATCAGTCACCCCACCATCATTTTTCAGCAGTTTGGCGATCTCGGCCAGTATTTTGGATTAATTAAAGCCACTGCCAGCCTCCACGTGGTATCAATTTTCCAGTCCTGCCTCTCAGGTTTTGCGGGAAATTAATGTTCACCCTCTGTCGCACCTGCATGGAGACAGAATCTCAGACTGTGGACTGTCATCACACAGAGGATGAGAGAGCTTTAACCGGTACTTGGTGTAGTGTGGAAATAGCAAAGGCCATTGACACAGGTTATAAAGTTTCAAAAGTATACGAGATTTGGCATTACCCCGAACGTACTTCTGAGTTATTCTCGAATTATATCAAGCTTCATCTAAAAGGCAAGCAGGCAGTTATCCTGCCTGGTGTACTGATGAGGCTTCCTGAGACCGGTATATTTTAGATTATTATCAGAGGGAAGGTGTACAATTGGACCGCGATAACATTGCCGTAAATCCAGCTAACAAACAGATTTCAAAGTTGTTTTTAAATTCTCCTTGGGGTGAATTTGGGCAAAAACCTCTCCATCTCACTACTAGCTTAGTCAAGGACGGTGAAGAATTCTTGCAATATATTTTCTCCAAACAGTATAATGTTCCTTATTTTAAATTTATTGGTGATGAGATTGCTCAAATACAATGGATGTATGCAGATGAAAAGTATACCCTACCTGGTAGCGTTAATGTTGTCATTGCTGCTTTCACCACTGCCTATGCCCGGTTAGAGCTGTACGATTTACTGAACAGTCTGGGGGAAAGGGTGTTGTACCACGACACCGACTCAGTCATTTTTACTGATCAACCTGGTCAGTACAATCCTCCTCTGGGTGACTATTTAGGGGAGCTCACCAGTGAGTTAAATCCTGGTGATTATATTACAGATATATAAGATGTATGGGTATAAAACAGCACAAGGCAAAACATGTATGAAGGTAAAAGGCATCACCCTCAATCACGAAACCGGTAAAATTGTAAACCTCGAATCACTAACTAATCTAATTCAGAATTCTGTGACATCTCATGAAGCCCCTCCTTAAGAATTACTGGTTCACGGTAAGCAGATCCATCAAAATAAAAACCCTTCACTTTATAAAAGAGACCACTTAGGAAGAAATTCATAGTTGTGTATAAAAAGAGGGTTCTCCTAAAAGATTACAACACAATACCTTATGGCTACTAAAAGGGATTTTGACACATGCCTTCAACACCCCTTCGCTAAAATTATCTCGGGTCCCTCTTGTTCTGGTAAATCTTATTATGTAAAAAAATTACTGGAACATTCGAATCACGTTGTGTCTCAACCTTTTCAAAATATAATTTGGTTTTATAGTTGCTGGCAGAAAATGTACGACGAGCTATTGATAAATTTCAGCAATTAAAATTTATTAAGGGGCTCCCAAAGTCTTTATGCGACGACAAACTTCTCCCTCCTGAGAAAATAAATTTGGTCATTATAGATGATCTGATGGAATCGGCTAGCGAAAGCCAGGAAATAGATAAAGCTTTCACAGAATATACTCATCGGAATCTATCTATTATTTATTTGGTTCAAAATTTATTCTTTCAAGGAAAAAAAGCTGAACGTTTATTCTTAATACCAATTATATTACTCTTTTTAAAAACCACAGAGACAAATTGCAGATTACAACCTTGGCCTGCCAAATGTTTTCGGGGCGTGTTAAGTTTTTTTTGGAAGCTTTCGAAGATGCTACAAAATTACCATACGGTTATCTCTTAGTGGATCTGAAGGCGCAGACCCTCGATGTACTGTGGTTAAGAACAGGTCTTTTTCCGTCTGATTGGCCGGTCATGTACACCGTGAAAAGATAAAAGAAGCTGTTTTGATTCAAAGTTACACATTCTGTCAGCATGTCGGCCAAAATAAGCAGAAACCTACAGCCTCTCCAGGCCTTACTCCGTTGCTCTTGTTGCCACCGTAAAATTCTTGTAAACGGCTCTTCTGACTACTTAATACTTTGTCCGAAATAGCCTTTAATACTTTAAATGGTAATATACCTCTTTCACCCAAACAGTTTAAGCAACTCAAGAAGCATAAAACATCTCTCAGAAAAATAAGTGACAGAAAACTAACCTTAAAAAAGAAGAAAGCTATTTTGAACCAGAAAGGAGGCTTTTTGGGTGCTCTTTTAAGTGTCGCCATACCATTCATATCCAGTTTATTAGCTTCTAGAGCATAAACATGGAATACGCTCAAAAAATGTATTTGGTACCTAAGCAACAAATGTCTCTTTTTCAGCAAAAGAGCGCTAACCCGAACGATCTCTTGAGCACCACAGAAACTGAACTGGACAAGGAAATGAGAAACATCCTGCAATGCTGTGATATAGGGGCTTTGTAAAAAACTCCCATAGCAAACTGAGAATGAAGAGTCTTCTGACAGTAATTTAGCAGGTCTTCTAAGACAGCTCTGTAAGGATAAAAATTTGAACTCTGCGATATTAGGCGGTCTTCCTGAGTAACATCAACTTGCAAAAACAAACTGGCTATAGGGTAGTTGACAAATCCTACCTTTGCACCGGCAGCTATGTTAGTCCCGTCAGCGTTCACTATTTTACCCCATAGGTGTGTTATTCAAGTCAAGGTAATCTTCCCCATTTCCAGTTATGAGAAATTCTAGCGGCGCTACTTCAGAGAGGGCTGAGAGTGGTAGGACTTCAACGTATATACTTTTATCTGCACTCGTTTGAGTGAAAGGCACCGTAAACAGGTCCAGTTCAGATTTGACACACTCTTCGGACATTCTGTGTACAAAAGCCATCTTCTTTTAAAAAATGTCTTGTTCTTCATCTGATGGCGTTTAGAAAATGCTGTAAAAATAGTGCGTCTCACCTTTTTAGCTGTTGGGGCCTCGCGTGACCCTGGTGGTCTCTTGCGTTTTGTCTTTCTCATTACCATTAAGCCCGCTCCCTCCTGCTTTTCTAGGACTCCACCACCCGCACTTAATATAGCCTCGGTGATCATATCTTTTACAATATTTTCAGCCGCAGATTTGATATGTAATTTTGCAATGTCAAAGCCTTTTTTCAGGAGAGGTAAAGCTCTTCTAAACAACCCTCGAAATATACCTCCAATCTCCCCACCATACATTACAGGGGATCCCAGTAATCCGTTACCCACTTGGGTCTGGTAATATTGGATGTAAGGTGTCGGGTCCAGGTAAGACCTCATTGTTTCAGTCGTGCATACAATGCCTGATGGGTCTGAAATGCAACTTCACTATCACCTTAACAAACTGAAATGGCACGTTTATGTTCTGGACTGTCTTTATTCCAATAGTCACTGTGTCAAAATGATTCTTGCTGGCTGGGGCATAATGCGGTTTATCATATGTGATGGTTGCAATTTTATTCACCTGATCCTCTATAAGAACGCACCCCAAAAGGGGTACATAGCTGTCTCCAACTCTCGGATGAGATACCATGTCCCTGTACACGTACAATGTGTAAAAGCCAGCCCTAATGTCGGCGAGGAAAGAAGCCTTGTAAGTTAACCCCCGAGTCTGATCAAGATGTGCTCCTAATATTCAACCCAGCTGTCCTTTTAAGTGTATAGTTTCATCCATTTCGCCCGGTACCACGTAGACTCTTCTTTCCACTGCATTATAACTGAATTTCGCGGGGTTCTCATAAGGGACAGTTTTAGCTGCAACATCTGTCAAAGTGGGTAGGCTTAAAGTTGTCGAATTCATAAAAATGAAAGTAGGTTGTGAATACCTTCATAATACCTGCATGGAATGTAGTAATATTTTTTTTGTCCCCGGAGCATAGAATTCGTTATCCGGTTTGTCTATGGTATTCCACGCATGTGGGTACTGTATTTCTGCTAGACCGACTTTCCAAGAACCTTCTAATTCTATGGGTTTAGCAAGCTTCGTCGTGAAATTGGAAATTGTGTTGTTAGGGAAAATGTCTGAGGAAGCGTTGCTAGGTAGAGTCACAAAAAAACCTTTGTGCTCTATCGTATACCACTAGAGAATGATGAGTCGATTAGGAGCGTTCTGGATTATATTGAACATCTTGGGCTTGTCTCTCCCTTATCCAACTGTTACATTTTTCTGGCCAGCCGAGCCATTTGACTAAAATGAGTCGTTAACTTTCCTAGCCATTATTTTTTTGATCCTGTAAACGTCTGTGGTTTCGACTTTAATTTTCTGCAATTCAGGGTCGTAAAAGGATCCTACGTTCTCTTCACCATCGTAGTCTTTCAGTTTGTACACTGCCGGTGCCGTAGGTATAAGCTCAGATACGGTAAAGACTTCATCTGAAAATGTTTGTTCATAAAAACATCCATTCACAAAAGGATGTCTGGTTTTAGACACCCTAACTGTATCTCCTACTTTAAACAGTGGCGGACCTGGGGGGTTGGCTACGTCATATAAGTTTTTGAAATTTTTCCAGGAATTTAACATGTTTACATCGGAAGGAGCCATTTTTATGCTTCAATGATAACTTTTGTTGTAAGAGTGTACCAGATCCGGCAATTTATTGATCTAGGTTCTCGTATTATACACACTAAAATATTTCCACATTTTAGATTTTAGTGTGTGGTTAAATCTCTCCACCACGGAGGCCTTTAATTTATTTCCTGTGGTGAAATGTTTTATTCCAATCTTCTTTAACAGCTTTTGAAAATCTCGTTTGAAAAACTCTTTCCCCATATCGGTCTGGAGCTTCTTTGGAGTTCTACAGGCGCTCAGAATGTCTTGGAAGGCACTTATCACTTCCTTTATTCTTCAGGGGTTATACCCAAACGTATTTAGAACTTACATCGATACAGGTTAACAAAAATTGATAATCCCGGTGATGCTCGGACACATTTGTCATGTCCGCTAAATCCATCTGCCATTGTGAATCTATATCAGATACATAAACCTTATTTCTCCTAAAATAGCAGGTTTGTGAATTGTATAAGCATATTGACCGGATAACCAATCCGACACCTGATGGTCATTACTTTTCTGACCTGAAACCTCAAGAGCTCTTTTCAAAGAGTCTTTTCCACCAAATCTGTCAGGATTTACTGGGTTAAATAAACAACAACAACAACAACATTTATTTATATAGCACATTTTCATACAAACAGTAGCTCAAAGTGCTTTACATAATAAAGAATAGAAAAATAAAAGACACAATAAGAAAACAAAATAAGTCAACATTAATTAACATAGAATAAGTAAGGTCCAATGGCCAGGGGGGACAGAAAAAAAAAAAAAAAAAAACTCCAGACGGCTGGAGAAAAAAATAAACTTTTTTAAAATAAACTTTTTTCATGTAACCTTCCATCTTCGACGGTGAAAGAAAAATATCAATGGTTTAAAAACCAAATGGTACTTTATTGGTAATTTTCAAAATTCAAAACAGCATGATTAAAAACAGACAAAAACATATTATAGCACAGGCACATTCAGTTTAGACACTTCATCTGATTTTTCTATGTCGTATTCCCCGTAAAAACCCAAAGGTACATCGGTCATATCAGGTGTAGAAAAGTGGCGTTTAGAGAAAGCATTAGCTATTTCACGTATTTTTGAGTAAGAGGAATCATCAATGTTATGAAAGGCTTGTACAATAGCCTCGTTAATAGAATGTTCATTTTCCAGGTTGTCGACAGCATTTTGTACAAATGAATGAATCTTGTGAAAAGGTGGAAAGATGTTAAAGCAACCCAGAGTCTTTATGACCTGGCTCCTGAGCCACGGTTTGCGGAAAACAGTCAGAACCTCTTGAAAGCGGCCAACCTGATAAACAGTCAGGCTCAAACAGACACGTATGCTGCGTCTGGCTGGGGTGATTTATTAAACAACCCTGACAGGTACTTTTTAGGTCCCATTCGACAATTATGTCCAGCAGAGCCGCAATCAAGCTCTTGATCATTTTTGGAGTCTTTTGAAGTGTTTCACCCAGGGGCCCGTAAGTTTGTTTAAGATCCATGCCCTCATAATCAGCATCCTTGGGAGGTATTTTCCAAGCGGCCAGAGCCTCTACCGGTTCATCCATGGCCTTTTCTTGCCGCATGGCCTAAATGGCTATCTCCTTGACAACTGTTAGGCTCCCCAGAACATCCTCAACAGGGACAAAAATGTCAGGTACTGTTCTCCTGGAGACTGTCCGACCAATACATATCATCAGGGGCGGGTAACTGAGGTTCAGGGCAATAGATCTGGTCAGCTGAAGGCATCAGAAGATCCGGCCAAGACACAGAGTACCCGGAGTTGGGTACGATGTCATCGGGCCAAAACAGGCAATCGGGGGGGGTGCCGCCGTCTGTTCCGTAGACCAACATGCCTGATCAGGAGCATAGCCGGTGAGGTGCTGGTAGTTACCCGACCAAAACACATCGTTGGTTGTCAGCATCTGGTCAACAGCAGAGTAGCGGAGTTGTAGGTTAGTGTCAGTCATCATCATCATTTGGTCTGGAGTAGAGTAGGCGGCGTTGGTTTGAAGGTTAGCCGGCCTAAACAGGTAGTCAGCGGCGGACATCTGTTCCATACCACCGCAGATCAGTTCTTCGGAGTGCATCAAAGTGTTGAGGACTTCTGACACCTCAGAGGCCAAGAGAACAGGGAGACCACCATCCCAGCTAGCAGCAGCTTCGGTAGGATAGTTGGTTGAAGACATCTTGATAGTGTTTTAGGTTAATTTAGTCTATGAAAAATGACCTCTGTATTTATTACCACTTACTTAGGGGTGGGTGTCTCTTAATTTTCTTCCTCCTCCTCCGAGCATGAATTATTCAACAGGCAAAACACCTCCTCCAATTTTCTTTTAGTCAGACTGTTTCCCTTGATAAATAGCCTCATCAATATTTGAAATAAGAGATTTAAAAAAAGTCCAGTCTTTTATAGAAAAATGAATTTCACTGACTCGTTCCTTTATCTCATTTTATTGATTTTCCTCCACCTCTTTGTGACCGTCCTCTTTATATTCAGGAAGAATAGGCTCCTTCTTGAAAACCGCCACCGTGAGATGTCCCTCAGCATTTCTTTTTACTTCTACCCTGCTCAAAGCACAATTAGAATCGTACCAGGCAGAGCTGAATCAAGGGTCCCGTAACTCAGTCATTCTGGAAACCCTGTTTGTTTATATTTTCTAAGGAGTGTTCACAAGACCGTCTATTCTGTCTGCTTTTGTGTGTCGTGGCGTTTTCACTAAATGACTAGATTTTATACAAGAAGTCTTTCATCTCCTCTAGGCGGTTAGAGAGACAAAGGCGTACCTCGTGGGTGTGGGAATTGTTAATGGGGCGTGATAAGGGATCGGTTTACAACAACAACAACATTTATTTATATAGCACATTTTCATACAAAAAGTAGCTCAAAGTGCTTTTCATAATGAAGAAAAGAAAAATAAAAGACAAAATAAGAAATTGAAATAAGACAACATTAGTTAACGTGGAAAAGGAGTAAGGTCCGATGGCCAGGGTGGACAGAAAAAAACAAAAAAAAAAAAATTCCAGATGACTGGAGAATAAAATCTGCAGAGGTTCCAGGCCACGGGACTGGCCAGTCCCCTCCTGGCATTCTACCTAACATAAATGAAATAGTCCTCTTTGTAGTTTGGGTTCTCACGGAGTCACTTGATGTTGATGGTCATACAGACTTCTGGCTTTTAATCCATCCGTCATTGGTGGAACATCACGGTGCTTTGAGTTGATGCTTGCGCCACCACCAAAAGGACACCGGAAAAGGAAACAGAAGAGAGTAGGGGTTAGTACAGATTTTAGAGCTACCATGAATAGTTATTATAATGAATTGGATATACAGAGTGTCAGGATTTTAATTACAATGAAGTTATGAGAAGGCCATGTTAAAGTAATGTGTTTTCAGCAGTTTTTTAAAGTGCTCCACTGTATTAGCCTGGCGAATTCCTATTGGCAGGCTATTCCAGATTTTAGGTGCATAACAGCAGAAGGCCGCCTCACCACTTTAAAGTTTTGTTCTTGGAATTCTAAGGAGATACTCATTTGAGGATCTGAGGTTACGATTTGGAATATAAGGTGTCAGACATTCCGATACATAAAATGGGGTGAGATTATTTAAGGCTTTATAAACCATAAGCAGAATTTTAAAGTCAATCTTGAATGACACAGGCAACCAGTGTAGTGACATCAAACCTGGAGAGATGTGCTCAGATATTCGTTTTCTAGTTAGGATTCTAGCGGCTGCATTCTGCACTAGTTGCAAATGATTTATGTCTTTTTTGGGTAGTCCTGAGAGGAGTGAGTTACAGTAATCTAGTCGACTGAAAACAAACGTGTGAACTAATTTCTCAGCATCTTTCAATGATATAAGAGGTCTAACTTTAGCTATGTTTCTTAAGTGAAAAAATGCTGTCCTAGTGATCTGATTAATATGCGATTTAAAATTTAGATTACAGTCAACAGTTTTTTTACTTCCGTCTTAACTTTTAATCCTAATGCATCAAGTTTATTTCTGACTAGCAGAATACCCGCGCTTCGCAGCGGAGAAGTAGTGTGTTAAAAAAGGTATGAAAAAGAAAAGGAAAAATTTTAAAAATAACGTAACATGATTGTTAATGTAATTGTTGTATGTATGTATGTATGTATTTTATTTATTTTTTTATTTTATACATACATACATATATATCTACATATATATATACACATATACACCACATATATATATATATATATA
>JANRMT010062856.1:36517829-36537887 GCA_026402145.1 Polypterus bichir lapradei
GTGCATGATTAATAGAACACTAATATCCAACATATCATTGAATACCAGGTGGATAAACAAAACATAGCGAGAATTGCCATGAAAAACATGGTGCTTGAAAAAAACTGCAATAAGCATTCCATTTATATAGTTATTTACTATATAAAGTAGCACAACAAGTGAAATCTTCAGGATGACCTTGGTTTGTTTACTAAAGCCAGGAACTGATACCTCGTTAGTGGAGTTTGCAGGCTCAGTTGAATATTCTGTAGCATTCATCGTATGTCCAGCATTTCTGTGGGAAAACAAATTTGGGGTAAAAAAGTAGATGTTTCAAGGGAGGGCATTTAGTGTTTCATGAAAAATAGCATTGTGTAACCCAGAAATGACATTAAGTTATGTTTATATATTTAAAATATTCTTAAATTCATTTAATTTAAAAGTTATTGTAGCTTAGATGAAATTGAAGCAAACAAAAAAGCTAGAAAAATTATAAAACAGTGTCCATTAAAGTTGCTATTGGTTATGTGATGTTTATTTTGCAAGTAACATGCAATAATGACCATCTGTCTTATTTTTAAATAAGTTCTATTTTCCTGAGACTTCTATCATCCAGTTTTGGTTCCTGCCTTGCCCCCCATTACTGCCAGGATATGTTTCAACACCCTAAGACCCTGTAATGAAAAACAAATATTACAATTGCAGTGCTTGCAGAAAGAAGCTATCTCTTTCTTCTACAAATGTATTATTTTAGCATTTGTCATTCACTGATATTTTGAATCTGCTTACTGCAAATCAGGATTGCAGTGAGATTATTGTTACAAACTATGCAAATTTTTAACTGTTGAAGGCAGAGCTTAAATAATGTTAATAACACATCTAATGGCAATGCGTCATTTTTATTTTCCAGCAGAAGTTAACTTTACATTTACATTTTCCAAGTCATACAGCTGATTGGTTTTACAGTTCTTAATTACCAAAACATAAAAAGTATTACTTTAGGGATGCACAGGTATGTGAATGCAGTCAGTTTAATCAGATCTTTTGATCAAATTTAGAATTAAAGAATGAAAGTCAAAACTACTAATTTTAGTAAAATGTATATAGAATTTACTAATTTCTGGTCATTTTTTTGAATCTTAAGTAGGTTTTACACGAATATTCTAAACAATGAAGAATGCCAGTGTGGTTTATTCTACTGTATATTCATTTATTTTGCTTGCCACTTAAAATCTGAAGACAAATGGTCATAACTGTGTCTGTCCAGTACTCAGCTTAATTCTTTATTCAGTTCTGAGTATGCAATTGTATTATTTATTTATTAATTATTGTATTGTTTATTTGTATTATTTGTCTTCTTCTTCTTCTTCTTCTTCTTCTTATTATTATTATTATTATTATTACTATGGTGTGCTTGAGTGTAGCAAGTAGACTATAAGAATGTGTAAATAATGAAGGCTGACGATTTTAGCACTTACTATATTGTACCTAAGTGCACTGTGTCATTGTGACATTGTTTTGAGTTAATAAAGTTAATAAAGCTATTGACTTAATGAATCTTTTGTAATAATCATAACCTGTATCTCTTGTTCCATACATACAACTGTAAACCTAATTTTGCCCACCCCGTATATACACATATATTTAAACTGCTCAAAGAAATCAAAGGAACATTTTGAAAACACATCAGATCTCAATGGGAAAAAAAAATCATGATGGATATCTCTACTGATATGGACTGGGTAATTTGTTAGGAATGAAAGGATGCCACATAGTTTGATGGAAATGAAAATTATCAACCTACAGAGGTCTGAAATTTTTCCTAGCCTATATCTCCTTTTACCTAGAGCTAATTTGAATTATAAGTTCTCAATATCCTACATCATAATTCTATTACTTAGGCACTATGTATTTGAAGAAAAATGCACAAGAATGGGTACGACCAATATCTAAAAATATTTGTAAACCTGCCACACCCACATCAACATTAGACATATTCTGCTATTGTTATAAAATAGTTATTTTATATTATTATAAACAATATAAAATAAAAAAGTAAATACAATAGACTGATAGATCAAGATGTCTAAGAATAGAAGCAGTTGTGAACAGGGATTTAAGATGTTTTAATACTTCTAGTGTCCATGAAAACTTTTTAAGAGAGTTCTTGGTCACTGATGGAATGGGAGAGTTTACAGTGCTGATATTTTTGATGAACCTTCAAAAGTAATTTCCAAAACCAAAAAATCATAGAAAGCTTTTCAAGTTTAAAATACCAATTTTTGTCCATAATCAACCACCTTTAGGTAGTTTCATATCCCAAAACCAATATTTGATCTTTCTGAATTTCACATTTTTCTAGTTCATTAATAAGTCATTAGTTTATAATTATTTTAACAGTTCTTTCACATAAGAAACATGAGTTTCTTAATTAAAAAAAATGAGAATATCATCAGTATATACCCAAACAAATGCACAAGAATACCCATAAGAATAGAAATAACAATGGAGTGTTGGTGAATTTCATTACCCTATAAGTTTTTAAGCAATGTTAAATACTGTCTTCTACTCAACCCCTTCTTGTATTCTTTTGAAATTGCATGTTTTATGGAGATCCAGTTTGGTGAACACTGTGGATCCCATAACTTGATTAATTAATGCAGAGAAAAAGAGAAATGCATAATTATTCACTTCACAAAATACAATGTTCTTCTTGAAAATGACTAGCAAATATTCAAGTGGACACTCTATCGAGCTACATTTTCTTTGGCTGAAACTGTCCCAATCCTAAAGTGAATTTAGTAAATGTTCTAAACTGATATATATTGATAGATGATTGCAGATTTCAGACATTGACAATATTCAGATCACCCAGACCAGAGTTTAACATTTATTTGCTAGTTTTACGAGTACATTAATATTGTTTATTCAGTTAGGACGAAAAGAAAACAACAGTAAAACAAAATCAGAAGTAATAAAATACATATTTTACAATATCTATATTATTATACAGGCATATAATGCAAGGATACAATTAAAAGAAATATGGCATTGAATCTGGATACTTTTTTGGTTTCTTCTGCATCTTTACTACCACCAATCACTTTTTTTTTAAAGGTCATAACAGGCACCATGGCTTAAATGAAGATGTTGAACCTGGGAATTAGTATAGAAAAACTGGCGGAACTATAATAAAATCCTGATAATTAAGGTAATAAGAACCATTCTTAAATTCTTGTCAATTAATTATATCACCAGGAAAGCAAGATGTGTACCCAAAGAACATTTTCATGTGCTCTAAGTGAATACCAATTACTGTAATGACTGGAACACTCATTTCAATCTATTGCACCTTACTAATGCACTTTTTCACTGTGATCTGTCTCTCTGTTCTGTTAAATCAAGAGTAATGTTTAGCAGCATGCTGTTAACTAAGACAAGGCAAAGATGATAGTTGCCAACAGGACACTGTTAACAGGTAATCCGACGTCCATCTGAGCAAACTGAGGAGAAACACAAAACAAAAACAAGACAAGATGCAGATTATTTAAACTTGGCACTGATTTTGTTCCACTGTTCAGTGCAACAGTACTTAGACCTGAGGATTATCTCCACTTAGTACATTACTATCTAGGATGGTCTTGATCCACAGCTAGTAAAGATTTATTTTAGAAACACTGCCACTGACCCATTGTGTTTCAGAGTCATGAATTAAAAGTTCAGCATCAATACTCTTTCAGATAGAAGTAATATTTTAAATCAGAAACATTTTCTACTTTAATTTGTACATATGGCTTCTAAAACTAAAATTGATATAGTCAAGTGAATAAAGTCCAATAACTCTCTGAAGGTCTCTTCTGTAATTTCTGCTCCACCTTCATGTACTTATGATTATTTGATTTGGAGAGATAAACCTCTTATGGTTTTATACAGTACCTGGCTCATCCCACACTTCCATTTATTTCTTTTACGGTCTGACTGGATGGTTTTCTTCTTTCTAAAGTACAACACTTCACATATCCTTTAGGTATTTTCTGAAGCTTTCCTCCCTTATTCCATAAATGATAGGATTCAAAAGACGAGGAAACAAAATTATTAATATATGTTGTGATGGATACCCGAGCATCAGTGAGCCCAAAACCCAATACGATCACACACACACACACACAGTCCCGGGTTCAAATAAATATTAATTTATTTACCAAATCCTCTCTTACAAGTCACCACAAGCACAAAATACCAGTTTCCTCTCCTTAAATGTTTCTTCCTACTGCAATGCCCTTCTCCACTCAAGCATTGCTCCTCTACCTCCCAGCTCCGACTCATCTGGATAATGGAGTGCGACCCCTTTTATGACAGACCCGGGTCACTTGGAAGTCCATCAGAACAGGGAGCTTGTCTCCCTGCAACACCCTCTCATGGCCTCCAGTGACTGCAGCAGGTCTACCCTGCCGAACTACATCTCCCAGCATGTCTTGCTGGTTTTCTAAGGGACTGCTATCATCTTGTGTGCTGGGGGAATAAAAAGTTTCTGCCGATGTCTTCCTTTCCTAGTGGAAGCTAGGAAACAACCTAGGACATGATTTACAACAGATATTTTTATATATTTTTGTGAATTCTGTTTTTACAACATTTTTATTTTTATAAAAAATATAAAGGTTTAAAGATAAATTATTCAAGAACAAGACATATTAATCATTTGCTGAGGAAACCATAACAAGTGAGCAGAGAAAATGCAGTTTGAAATAGATGCACCGCAAGATGGTTTTTATGGACATATCATGTATTACACCCTGTTGATTTCAACTTATTTATTACTGGAGTATTTATGAATGGAATAATTATGAACTTCTAACCTCCATCAGGAGCACTGTTTTTATTTTGAATATTTATTGGGATTATTTATTTTTAAGAAACTGCTCTGCACTTTTGGTTTTGAACACTTTATTTGTGTGTGTTGTGTCCTCATTGTCCAGTTCATTCTTGCTTTATATATATTAATGTCCCAGGTTTAAGGACGCTATGCCAACTGCAGGCATCACATGACCTCAGCTCTGACTCAAACCTGAAGTCTTAATGTGGTTTATTGCACTTTGATTGATTTTGGTGGTTTTTGTCAGGTTTCTTCCTTGTATTTTTGCTCTAGTTTTTGACTTTTTGCTATGGCTTCTTGGTTTATTCTTGTGGATTTCAAACTGGAACTTGCTTGTCTTGGGTTGCCATTTAGGCAAATCCTTTTATGATTTTTTTTAGGCAATCTACATTTGTATTCACCCGGACATCCCAAGGCAAACATCAAGGGTTAGTTGGCAGTAATGATTATTAAGAGTCTTTCTGTTTGTTGTATGTGAAATGACCCTTGGAGACCTATTTTGTTCTGGATAAACATCCCCTTTGTGGGCATGAAAAGCAAACTTACATCATTACAGGTGTCTCAAGAAAAACTGCACTTCAAAGGGTTATTAGCCATATACTCATGATAGGTCATCCAGACACCTCCCAGAGATGAGCATTCAAAAAAGACATAGAATGAAGCCTTTTCTGGGAGAGAAGACCAGTATATGAAGCTCTTACTTGGTTAATGTATTTGTTTCATATATAACTGCAGTTAGGTGGACTTTAGACCATTTCTGCCACCTTCATCAGTTGCATTCTGCCATATCAGTTGTGTAAAACTGTCAATCGACATCCTTGCTTCAATAAATGTACATCTTCCAGCTCTGTGTCGCTTCTTACATGCAAGCAATAGGAAAGATCAGAATCACCAAGTTCAGCTTTTAAGTTTTATTTTCTATTTTTACACTGGAATTGTAATTCACATTTGTTCTGTCATATATAGATAATATAATCAAAAATAATATGGCATTCTATCTTAAAATAAGTAAATTATCAAACAAAAAAATACTATAGAAAATTATGTAATATAAAAAGAGTATACATTGATTTACAGCATGTAATTTAGAGTCTTGGTCCAGATATAGAAAGTTTTTTTTCCAGTGTCTCTGCCACAGAATCACTCAGTCTTCCAAGTTAAGATTGACAGCACAGAATAAATTAATATTCTGAACCACATATATATTATAGGAACAATAGGTAGAGCACTAAGAAAATATTGATATTGCTCTAGTAAAAGCAAGTAGCGGTACCTAAAACTGAACTAAAAGCAGATTGTTACAAAGAGACAAGAAGTGCAATATTTCACAGAAAGAGAATCTCAGAGAAGGTGAAATGAGAAATTGTAGGTTTAGCAAGGGAGTAAATATTTCAAACTAAAGAATCTGTAAGTTATGAATGAATCAAGTTGTGAAATGTCCGATGATAATTTAAGGTGCATGTTCTACAAAAGCTACATCATTGTACCAACAGTCTGTTGCAGGGTTCTTGTAGACACCCAGGCACATTAAATAATATTATGAATTAATACATATACAATTATAATTAAGAGGCTATTTAATTTTCTGACCTTGACAATTTAAAAGAAGCCCTAAATAAAAGCTCCTCCTCATAATTCATTCAGGCAGATGAAGCACTTTGATCAGAAAGATTTCCTACTTTAGTTTGTACTTTTGTTTTTTTATATTTGTACGACTATAGTAAGTCCAGGATTATTCTAAAGTCATGGCTGTTGGTTTCTTCTCCTTCTCCATGTAATTATAACGATTATGTTTGGGTGGTAAAACTGTGTTAAGTCATAATGTTAAATTCTTTTATCTCTTGTTCAACCCTTAATTCTGTTTATCTCTTTTGTGGCCTGATTGGACAGCTCTTTTGATTCCAAAGTACAACACTTCACGTATCCTTTTAGGTATTTTCTGAAGTTTTCTTCCCTTACTCCATAAATGAGAGGACTTAAAAGACGTGGAAACAAAATTATTAATATATGTGAATAATATTGGACATCTTTTGGATCCTGTTTATGAAAATATAGCCAAATACTGTCAACAAGTGGAACAAGAAACATAAGTGTGCTCAGAGTGAGCTGTATGGCGTGCAGCAAAACTGTATTGTAAGCCTTCCTAGCAGAAGATTTTTCAAAGCGACTAGCTGATCGTGCTGTGATAACAATATGAATGTAAGTGAAAGCCATTGTAAGCCAGGCAAGTGCAAAATATGAAATTATCATGAGGTCTCTTTTAAGTGACTGAGCTTCAGTCCGGAGGAAGCTGTTAGATACGCATGTAATTTCAGTGCAGAAAAAACTTAAAGGCTCCACATTGAAGACAATGATAATGTCTGAGGCCGGAGAAATAAAACTGATCAGCCACATTATACCAAGGATGATGTATGTTCTGCGGATGGTGCAGATTTTTGGATGATGTAATGGTTTGCAGATAGCTATATAACGTTCAAGAGCCATCACTCCCAGGTTCAAAGGAGTGTTATACGTTGTGGTAATTGCTATTGCCATTAAAAAATAGCAAAGTGGCACTGGCATCATTTGGATAGTCTCAACCCAAATGTGCATGATTAATAGAACACTAATATCCAACATATCATTGAATACCAGGTGGATAAACAAAACATAGCGAGAATTGCCATGAAAAACATGGTGCTTGAAAAAAACTGCAATAAGCATTCCATTTATATAGTTATTTACTATATAAAGTAGCACAACAAGTGAAATCTTCAGGATGACCTTGGTTTGTTTACTAAAGCCAGGAACTGATACCTCGTTAGTGGAGTTTGCAGGCTCAGTTGAATATTCTGTAGCATTCATCGCCGTATGTCCAGCATTTCTGTGGGAAAACAAATTTGGGGTAAAAAAGTAGATGTTTCAAGGGAGGGCATTTAGTGTTTCATGAAAAATAGCATTGTGTAACCCAGAAATGACATTAAGTTATGTTTATATATTTAAAATATTCTTAAATTCATTTAATTTAAAAGTTATTGTAGCTTAGATGAAATTGAAGCAAACAAAAAAGCTAGAAAAATTATAAAACAGTGTCCATTAAAGTTGCTATTGGTTATGTGATGTTTATTTTGCAAGTAACATGCAATAATGACCATCTGTCTTATTTTTAAATAAGTTCTATTTTCCTGAGACTTCTATCATCCAGTTTTGGTTCCTGCCTTGCCCCCCATTACTGCCAGGATATGTTTCAACACCCTAAGACCCTGTAATGAAAAACAAATATTACAATTGCAGTGCTTGCAGAAAGAAGCTATCTCTTTCTTCTACAAATGTATTATTTTAGCATTTGTCATTCACTGATATTTTGAATCTGCTTACTGCAAATCAGGATTGCAGTGAGATTATTGTTACAAACTATGCAAATTTTTAACTGTTGAAGGCAGAGCTTAAATAATGTTAATAACACATCTAATGGCAATGCGTCATTTTTATTTTCCAGCAGAAGTTAACTTTACATTTACATTTTCCAAGTCATACAGCTGATTGGTTTTACAGTTCTTAATTACCAAAACATAAAAAGTATTACTTTAGGGATGCACAGGTATGTGAATGCAGTCAGTTTAATCAGATCTTTTGATCAAATTTAGAATTAAAGAATGAAAGTCAAAACTACTAATTTTAGTAAAATGTATATAGAATTTACTAATTTCTGGTCATTTTTTTGAATCTTAAGTAGGTTTTACACGAATATTCTAAACAATGAAGAATGCCAGTGTGGTTTATTCTACTGTATATTCATTTATTTTGCTTGCCACTTAAAATCTGAAGACAAATGGTCATAACTGTGTCTGTCCAGTACTCAGCTTAATTCTTTATTCAGTTCTGAGTATGCAATTGTATTATTTATTTATTAATTATTGTATTGTTTATTTGTATTATTTGTCTTCTTCTTCTTCTTCTTCTTATTATTATTATTATTATTACTATGGTGTGCTTGAGTGTAGCAAGTAGACTATAAGAATGTGTAAATAATGAAGGCTGACGATTTTAGCACTTACTATATTGTACCTAAGTGCACTGTGTCATTGTGACATTGTTTTGAGTTAATAAAGTTAATAAAGCTATTGACTTAATGAATCTTTTGTAATAATCATAACCTGTATCTCTTGTTCCATACATACAACTGTAAACCTAATTTTGCCCACCCCGTATATACACATATATTTAAACTGCTCAAAGAAATTAAAGGAACATTTTGAAAACACATCAGATCTCAATGGGAAAAAAAAATCATGATGGATATCTCTACTGATATGGACTGGGTAATTTGTTAGGAATGAAAGGATGCCACATAGTTTGATGGAAATGAAAATTATCAACCTACAGAGGTCTGAATTCAAAGACTCCCCAAAAATCAAAGTGAAAAAATGATGCGGCAGACTAGTCCATTTTGCCGAAATTTCATTGCAGCAACTCAAAATTGTACTCAGTAGTTTGTTTGGTCCCCATGTGCTTGTATGCATGCCAGAGGTGTTCCATTGGATTTAGGTTAGGTGAGTGTGGGGGCCAGTCAATGGTATCAATTCCTTCATCCTCCAGGAACTGCCTGCATACTCTCGCCACATAAGGCCGGGCATTGTTTTGCAACAGGAGAAACCCAGGACCCATTTCACCAACATAGGGTCTGACAGTGGGTCCAAGGATTTCATCCCGGTACCTAATGGCAGTCAATGTGCCTTTGTCTAGCCTGTAGAGGTCTCTCTATTTGTATGCATCCCCTGACCATCACTGACCCACCACCAAACCAGTCATGCTGAACGATGTTGCAGGCAGCATAACAATCTCCACGGCTTCTCCAGACCCTTTCACGTCTGTCACATGTGCTCAGGGTGAACCTGCTCTTATCTGTGAAAAGCACAGGGAGCCAGTTGTGGACCTGCCAATTCTGATATTCTATGGCAAATGCCAATTGATCTCCATGGTGCCCTTCAGGCCACCCTCATTAAGTCTGTTTCTGATTGGTCAGAGACATTCACATCAGTGGCCTTCTGGAGGTCATTTTTTAGGGCTCTGGCAGTGCTCATCCTGTTCCATCTTCTCCAAAGGAGCAGGTACTGGTCTGGTAACTGCCTGTTTCCTGGAATCTCCTCTATGCCCTTGAGACTGTGCTGGGAGACACAACAAACCTTCTGGCAATGGCACGTATTGATGTGCCATCCTGGAGAAGTTGGACTATCTGTGCAGCCTCTGTAGGGTCCAGGTATCGCCTCATGCTATCCAGTAGTGACACTGACAGTAGCTAAATGCAAAACCAGTGAAAAAATAGTCATAAAAGATGAGGATGGAAAAATTTCAGTGGCCTCCACCTGTTAAACCATTCCTGTTTTGGGGGTCATCTTATTGTTGCCCCTCTAGTGCACCTGTTGTTAATTTCTTTAACACCAAAGCAGCTGAAATTGATTAACAACCCCCTCTGCAACTTAACACTAGAATTACCAGAGCCTACGAAAAAACTCATAAATCAGTCCCACCATAAATCGCTTCTTAAAATCGTTCACAGCTCTCCACCAGCGTTTTTTGTCATCTAAATGTGCTGAGTTTTTTTGTAGGCTCTGGTAATTCTAGTGTTAACTGACCAGATCAGTATTCCAGAAATTTCATTGACTTGATGCTATACTCTGATTAAAAAGCGTTCCTTTAACTTTTTTGAGCAGTACAGTATATTTATCTGTTGTGTGTATATATATATATATATATATATGTGTGTGTGTGTGTGTGTGTGTGTGTGTGTGTGTGTATAAAATATACAGCACATAGAAATATACACATTTCATTTAATAATAGCACTTTATACACAAGTTTTTCAGAAAGTGTTAAGTTAAATACTAAAGAAAGTTCATATAAGCATACAAGCAGCACTTTTATTTTCTAATTTATTTGTGTACTTATTATTTATTTGCCTAAAATAAAAATTAATGTCTTGGTGATGCCTTCCTATTCATTCTGTGGTATATACTCTTGCATTGTATTTTTATTGAAAACTATTTTTTTAATGTAAAAGATAAAGTCTTATTCTATATGGTCATAATTATTTCCATTTTGTAATATAATATTTTATTCTGATAATTATATTTGGTTGTATCACTAACCCTTAGAGACAGCTCCTTCCAACTACATATAAAACAGCCACGACTACTATAAATTGTAATCTTATTTTGTATGTTAATTACTTTTTTCTACTTTAACAGGAATCTCACACTTTTTTTTAGTCAGATCACACAGAAAGCAGATGTTTTATCTGGAAATTTAAGCAATAGATCTTTTTTTCTAAAAAACTGACAATAGAAAGCATGTGGTGGCTTACCCAATGTGATCCTGATGCACTGATGGGCTTTTTAGTTTAGGCAGATCTTTATATACATTTTTTACATAAATATGATGTCTGTGTAGCTTTAATGTCAACATGGCACCCAGAGATTAGCAGAGATATACTTATGGGACTGTTTTTGCTTAATGCTGTGTACATACTTACGATTGTAATTATCACTGCATTCATGTGTGGTAACAATTTTGTTGTGAGAAGAGGAAAAACATTTTTAAACATTTGAGAAGCAGTTCAGCCTTATAGCACAAAGATATATTCTCATAGAAACACTACTTCCACAGAAAAATTGCAAGTGGGAAAAGTATACAAAACAGATTAATTATTATGAAATAATAGGTATGACCAAAGATTTTTTGAAAATACTGCATATTTTATCAGATTCTTGCACTTTAAAGTATTGAAATTTTGTAACAGCAGTAATTGGACTAACTCTATGTGGGATGCCATTAAACATTAAAAATGTATTTGATATCCTACAAAGAATTGTTTACATGAAGAGTCATTTTGTTTGACTGGAAATGTCATAACCCACCTCCCAAACTCAGTTTGTGAGTCAAGTCTTACACTTTGCTAAACTTAAAAAAATGTAATTCTCTTTGTGAAGACTGGTTCAAGAGTTGTTTAAAATTTGGCAAGTAATCATTAATGCCAATAGGCTCATCAGGTCCCTGCTAAACATTTTCTGTTGTCTCCTTATATATATGAAAGTACATTAAGTTGGGTTCTCTTGTTGTGTAGGTCTCTGATTTGAACAGGCAAAGGAGATCAAATGTTCAGTATTTAATATTTTAGATTACTGCAGTGATAGAACTGTGCTTTGTTTGTGCTTTCTTCTTTTATTAAATAAGAATATCCATCCATCCATTTTAAATACATACATATACAGGTTTGCGCAAAAGTAGGTTTACAGTTGTGAGTTTGCTGGAATAATTATAACCTGTGTGTTTTTTTCTATACGAAAAACTGTAAACCTACTTTTCCCCACCCTGCAAAGGGTAATGTGAACTCGGAGGAAGAGGGGCATGTAGGTGAGACAGGTGGGCAAATGTAGGTTTATATCTGCCTCACATCGTACATGACCCTCTGCTCCTAAGAGTCTCTGTTGCAAACTACATGACCCTCTGCTCGCCTCGGCTACATGACCTCTGCTATTCCTTCGGCCACATACCACTACTGCTTTTTTAAGTTACATGACCCTCTGTCTTTTTCACTATTAAACCCCACCAACAACTTTAAATCAGAGTTCAGGGTCCTCACAGCCCTGGGCCAGTGGGAAACAGACATCTGGTCATGTACCACTCTGAGGCAGGACACACACATAAAGTCCTCGGGTGTCTTCTGGGCATTTGAGAGAAGATAGAGAGGTTGAGAACGGCAGGGTTTTTGGGGTTAGGTAGCCTGGACAGGCGTGGGGGATAGAGGGGGGAAGGGGAACAAAAGCTTGGCTTGAGAGCTGACTTTCAATAGAAAAAGCAGCGAGGGAGCTACTCTGCTACATACAACACCTTGACCCAGAATCAGGTCGTCTATGAATGACTTAGCAACATATTCCCTGTGGATGTGCAGTGTGAAAGCCAGGTTTGTTGCAGAATATTGGGATGTTCATAAAGGATATAGATATAGATACATGAAGATATGTTATGGATACTGACTCAGCAATCAGGCTGTCTAGTATGGTACAAAAGGTGTGCCAAGTAGTAGCTCATTCAAGAGGTGGTATGTCAGCAATTAAAAATACTAATATGTCGTTCTAATACTGATTCCCATAGACAAAGCAACTATCTTGTTGAGATATTTAATGGTTATTTGTTAACATAATTAATATTTGGTTAGTTGTAATTGTCTGGTAGAGTAAGAATGTGTTTTTTTTATTTAAAAATAACAAAAAAAAATCAAACAAGTTGTTTTCCTGGAGTTAGATAGACCGATGGCTTTCAACACTGAATTACTAAATCCAAACCATTTTCGTTGGGCCCCTAAAATGACGGCCATTATTTTAACAGCTTTATACTTTAAGAAGTATTTAATTTGAGGAATAGTGGTTTGTATTTAATTAATAAAATAACAGTGGAAGGTCAAGCTTTTAGTTACAGGGCCCCTAAACTGTGGAATGGTCTGCCAGCTACTATAAGAGATGCCCCTTCGGTCTCAGCTTTTAATTCCCAGCTGACGACTCACTACTTCAGTTTAGGATATCCTGACTAGAGCCTCTGATTAACTGTACAGACTGCATCTCTGTTGTTAGTCATTATCACTAAAACATAAGTATAATTTGTTACCAACCCTCACCTATTCTGTTTCTTTTCTCAGTACTCAAATGCGGCACTTGGTGCCACAGCCCACTTGCCAAGTTGTTTTGCCTGCCTAAGGTAAAGTCATCCCTGATGGAGGATCACAGGAATCGTGGGATAGAGGGTTCCATTCATTGGATTGGCAGGCCCAGTGCTGTTTTAGGTGTGGAATGGCCAAATAGGGGAGGCAGCTTGATGGCTGAGGTCTCCAAGACTCTAAACAAATTCTAATTCATAATATGTGATATGATCTACTGTTAAATTCTGCTCTGTACTTATAATATTTTTTATTTTGTACTGTATTGAGGATTTGTTTTGTTCTGTGTATTGTATTGTATTGACCCCCTTCTTTTTGACACCCACTGCACACCCAACCTACCTGGAAAGGGGTCTCTTTTTGAACTGCCTTTCCCAAGGTTTCTTCTGTTTTTTCACTACAAGGGTTTTTTGGGAGTTTTTCCTTGTCTTCTTAGAGAGTCAAGGCTGGGGGTCTGTCAAGAGGCACATTGCGGCACTTCTTGTGTGATTTTGGGCTATACAAAAATAAATTGTGTTGTATTTAGATTCTTTTTCCTTATTTGCCATCATTACTTCCTCCATGTTATTTTCGAATCGCACTGTAATGTCAAGAATTAGTGCTGTGTCTTTTTTCTAAAATATTAGATCTGGCCTGAGGTTAGTACCATTATTTTTGTAGAAAGCAGATTCCTTGAACCTTATCCTGTCATGCTTTTCTCCCTCTTCTTTAAGTATATTGCAAATTCTTTACATTTGTACATACAGTATGGGCATAGGCCCAAGATGTGAGATACAAATTCTCTTACATTGTCAGATTGTTGATTTCCTTTCTGCCTCAACTTAGAGCTTCTCTGGTGGGAAAAGTATTTGATTTAAATTGGATCTCCATGATATACTGGCCCTGTTTAATGCCTTGATGGTTTGCTAACCAATTATTGCTAATTTTATGATTTTCAAACAGACTTATCTCTCTATACTGTATAAGAAGACTTTTCCAAGCGTCATATTCTGCTTTGCTCCCGTCTTTTTTTTTTTTTTTCCTTTTTTATTAATTTTATTGCAATCCATACAAAGCAATCAAGTTTTCACAAAAAGAAAAATTAAGTTAAGAACAGATCGATCCCCACCCCTGAGAGAGAGAGCAAGCCAAGCGGCGTGAAATTTAAGGCTTGTAAACATACCTAAATTAATAAATTCTCTGTGCTTTATGAGCCTATTTTAAAATATTACTGATTAGATCCTGCCATGTTTTGAAAAAAGTCTGTACGGATCCTCTATCTGACTATTTGATTTTTTCCAGTTTCAAATAGTATAACACATCGGTTTCCCACTGACTTAAAAGAGGAGAGTTTGGGTTCTTCCAGTTTATCAGAATAAGTCTGCGTGCCAAAAGTGTAGTAAATGCAATCACAATTTGTTTGTCTTTCTCCACTTTAAGCCCCTCTGGAAGAACCCCAAACACAGCTGTTAATGGGTTAGGAGGGATTGTGAGTCCAAGGCTGTCTGAAAGGTAATTAAAAATGTTTGTCCAGAATAATGTTAATTTGGTGCAGGCCCAGAACATGTGACCTAGTGATGCTGGGACTTGGTTGCAATGTTCGCAGGTTGGATCATGCCCTGGAAACATTTTGGAGAGTTTTAGTCGAGACAGATGTGCTCGATATATAATTTTGAGTTGTATAATTGTATGCTTTGTGCATATGGAGCTCGAGTGAATTCTCTGCATTGCTACTTTCCACTCCTTTTCTGATATATTAATTGAGAGATCTTTTTCCCAGTGTCCTCTTGGATCTTTGAAAGGGAGGGATTGTAAAATGATTTTATATATTGTAGAGATGGAGTCTAAGTCCTTGAGATTGAGCAATATTTTTTCCAGCATGGATAAGGGTGCAAGATGAGGAAAATCTGGAAGGTTCTGTTTAACAAAGTTCCTGATTTGAAGATAGTGAAAGAAATGTGTAGCTGGAATGTTAAATTTGGAATATAATTGTTCTTAGGATGCAAAGATGTTGTCTATATAAGGATCTCTAAGCAAGTTAATTCCAAATTTTTTCCAGATATTAAAAACTGCATATGTTTGTGAAGGTTGAAAGAGGTGGTTCTCTTGCAGAGGTGCCACAGATAGAAGCTTCTCCGTCTTAAAATGCTTTCTACATTTGTTCCAGATTCTAAGTGAGTGGAGCACAATTGGGTTATTTGTATATTGCCGATAACGTGTGTTTATTGGAGCACAGAGCAAGGAATACAAAGAAGTACTGCAGGATTTTACTTCTATTGCGGACCAAGCCTGTGTATGTTCTTCTATTTGTGTCCAGGTTCTTATCGCCTGTATATTTGCTGCCCAGTAATAAAAGTGGAAGTTAGGTAGAGCCATGCCACCTTCTGCCTTTTGTCTTTGTAGGGTCGCTCTTTTGATGCGTGGATGTTTTGAATTCCAAATAAATGAGGTTATTGTTGAATCTAATTGCCTAAAGAATGATTTATTAATGTATATTGGAATGTTTTGAAATAAAAAAGGAGCTTAGGAAGAATATTCATCTTAACAGTGTAAATTCTTCCAGCTAGTGTGAGATGAAGGGTTGACCATCTATGCAAGTCTTGTTTAATTTTTTCCATGCAGACAGCAAAATTTTGTTGATATAGAGCTTTATGTTTACTTGATGTTTATCCCTAGGTATTTAAACTGTTCTGCAATGATAAAAGGTAGGGTATCTAATCTAATATTATATACTTGAGAATTCACTGGAAAGAGTACACTTTTATTCAGATTAATTCTGAGACCAGAGATCTTTTGAAATTCTGTGAGTGCTGCTAAGACTGCAGGCACAGAAGTTTCTGGGTCCGATATATACAGTACCATATCATCTTCATATAATGAAATTTTTTGTTCCAGTCCTTCTCTGCTAATTCCCTTTATCTGATCAGTATTTCGACAATGTATTGCCAGTGGTTCAATGGCAAGCACAAACAGTAGTGGTGACAAGGGGCATCCTTGTCTAGTACCACGTTCTAGTTTAAAGTAGTCTGAGCAAATGTTGTTGATGCAAACTGAAGCTTCTGGGTTAGTATACAGTAATTTAATCCATGCACAAATGTTCGGGCCAAACCTAAACTTCTCCAATGTAGTAAAAAGGTATTTCCATTCAATCATGTCGAATGCTTTTTCTGCATCCAATGATAATATTATTTCTGGGGTGTTTGATTTAGTTGGTGAGTATATTACATTAAACAGGCGTCGAAGATTTGAAGATAAGTGTCGACCCCTAATAAATCCAGTTTGGTCTTGTGATATTACCGAGGTGAGCACTTTCTCCATCCTTCTAGCTATGATTTTAGAGAGTATTTTAACGTCGTTATTCAGAAGTGAAATTGGTCTGTGTGATGCACATTGTAATAAGTCCTTTTTTGTTTTGGAAAAACGGTGATTAGTGTTTGGCGAAAGGTTAGAGGAAGAGATTGGTTATCTCTGGCTTCTGTAAATGTTACCAATAGGAGGGGAGGTAGCTGAGTGGAGAATTTCTTATAAAATTCTGCAGGGTAGCCATCAGGGCCTGCTGCTTTCCCATCTTGGAGTGACTTTATAGCATCTAGTAATTCTGATAACGGCAGAGGTTTATTAAGTTCCTCCGCACTAAAAGTGTCTATTTGTGGCATCTGTAATGTATCTAGAAATGCATTAGATTGTGTATTGTCTTCTTTAAACTCAGTAGTATATAGGGATTTATAGTAGTCTCTGAAAGTGTGCATTATATTTTTGTGTTCGACGATTTTATCTCCATTCGCGTTGGTGATTACCGAGATTGCGTTGCGCACTTCTTGCTTGTGAATTTGTTGAGCTAAAAGCTTATTAGCTTTCTCTCCATGTTCATAGTAATGCTGTCTGGATTTATAGATTAGTTGTTCAGTTTCTTTAGTTGTCAAGAGGTTTAATTCTGAATGTAGAGCCTGCTTTCTCCTATGTAGAGTCTCGCTTGGTAGTCTGGCGTGTTCTTCATCTATTTTAGTAATTTCGCTTTTTATCTCTGCTACTTTCTTGGCTTCGGATTTATTTCTGTGGGAAAGATATGAGATAATCTGTCCTCTTAAGAAGGCCTTGAGAGTTTCCCACAGTATTCCTGCAGAGATCTTGGGGGATGTATTTGTCTCTAGAAAGAATTTGATTTGTTTGGATATAAATTCCGTATAATTCTCATCAGCTAATAGAAGCGTGTTGAGGCCCCATCTGCAGGGTGAGTGTATGGGGCTTAGTAATTTTAGCTCCAAGATCATAGGTGCATGGTCAGAAATAACAATAGCATCGTATTTGCAAGATTTTATCATAGGCAAGAAGTTATTGTCTATAAAAAAGTAATCAATCCTTGAGTAGCAATGATGTACTGGTGAGTAGAAAGAATATGTTCTTGAATTTGGGTTTTAAAACCTCCAGGGGTCTGATAAGTTGTGATCAGTTATAAACTTTGTAATTATCTTTGCGGTGTTAGATGCCGTTCCCCCTGTGGAAGAAGTCCTATCTAAAAGTGGATTTAGAACACAATTAAAGTCCCCAGCCATTATAACTTTATGAGTGTTCAGATTGGGAATGGATGCAAATAAATTTTGTATAAATTCCTTATCATCAACATTAGGTGCATAAACATTTATCAAGATCATTTTACAGTTAGATAAGTTTCCCATGACCATTACATATCTCCCTTCAGGATCCAATACTACATCTGATGCTACAAATGGTACTGTTCTATGTATGAGAATTCCCATACCTCTAGTTTTTTTCATAAAGCTAGAATGAAACATTTGGCCAGTCCAGTCTTTTTGCAGCCGGAACTGATCCTTGCTTAGTAAATCGGTCTCCTGTAAAAGTACTATTTTAGCATTTAGACCTGTTAGGTGAGAGAGTACTTTCATCCTCTTTAATTCGTGATTCAGGCCTTTAATATTCCAGCTTACGAAGTTAACTGTCCCATCATGGAGACACTGATTCTTGATGAGTTTTTGATGTCATTTTATAGTCTTAACTGGAAGTGAGACAGCTTCTGCCTTAATTTCCTATTTCCCCTAGAGTTGTTGCAATGCAGCTTATTATTACGTACTGTGGTCCCCGGCCGGGGCTGGAGCCCGGCTGAGACGCCCAGGAGGACCAGAGGAGCGCTTGTGCCTCCTCCAGACCGCGAGGGGGCGTCCGTCCTGGTTATGTTGGGGGCCTCGGGTACAGGGCTTGGACGCCCAGCCCTGTAGGGACCCGTGGCCACCTCCAGGCGGCACCCCGATGCCGGAGTATCCAGTGTGGGACCCGGTCGGGGCTGGAGCCCAGCCGGGACGCCCAGGAGGACTGGAGGAGGGCTTGTGCCTCCTCCAGACCGCGAGGGGGCGATCGCCCTGGTTGTATTGGGGGCCACCGGTAGAGGGCTTGGAAGCCCAACCCTGTAGGGGCCCGTGGCCACCGCCAGGCGGCGCCCTGGTGCCTGAGGAACCCTGGAGCCCAGCACTTCCACCACACCAGGAAGTGCTAGGGGGAAGAAGACAGGAGACACCCGGACGGCTTCCGGGTGCACAGCCGGCACTTCCGCCACACAGGGGTGTGTCCAAGGGGGAGTGCCGGGAAGCAGCTGGAGCCCATCCGGGTTCCTACTTAAGGGGCCGCCTCCCTCCAGTCAGCAGTGGATGTCGGGTGGAAGAGGACAGAGCTGGAGAGAGGACGGGAGGCGGTCAAAGAGAGAGAGGCACAGAGACTGTGGGGAATCGGTGCAAGAGGCACTGGGGTTCGTGCATTGTAAATATTGTAAAAATAAACGTGTGTTGGGTGAACTATGTTGTCCGTCTGCCTGTGTCCGGGTCCAAGTTCACAGTTGGTAGTTATAATTATAAAGATTAAGAGGATAGATTAGGCATAGATCAAGCCTGCTCTCTTTCTCTCCCCTCCTTAACCCCCCACCCTCCCTTTTTGCCTCCCCAAGTGAGGCTAAAGCCCACTTCACACAGTCCCAGTCCTCTGACATACCCAGAGACAGAGCACGTCCAAAGCAAAACAAGCCCCCATGCAGCGGCGTTTTAGGGTTAAAAGATTGAGATATTTATTACCAATATAGTCTAAAAAAAAAAAAAAAGAATTTTGCACTTAAAATATATATACTGTATAGTCTTCAGCAATTTTAGTGCATTAAGATGATACACCCAGATAATAAACCCGGGGGATGGTGTTAAAAATGTGTCCAGAATAAGCATAATAAGTCTTAATGCAGTAATAGCAATAACAATAAACCAAGGGTATGATATTGAACAGTCTCGTTTAGGGTAGAGATGAAATAATTAGCTCATAAAAAAAAGAGAAAAAAGAAAAAGTAATTAAGCACAATAAAACATAAACAGATAGCGCCCTAGTAATACTAAGTAATAATGAGAATATATGATGATAAAAACCCATATTTTAAACAAATAGATCAGACAGTAGATTATTAATCCTTGCTATATCATTAACCGCCATGACTCACTATTATGTGTCAGAATAGTCCCGGGATCAGCTTTCTTAATTCCTTTTC
>JANRMT010062856.1:36567887-36607887 GCA_026402145.1 Polypterus bichir lapradei
TGTCTGCGCTCTGAGAGAGAAAGAGAGAGACAGAGCACACAGGCCTGCTTGCAAGGGGGTCTGCTAAAAGCGGGGCTGCTTCATTGCTAAGAATGTTTTTACTGCAGAGTCTGTCACAGGGACACCTGATTCAATGTTGGTTGAGGAATTTCTGTGAGATAGAAAAGGAAGGACCTGTAAGTGATAAAGCAAAGATGAGATAGATATTTTAATTGTGTGTTCATATTAAAATCATAGATAGAACCGAAGAAAATGCTTCCCTTTTTTATACAGCACTTTCAGAAGTGGCTGGGAATTGGTGGGGAGACCTGCCGCTAGGTGCGGCCTGACCCCTGGGGGCCCAGAAACAGGGTGCGATCACGCTGACTGACTCAGACCGTGTCTTTGATCTCACAGTTTGTTATCTGTGTGTGAGATGGAACAAAAAAAGCAGCTTGACTTAGTTTGAAGCAAAGATGAGAACAAAATGCTTAGCTTTTTAGGCTTTTGGCAGGTAAGTGTGGGGGACTGGGAAGTGTGGGGAGGCCGATCGTCAGGTGCTGGGTACGGATGGGAACGTCCTCGAATCGGTGCTGGGGCGACTTTGGGCTTGTGTGATCTGGTCAGGACATGCCACGGGCATATCTGGGTTTGTGCTAGAGAAAGGGTGGGGGCCGAGGCAGGCCCCGGGCATGTTTGAGCTGTTCAGGACAGGCCCCGGGCATGTCTGAGCTTGTCGAGGTAAAGGCTGTAACACGCCCGGGCTTGTCTTTCGGGAGAGGGGGGCGGAGCAGGTTCAAACAGCGGTCAGACATCCATCACACGGACCATTGACAGTTTATTTCACAAAGGCTGTAACATGCCCGGGTTCAAGGAGGAGTCTGGGCGGGGACAGGGGTCCCTGAACCAATCAGGTGCCGGGGAATTCCGGCGTGACGTCATCAGGAGGCGATGGGGCGGGACTTCCGGTCTTGCGTAATCGGGACGGAACTTCCGGTATGACGTCATAGGGGGGCGGGGCATAAAAGTCATTCATCATTTTGATTGACAGCTCTAATTGCGATTTTGACAGTAGGTGCCCGCCTATAACTACTGGGGGGCTTGTTTTGTTTTGAACGTTCTGTGTTTCTAGGTATGTCAGAGGACTGGGACTTCGTGAAGTGGGGTTCAGCCACATGTGAGGAGACAAAATGGGGGGATGGGGGGAGAGAAAGAGAACAAGCTATATTTAATCTATTCTTGTAATCCTTATAATTATAATTACCAATGTAACAATAGGCTGCATGGCAATAACTCGTGGGAAAATTGGAAATTAAGGTTAAAGCTGTCTCACTTCCAGTTAAGACTACAAAATTACATCAAAAATTCAGAATCAATGTCTCCATGATGGGACAGTTAACTTTGTCATCTGGAATGTTAAAGGCCTGAATCACAAATTAAAGAGAAAGTATTCTCTCACCTAACAGGTCTAAACGCTAAAATAGTATTTTTACAGGAGGCCCAGTTACTAAGCAAAGATCAGTTCCGGCTGCAAAAAGACAGGATTGGCCAAATGTTCCATTCCAGCTTTACAAAGAAAACTAGAGGCATGGGAATTCTCATATATAGAACAGTCTCATTTGTGGTATCAGATATGGTATTTTATCCTGAAGGAAGATATGTAATTGTCATGGGCAATTTTTAATAACTGTAAAGTGATTTTGATAAATGTTTATGCACCCAATGTCGATGATAGGGAATTCATGCAAAATGTGAACACTTATAAAATTATAATGGCTGGGGACTTTAATTGTGTTCTAAATCCACTTTTAGATAGGTCTCCTGTCAAAGGGATGATGACATCTAATATTGTAAACACAATTACACAGTTTTTAACTGACCACAACTTATCAGACCCCTGGAGGTTTCTAAACCCAAACTCAAGAACATATTCCTTCTACTCACCAATGCATCATTGCTACTCAAGAATTGAGTATTTCTTTATAGATAATAGTTTTGTGCCAATGATTAAATCTTGCAAGTACGACGCTATTGTTATTTCCCACCATGCCCCTCTGATCTTGGTGCTAAAATCATTATGCCCCTCATACTCATTTCGCAAATGGCATCTTAACCTACTTCTATTAGCAGATGAGAACTGTACAGAATTTATATCAAAACAAATCAGTTTGTTTCTAGAGACAAATACATCATCAGAGGTCTCTGCAGGAATACTCTGGGAAACTCTGAAGGCCTTCTTAAGAGGACAGATTATTTCATATCTTTCACACGGAAATAAATTAGAAACCAAGAAGGTATCAGAGCTAACCATGAAAATTACTAGAATAGATCAAGAACTTGCCAGGTGTCCAAGTGAGGCTCTTCATAGGAAAAGGCAGGCTCTGCATTTAGAGCTCAACCTCTTAACAACTAAAGAAACTGAACAACTCATTTTTAAATCCAGACATCATTACTATGAATACAGAGAGAAAACTAATAAGCTCTTAGCTCAACAAATCCACAAGCAAGAAGTTCGTAATGCAATCCAAGCAATCACCAACATGAACAGAGACAAAATCATTGACCATAAAAATATAATGAACACATTTTGAGACTACTATAAATCCTTATATTCTACTGAGTTTAAAGAAGACAACAAACAATCTAATGTATTTCTGAATGCATTACAGATACCACAAATAGATACTGTTAGTGTAGAGGAATTGGATAAACCTTTGGCGCATTCTGAATTACTAGATGCTATATAGTCACTTCAGAGTGGAAATGCAGCAGGCCCTGATGGCTACCCTGTCAAATTTTATAAGAAATTCGCCACACAGCTAGCTCCACTTTTATTAGCAACATTTACAGAAACTAGAGACAATCAAATTCTACCTCAAATTTTTCACAAAGCATTAATCACCGTTTTTCCTAAACAAAATAAGGACTTATTACAATGTGCATCATACAGATCAATTTCACTTCTGAACAATGATGTTAAGGTACTCACCAAAGTCCTTGCTAGAAAGATGAAGAAAGTGCTGCCTTTGGTAATATCACAAGATCAAACTGGATTTAATGCAGATGATATGGTACTGTATAAATCAGACCCACAAAATACTGTGCCTGCAGTCCTAACAGCACTTACAGAATTTCAAGATTTCTGGTCTTAGAATTAATTTGTGCTCTTTCCAGTGAATGCTCAAGCATACAATATTAGATTGGACACCTTCCCTTTTATTATTGCAGATCAGTTTAAATACCTAGGGGTAAATATCACAAGTAAACATAAAGCTCTTTATCAACAAAATTTCGCTGTCTGTATGGAAAAAATTAAGCAAGACTTGCATAGATGGTCAACCCTTCATCTCACTCTAGCTGGAAGAATTAATATTGTTAAGATGAATATCATTCCTAAGCTTCTGTTTTTATTTCAAAACATTCCAATATACATCAATAAATATTTTTTAAGCAATTAGATTCAACCATAACCTCATTTATTTGGAACTTAAAACATCCATGTATCCAAAGAACGATCCTACAAAGACCTAAGGCAGAAGGTGGCATGGCTGTACCTAACTTTCAGGTTTATTACTCGGCAGCAAACATACAAGCTATAAAAACCTGGACATGGACACAAACAGATGTACGTACACAGGCTTGGTCCGCAATAGAAATAAAATCCTCAGTACTTATTTATATTCCCTGCTTTGTGCCCCTATAAATGCAAGTTATCGCCAATATACTAACAACCCAATTGTGCTTCACTCACTCAGAAGATGGAACCAATGTAGGAAGCATTTTAAGATAGAGAATTTTTTATCTGTGGCACCTCTGCACAAGAACCACCTTTTTCAACCCTCGCAAACATATGCAGTTTTTAATATCTGGAAAACATTTGGGATTAAATTACTTAGAGATCTTTATATAGACAACATCTTTGCATCCTATCAACAATTACATTCCAAATGTATCTTTCCAGCAGCACATTTCTTTCACTATATTCAAAATAGAAACTTTGTTAAACAGAACCTGTCCGATTTTTCTCATCTCCCACCTTCCTCTATGCTGGAAAAAATATTGCTCACTTTCAAGGACTCAGACAGCATTTCAGCAATATATAAAATCATTTTACAGTCTCTCCCTTTCAAAGATCCAAGAGGACAATGGGAAAAGGATCTCTCACTGAACATATCAGAAAAGGAGTGGAAGGTAGCAATGCAGAGAATTCACTCGAGCTCCATATGTGCAAAGCATATAATAATCCAACTCAAAATTATATATCGAGCATATCTGTCTTGTTTAAAATTGTCCAAAATGTTTCCAGGGCAAGATCCAACCTGCGAACACTGCAATCAAGTTCCAGCTTCACTGGGTCACATGTTTTGGGCCTGCACCAAATTAACATCATTCTGGACAAATATTTTTAAGTGCCTTTTAGACAGCCTTGGTGTCATAATCCCTCCTAACCCACTAACAGCTGTGTTTGGTGTACTTCCAGATAGGCTTAAAGTTGAGAAGGACAAACAAACTGTTATCGCCTTTACTACACTATTGGCACATAGACTTATCTTGCTAAACTGGAAGAATCTTAACTCTCTTCTTTTAAGTCAGTGGGTAACTGATGTTTTATACTACTTGAAATTGGAAAAAATCTAATTCTCACTTAGAGGATCTGTGCAGAACTTTTTCAAAACCTGGCAGGATCTAATCAATAACATTTTAGATTAAGCTCTTAAAGCACTGAGGAAGCAGATTCTCTTCCCATTTCTTTTTCTTCTCCATTTATCTTCATCCATTTATTAAACTCATCAATTTACTTATTTTTACTAGCTTTAAGTTTTACTCTGTTGGCCATGCTCTCTTTCTCAGGGGTGGGGGGTGATTTGTTTTCAATCCTATTTTTTGTAAAAATTTATCTATTTGTATGGAATGATTACAATAAAATCAATAAAATAAAAAAAAGAATGGTTGTCTGTAGGATGACATTGGAAATCAAGAAGAGTAGGAGAGTGAGGGCAGAGCCAAGGATCAAATGGTGGAAGTTGAAAAAGAAAGACTGCAACCTTGAGTTCAGGGAGAAGGAAAGACAGGCACTGGGTGGCAATTACCAGACAGCTGGGTAACTATAGCAGAAGTAGTAAGGGTGACAGCAAAAAAGGTGCTTGGCGTGACATATTGGACAGAGGAATGAGGAAAAGCAAATTGTGGCAGAATGGGGAAGTACAGGAGGATATACAGAGGAAGAGGTTAGTGAAGAAGAAGTGGGATAGTAAAAAATATGCAGAAAGTAGACAGGAGTAGAAGGAGATAAGATGTATGGTGAAGGCTAAAGAAAAGGGATATGATGAGCTGTATGAAAGGTTGGACATGAAGGAGGGAGAAAAGGACCTGTGCCGATTGGCTATACAGAGGTACTGAGCTGGGAAAGACATGCAGCGGGATAGGGTGATAAAGGATAAAGATGGAAATGTACTCACAAGTGAGGAGAGTGTGTTGAGCAGATGGAAAGAGTACTTTGAGAAGCTGATAAATAATGAGAATGGCAGAGAGAGAAGGTTGGATGAGGTGGCAGTATTAAACCAGGAAGTGCAACGGATTAGCAAGGAAGAAGTAGGATAGCTGTGAATAAGATGAAGAATGGAAATGCTGTTGGTCCAGATGACATACCTGTGGAAGCATGGAGGAGCTTGACACGGCCCTCCTTTCAGCCCAGACCTGTCGGGTCTTGACTTCCTGACCGAGAAGTCGTGAACCCAAAAAAGGACATCGGTAAATGACTGAAAACTTATAAGGCTGTAGATCTAAAAACTACCTTGTGACCCATGGATTTGACTCCTTATGTAAGGCCATCCACTGTAAAGGTGCATGGTTTGTATGTACTGTATCTATATCTATATCTATATCTATATACAGGGGTGCGCAACAGTAGGTTTACAGTTGTAAGTTTGCTGGAGTAACCATAAACAGCATGTCTTTTTCCATACAAACAACTGTAAACCTACTTTTGCCGACCCCGCAGAGGATAATGTGAACTCACAGGAAGAGTGTCATGTAGCCGGGACAGCGGGGCATGCTACATGACCTTCTGCCTCTGAGTCTGTTTGACCCTCTGCACCTCAGCTGACTTAGAATTTTTTTCAGCCCCTGTTGCAAACTACATGACCCTCTGCTCGCCTCAGCTACACAACCCTCTGCCTCCCATCTAGCATGACCCATTGCCCTCCCTGGCTATATGACATCTTCTACTTCATTGGGCCCCATACCACTCCTGCCTCTTTTAAGTTACTTGACCCTCAGCCATTTTGACTATTAAGCTCCACCACCGCCTTTAAATCGGGCTTCTGGGTCTTCACAACCCTGGCCAAGAGGCAAACGGTCATCTGGTCATGTAACTGTCCTTCCACCCTGACCAGTTTATTATTTTTGCGTGTATGTAAAGTTCCAGGGTCATCATCTGGGCATGTAGATGACATGTGGAAGGGGACAAAAGCGTGACTCCAGGGCTGACTTTCAATAGATTGCAGCTAGGGAGTTGCTCTGCTACGTACGACACCCCAACCCAGAATCAGGTCGTCTACAAATGATTTAGCACCGGATTCGCTATGAACATGGTGCAAAAGAGGAAGAGGGAGCTGCTACTCATCTGGGCCACTCCCCGACCTTGTCTTGAACGGCCCTCCACACTGGTCCTTCCCCTGCGGGAAGGGCTGTGAGCTGTAGAGCTCAGCAAGACTCCACAGTGCTAGGGTATTATCACATTTAGGAGGAGTTCTGACTTAGAGGCGTTCAGTAATAATCCTGCAGATGGTAGCTTCACACCACTGGATCCTCAGCCTAGCACATACACCAAACTAACCTGTCTCACAATGGTTTAAACATAGCTCACATTCCCTGTTAGTGGGTGAACAATGTAACACTTGGTGAATTCTGCTTCACAATGATAGGGAGAGTCGACATGGAAGGATCAAAAAGTGACGTTGCTATGAACGCTTGGCCACCACAAGCCAGTTATCCCTATTGTAACTTTTCTGACACCTGCTGCTTGAAACCCAAAAAGCTAAAAAGATTGTGATGCCAAGACCAAGCAAGATTTTGCCCTTCTACTCCACGGGAGGTTTCTATCCTCCCTGAGCTCACCTTAGGACACCTTCGCTACATTTTGACCGCCCCAGTCAAACTCCCCACCTGCCAGTGTCCCTGGATTGGGTCATGCCCGAGGTTGGCTTGGGTGCTTGATGCCAGAAGGGAGAGCTCCCCCTTCCAACTCACCAGGTGAGTGAAAAAACGGTAGGATTAGTGGCATTTTACTGGCAGCGCCCCAGGCAAGGCCAGGGGCCTCCCACTTATTCTACGCCTCTCATGTCTCTTCCCAGTGCCAGACTAGAGTCAAGCTCAACAGGGTCTTCTTTCTAAGCTGATTCTGCCAAGCCAATTCCCTTGGCTGTGGTTTCACTAGATAGTAGGTAGGGACAGTGGGAATCTGATTCATCCATTCATGTGTGTCACTAATTAGATTATGAAGCATTTGGGTAGTTTGGAGCCCATTACCAGGCCTATTCTACGTCAACCGTGCGCCTCGGGTCGACCGTCTCATCCATCAGCCTTGTCCGGATTGTCATCTAAGGGATGCATAGCACGCACCCCTTACAGCCAAGAACACACTGTTAATTCATAGCAGCCACCTGTCTTCCCTGCCGATCCCAGATCCTGGCTATGGTTTTGCTAGATAGACTGTCAATGATAGTTACTCCCGCCGTTTACCTGCGCTGCACTGAATTTCTTCACTTTGACATTCAGAGCACTGGGCAGAAATCACATTGCATCAACACCACTCTCCGGCCCTCACAGTGCTTTGTTTTAATTAAACAGTCGGATTCCCCTGGTCTGCACCAGTTCTAAGTCAGCTGCTATGAGACAGCCAAGGCCATGCACTGGACACAAGTCCCTGCCGCCACCACCAAGGAGAGAAGTAGGGTGTCAGAGGCAGCACAACGTGCAACACAGCTAGGGCAATCCACGGGAAGGGCCCGGCATGCATCCAGAGTCACCACCTGGTGCTTCGTCCAGTCACATCTCACGTCCAGCCCTGCTTTGCACCTCAGCCTGACTGGGATTGTTTGCATTACCGCACTGGATGCCCCCATCCCCGGGGGTGTCCCTCTCTGCAACTCCAGATTCGGTGATTCGAACCTGACTCCCTTTCAGTGGGCAAGGGGGTGGCAAAGGCCATCGCCCCACGATTCAGGAAACAGCTGCGTCGGGGGGGAATGGGGGCTCCCCAAGGTCAATCCCTCGGTCCTGGGAAGCTGTGAACTTGTGGCTGGGGGGAGCTGTAATGCCGGCAGCAGGTACCACCGGCCACCTTCTTTCACTGGCCCTTCCCTGCTGACTCAGAGCCATTCACAGCACACCACCGCGGAGGAACTATGCCCAGTGGACATCAAACCTGGCAGTGGTCCCATGCCCCACCCCGCGTGCCCCGTCTCCATGGGCAGGTGTCAGCATGCCCCAATCACAGATGCCCCCTGGTCCCTCCAGAAGCACGCAGAGGTCATGGGGATGACCAGTCCGATGCCTTTCTCACTAACTGGCCCCCTTCTGTGCCTGGGGAAGCAAGGGTAACATCACTGCACCACAGGTCTGCTCTTGGGGGGACAGAGGGGCCTGGGTCCCTGTGACCTCCCCAGCCATGTCCACTAGCGGGAGCGGTGTGGTGATTGATCAGAAAGGCGACCCTCAGACAGACATGGCCCCTGGAAAGACCCAAAGTGTCGATGATCAATGTGTCCTGCAATTCACATTAGTTCTCACAGCTAGCTGCGTCCTTCATTGATGCACAAGCCAAGTGATCCACCGCCAAGAGTAGTCTGTCTCTCTCTGTGTCTGTCAAAGGTCTAATGAGGAGGATCAATAGGCACTGAGCTGGGGTGGAATAAGGACCCGGGTGCCTGGAGTTGGCCTCCCCCCACACCGGGCGGGGAGGGGAGGTGCACCAGGTCATTGAACCATGTCGACAAAGTGGATAAGTAGGTGCCTGGTTTAACCCCACTGGCTGACAAGGGTGGTAACTTTGTGACCATCCCAGCTCACATGGGATGAAAGGTCTGGGCAGGTGCCCGGGGGGTAGTGCCTCAAATCACAGGAGGCATCAGTAAAGATCCTTCAGCAGGTTCACCTACATAAACCTTGTTATGACTTGTACTTCCTCTAGATAGTCAAGTTCTCAAGTGGCCGTGGCAGGGTTGATCCGAAGACCTCACCAAACCATCAATCCAATTGCAAGCCCCAGTTCCCATCACAAATGGGGTTCAACGGCTTACCCACACCTCTCAGTGCCGGGTAGACACACGTTCAGTGTAACATGCGTGCAGCCCCGGACATCTAAGGGCATCACAGACCTGTTATTGCTCAATCTCACACGACTGAAAGCCACTTGTCCCTCACACAACTATTTAACAGGAGGGAGTCTTGTTCGTTATCAGATTTAACCAGACAAATTGCTCTACCAATTACGAAGAGCCATGCACCACCACCCACAGAATCGAGAAAGAGCTATCAATCTGTCAATCGTTGCCGTGTCCGGGCCAGGTGAGATTTCCCATGTTGAGTCAAATTAAGACACAGACTCCACTCCTGGTGATGCCTTTCTGTCAATTCCTTTAAGTTTCAGTTTTGCAGCCATACTCCTCCTGGAACCCAATGACTTTGGTTTCCCGGTTGGCTGCCTGGTAATTCTTGGAACTACAACGGTATCTGATCACCTTCAATCTTTCATTCTTGATTAATGAAAACATTATTGGCAAATGCTTTCGCTCTCACTCGTCTTGCTTCAGAATTTCACCTCTATCAGCACAATACAAATGCCCCTGCCAATCTCTTTTAATCATGGCCCTGGTTCAGGAAACCCACAAAATAGAACTGGAGTCCTTAATCCATAATTCCTGCTATGATATTTTGGCAGTGGGCCTGTTTGGAACACTCTGTTTTTTTCAAAGTAAATGCTTTGGACTCCGCGGAACACTCAGTCAAGAGCATTGAGGGGGCGCTAAGTCACAGGGCCTGGGACAGGCGGTAGCTCGCCTCACGGCGGACCACCAGCTCAATCCCAAGATCCAACTAGGAGCTTTTTAACTGCAGTAACTTTAATATACACATTTGGAGCTGGAATTACCGCAGCTGCTGGCACCAGACTTGTCCTCCAATGGATCCTTGTGCAAGGAATTAAAGTACGCTCATTCTTACAGGGCCTCGAATGAGTCCTGCATTGTTATTTTTGTCACTACCTCCCTCAGCCAGGAGTGGCTAATTTGCTCGCCTGCTGCCTTCCTTTGATGTGGTAGCTGTTACTCAGGCTCCAAATCTGGGAACGAACCCTGATTCCACGTTACCCATGGTCACAATGGTGGAAACAGAAAGTACCATCAACAGTTGATGGAGCAGACATTCAAATGAGTCATCACCGCCGTGGGGGACACAAGATCGGCGCGCGATTATCTAGAGTCACCAAAGCTGCCTGAGTTGAAGGACCTGAGTGGGTTTTTTCATCTGATAAATGCACACATCCTCCCCGGGGTGGGAGTCAGCGCTCGTTTGCATGTATTAGCTCTAGAATTAACACAGTTATCCAAGTAACATAGAGCAATCAAATGGACCATAACTGATGTAATGAGCCATTCACAGTTTCACCGTCACTTCCATGTGCACTTAGACATGCATGAGTAGTAATACATCAGGGACATTCTGTAAATCTGTCAATCAACATTATTAATGACCTTAAGCCCCGCCCCTTTGGAAGATGACCTTAAGCCCCGCCTCTTTGTCCACCCCTCCACGTGATGGGTGGAGTTTCATACTGGCTCCACCCCTCTGCGTGATTGGTTGATGTGACTGCTGACCCCGCCCCCTGGCGGTGGATTGGTGAATGACACCCTGTCATCGCCCAGACCCCTCTTTAATCCCACCCCTCCACCTTATTGGTTAAGAAAACTGTCAAGGGCATTTTGATGGATGTCTGCCCCCTTCTTGAACCCACTCCCACCACATGCCCCCTACTTGAACCTACCCTTCCACCTGATTGTTTAAGCAAACTGTCAAGGGCATTTTGATGGATGTCTGCCCCTCCTTGAACCCACCAACACCCCACACCCACCTGTTTGGTCCTCCTTTCTGTCAAGAGCCATTTGATTGATGTCTGCTCCCTCCTCAAACCCACCACCACCCCCACCCACTTCCCAGCCCCCTGAGCACAAGCCCAGGCATGTTGCTGCCTTGGCCCCTGACAAGTCCAAGCATGCCCAGGGTCTGCCTTGGCCCCCCACTTCCCAGCTCCCCTCTCCCGAAAACAAGTCCGAGCACGTTCCTATCCATACCCTGCCGGCCCGCCCTACACGTCCCTGGCCTGAAGGACATACCTCGGCCCCCGGTCAGGCAGCACCTGATGGCTGGCCTCCCCACACTTCCCAGCCCCCCACACTTCCCAGTCCACTTTCCAGAGGACATGTTCTCCCTTCTGAAAACCCTTCTGAGAGTGCTGTATAAAAAAGCGAAGTATTTTCTTCAGTTCTAAAGACTCTGAGCAGGAAATGGAATCTATTACCGAGGTCCCAGTGTTCCAGCCGGGCCGAGCTACCTTATAGCCACTCCTGTGCCTTACCCATCTCCCTGAAAATCCTTTCACAGAAAGGTCTAATCATCCAACAGCTGAATCTTCCATCTCACAGAAAATCCTCAAGCAGCAGGTGATTCAAGCTTCCCATCTCACAGAAAGACAAGCAGCCCCAGTCAGCTTTCAACCGACAGCCCCTGCAAGCATGCCTGTGTGCCTGCTCTGTCTCTCTCTCTCGCTGTACACATTTGCTGCTGCAAGCTGACAAGCTCACAGAGCGCCAACACGGGCTGTGCGTGAGCGAGAGAGCTGCGTGCTCCAGTGCCTGGGTTCAGACAGGGTGGATAGGGTGGGGGGTGTCAGAATATACACAACTGTTGACAAGTATGCGCGAGCTGGGATGGATGCTCGGAACCTTTCACACAGTTGTAATCTCCCTCCTCCACGCTGTCTCAGGAATTCTTTGCGGTCCTTCTGGTGATAAGAGAAAGGCACTTTAAAACACAAGGGTTGATTCACCCTTCAGCTGTGCAACTCAGGGCCTGACACCAAAATGTTCAGATATAAACAGACCCCAGAAGATCTGACATGAAATGAAAGTTCTGTCTAAACTGACAAAAGACATTTGCTTAAAAAATTCTGGATATTTAGAGATACCAATACCTGCCCGTGTAAATTTTCTGGCAAATGGCCCATATCTGTTATTATAAATTACCGTTCAAACTTCAAAAAAATTCCTGTTTTTTCGTATAAAATAACCTTGCAAATATACCTCGTTCTCACTCACCTGCAAACCAATCAGAATGACAAGATGAATGTCTCTGAAAATGGTGCGTCTTATCGACCTTATTTCAACAATGCTTTGTAATTATAATGGCTTGAACTAAAAATGTAATATTAATATTCTTCATACTGACTATTTTGCAGAAAGCGTCGTCCCCGAAGAGCACGGTAAGCCCTATTTTTGATTATTATTAAACCCTATTCATGATTATTATACGCGTTAAATGAGCATGTTTTAAAAAATGCAGGGCTGATGCCTTATATTTTGTCCTTAGATCTGTACATCCGAGCCGACTCGGAAGATGGTAAAAATCCTTTTTTTTTTTTTTTAAATTTTTAAAACGTGTATGGTTTGATTATCCGCATGAAATCCGAGCATGCGTGCGTGAGCTTGGTTGGGTTGTGCATGTGCGAGTAATTAGGCGGACTCGTGTGTGGATGTGTGCGCACTTTCATCTTGCCAAATGAAATGTTAATACAGCCTATAGCCCAAAGTCCGGAGGATTTTTAGACGTTTCAAATGTATTTGTTGATTCATGAAGTAATTGATTAATATAAGGTGTTCCGTTATTTATGAGGCTTTAAGTGTATAGGTCTTAATTAACCGCATGAACTGTGCGTGTGAATGCATGTTTGAGTATACTGTAAGCATGGTTGTGTAATGGAATATGTGTCAGGATACAATAAGGAAGTTTTATTTAAAAACGTATGGCTGAATCATTACATTTTTTCCGTAGAGATTTATATACAAGTAGAATCTCTGATTCATTATGAGGAAACAGGTAAGAACATTTTTAAAACTGATAAAATGTTTACAACGTTCCTACGTGAGTGTGTGTGCGCGCGCATGTGTGTGGACTGTTGTTTTAAAGAGCGTATGCATTTTGTTTGAGATGCGGCAGGCAATGGAAGCGGGGAATGTTGTTTTAAAGAGCGTATGCATTTTGTGCTCGTGCCTGTGTGCGTGCGTGTGTGTGGACTGTTGTTTTAAAGAGCGTATGCAATTTGTTTGAGCTTTGGCAAGCGCTAGAATTGGGAAATGTTGTTTTAAAGAGCGTATGCATTTTGTTTGAGCTGCGGCAAGCGCCGGAAGTGGGGAAATGTTATTTTAAAGAGCGTATTCATTTTGTTTTTTGTAGACGAAAATCCTTTACAGAATGTAACAGTTCCTCAAAGGGATTCCCCTGAGTTGTACAACCTCAGTAAGTGTCATTTTCAGTTTATCAAAGAAATGCAGGAGTACATATGTATCTCCAGATTTTGTGAAAGAGGCCTTTAACTGAGAAGGGCATACTTTTATTTTCAGTGTCCAGTTCCTCGGGTGTTTTAACGCAATTGTTGGATGGTTCCGAAAATCTAGCACTCTGCCATAACTGGCAGACTTCACAAACACCACCCCCCTCTGAGGGCAGCGTTCAGCATTCTCCTGTGCCTTCTGAGAGCAGCGGTTGGCAATCTCCTGCGCCCTCTGACAGCAGCGGACGGCATTCTCCTGCGCAATCGGCGACGCTTTCTCATTCTAGATGGCGTTCAGCCCCCTGGATGTCCCCTTCGCCGACAACGACTCACTCTTGACCGTGGATCTCGGCATAGAATTCGTTATTCACCCCAATATTCCCTTCGGCCTGACCATGAACAGAGACATCGAAAAAGCCTGGAGCAGCTGACTGAAAACCTTTGCTGGTTACTGGAGCAATTTGTAGAATTAGAGGCTCCTGTGTACAATTCCATACCTGAAATGTGTTTACATTTGATGCATCTGTATGCTTTTTACATTGCTGTAATCTGAAATTAAAGGATAGGTTTTATATTACTTTTTTCATGAAAAATAACATTGAATGCAAATTATTATTATATTCTGTGATCATAACTGTAACCTTTGATTAAATTTAGGTCATGCCTGAAAACGGGTCTAGCGGCGACAGCAGCGACAGTGGCAGCAGCGGCAGTGATACAGACAGTGAGTGTGAATATCCTGGAGGGCATAAAGGTAGGAAAAGACTGTCCAGTGAAAACCTGAGACTATTAAAAGAGATGTCTGATAACCTCGAATATTTCATAAAGCCCCCTAAAATCCCTACCCCTCCGCAATCTCCTGAAATTGTTCAATCACCAACCCCAGTGACACATCCGATCAACAATTTTGATCTCATTAATAATTCTCTCCAGGTTCTAAATTCTGATGAAATAGCCATAGTTAACGCTCTGCTGGAGCTTTTGAAGAATACTTCTTCTGAGGCCAGAACGTCTTCAGGCCCTTCACAACAACCAAATGCCCTAGACACTAATATAATATCCCCACAACCTTCTACCTCAGGGATATCATGGGTCTCACATACATCATGTACATCAGGTACCTCAGGGACAAGTAGATCTCCACTTCAGCACTTACCGGTCGATGACTCGACTACGTTGGCTAACCCTGTAATACACCCTTCTACCTCAGGTACCTCAGGACCCAGTAAGGCCAGTCTTCAGTACTCACCTGTTGATGCCTTAACAGAGTCGGATAATTCAGCCCCACATCCTCAGACAGGATCAGGAGTGACTAATTCATCCGGGGTAAACTTGAGTCTTGAAGTCAACTCTCCACAGCCATCTCCCTCACATAAGGAGAATCCTTCATCTCCAGAGCCATCAGTAAGCTCCCCGCAACCCTCTACCTCTCGATTAAATAATTTGTCTATAACGGAGCACCCAAAATTTAACAATATCGAGACTAGACACCGCTTCAGTTTTTCGGAGGCCTACACACTTGATTCATTCGCCAAAGTTTTTAATCATATACACGAGACCCTTCAGCAAATATTACACAGTTTTACGAACACTTTGAATCCTCAGGATCTAGTGCAGCTAGAATTACATGCCGAATCTCTCAAGCCCAGTGTTTTTTCCCTAACCACCACGGAAACGCATTCTGTTGAGGACTTTTTTAATCAAATTGAATTACTTCTCCAAAGTCACACCACTATTTTAGGAGATTCCAGTCTGACGCTAATCGTTCAGGTAGTGAGGGTTCCATCTGATGGAGGGCTCATAGGCATAAAGCACGTATCCGTTTCAATTATATAATCGTTCAAAAGAAATGGAGGCAACTATGGATCTCCTTCAACCCGGATGAACAGTGCTGTTTTGCCAGGGGTTTGCTGGCTGTATTAAATGACAGGTTCAGAAACAATCAGAAATTGTGTGAACAAGAGGCCCAACAACTGCACATCAGGGTCGGGTTATCAACGGATCAGAAAGTAACGTTTTCAGATGTAGAAAAATTTGAGAGGCTCATGGGTACTAAAATTATCGTCTGGTACAGGGAACCGAAACAGTAGCGCTGTATTAAAATTTGAAGCATCCCAGGGCCGAAAACCAAAGACGGCGTTCTTGTTTTTGTATCATGAGCATTATTATGGTATTTTGAATCTAAAGGGCTTTCTGGGATTTGACTACATCTGCAATTTCTGTTACACAGGATATTTTAGCCCATCACGACATCACTGCGAGCAGCACTGTGACATCTGTTTATCTACAGACTGTCGATGGGTTGACGGGGAGGCTTTTCGATGTTCCGATTGCCATCGTTTCTGTCGATCAAGGTTTTGCTTCGAACTCCACAAAACACGTAAATTTAATGAAAAGACGCGTCGGTCTGAAAGCATCTGCGATACCCATAAAGTCTGTGATCTCTGCAACCAGAGATACATTGTGAATGTCAAGTCAAAACCTCACAAGTGTTGACCCAAACACTGCCGAGTTTGTAGAGCGATCGTGAAAGATTCAGATGAAAATCATCAGTGTTTTATTCAAAGCTTACTGCAAAAACTGATCCACAAAAAGTACGTGTTCTACGATTTTGAGTGCCGTCAAGATGATGGAACCCACATCCGCTGCATGCACTGGAACGGTCAATCGTGGAGTCGGTCCAGTGAGGATTGCGTAGCAAAGTTCTTCCACAGATATCGATGCCCGAAATACCAAGATTACATGTTCATAGCTTACAATTCTAAGGGGTATGACGGATATTTCCTCATGAAATATCTCGTCGAGAGTGGGCAAACTCCATTTGTTACATCTCAGGGTTGTAAACTAATGTGCTTTACACCAGAAGATTATAACTTGAGATTTATCGATTCGTTGAACTTCTTACCTATGAAATTGAACAGTATGCCCAAAGCCCTGGGATTCCAGGCTCAAAAAGGGATTTTCCCCATTTCTTTAACACCGTTGAAAATCAAAACTACATCGGACCATACCCCGAGCCTAAATATTAGGGTTTTCAACACATGATGAGCCAGGAAAGAGAGGAGTTTTTGTCTTGGTACGACTCGATTAAAAGTGGTACCTTCAACTTTAGACAAGAAATGGCATACTGTTGTCGAAACGACGTGGTTATTTTGAAAAAAGCGTGCAAGAAATTTAGAGAGGAAGTGCTCAGGATCGGTAATATTGATCCTTTTCAGTGTATGACCCTAGCTTTTCTCTGCCTGTCCATGTACAGACAAAATTGCATGCCTGATAATGCAATTGGAATCATTCCGAGTGATCACTACAAAAGCACTCACAAAGCTTATTCTAATGCTTCTATTCAATGGCTGATGTTTCTTTCCGAGAAGGAAAAAATAAACATTCTGCATGCCCTGAATCACGGTGAAGTAAAGATGGGTTCCTTTTATTTAGATGGTTACTCCGAAGTTCAGGGTGTCCCGATGGCCTTTGAGTACGCTGGCTGCTTTTATCACGGGTGTCCAAAGTGCTACGATATGCAAGCTAAACATCCTCTTACAGGGACGCCTTATGCTGAATTGTTTCGAATGTTTGACAACTAACTGAAGAAATTGCGTGAAAAATTTAATCTGACAGTGAAAGTGATTTGAGAACATGAGTGGGAAAGCATGAAAAAAGAGGACTCGGAGCTTCAGGATTTCTTAAAACACTTTGAGTTTCCTGAACCTATCAATCCCCATGATGCCCTGTATGGAGGGCGCACCAACGGCATCAAATTATATCATAAGGTTCAAGGCGACGAGCAAATGCATTATTACGATTTTACAAGTGTGTACCCTTACGTCAACAAATGTATATTTTCCGGTCCTCCCTTTAAGAATTTGCGGTAAATTGATGTTCGTTCTGTGTCGTACGTGTGCAGAAACCCAGACATCCACCGGCCTTTGCCAACACAATGATCGGGAAAGGTCTTTAACAGGAACCTAGTGCAGCGTCGAAATACTCAAGGCCTTAGATAAAGGGTACAGAGTTTTAAAAATTCATGAGATATGGCACTACGAAGAGAGCACAGCAGATTTATTTTCCGATTATATCAAAATTCATCTGAAAGGCAAGCAGGAGGCCTCTGGTTGGCCATCATGGGCCCAGGACGAAGCGTCCCACCAGCGCTATGTTGATGACTATTTCTTAAAAGCAGGTGTATTATTGGAGCATGAAAACATAGCCTCCAACCCCACTAAGAGACAAATTTCTAAGCTATTTCTGAATTCTTTTTGGGGAAAATTCAGGCAGAAACCTAACCAACCGACCACGACGTTTGTTAAACACACCCAAGAATTCTTCAATTACCTGTTCTCAGATGTGTATTGGGTCTCCCAATTTCGCTTTGTCAGTGATGAAATCGCTCAAGTGCAGTGGAGGTATGCGGATGACAGATACGTTCTACCCAGCCCAGTCAATGTGGTGATCGCCGCTTTCACAATGGCCAATGCCCGCCTAGAATTGTACGAATTGTTGGATCATTTAGGGCCAAGGATTCTGTATCATGATACAGATTTCGTTATCTTCACAGCCTTGCCCGGACAGTACACTCTGCCACTCGGTGACTATTTAGGCAAACTCACCAGCGAACTAGATCCTGACGACTTCATAGAAGAATTTGTTTCTGGGGGTCTGAAAATGTACGCGTACAAAATGTTCAAAGGCAAGGTCTGCATGAAGGTAAAGGGCATTACTCTCAATCACGAAATGGTTCAAGCGGTAAACCTATGCTCATTAATGGATCTAGTGCATAGTTTTGTATAACACGTTCTCACAAAAGAAATAACGGTTCATGGCATGCAGAGTCATAGGAACAAAAAGAACCTGACTTTACAAAATCGTCCATTCAGAAAAAGATTCAGAGTGGTGTACAACAAAAGGGTTCTCTTGCCCGATTTCACATCTCTCCCCTATGGATACTAAAGAGGGTTTTGATGTTAGACTTCAGCATCCGTTCTCAAAAATATTCTTGAGACCCTCCTGTTCGGGCAAATCGCATTATGTAAAAAAGCTTTTGGAGCATGCAGACCATGTGTTTTCTTGCCGCCCTGACAATATAGTCTGGTTTTATAACTGTTGGCAACCTCTGTACGATGAACTGTTAGCCCAATTTCCCAAAACCAGATTTTTGGAGGGGTTACCTGCCTCATTAAGCGACGATGAACTACTGCCGTCTGACCGAGTTAACTTGGTGGTCGTCGACGATTTGATGGAACAGGCGAGCCATAGCCAAGAGATAGAGAGGGCCTCCACAAAATATACTCATCACAAGAATTTGTCCATCATTTACTTGGTCCAAAATTAATTTTTGCAAGGCAAGAAAAGTAGAATGATAAATCTGAATGTCAATTACATCACCCTCTTTAAAAACCCTAGAGATAAGCTGCAAATCACCAAATTAGCGCGTCAAATGTACCCTGGCCAGGTTAAATTTTTCTTGGAGGCCTTTGAGGACGCTACGGTTATCTGTTGGTGGATCTGAAAGCCCAGACGCCTGACAAATTTCATTTACGTACTGGATTATTTCCTCCAGACTGGCCTGCGGCGTACATCGTGAAAAGATAAAGACGAGCGATTTTCTGAGTATTTGAGAAAGAGCCGGAATGTCGTGCAGAATAAAAAGAAATCTCCCTCTGCTCAAGACCCTGCCTAGGGTCTCCTGTCGCTAAAGAAAAGCGCTATTGAGCGAGGCTCCGGATGATTTCATTTATGCTCTGGCCGAAATAGCTCTGAATACTTTAAAAGGCCATGTACCCTGACTTCCAGACAGTTCAAGCTGCTGAAGAAGCATCGTTGTTCTATTAAAAAACTCGGTGATAAAAAACTCACCGTTAAAAAGAAAAAAGCCCATTTAAATCAGAAAGGAGGGTTTCTTGGAGCCCTATTAAGCGCAGCCATTCCTTTCATTACTAGTTTAGTAGGTTCGAGAGTATAAATATGGAATACACTTGCAAGATGTACCTGGTCCCTCAACAACAAATGGCTCAATGGCATCAGAAAGTCCCAACTTCCACCGACCTTTTAAGCGCTACGGAAAGTGAACTGGATTAACAAATGAAACTCATACTTGAACGCAGTGACTTGAGCGCTGATGCAAAAGTAAAACTTTCTACGACCGTCTTGCAAAGATACCTGACCTTTGTGAAAAAAACAGATAAAGAATCCAGTTCTCTGACATTATTGCTGCCTGCCAAGAGCAAGGAGGAGCTGCCAGGGGTGCTCAAAGAGGCACCTAGTACCCCATAAGAAAGGGTGTACGACGAGATTTTGAAAAGTGCTCCGGACAAATCAAAGAAATATACCGAAATTATTTTACAGAAAATGTAGCATCACCCTAATACAACTTACTGGAATGGCTTGGGAGATTTTGTGTTTCATCGAGAACCGTTACCCAGTACAAATATGGTCGATCTAATGTGAAACTTAACCACCCATCACAACATACCGTCCTATCGGAGACCTAGGGGGTGAAAAGAATTTATTAAGGCCGTGGCTGGTTTGAACATTCCGGCCTCTGCTGTGCCAAACATCGACACGAGAGAACTTCTAGAGAGTTTTAAAACTCCTGTCCCCGACGAGGCCTCTGCCTCTGCTATCTCTGCTATCTCTGCCTCAGTCGCTGCTTCCGATACACCTGTTGGCAAGAAAATCAGATCTCGCAAAAACAATGAATGGATTCCTTATTGAAATGTAATTATATTTTTGTTTTAATAAAATATTACATTTGATTACACAGGCTTTCTATTCTTTATTAAGATAAGTACAGGGCATAGAACTTTGCATATAGGGTTGATCCTGAAAACCTCTAGAAGTGTTCTTAGACAAGGTGCTGACAAATTTTTTAACCATATCATCGTTCTTGGTGACTTCATTAAAATACAGGTTCATGACCTCTTTATAAGAACGTCCTTTCCCTCTGTGATGCAGGAAAAAAATACAATGTTGTCTATAGATGGTGGAAAACCAACTTTGAAGCTGACGGGCATGGTGAATAATGTCTTTACAGTTTCTGTTTAAAAAGTTGTATATTTCCTCAGGAAAATAGATAAAGTCCGGTAGGGCACCGTAGGAATCAAAAAATTCTCCAGTTTTGTCTTCTATGAGATGTATCGCCAACCAGTGCTCTCCGGGTTGATTTTGACGGTGAGTACGGATGATGATCATGGTCAGGAGATCCGTAAGTATCTTTTCTGGCAGTTCGTCACACACCAACACTCCGTAAAACAGATTTTCTGTGTACAGATTACTGAACAGGAGTTTGTTGATCTGCAGGGTGTTCATGCTTTTTAGTAATCATAAAGTATGTTTCTTCTCTGGTTTATTTCAATAATGTTGTCAAAGACAGCGTACACTATTAGATTCACAGTATGGGGTAGGGGCTGTAGAAAGCGGATTTCAAATCTCATGTTCCCGGTTTTCATCAATGAGAAATCGTCTCCGCATTCTTGATCAGGCATCAAATCAAAGGCAAAGAGGGTGTATCCCTGGGAGAATTCAGAGCAGTTGATTGCTAGAGGCAGGTCTTTCAAATGCTTTCCGGAGGCCAACACAAGGTTATAATATTCTCGAGCTGTGATGTCATTAGCAAAATCAGGTTGAAGTGGTCTGGATGGAATCTGCTTTCCATTCAAATACAAGGCCAGGAACTCCACATGGTTATGCTTTAAATTGAAGGGGTTTCTGGCGTAATCCCCTGAAAAGGCCTCATTATCCACCAGGCCTAGGACCATGCACTTGGGTATTTGTCCCAAGAACAGGTTCTCCTGATTGCTCACGCGTATCCTGGCTGGCATACTGAGAACTTTCATATTCACTCTTTCCACGGGGTACTTGGCATTAGCGGTGGTGAGAGCGTGGGCGTGCCCTATTTTCACCACCGTCGAAACTTTAACTTTCTTGACAAAAAGAGTGGCGGATAAAATGTTTACTTTGCAACGCTCCCACATCAGACAGAATTCATTTTTGCTCCGTACCATTTTTATTCTGCTGTCCACCCCTTTTAGAATTAATTTTTCTTGAAAAATAGGTCGGAATAAATAGGCCCGAGGAGTTCTACTGTTTTACTCTGGGCCGTATATCCGTTTCTTTTTCTGAATCCCTCATTCGGTCCATCCAAGGCGGTGTTTTCATGTTCGTTGGCCGTGTCATTGTAAAAAAGACCCAAAGCAAATTGGAACTTGAGAGTTTCATTGCTGTAATTTAACAATTCCTCAAAAAGGACCCTGTATGGGTAAAGGCTGGAACTCTGTGATATTAAGTGATCTCCTAAGGTTACATCCACTTGTGAAAATAATGCGGCTATCGGATAATTAACAAAGGCTACCCTGGCCACGGGGCCTAGATTAGTTCCGTTGGCATTGATGATTTTGCATCGGACATGTAGAAGTGTGTTATTCAGGTCCAAGTAGTCTTCCCCGTTTCCGGTAATCAAAAACTCCAGCAGGGCGACTTCCGATAGAGCTGAGAGAGGGAGTACCACAACGTAGATGCTTTTTTCTACGCTAGTCTGAGTATAGGGTACCGTAAGCAAGTCCAGTTCGGATTTCACACACTCTTGAGACATTCGATGAATGAAAGACATCATGAGTTAAAAAAGTTTTTCGATTTCTTTTTTCTGCGGGCGCGGGACTTATCCTTGTGTCGGAGCGAAGAAAATGATGTAAAAGCACATCTTTTTGATGATCGGGGCTGCTCGTGATCCGGGCGGTCTCTTACGCTTAGTTTTCCTCAACACCATCAGACCCGCCCCCTCTTGATTTTCTTTGCTTCCTCGAGTCATCGCTCCTGACATGGCCCCTGCCACCACGTCTTTGACAATATTCTTAGCAGCTGCTTTAATGTGTGGTTTGACAATTTCGAATCCTCTTTTCAAGAGAGGCAAAGTTCATCTGTACAGCCCACAAAATATTCCACCGATCCCAGATCCGTACATCACGGGGGCCCCAGAAAACCCAGGGAGGCCGTTGCCCGCTTGGGCTTCATAATAATGCACGTAAGGGCTAGGGTCCAGGTAAGATCTCATGTCTGTATTAGTCGTGTATACAACTCTTACAGGGTTTGAAATGTAACTTGACAATGACCTTGCCAAACTAAAATGGAGCCAGTTTGTTCTGATCCGTCTTCATTTCAACGGTCAAAGTATCAAATTGAGTCTTGCTGACCGGAGCGTAGTGTGACCTGTCGTAGGTGATTGTGGTAATCTTATTCATCTCATCCTCAATATGTACGCATCTCAAGAGAGGGACTGAGCTGTCTCCGACTCTTTGGTGAGACACAATGTCGCTATAGACATACAAGGTATAAAACCATGCTCTGATATCCGCGGGGTAAGGAGCTTCATTCATCAGACCTATGTTCATGTCCGCATGAGCTCCTAAAATCCTCCCCAACTGCCCCTTGACATGCAGAGTTTCATCCTTCACGGTGCTTATGACGTAGAATCTTCGCACCAGAGCACTGTAGCGGAATTTCATGGTGTTTTCCGGCATTGGAGTGTTTGCTGAACTGCCCTTGAAGGCTTTGGGGTCTTTCGCAACCGCTTCATTCATCTAGGAAGTCACTTTCTCAAGGCTAGAGTAATAACCCACTGGAATAGTATAAAATGTAACTATTTGCGGGGACACCACAATAAAGTTATTATCTGGTTTATCTAGGGTATTACAGGTGGGCGGATACTGAATTTTGGCCAATGCAACTTCCCAGGGGCCCTGTAGTTCGATTGGGGCGGCTAATTTGATGGTAAATTCAGCAATGGTATTATTAGGGAAAACATCCCAGGAAGAATTGCTGGGAAGAATAACGTAAAAGCTTTTTCTCTCCGTTGTGAACACACAATGAATGAAATACTATTTTTGATTCTCAGTATTTAACGTCTTCCGTGTAGCTTTCAGGGATCCAACTGTTAAACTTTTCGGGCCATCTGAGCCATTTCACCAAAATATGCTTTTTTCTATGGATATTTTTTTTCGCCAAAATCTTTTCAATCCTGAAGACGTCCGTCCCTCAAATCTTTTGTAACTTTAAAAAACTGCCAAGAACCCATTATCTTTAATATGGCTTTCTTATAGTTACATTTTAATGTAACCATGATATTCTGTATATGCATTTAATTGTCCTCTTTATCATATCTCCACAATCCATACTAAGCCCTACTTTTTCTGCTGTTCTTTATCTGGTTTTTTGTGCCACCACCACCTGATCAAGGCACTATGCCGCTCCTACATTGTTAGGTAGAATGCCCAGTGGGGGCTGGGCGGTATCGTGGACTCGGAACCCTTGCAGGTTTTTTTTTACTTTAGCCCTCTGGAGTTTTTTCATTTTTTCTGTCCTCCTGGCCATTAGACCTTACTTTATTTTTTGTTACTTAGTATTGAATAATTTTATTTTTATATTTTTCTTTTTTCTTTCATCTTGTAAAGCAGTTTGAGCTACATCATTTGTATGAAAATGTGCTATGTAAATATATGTTGTTGTTATTCTTATGATAATGAAAGGAAACTAGATTAGAATTACTTTTTATCACTGATTCTTGGTGCTGTTTAATTGAGTTTAGGATACATTTCTTGCTCTTATGTTTCCTGGCAGCAGCCATCCTGGGTGGAGTTGTAACAACCAAACTCTGATCTCCCACAGCCTTACATTCTGTGTTATTTTACACAGGGTTTTGAGTAACTTATAAAAGCTCTATATAAATGCAATTGATTAGTGAATTAGAATGTGTGATAAAGCATATTGAAGCCCCATCAATCAATCATTTTTTTAATGCATGATGAGACACTCTTGCTGAAAATATGGTGTCACACACGTGTGAATAGGAGGAAGCTGTATGGACCAAGTGAGAGTAATTCCACACCAGGCCAGGGGGTGGAAGGGTGAGCTAAACCTTTTTCTGTTGTCTCTGCAGATCAAACACCGAAAAACCTGCCTGATTCAACCTTGAAGATATCACTTCTGGTTTCAGCACCCAGAAGCATATCACTTTTGGTTCAGGAGTCCGGAAGCAGGACACTTCGGTTCCAGCACCGAGAAGCCTGTTACTTCCAGATCCAGAGCCCAGAAGCATGTCACTTCCAGCACCCAGGAATACGTCATTTCTGGTTCCGGCTCCAAGAAGAATGCCATTTACCGGTTCTGTGATATCACTTCTGGTCCTGACCTTTAAAGCCCCCATATTCTCAACAATAAGTAATTTTGGTTTGGAACTTGACCAGTGCACATGAGTGCTATTCTACAAATACCCTCTTGCAGCCAGGAACAATGTACAGTATGGGTGGCTGCCCCAAACCTTTTTCTTGTGTTGAGGCTGGTTATTTTCACAATGGTAATTAAAGACATGAGCATAATGAGAATAGATTATTGGACTGAAGTCTTTCAGGACAGCAATTAATAATATTGGGTGGCACAGTGGTAGTTCCACTGTCTTGCAGTGATGCATACAAGGATCTGTGTCTGTATGAAGTTTCTACCTGGGTGCTCCAATTTCCTTCCACATTCCACACTCCAAACACTTTCAGGTTAGGTGGATTTGTGTTGATAAAGAGCCCTGTCTGAGTGTGTTTAAGGGCATAAATTTCAACCTATATACTGCATATGAAAGATGAGGGGATTATGGTGGTATTAACTGCAAAGCACAAAAGAATGAAATTGTGTAAACTATTCATAGAAGGGGTAAAGCTGAGTGATAGCCGCCCTTACTTCTGTGATACCATGTCCACTTATTATTTTAATAATTACTATGGTAAACGATGGTTCATTTACAAAAAAAAAAAAAAAATCTGCAAATCTAAAAGAGTTTACTTTTTATTTTTTTTGCTGTTTGGTTACTTTCATTTAGTTGGATACAGTATAGACAGTCCTTTGCTAATTTCGTTTTCTCTGACTGTGCATTTGTCATATGAGTATTATTTTTTTATGTTACAAATTTTAATAATTCTATGAAAGGAATCTGATTTTCAACAGCATAATAAGATAAATGCTGCCATTCACTCAATGTTTCGTATATAATATCATATTTGAATTCATTCTTAAATTACATATGTGGAGGAAAATAAAGGCAGACTCTAATATAGCTTAGGAATTGTTAAATTTTAACACAAACAAAATAAAAGTACATTTGGAAGAATTTGTATAAAGTATCATATCCTAAAATATTGTATCCTAAAATAGTGGTTGCATTCTGAGATGGAAAGTACTTCATAAGGAGATAATGTTCTGGATTATGGTTATGACAAAGCTCCATTAATAATGCCATCAGACATGGAAATTTGAGACACCCAAACATGCACATTATGTGCATTTTCTCAAAAATACCGTAACAACTCCTTGTCAGTGCAGACCCTCACTTTTCATTTCCCCATAAGCCCCTCATGCATGCTGTTAGCTCGTATGTTATGACTTTCAAAATAAAACTATAAAGGTAGACTGCTAAAACAGACATCCTATACAGCACATCATCCTGCACTACTGCTCAATGACACTACTTCTTATAGCTTTGTTTGATGCCAGTAAATATTATTATGAAAAATCATCACTAATACTGAAATCTTTGCATATGTTTTTTCCACAGAAAAAAAAACATAAAAAGATATAAAAACTGTTTCAAGGCTTGTCCCATTTAGGTTTAGTTCCACTCATTTACCTGATGTCGCCCACTCCCAGCATCCATGAAACCGGAGAGAGGTGTAGTAAATTAGTAGATGGATGATTACAGAATAGAAACATACAAGATGATGAAGTCTATTTAAACATTTATTTTCTATTTCAACAGTATTTTGAAAATTCACACTTATTTTCTTAATGATAAACATGAAAATAAAGGGTTTTGCAATTGTACAATGTCTAGGCTGTCCTAAAAGACTATATAGAAGAGAAAGCAACGTAAAAAAATAAAAAATAATAAAACGCACACACACAACAACAGTGTGTAGTATCCAGAAGAAAACTAATAAAATGAAGTTGACCTTTCAGTGTGTCGACTAGCTTCTCAGTCATTAGTTTACTGTCATTAATAAAATGCTAATCATGAAATCTGGATGTTGTAGGACTGTCTTGGTTGACACGTCTCTGCAACATCGCATGGACATCGGGGACAGTGCCTCTGGATTGGCAGACTGGGGTGGTGGTCCCCCTCTTTAAGAAGGGGGGCCAAAGGGTGTGTTCCACCTACAGAGGGATCACACTCCTCATCCTCCCTGGAAAAGTCTATTCAGGGGTTCTGGAGAGGAGGGTCCGTTGGATAGTCGAACCTCGGATTCAGGAGGAACAGTGTGGTTTTCGTCATGGTCGCGGAACAGTGGACCAGCTCTACACCCTTAGCAGAGTCCTGGAGGGTGCATGGGAGTTTGCCCAACCAGTCTACATGCGTTTTGTGGACTTGGAAAAGGCGTTCGACCATGTCCCTCGGGGAATCCTGTGAGGGGAGCTTCAGGAGTATGGGGTACAGGACCCCCTGATAAGGGCTGTTCGGTCCCTGTACAACCGGTGTCAGAGCTTGGTCTGCATTGCCGGCAGTAAGTCAAACCTGTTTCCAGTGAGAGTTGGACTCTGCCAGGGCTGCCCTTTGTCACCGATTCTGTTCATAACGTTTATGGACAGAATTTCTAGGTGCAGCCAGGGTGTTGAGGGGGTCCGGTTTGGTGGACTCAGGATTGGGTCACTGCTTTTTACAGATGACGCTGTCCTTTTTGCTTCATCAGGCCATGATCTTCAACTCTCACTGAATCGTTTCGCAGCTGACTGTGAAGTGGCTGGGATAGGAATCAGCACCTTCAAATCCGAGACCATGGTCCTCAGCCGGAAAAGGGTGGAGTGCCCTGCCCCAAGTGGAGGAGTTCAAGTATCTCAGAGTCTTGTTCACGAGTGAGGGAAGAATGGAGCATGAGATCGATCGGTGCGGCATCCACAGTGATGCGGGCTCTGCATCGGTCTGTCGTGGTGAAAAAGGAGCTGAGCCATAAGGCAAAGCTCTCAATTTACCAGTCAATCTATGTTCCTACCTCACCTATGGTCGTGAGCTATGGGTAGTGACGGAAAGAGCGAGATCGCGAATACAAGCGGCTGAAATGAGTTTCCTCCGCAGAGTGTTTGGGCTTTCCCTTAAAGATAGGGTGAGAAGCTCAGTCATCTGGGATGGGCTCAGAGTAGAGCCGCTGCTCCTCCGCATCGAGAGGAGTCAGATGAGGTGGCTCGGGCATCTAATCAGGATGCCTCCTGGACGTCTCCCTGGTGAGGTGTTCGGGGCACATCCAACCGGGAGGAGGCCCCGGGAAAGACCCAGGACACGCTGGAGGGACTATGTCTCCCGGCTGGCCTTGGAACGCCTTGGGATTCTCCTAGAAGAGCTAGAAGAAGTGGCCGAGGAGAGGGAAGCCTGGGCCTCTCTGCTCAAGCAGCTGCCCCCGCGACCCGACCTTGGATAAGCGGAAGAAGATGGATGGATGGATGGATGGATGGAATAATCATGAAAACCTCAAGTGCAATGACTGGCTAGAATCAGGCAGGTAATATAGGAAACACATCCTAAAACAATGGGTTCACAACATTTAGCACATTATGTTTATTCTTGTGCTGGTCTCAAACAATTATCTGAACCGTATAGCTGATGTCTATACCCTGAATGGCGTAAAGATCTGACTACAGTAAATGGTCACTGAAAGCATTTCATGACAGAAAGGTTCTTTTTTCTGATCAGTTCAGTTGCAGGAAGCTTGTGAATGTTCAGGCACAGAAATCAGGTTATGCTTTGTATCAGATTTACTCTGTTTTAGACAAATTACAATTTTGATTCACACTTTTACACCTTAAACAACTAAAAGTGAAAAATAGCATTGTCACAGTTCAAGACATAAGTATTGTTGGAGGAATAGAATAATTAATCAATTTTCAAAGATTTCCAGTTTTAATCTGTCAAGTTTATTTTTTATAATATAACTACAGTTAAAGCACTACTAGTAAAGTGAATTGAGGACATAAAAACTCAAGACTTTTCTGTTGGTTTGTGTACATTTTGAATGCCCATAAGATATTGACAAGTAAAGTATTTTAGAATCAAGAAACAGTATTTTGCTAAGTTTAAACTCCAGTTGTGTTTTTGGTTTATGTGATTTAGCTCACAATTCTACTTTTCTTTGTCATTGTCTGTTTTGGTCTTTTGTAATAGCACCACAAGTCACATATCCTTTTAAGTATTTTCTAAAGTTTTCTTCCCTCACTCCATAAATGAGAGGACTTAAAAGACGTGGAAACAAAATTATTAATATATGTGTGTAATATTGTACATCGCCTAGCTCTACATTTTGAAAGTGTAACCAAACATTATTTACAATTGGAACAAGGAACATGAGTGAACTCAGAGTGAGCTGGATGGCATGCAGCAGGACTGTATTGTAGGCCTTCTTAGCAGAAGATTTCTCAGAGCGACTGGCTGATTGTGCTACAATTACAATGTTAATGTATGTGTACACCATTGTGAGCCAAGCAACTGCAAAAAATATAATGTTTAGATAGCTTCTTTTAACAGACTGAGAATAAGTCCGAATTAGACTGTCATTCTCACATACGATATTGGTGATGAAGAAGCTCATAGGTTCTATAGTAATAGTAATTATAATGTCTGATGCTGGAGAAAGATAATTGATCAGCCACATTATGCTGAGGATGACATATGTTCTGCGGAGAGTGCAGATGTTTGGATGATGCAGTGGTTTACAGATAGCAATGTAACGTTCAAGAGCCATCAGGGCCAGATTCAGAGGAGTGTTATAGTTTGTAGCAATTGCAAATGTCATTAAAAGATAGCAAAATGACACTGGCATAATAAGAGCAATCTCACGCCAAATATGCATGATTGTTGTGATAGTTATTTCCAACACATCATTAAATACCAGGTGGATAAACAAAATATAGCGTGAGTTCTCATGGAATACTTGATGTTTAAAAAAAACTGCAATAAGCAATCCATTTATATAGTTGGTTATAATATAAAAGAGCAGAACAAGTGAAATCTTCAGGATTGTCTTTGTTTGCTTACTGATATCTGGAACAGATGCCTCATCTGTACGCTGGATTGATTGAGCTGAATATCCTACAGTATTCATATTAACAGGTCCTGTGTTTCTGTGGGAATACAATTGTAGAGTAAGAAAGTATATATTTAATAGGATAGTATTAAATATTCCATCAAAAACTGTTTTGTGAACTAGAAATTCATTTCTCAACTTTTTTTATATATAAAATTTTGTGAATACCAGTTGCTGTTGTGTCTGTTGATGGCCAAATGGCTGATAGTCCCCTGCCACTGGAGCCCTACTTTGTATTGGAAAATGATCTGTTGTATCGAATCGCAAGTCACGAGGGTTAAGGTTCGGAAGTTGTTGCTAGTACCGAAGACCTTCCGGCGGGAGGTTTGCGAACTAGCTCATGCACACCTCCTAGGCGCCCATCTCGGGGCCAAAAAAACTTTGGAAAGAATTAAACTCCGTTTTTATTGGCCTGGATTAAATGAAGAGGTCAGACGTTTCTGCCAGTCCTGCCCGGAGTGTCAGATACGTCAGATTCCTAAAGTAGAAGGGACTGCGCTCCTCTCGTTCCAATTCCCCTAATCGATATTCCCTTTGAAAGGATCCCCTGAACAAGGCCCTAACGTCGGCCGTGCTGAGCCAGAGCATCGATGGTGTCGAACACTCCGTATTCTACCTAAGCCGCAAACTGTTGGACCGGGAGACCAGGTATGCGGCTGTGGAGAGGGAGGCCTTGGCTATTAAGTGGGCGGTGACTCATCTGAGGTACTATCTGTTGGGTCACGAGTTCACTCTAGTGACAGACCAATGCCGCCCTACAGTGGATGGCACTTCATAAGGAGTCAAACCCTCGAGTCACCAGGTGGTTTTTGGACCTGCAGCCTTACAAGTTTACCATTGCTTATCGTCAGGGTCCCCTTCAAGCCAACGCCAATGCCCTCTCCCGGGTTCACGACCTCTCGGTTCGGGTTGCCCGACCTGATGGGTCTGGACTGAGTGGGGGGGGGTCATGTCACTGCGATTAGGGGGCCGCGTAAAGACCTAAACTGTAGTGTGAAAGTGCATGCCAGAAGGGATTGGTGGGGTACTAACCTCTCTCTCTTTATTTCTGCAGAAAGAAAGACACACCACCGCCATGAATCTGCCATGTTTACCTGACCACGCATCAGCACTTCCGTCTTCTCTCTGTCGACCTCTGATGACAACATCAATCCCAGAATCCATTTCGGTTCCTTCTCTCTTCATTTCCGGATCCCTCACCATAAATCTTCCCCCATTCAGCCATTCTGACAATCACTGTTAGATGAACTACGAGTACTTCTGTACAAATCTACTTTGGCTCATCGTCTACAGTATACGGGGCCGGAAAATCCCAAACCTTTATGAGTTTTTTGTCTTATTTCTACACTGGTAAGGGGAGAGACTTAGTCGATATGATGGAGAGAAGGAAGGTTAATATATTGTGCTTGCAAGAGACTAAATGGAAGGGGAGTAAGGTCAGGTGGATAAGGGGTAGATTCAAATTGTTCTATCATGGTGTGGATGGGAAAAGAAATGGGGTAGGGGTTATTCTGAAGGAACAGTATGTCAAGAGTGTTTTGGAAGTTAAAAAAAGAGTGTCAGACAGAGTAATGATTATGAAGATGAAAACTGGAGGTGTGATGATGAATGTTGTTAGTGCATACGCCCCACAAGTTGGGTGTGCGATGGATGAGAAACAAGATTTCTGGTGTGAGTTGGATGAAGTGATGGACACTGTGTACAGGTACAGGTACAGAAAGTGGTGATTGGAGCGGATTTCAATGTACATGCTGGTGAAGGGAACAGAGGAGATGAGGAGGTGATGGGTAGGTATGGTGTCAAGGAGAGGAATGAAGTAGGTCAGATGATAGTGGATTATGCAAAAAGAATGGGCATGGATGTGGTGAATACATACTTTAACAAGAGGGAGGAACATAGGGTGATGTACAAGTGTGTAGGAAGATTCACCTAGGTAGATTATATCCTATGCAGAAGAGTCAATCTGAAGGAGATTAAAGACTGCAAAGTGGTGGCAGGGCAAAGTGTAGCCAGCATAGGATGGTGGTCTGTAGGATGATGTTGGAGATCAAGAGTTGGAGGAGAGTGAAGGCAGAGCCAATGATCAAATGGTGGAAGTTAAAAAAGATAGACTGCAAAGTTGAGTTTAGGGAGGAGGTAAGACAGGCACGCCATGCAGTGGGCTGACGCCCTGCCCGGGGTTTGTTTCCTGCCTTGCGCCCTGTGTTGGCTCCAGCAGACTCCTGTGACCCTGTAGTTAGGACATAGGATAATGGATGGGTGGAAGACAGGCACTGGGTGGCAATGAAGAGTTACCAGACAACTGGGCAACTATAGCAGAAGTAGTAAGGGTAACAGCAAGAAGGGTGCTTGGCGTGGCATCTGGACAGAGGAAGGAGGAAAAGGAAACCTGCTATTGGAATGGGGAAGTACTGGACAGTATACAGAGGAACAGGATGGTGAAGAAGTGGGATAGTCAGAGAGATGCAGAAAGTAGACAACAGTACAAGGAGATAAGGTGCAAGGTGAAGAAAGAGTTGGCGAAGGCTAAAGAAAAGGCATATGATGAGTTGTATGAGAGGTTGGACACTAAGGACAGAGAAAAGGACCTGTATCAATTGGCTAGACAAAGGGACAGAGCTGGGAAAGATGTGCATCAGGTTAGGGTGATAAAGGATAAAGATGGAAACATACTCACAAGCAAGGAGGGCATGTTGAAAAGATGGAAAGAGTACTTTGAGAGGCTGATGAATGATGCGAATGAGAGATAGAATTGGATAATGTGGAGATAGTGAGTCAGGAACTGCAACGGATTAGCAAGGAGGAAGTAAGGACAGCTATGAAGTGGATGAAGAATGGAAAGACCCTTCGTCCAGATGACATATCTGTGGAAGCATGGAGGCGTTCAGGATATATGGCAGTGGAGTTTTTAACCAGATTGTTTAATTAATTGTTTTGTGAGGAGTGGAGATGTTTACTGGTACAGATTTTTAAGAATAAAGGGGATGTGCAGCACTGTAGTAACTACAGGGGGATAAAATTGATGAACCACAGCATGAAGTTATGGGAAAGAGTAGTGGAAGCTAGGTTAAGAAGGGAGGTGATGATTAGTGAGCAGCAGTATGGTTTCATGCCAAGAAAGAAAAAAACAGATACAATGTTTGCACTGATGGTGTTAATGGAGAAGTATAGAGAAGGCCAGAAGGAGTTGTATTGTGCTTTGTGGACCTGGAGAAAGTATATGACAGGGTACCTCAAGAGGAGTTGTGGTACTGTATGAGGAAGTCATGATAAATCGTAGAAGTATGTAAGAGCTGCACAGACTTTGTATGAGGGAAGTGTGACAGTGGTGAGGTCTGCGGTTGGAGTGACAAATGCATTCAACGTGGAGGTGGGATTACATCAGGGATCGGCTCTGAGCCCTTTCTTATTTGCAATGGTAATGGACAGGTTGACAGATGAGATTAGACAGGAGTCCCCTTGGACTATGATGTTTGCTGATGACAATGAGATCTGTAGCAAGAGTAGGGAGCAGGTTGAGGAGACCCTGGAGAGGTGGAGATATTCTCTAGAGAGGAGAGAAATGAAGGTCAGTATGAAAAGAAAACATGTGTGTGAATGAGAGGAAGGTCATTGGAATGATGAGGGTGCAGGAAGTAGAGTTGGTGAAGGTGGATGAATATAATACTTGGGGATTGTGGAAGAGAGGTGAAAAAGAGAGTGCAGGCAGGCTGGAATGGATGGAGAAAAGTGTCAAGAGTAATTTGTGACATGGTTAACAGCAAGAGTGAAAGACAAATCTACAGGACAGCAGTGAGACCAGCTATGTTATTTAGGTTGGAGACGGTGGCAATGACCGGAAAACAGGAGACAGAGTGCGAGGTGACAGAGTTAAAGATGCTAAGATTTGCATTGGGTGTGACAAGAATAGACAGGATTAGAAATTAGTAGATTAGAGGGTCGGCTCAGGTTGGACGGTTGGGAGACAAAGTCAGAGAGGCAAGATTGCATTGGCTTGGACATGTGCTGAGGAGAGATGCTGGGTATTATTGGCAAAAGGATGTTAAAGATAGAGCTCCCAGGCCAGAGGAAAAGAGGGAGGCCTAAGAAAAGGTTTATGGATGTGGTGAGAGAGAACCTGCTGGTGATGGGTGTGAAAGAGCAAGATGTAGAGGACAGAAATGAGTACATTAGAGGGTCAGCTCAAGTTGGACGGTATGTAGACAAAGTCAGAGAGGAGAGATTATGTTGGTTTGGACATGTGCAGAAGAGAGATGCTGAGAATATTGGGAGAAGGATGCTTAGGTTAGAGCTGCCAGGCCAGAGGAAAAGAGGAAGGCCTAAGCGAAGGTTTATGGATGTGGTGAGAGAGGACATGCAGGTGATGGGTGTAACAAAACAAGATGCAGAGGGCAGAAAGATATGGAACAAGATGATCCGCTGTGGCAACCCCTAACGGGAGCAGCCGAAAGAAGAAGAAGAAGATTGCATGTTAGACCATTACAGCTACTCACAATGAGGAAAAGCCAAAGACACTGAGAGACTGTGCTAACTCTGATTATGCAGCCATCAGTTGTGGGAAAGAAACTGAGGACTCAGGAGCACAGTAGCAGCAGTGTTAGCCGTGCCCCTTTGCTGCATGTTTAAAGCCCTGTCAGTTAAGTTTATTGTACATATTACTTCCAATATTAAAGATCTTCTACTTTTACATGAAATGTATTTTCATTAGAGGTAAGTCATAAGTTATATCCAAAACTAGTTCCTTCTTTGATCTTAAAGGTCAACAGTTACATTTTTCTGTCTTTTGACAGCAAAAAGTGCACTTTCATGTGGCGGCTTTCAAATAAATAAATAAATGGCATAAAATGATGCATCTCTTTTCAAGTAAATCAACAGAAATGAACAGACCTGTAATGTCACTGATCTAGTAATGAGCTTGAATCAGAACTCAACCCCAACAATCAATGCAGTGATTGTGTGGACTTCCAATGAATGGATTTGAATTGTTCCTCCAGAGCAATACTAGACCAGTAACATCATCCACTCACCTTTTTATTGCAATTAAGTAAAAATTGATGCATTTATTCAGGCTACAACTATTTTCAAAGCCATTAAAATACAGAAAACTATAACTGTTCCCCTTTAATGCTCACATAATTAGCTTTAGCTACCCTCAACAGTAAATTGAATAAGCATGTTCATAAAATTAATGGATGGATGAATTTTTAATAACTATAACAGTAGCAGATGTATTTTATTTTTAGGAAGCAACACAAACATTAAAATCATACAGCATAATTTTTATAATCCTATAAAACTGAACATATCTATCTACTAATAATCCATATTCTAGACAATTGAAATGTAATAGTTGTGGAAAAGAAAGTTAAAATATGATGCTATGAGGGAGTTAAAACTCATAAAGGTAATCAACAACAGAGATATTTCAGGAGTAAATCAGAGCATGAGGGTTTGAAGTAGCAGCTCCTACCATCTCTGTACACAGTAAAGCAGCTTTATTTACTGCATGAGTAAGACTTTGTGTAAATCTACCTCCTTTGTAAATTGCTTTGGATAAAAACATTTAAGTGAAGAAATGTAAATTTAACATGCATCGCAATTTTAATTTTAATTAAATGAAAGAAATTAGAAATGCAACTTTACTTAATGTAAATATCACAGTTTTATGATCTTTAACAATGATTTTCAGTAACATAAATTAATAATAATTTTAAGTGTGAAAAAATTAAATGTGCTTAAAACTCTGTACTACAATAAGCAGGAACAGAAAATGAATGAAAAGCATAAGGTGCCTTACCTGAGGTGATCATGATTCTGTAAGGACTGTTAGGCTTCTGTATGCTGTATTTATACATATTTTTCAATTATTTAAATCTGATGTCACCACAGTTGGTATTAATGTCATCATCTAATCCTCAGATTAGCACATGTAGGTGTGGTTGTAGTTTCACTAAGTGCCATGGAGAGTGTCAAGACTGAATATACTGCTTTAATCACCTGGCTTTGTTAAATTATGAGGAAAACAGTTTATCAAAAAATATGAGGCAATACAAACATTTAATTTCATTCTAAGGTGCCTCTTTTAACAATACTACTAGGCCGATAAGTTAACTGGATACCAGATTCCAACCGTAGTTGTACCACGTGTTGAAAAATTTATGTTAACTATGTGGTCAACATCATCATTTTCTGTGTAGGTTTTGATATGTTAGAATTGTTTTTGTTTGCTGAGGATGATCATAAGCAGTGCAGCTGATCTTTCATCGTAAGTCATATCATGATTTAGCCTCTGGATTTTTTTCTAATGCTGTAACACTGTTGCGGCTTGGAGACAAACTGCACACAGCATTCTATATATGGCCATTTGTGTGTGTTACATATCATATGGACAACTTTTTGTCATGTGATAACGTATGATCCTTTATGTGTAACCATTTTTTTAGTAAAACACACATTGTTCTACAGAAAATATAGTAAGTAAAACAAACAAATTCAAAACAGCCCATCCCATCATAACCCACTCTCTTCCTTCTTAAGCCATGGTAGCTAGTGTAGGATAAGCAGTACTCAGGAGAAAAGGAGTAAAGAAGAACTTCAGTACTGTCACACTGTGTCACTAAGATAAATAAGTGGACTAAAATGAATGTTGTATCATGGGGCAGCAGGATTTCAACAACTGTCCTAAAGAAATGCAGCTTTCAATTGATTTGCTGGGTACCCTGTTTGTCTATCCATCCATCCATCCATTATCCAACCTACTATATCCTAACTACAGGGTCACGGGGGTCTGCTGGAGCCAATCCCAGCCAACACAGGGCGCAAGGCAGGAAACAAACCCCAGGCAGGGCCGCAGTCCACCGCAGCCAATTTATGAATGACACAGACAATTTCAAATGAATGTAACCATAAATTTGTTTTCCTTAGGAATAAGTAGCCAGAAGTAGTTTGGCGAATAGACTCTTCTTTCGGCTGCTCCCATTAGGGGTCACCACAGTGGATCATCTTCTTCCATATCTTTCTGTCCTCTGCATCTTGTTTCGTTACACCCATCACCTGCATGTCCTCTCTCACCACATCCATAAACCTTCGCTTAGGCCTTCCTCTTTTCCTCTGGCCTGGCAGCTCTAACCTAAGCATACTTCTCCCAATATTCTCAGCATCTCTCTTCTGCACATGTCCAAACCAACATAATCTCTCCTCTCTGACTTTGTCTACATACCGTCCAACTTGAGCTGACCCTCTAATGTACTCATTTCTAATCCTATCCATCCTCGTCAGACCCAATGCAAATCTTAGCATCTTTAACTCTGCCACCTCCACCTCTGTCTCCTGCTTTCTGGTCAGTGCCACCGTCTCCAACCCATATAAAATAGCTGGTTTCACTACCGTCCTGTAGACCTTCCCTTTCACTCTTGCTGATACCTATCTGTCACACCCATTCCACCCTGCCTGCACTCTCTTTTTCACCTCTCTTCCACAATCCCCATTACTCTGTACTGTTGATCCCAAGTATTTAAACTCACCTACCTTTGCCAACTCTACTCTCTGCATCCTCACCATTCCACTGACCTCCCTCTCATTTGCACACATGTATTTTGTCTTGTTCTGTTTTGTTCCTACTGACCTTCATTCATATCCCCTCTAGAGCATATCTCCACCTCTCCAGGGTCTCCTCAACCTGCTCCCTACTATCGCTACAGATCACAATGTCATCAGCAAACATCATAGTCCACGGGGACTCCTGTCTAATCTCGTCTGTCAAATTGTCCATCATCATTGCAAATAAGAAAGGGCTCAGAGCTGATCCCTGATATAATCCCACTTCCAACTTGAATGCATCTGTTACTCCTACCGCAGACTTCACCATTGTCACACTTCCCTTGTACATATACTGTACAACTCTTAATACTCCCGACTTCCTTATACAATACTACAGCTCCTCTCGAGGCACCCTGTGTTGCAATGCAACTCCTTCTGGCCTTCTCTAAATTTGTCCATCAACATCCTCAGAGCAAACATTGCATCAGTGGTGTTCTTTCTTGGCATGAAACCATACTGCTGCTCACTAATCATCACCTCACTTCTTAACATAGCTTCCACTACTCTTTCCCATAACTTCATGCTGTGGCTCATCAATTTTACTCCCCTGTAGTTACTGTAGTCCTGCACATCCCCCTTATTCTTAAATATCGGCACAAGCACACTTCTTCTCCACTCCTCAGGCATCCTCTCACTTTCCAAGATTCCATTAAACAATCTGGTTAAAAACTCCACTGCCATCTCTCCTATACACCTCCATGCTTCCATAGGTATGTCATCCTCTTCAAAGCTGTCCTTACTTCCTCCTTGCTAATCCATTGCACTTCCTGATTCACTATCTCCACATCATCCAACCTCTTCTCTCTCTCGTACTCTTCATTCATCAGCCTCTCAAAGTACTCTTTCCATCTGCTCAACACACTCTCCTCACTCCTCACCCTAACCTGATGAACATCTTTCCCAGCTCGGTCCCTCTGTCTAGCCAATCAGTACAGGTCCTTTTCTCCCTCCTTAGTGTCCAACCTCTCATACAACTCATCATACGCCTTTTCTTTAGCAATCGCCACCAATCTCTTCACTTTGCTCCTTATCTCGTACTCGTCTACTTTCTGCATCTCTTTGACTATCCCACTACTTCTTTGCTCTCCTCTTCCTCTGTATACTCTCCTATATTTCCTCATTCCACCACCAGGTTTCCTTTTCCTCCTTCCTCTTTCCAGATGTCACGTCTAGCACCCTTCATGCTGTGACCCTTACTACATCTGCTGTAGTTTCCCAGCTGTCATATAACTCTTCACCTCCTCCCTAAACTCAAACTTGCAGTCTTCCTTTTTCAACTTCCACCATTTGATCCTTGGCTCTGTCCTCACTCTCCTCCAACTCTTGATCTCCAACATCATCCTACAGACCACCATCTTATGCTGGCTAACTACACTTTTCCCTGCCACCACTTTGCAGTCTTTAATCTCCTTCAGATTGACTCTTCTGCATAGGATATAATTTACCTGTGTGTTTCTTCCTCCACTCTTGTACGTAACCCTATGTTCCTCCCTCTTCTTAAAGTGCATATTTACCACAGCCATGTCCATCCTTTTGGCAAAATCCACTATCCTCTGACCTTCTTCATTCCTCTCCTTGACATCATACCTACCTATCACCTCCTCGTCTCCACTATTCCCTTCACCAACATACCCGTTGAAATCTGCTCCAATCGCCACTTTATGTCCCTCGGGTACACTGTTCATCACTTCATCCAACTCACTCCAAAAATCTTCTTTCTCACCCATTGCACACCCAACTTGCGGTGCATATGCACTAAAAACATTCATCATCACACCTCCAATTTCCAGCTTCATAATCATTATTCTGCCTGACACTCTTTTCACCTCCAAAACACTCTTGACATACTGTTCCTTCAGAATAACTCCTACCCCATTTCTCCTCCCATCCACACCATGATAGAACAATTTGAATCCATCTCCAATCCACCTGGCCTTACTCCCCTTCCATTTAGTCTCTTGCACGCGCAATATATCAACCTTCCTTCTCTCCATCATATCTGCTAACTCTCTCCCCTTAGCAGTCATACTGCCAACATTCAAAGTTCCTACCATCCGGACACATCTCTCCCCTCTTCTTCTCCTTGTTCTTCTTCAGCCAACAGTAGCCCAATTTCCGCCAGCACCCTGTTGGCTAACAGTACTGGTGGCAGTCGTTGTTAACCCAGGGCTTGACTGATCCGGTATAGAAATTTATATTGTTGTCCGCATATTGATTTGGCAAAATTTTACACCGGATGCCCTTCCTGATGTAACCCTCCCCAGTTATCCGGGCTTGGGACCGGCACAAAGAAACACACTGGCTTGTGCATCCCCTGTGGCTGGGTTAGTTTGGCGAACAGACTACAGAGATAAAATAATTTATGTTGGTGAGATTCAAAAGGTTGCATAGTATGGTAAAAGAAAAAAAAATGAATCGATACAAATAATATGTGAAATGAAAAAGCAGAATAGCAGGGAAGTGCCACAACCAATGGAGAAATGTGCCAGTTATATGAAAGAAGAGGAAATGTCAGGGTGATTCGGTGCTGAGGCCCATTAGATGGAAGCAGGTTAAAGTCTAATACCAAATTTAGGTTGGCTGTACTGGTAGTTGTGGTTCCTGGAGCAATGTCTAATATGTAGTGTTCCAGTAGAGATGGCAATAGACAAAGGGGAAGTTTCACTTTGCTTCAGAGGGGACTGGGCGGTCTCATGGTCTGGAATCCCTACAGATT
>JANRMT010062856.1:36631476-36644940 GCA_026402145.1 Polypterus bichir lapradei
TTGTAGAGCTACCCTGAATAGTTATTATGAGGAAATTGAACATATAGAGTATCAGGATTAAGTTAAATTAAGTTAAATTGAAGTTATAGAAAGGCCATGTTAAAGTAATATGTTTTCAGCAGTGTTTTAAAGTGCTCCACTGTATTAGCCTGGCGAATTCCTATTGGCAGGCTATTCCAGATTTTAGGTGCATAGCAGCAGAAGGCCGCCTCACCACTTCTTTTAAGTTTTGTTCTTGGAATTCTAAGGAGACACTCATTTGAGGATCTGAGGTTACGATTTGGAATATAAGGTGTCAGACACTCCGATATATAAGAAGGGGCGAGATTATTTAAGGCTTTATAAACCATAAGCAGAATTTTAAAGTCAATCCTGAATGACACAGGTAACCAGTGTAGTGACATCAGAACTGGAGAAATGTGTTCGGATTTTCTTTTCCTAGTTAGGATTCTAGCAGCTGCATTCTGCACTAGTTGCAAACGATTTATGTCTTTCTTGGGTAGTCCTGAGAGGAGTGCGTTACAGTAATCTAGTCGACTGAAAACAAACGCGTGAACTAATTTCTCAGCATCTTTCAGTGATATAAGAGGTCTAACTTTACTTATGTTTCTTAAGTGAAAAAATGCTGTCCTAGTGATCTGATTAATATGCGATTTAAAATTCAGATTACAGTCAACAATTACCCCTAAGCTTTTTACCTCCGTCTTGACTTTTAATCCTAATGTATCCAGTTTATTTCTAATAGCCTCATTGTATCCATTATTGCCAATCACTAAGATTTCAGTTTTCTCTTTATTTAACTTGAGAAAGTTACTATTCATCCATTCTGAGATACAAGTCAGACATTGTGTTAGTGAGTCAATAGAATCGGGGTCATCAGGTGCTACTGATAAATACAGCTGTGTGTCATCAGCATAGCTGTGGTAGCTCACGTTGTGCCCTGAGATAATCTGACCTAACGGAAGCATGTAGATTGAGAATAACAGCGGACCCAGGATAGAGCCTTGTGGAACACCAAATCGGATATCATGTGTCTTTGAGTTGTAATTACCACAACTAACAAAAAATTTTCTCCCTGTCAGGTAGGATTCAAACCAATTTAAGACACTGCCAGAGAGGCCCACCCATTGACTAAGGCGATTTCTAAGAATATTATGATCAATAGTGTCAAATGCAGCACTCAGATCTAAGAGGATGAGAACCGATATATGGCCTCTGTCTGCATTCACCCGCAAGTCATTTACTACTTTAACGAGTGCAGTTTCTGTGCTGTGATTTATTCTAAAACCCGACTGAAATTTATCAAGAATAGCATGTTTATTTAGGTGGTCATTTAACTGCATAATGACTGCTTTCTCCAGAACTTTGCTTAAGAAAGGCAGGTTAGAGATGGGTCTAAAATTTTCAAGGGCCGAGGGGTCAAGATTATGTTTCTTAAGAAGGGGTTTAACTACAGCAGTCTTAAGACAGTCTGGGAAGACCCCCGTATCTAATGACGAATTTACTATGTCCAGAACATTATCAATTAGCACGCCTGATACTTCTTTGAAAAGCCTTGTTGGTACTGGGTCAAGGACGCAGGTGGAGGATTTTAATTGAGATATTATTTTTTGTAAATCAGGTAAATCTATCCTAGTGAAAGAGTTTAATTGGTTTATAACAGGATGCTGGGGTTTAGGAGGATCCTTAGTGTTTGAGGGATATACTATGTTATTTCTAATATCATTAATTTTTTGATTGAAAAATACAGCGATAGCCTCACAGGTGTTATTGCAAGTACTTAGGAGGCATTCCTGTGAGTTACCTGGGTTTAGTAGGTGATCAATTGTAGAAAATAAGACTCTGGGATTACTAGCATTGTCATTTATAATCTTGGAGAAATAACAGCGTCTCTCAAGACGGACAGTGTTATTGTATTCTGTTATTTTGACTTTTAATATTTCATAGTGGATAGTTAGTTTAGTCTTCCTCCATTTACGTTCAGCTCTGCGGCATGTTCTCTTTAAGTCCGACACTCTTTGGGTCTTCCATGGTATAACAATACTAGAGGATTTTTTTACTGTCTTTTCAGGTGCAACTATGTCAACAGCAGCTCTCACTTTAGTATTAAATTTTTCCACCTTACTATTTACATTATCCTCGCTATTATAGTTGGCACTATAAACGGACTGATTGCTTAGAATGTTTGTAAGTTTTAAAGCTGCTGCTGAGTCAAAGAAGCGTTTTTTAACAATATGCTTCTCATGAGTGTTTTTTATCATTATTTCTATATTAAAAAGTAGAAGAAAATGGTCCGATAGACCAATATCAATGATCTGCTTTACCTCAACTTTCAGTCCTTTAGTAATCACTAAGTCTAACGTATGACCTGCTTTATGTGTAGGCTGATTTACGAGCTGCCTCAAATCAAATGAATCCAGGAGGTTCATAAATTCTTTTACTTTTAGATCACACTGATTATCTATATGAAAATTAAAGTCGCCAACTATTAGGAGTGTGTCATAGTTAGTAAATTATTATTTACGACCAACATCTTGCGTTACGACCCGAATGCGGTCACGTGTATCCGCTTGCGCGATTGTAAACAAACAACCGAGAGCGTTAGTAGCGTCAGTTGGAGCCCAGATACATGTGTTTGTGGATGTAATTTCGGTCATTGCAGTGATTTACCTATATATATAATTCACTAAGACCATGCAAGCAAGACACATAATTGCTAAGGAAGGAAGAGAAGGTAAAGAAAGCGATCAAAATTGAAACGAAGATGGAAATTGTGTGGAAATATGAGAGTGCTGTTCGTGTGACCGATCTCGCTAATATGTACAGCATGTCGAAATCCACCATCTCGACAATTTTACAAAGAAAAGATTTGCATTCTCCTCCTCCTCTCTTCCTGTAGCCCAAAGATGTCAAATTAAATGGTGAGTACAGTATGAAATTGTTGTTTCTAGAATAGAATAGAATGCCTTTTATTGTCACTATACACATCTACAATGAGATTAAAAGCAGCTCCTTCAGTGCAGAAAAAAGTTCTGTATAGGGCTTGTATGTTTGTTTTTTTAGCCTTAGCATAACGCTGGATCTCTGGCCCCGCTTCTGTTTTCTTTCCCTCCTCCGTCTGCGTCGTCTCCTAGACCCGACAACAATCCACGGAGAGCCCGCTGGTCTCGCTATGTTGTCTGGGATGTTGTGCGTGTGATGAAAAACACTCGAAACAAATGTCTGGCTCTGGACACCGATGTCTATAAGGTTCTGACGGGTGTAGCGGATGTTCGCCAAACCGATCGTGCACAAACAAGGAAAAAAAAAAAAAAAAGTACAAAAACAACAAAAAAGTGCACCGAAAAGGGGAGCCCTGAGCCGCTGCGCGCCGCCATGCTCCTAGCTTAATCTAGCTGGTAGGCTAGGCACTTTTTATAACTTTTTGGTTAGTACATTAGAAAAATTATTGGTGTTTTGGTAAATTATGCACATTATACAACCCTTTTTTATTATGAAAAGGTTAAGTAAGTGTTGCAGTGGGAGGTTCGGAACGAATTATGGGTTAGCCTTCGCGAACGAATTAAGTTCTTAAGTCAAGGGTCCACTGTATTGCGTATTTAAGTTAGTCAAATTTACAACGAGTCTCCGGAAATCCACCATATTTGCGTATATAGTTTCAACACAAAGGCTTCATTTTACCAAACTTCTCCGGAATCACTTCCTGGTTTCCATCAAAAATGCCGGCAGTCTCAAATTCTCGCCGATAAACATGATAAATATAGCTGAAGAGAAACTTTTAAGGAAATTTAGAAAATTTTGCTTGGAGAAGGGAGTCGGCTTAAATACCGGTCATCGGCAAATACATGTAATTTAGTAGGTAGAGAAGGGGATCGGCTAATATACCGAGTCGGCTTGTATTCCGGGATCTACGGTAAGTGATAATGTTAAACGGTGTCAAAATCAATAAAAACCATGCCAACAGGTTTCATATGTGCCTTGTGAAATATCAACGTTCCTTGGAATGTCTGTATATTTTCAAAACATCCGGAGGTTTCCATAAAACCTTTTTGTCTAGGGTTTAGACAGACACCTTCTTTCAATCTTTGGTAAAATATTTTGGTGAATAAAGATGTTATTAGGGACCCAATGGTAATGGGTCTCCAACAAAGCCCTCAAGTTGGGGCTTTAGGGATTGATGTTGACAGGCCTGAGGAGTGGGTCCGTCAAACACAGTATCCCTATTGCTAAGTCAGAGACTATTAGCATTGCTCATAGAGACTGAGAATGCCCTACCCACTGAGCTACGAGGTGAGACAATGGTCCCCTAAAATGGGGGACCTGATGCCCAGACAGAGGCTTTTTATCCCGTTGATGGATCAGCATTGGGGCGTTTTATCCTCCCCCTTTGTTTTATCCAGTATATTAAGTGAATCCATTTTGAGTGAGTATATATTGTGACTAAGCCTTCAGCATCAATCATTCGTTTCTACTCCTTCAAACAGAAGGGCGTTGAAAAGCTGTTTCTCAGAAGGGGGGGGGGGTTCCCAGGAATTCCATGGGCTACCCATTTATTGGCCAAAGCCCAGTAATGGAAATATTAATTCATGGCCAAGTGGAGAGAGTTGTGGCAGTGGCTGGACTTGTTGCCCTCTGTCAGGATCAAAGTTATTTAATTTAATATTCTTTTATCGGTTGGTATAGGTAAATTGATAACCCAAGTAGAAAGACTGTTGCCATTAGTATACCCCCTTTCCTGGGATTGGACTAAACTTTCTTTGATTGCAATATCATTTTTACAATAGATCGTTGTTAGGAACCCATAGAGGGAGGTTTCCTGGTTATGTCCTATTAAGCCGCAGGCTCCACACAAGTTTCAGTGTGCTCACCTTTTAAATTCTTGCCAAGTCCAGGCCATAGCTATGGTTTCACTAGATGGTAGGCAGGTACAATAGGGACCTAACCATCATAAATCCATGGGTGGAGCCTCAATAAGAAGGGACTTGGGCCCCCACACAACAGCAGGAAGATAGTCTCCTGTACCCCACATTTCACATGCCCAGGTAGGGGAAGGCAGGGATTTGGTGCTGGGCTCTTCCCTCTTCACTCGCTGTTATTGAGGGAATCCTGGTTAGTTTCTTTTCCTCCTCTTCGTAATATGCTTTAATTCAGTGGATTGTCACGTCTGAGCTGTGAGTTCTGAGTCGGATGTGGGGGGGGGGCATCCACACTACCAACCACACTGACTCTCATCTCCAAGGGCACCCAGAAGTCTCAGACAGGTGTAGCCCCAGGGCCAGAAGGTGCATTCAAAGCATTGATGATCAATGTGTCCTGCAATTCACATTATTTCTCTCAGCTTGCTGCGTTCTTCATCGACACACAAACCCAACGAGGAGCATAAAGTGAGGTGGTGCTCAGCATAAGTGACCCAAGTGCCCAGACTTGGCCTCCAACAGCCTGGGTGGGGAGGAGAGGCACAATGGGTCATTGAACCACATCAATGAAGAAGACAGGTATGTGCCCGAGTAACCCCACTGGCCAAGAGGGGAAGACCACTAGTGACCGTCATGGCTCTCATAGGTAGCGCCGACCACCCAGGCCTCTCCAGGCCCCGCATCCAGCTGAAACCCAGGGAGAACCCCCCCAATGTGGGCAGGGGGAGTTGGGCGCAGAGGACACTCTCGGTATATATGCCCTCCCTCAACCCCCATTCTCTGTAAAGGGGGAGGCAGGCTGAAGGCAGTTCCAAAAAGGGAGAGATGGGTTCAAGTCTCCACGGTACTCCTGGTGGGTGGCAATTGGCAATGATCCTTCCGCAGGTTCACCTACAGAAACCTTGTTACAGTTACGACTTTTACTTCCTCTAGATACTGAAGTTTGATCATCTTCTCAGTGCTCCACCAGAAACCATGAGCAACCATGGCATGGCCAATCCAAGGACTTCAATAAACCATCCATCACTTGTAGCGACGGCCGGTGTGTACAAAGGGCAGGGACTTAGTGCAAGTTTATGACCCACACTTACTGGGAATTCCTCGTTCATGGGGAACAATTTCAAGCCCCAGTTCCCATCATGAATTCAACGGTTTACCTATACCTCTTGGTGCCGGGCAGAAACACATTGATCCATTCAGTGTAGCAGGGCAGACACACGTTGATCCATTCAGTGTAGCACTCAGGCAGCCCCGGTCATCTAAGGGCATCACAGGCCTGTTATTGCTCAATCTAATGTGGCTGAAAGCCACTTGTCCTTCTAAGAAGTTGTTTGCCGACCACTCAGGGGTTACGTAAACATTTAGCAGGAGGGAGTTTTATTTGTTATTGGAATTAACCAGGCAAATCACTTCACAACTAAGAACAGCCATACACCACCACCCAAAGAATCGAGAAAAAGCTATCAGTCTGTTGATCATCTCCGTGTCCAGGCCAGCTGAGGTTTCCTGTGTTGAGTCAAACTAATCTACAGACTCCACTCGTGGTGGTGCCCTTCTGTTAATTCATTTAAGTTTCAACTTTGTAATGCAACAAAAAACATTTTACAATAAACATGAAAATGTCCAAAACACAGTCCAAATGTAGCGGAAGCAGATGAGATGGATGGTGAGTTGAAAATCTTGTGAACAGTTTATTGTAAGTAATGTAAAGTTTGCCTCACCGGTCTCCTGAAGTGGCATGAGATGAGGTGATTTGGAGTGCCCCTTTGTCGAACACGTCCAATCCGTACAAGCATGTGAACGTGCAGGCATGAGACAGACCATACATCCAGACAGGAATAGTAATCCATGACAATACACTGGCAATCCAAATGTGTGAAATGGCATTTTATCAGACAGATGAAAGATTGCGATCCCCCCTGGTGTTTTGCCAGTTCTCTTTTTTAAACTTTTCCGCTGGTTAGGTCTTCTTCTCACCTGCTCCAGTGCCCTCCAAAACTGTCCAATAGAGCATAACCGCTGAGTCAGATATGTAGGCCTTTATTCCGTAGTGCTGCTACATGGTTAGAGGGGTTAGAGGTTTTAAACAGACAAAAACAAGATCACCCAGGTAAAGTTTAGAGTTTGATTTAGTGTTGTAAAAAATAAATTCTAATTGTTATTCACATTAGTTCTGTCAGTCATAGACAGAGAAAAAATGGAAAAATAATGAAAATGAAATATAAGAAGTTCTGTCTCACAATAATGAAATTATCCCACAACATACATTGTAGAAGATAAAGTAAAATGCAAGACAATAGAGTGATTTGTAATGTTATTTAACATTAGAATTACCAAAGCCTACGAAAAAACTTGTGATTCTGGCCCACCTCTCCGTCAGTGTCTTTTGTCTTGTAAATGTGTCAATCAACACAAGCAACAAGAAACCTGTTATACCATCCTCCACACTACCGCAGAAGGGCAAGAAGTTCTCCCAGCTCAAGAGTTGATTATGTTGGAGTGAAATTTTGGAGCTGTGATATATGGCGCTTTATTGGCGCAGACCCAACACAGACTGACACCAGAAATACGGGTAAAATAAACAAAAAGATTTAATTTTTTTCACCTGTGGGGCACGTTTTCCCCGTAATTCCCACAGGCACAACACAGTTCCAAAAACACCACCAAAGAAAAACACCCAAAAACCACTCTTCTTTTCCTCCACTCCTCCCAGGGCAGCTTTGTCCTCCTCCTTCCGACTCTGGCACCCTGTGTAGTGGCTGCAGGGTCCCTTTATAGCCCACCTGGAAGTGCTTCAGGTGGTAATTAACCTAAATTAGACTGCATTTCCAGGTGTGGCTGTGTTGCCGCCCACACGGGCTCAGGTAGCCTTGCAGCTCCCCCTGGCCGGTGGCCATGGAGCCCAACCAGGATGAGTACCATAATACTGGCCCTGATGCAACTCAGGGGGGCTGCCACCAAGTGTTCCAGGGGTTGAGAGTGCATCCCATGGCTGCTTCCCCAGATCCAGTGTTGAAGGGGTCTTCCAGTCGGGCATGGGTTCTGGCCGTCCACCACAGAGGGTAAATAATATATTGTTATATATATCGTTATTTGGAACACATGCATTTCATGTGTGTTCCGTGTCTTCAACAATCTATGTAAACACATCATTAAAACAGAAACATTTTTCATGTTTTAGTAATAAATGACAAAATATAGATGTAAACTGTATAATGTTTGAAGCCTGAAGTCCAAATATCAGATAAACACTTTCACAAAAGGTACAAGTATAATATGACAGCTTCCGTGGCGCCCCCGAGCAGCCATGAGTCAAGGTAATTCTTGCTAGCGAAAACCAATCAGATCGCTTTCTGCTACCAAGATTCTACCAAGAATTGAAAGCTCTGGCCAATTGGCAATATAATGGGCAGGCAGTTTGTTTAAGTGTGATTTTTAACTATGCTTGTTGTCCGTGTGTTCCTTGACAAATCATTCAATTTGAGTCATTAAACATTTTTTTTAATCAAAAAAGAAAAATAAACAACTACATCTGCAATGTAGGATTCAAAGCACCATTTGTTGAAGAGAACTTTTTTTTTAATTTATTTTAGAGATATGTTCTTCCATTCAGCAATGTGCCATGAGCGGGATTCAAACTCCATTCTCTGCAATAATTTCTGCTAGATTGTCTCTCAAGAATTGCAGCTATACCTCGACTAATACGCGATATCTTTGGCACAGCAGTAAGAACTGCTGATTTGTAATCATGAGGTCGCAAGTTCGATACCAGCTGCTTTGCAAATTTACCATTTTGAGTAGTGAGGTGCTCTTATTGTTAATATTAAAACATAAAAACATACATTTGATTTGTGCCTGTAACATTCTGTGTAAATTTATAGTACTTTTATTCTTTCACCAAGAGATTAACTGTGGTATATAAATGGGAATGATTTTGCAAAGTGCTATGGAGACTGTTAAGATTTTAATCACTCTTGTATGTATGTATGTATGTATGTATGTATGTATGTATGTATGTGTTGTAAAAGGAAGAGACTTGACACACGTAAAAAAAGGTTTGGGGCAGCCACCCGTATAATATTCCTAGCTGCAAAGGATTTAGTTTTATGCAACAATGAAGTTGACTGTTGAGAGTCCAAGACTGAACTGCTGAAGGTTGTGAGAAATGGCTGTTTTAAATGGTCAGACAGGAAGTGATGTTTCAGGCACCGGAACCAGAAGTGACGTTCCTCTAGGGGCCGGAACCGGAAGTGACATTTTCCTAGGCACCGGAACCGGAAGTGACGCTCTTCTAGGCGCCGGTACTGGAAGTGACGCTCTTGATTCAGAAAGGTTTTCCCGCGGCTGGTCTGCAAAGATAATAGGAGAAGGTTTAATGCACTCCGCCCCCCCACCCTGGCCTGGCGTGGAATTACCTTTACTTGGTCCACACAACGTTCTCCTATGCGCACGTGTGTGACATGGTCCCCCCTCAGCCCAGACCCATCGGGTCGGGCGTACCGGTCCGAGAAGTCGTGGCACCTGGAAAGGGCATCGGCATTGGCCTGCAGAATACCCCGGCGATAAACGACCGAATACTTATATGGCTGGAGATCCAAAAAACCACCTCGTGACCCGCGGATTGGACTCCCTGTGCAAGGCCATCCACTGTAAGGGTGCATGGTCTGTCACAAGAGTGAATTCACGTCCCAAGAGGTAGTATCTCAGCTGAGTAATCGCCCATTTAATAGCCAAAGCCTCCCGCTCCACTGCCGCATTCCTAGTTTCCCGATCCAACAGTTTCCGGTTCAGGTACATTATGGGGTGTTCAACTCCATCGACGATCTGGCTCAGCACGGCTCCAAGACCTGTGTCAGAAGCGTCCGTCTGGAGAATAAAAGTTTCAGAAAAATGTGGTGCTTTTAATATAGGAGCTGACGTAAGGGCCAGTTTCAAGTCACTGAATGCAGCTTCTGATATCTCATCCCATACCACATGATTAGGTCGACCCTTCTTTGTGAGGTTTGTCAAGGGCGTAGCTCTCTCGGAAAACCGAGGTACAAACCGGCGATAGTAACCCGCCAAGCCGAGTAATGCTCGTACTTGCCTCTTGGTTATCGGACTGGGCCAATTTGCAATGGCATCATTTTTGGAACACTGTGGTCTCACCATACCCCGGCCCACTAGATAGCCTAAATATTCGGGTTGATACGAAGTCCAGCTTGTGCTAGTGTCCACAACACAGCTCCAACCTGTATGTGTTCCTCCCAGGTGTTGGAATAGATGACAACGTCATCCAAGTAGGCAGCACTATATGAATTATGAGGACGGAGCACTTTATCCACCAGACGTTCGAAGGTTGCAGGTACCCCATGTAATCCAAATTGGAGGACACGATACTGCCAGTGACCACTAGGGGTGCTGAACGCTGTCTTTTCCTTAGCGGAGTCCGTTAAGGGAACCTGCCAGTACCCCTTAGTCATATCTAAGGTAATCAAAAATTTGGCATGTCCTAGCCGCTCGAGGAGGTCATCCACTCGTGGCATTGGATAGGCGTCAAATTGGGAGACTTGGTTAAGCCGACGGAAGTCATTGCAAAACCTCCAACTTCCATCAGGCTTACTGACCATAACGATAGGACTGGACCAGGGACTATAACTTTCCTCAATCACACCTAGCTCCAGCATTCGTCTGATCTCCAACTCCACTTCAGCCTTTTTTGCCTCGGGAATTCTGTACGGACATTCTCGGACAATAACCCCAGGTTTCGTCACAATGTAATGCGCAACCAGGGAGGTCCGACCTGGCATTTCACTGACTACCTCAGGGACAGACAGGATAGCTGCTTCGAGCTCCTGACGTTGTTGGCAAGTCAAATTATCTCCGAAATTAAGCTGTAATTGACGAACGAAGAGAGAGCGTAGCTGTCTGGAGGAGGGCTCGGAATCCCTATCCTTCCACGGTTTCAGCAGATTGATATGATAAATCCGCTCGCTGGGTCGACGATTCGGTTGTTTCACCAAATAATCGACCAGCCCCTTCCTCTCCTTAATTTCATAAGGGCCTTGCCAATGGGCCAATAATTTGGAGTGTGAGGTAGGAACTAAAACCATGACCCGGTCTCCCGGGCAGAATTCCCGGAGAGACGTGCCACGGTTATAACATCGGGCCTGAGCTGCTTGCGCCTTCTCCATATGTGTTTTCAATATTGGTCTAATTTTTTCAAATCTATCGCGTAACTGCGCGATATATTCCAATATATTTGTTGATGGGAGGGCCTCTTCCTCCCATCCTTCCTTTAGGATGTCTAATATGCCCCGGGGTTGTCGTCCATATAGTAATTCAAAAGGTGAGAACCCTGTGGAGGCTTGTGGGACTTCCCAATATGCAAAAAGGACGAGGGGGAGGAGCTGATCCCAGTTCCTTCCGTCCTCATTGACTACCTTACGCAAAATCTGTTTGAGAGTTTGATTAAACCTCTCCACAAGACCGTCAGTTTGAGGATGATATACCGAGGTCTTTAAATGCTTTATTTGAAGTAGCTTGGCAGTCTCCCTGAACGTCTGCGAGGTAAAAGGAGTCCCTTGATCCGTCAGGATTTCTTTAGGGATTCTGACACGCGCAAATACTCCCACTAATTCCCGTGCAATCATTTTTGAAGTAGCTGAGCGCAACGGAACAGCCTCTGGAAATCGAGTAGCATAATCGACTAGAACCATTATATATTTATAACCTCTGGCTGAGGGTTCCGGGGTCCCACCAGGTCAACCCCTATGCGTTCAAACGGGATATCAATTAAGGGTAAGGGAACTAGAGGAGCACGGTCCCTCCTAGGAATTTGCCTCAATTGACATTCCGGACAGGATGTGCAAAAGCGGTGAACCTCCTCGTTAATTCCGGGCCAAAAAAATCAGAGCTTAATTCTCTCCAGTGTTTTTTTGGGGCCCAAATGGGCTCCCAGCAAATGGGTATGTGCTGTGTCACAGACCTGTCGCCGGTAGGTTCGTGGTACTAACAACAGTGACCTTATCTGCCCCTCATGTTCTGCTACCCGATATAACAGATCATTATTAAGCACAAAGTGAGGACCTTGTGGCATGGGATATGACGTGCGTTGGCCATCTATTAGAACGACTGCATTTTTTGCAAATTTAAGGGAATCGTCATTCCATTGTTCCCTTTTAAATGAAGCCGGCGTCTGCCTGAGTTGAAACTGCAGACGTGAGAGAGGATCGGATTCGACCTCATGGGGCGGAGTTTCGTCCTGAGACGTCAGAGCGCTTACTGATGACGTTTCAGGCTGTGACGTTCCGGGTCTTTCGTCGTCATCACCAGAGGCCGAAGTCCGCTCCTCAGCCGGCTGTAAACACGGCGTGGAGGAAGTTGAGGGCGCTGAATTCGCGTCCGTGACTAGACCTAGCGATCGGGGAGAAGTGTTTATATTACCGCTAATTATTTCGACCCAATCTCTTCCTAGTATCACGGGGAAGGGCGGATCATCCATCACTGCCACGATTATTTTTTTAATGATGCCGTCTTGGCATATAAAACATTTGGCGGATTGATAATACCGGACATCCCCGTGAATACAGGTAATGCGGGTCTTATTCTTACACCATTGTCGCGGTAATATTAAGTGGCAAGCAACAATGGAAATGTTACTGCCGGAATCAAATAAAGCTGTTACTTTAATTCCATTGACTAACACTTTTCCCGTATGTGAACAGGCCAGCGGATTAGTGAGAGCACACCGCACCTCCTCCCACTTTACCCCGCAGACCCCTTTGTTGCTTCGTAGTGCCTGCCGGCGCGTCTCAGGGTCCACCCAAACATGCCTCAGTTTATAGCCGTGGGACTCTGTATTAGGGACGCAAGCACACCCGGGTTCGCACAAGCCCCGTTCTGACGCCCCCAAGCCGGTTTCTGCCCTAAAGTGTTCTATGATCTCCGCTAAGGCAGCAATATCCGTATATCCCCAGGCCGGCTGGGTGAGTTTTTCGGGGAGGCTTTTGAGTAATAATGCACAGGCCACCTGCTCTGCTATTTGGTGGCTGGTATTTTTATGAGGCTGTAACCAACCAACCACCTTACCGCATAAAGCCATGGCCTGCTTCTTAGCTGCCTTGGCAGTATTAAATTTCCAGGCCATTATGGTTTCCACCTGCCAGCCTGGGTTTCTCCCACCTTTATTAAAGGGCTTGCCCTTCGTGGGATAAGCTGGGGCAGTCCCCACACCCGGGAGGCCATAATAAGCACCCGATGCGTTCCCTGGCGTACCTGGCTCTAGCCTGTGGGTCCCGGAGCTATTTTTCCCCGGACCTTTAACAGGATGATGGGTTCAGGCACATTGCAGTTTTCCCCAACACGCCCCGGCTGACGCCCACTCGGCAACTCAGGAGCGGTACTTACCCATCTGATGATTTGTTGGTTTATAAACGTGTGTCAAGTCAAGGTTCAAGTTCGCCTTCCGATCTCTCCAGGAGGCCATCATCCTGCCGACCACGCCACTGTAAAAGGAAAATACTTGACACACGTAAAAAAAGGTTTGGGGCAGCCACCCGTATAATAT
>JANRMT010062856.1:36645040-36655533 GCA_026402145.1 Polypterus bichir lapradei
TCTATCATATATCTTTTCTTGCCGGCCCAAGTCATTCAGATTCTGCTTACAACACAAATGTACGATTATTTTTTCTCAAATGGACAAATCTTTGGCCTGCTAATCATGGAAAAATCAGATTTTATTCCCATGACACTTTACTTGCATATTTTATTATACCTTCTTAACTTGTATCGACATTTATCCATCTCTATATTTATTTTTCTGTATCAGAAGGTAGTTTAAGTTAATTTGTTTTGGGTTCAATAGATGTATTTTTCATATTTTCGATCCTTGTTTTCTTTTTTGCACATCTTCGAGTCCCCCTTTTGTTACTTCGTGCCCCCCTAGTGGGGTCCGCCCAGAGTTTGAGAACCACTGTGTAGGGTTTTATTTTGTAAAACGCTCTGCGGCATTTCAAGCTAAGTTAGATTCCCTTGTTTATTCAGCCGTCCATCGGTGTTCCATTTTTGTTATAAATTGTATTTAGTCTCTCTTTATTTACTAAACATTTTATATGATGATTAGAAAACAGTTATCTTGTTCAGGCTTTAATTTAAAACAGCATTTTCATCAACAGGTTATAACCACTTTGGTACTCAGGGGGCTTTGTATAATACAACGTTTTAGAAATTCTGTGAATGCTTGGTAATAGCCTTCTATTTTACAGCAGTTATGAGCCCCTGAAAATAAGAACGGTTATAGTAGGTTATAGGAGCCTATATACTACAGGGCTGATGATTAGGCTTTGGACACGTTAGGCCAATCAGGATGGAAAATGTTTTTAGTGAATAGTTACATCATATCTATTATATGCGTTAGCACAAGGATTACAATTTTACTAAAACTGTGAGGTTTTATTCTTTCTTTTAGGTAGTCCAGGTGACATAGGACAGCTGTCATTGAAAACTGCTTTTCCCCTCTGTTTGTGAAAAAGCACCCTTGGTTTTAGTAGCATTCAGGGTCAAGGGGACGTAAGTTTGAACTGTGATTCCAAGTGTCTGCAAACTTCTTGAATACGAGTCCAAGGAACAGGGTTTGTGCAGGGATCATAGTCAGGGGCAGAGTTAAGCTAGACATTATTATTCCAAAATGAAACATTGACTAGCCCCTATCACAAAGATAAGACAGTACAAACTAAAATGTACAAATACTAAGTACAGAGGAGATTAAAAAACATCTTAAGACCGGATCACATCAAGCTCACCGCACACTACAACAGAACCTACGTGTTCTGCGATATATTATCAGCTAAACTGTCATCTATGCAGGCAGTTCCACGGGATTGCAAAGAGTTGGGGAAAACATTATTTAACATCTGCTAGTATGAGGCTGATTAACATTAGCCGGTTATTGTTAGAATTTTATCTGGCACTAAAAGTCAGGGTTGTGTTCCTCCTGATTCAGGAAGAACATTAAATATTGGAGTTTAGAATATAAACTAGACTGGTAGTCTTGATGGTAAGGACATTTGTGCCAAAATTAATAAATAAAGTAAATAACCACATGGAAAAAGTGGAGTGATTACAATTTGAAAAACTGCCGTGATGTATAAAAACATTTCAAATAAATAAGAAGCTTTTTTTGACATGCGCAGTCTGGAATAGTCTGAATGTGTCTTAAAGAGTTCATTTTTAAATAAAGCTTAAAAAAGGCAAATTAAAAATATTAAATCTGAATAAAACACAGAAGTATCATTTAATGATATCAATTAGGGTTAAGTATTATGAAGCACCGGGATCTATTTATAAGGTTTATTTAATTTAGTTATAAACAAAATGATTGTTGGCATTTTGATTTGAAATTAACAATAGCAGAATCTGAATGACTTGGGCCGGCAAGAAAAGATATATGATAGAAGATATCAGATATCTCCAGTTCCTTTAGGGACTTTATACTGGCTATTATCATTTAAAATGAGTACAGAAATTAAGTTATATGCTTTGTTTGGGGTGGATGTGATCAGAAAGGCACTAATGCTTCTAAAGATCTGTCAAGAAAACTGTTGGAAAAATGGGCAGAACTCTTTTGGAAACAAGGATCTTTCTTATAATGTTTTTAAATCGGACCTTTACAAAGATGCTTTTAGATGTTTTATTTTCTAAAGATGCTTTATTTTCATGTTAAAGCAACCGGTCGTTTTACTTGGCTACTGAACAAGTATTTTTGTTCACTAACGCTTTAGTGTTTCATTAAGAATTACCCGAATATTTGATCATTAGTTTAAGCAGAAAGAGTAATTAGCTCTGCTATTTTGTGAGCTATACAAGCGTGCTGAGCGTTTGGCTCCCATTTATGAGGTCACTAGCATGAGCTAAAGCTGCTGATTTTAAAAACATGATTTTAGTTCAATGAACTTCGGAGGAGCAAAAAGGGCTTCTTACATCCCCTGCCTCTAGTTAAACCAGCACACTTCGCTATGGCCTCCTGTGCATTCTTATAAATCTCCGTTTAAATGCACAAGTGTATTTACAGAGTTTTCCTTTGTCAGATGGCTCCTAGGTGATAGAAATGAGCTAAGCAAAAAAATTAAAAATCACTGACCGCAGCAAATCCTAAAACACACGTGGAATCTGTCTCTCTTGTGCGGTGTGGGGTTACTTTTCAAAATAACTTCATTATATTATACTTACAAAATGAGTAACCTAAAAATGTTATGTATTTTAAGGGACGTCAGGTATGGGCCGGAATCTCGACATGTACAGGACCTTGTTCATTAGCCTGGTTGCAAGCCCGTATTAAACCTGAGGCCACAGAAGGAATAGAGAGCTTTTACAGGCAGAAGTGTTAAAAAGAGACACAATGTGTTTGTAGCACGAGACTGCTCCATGTTTTTTAAGGTGATAAATCAAAGTGTAGTTTGTACATGACCTAATCTTAACAAATTCCTGAGACTACCAGCCGGTGAGCTCTCTGAGGGTCACCCAGTGGGGGGTGGGTGCTCGAAACGGGCTGGCTCAGTTGTTTGCAAGTGAACTCGCAGAGTTCTTCCCCCGAGTGGGGTGCTTGCAGAGCCTGACTTTACTTTCTGTGTGTATAGAGAGAGCAGGGGCTGCTTGCAGGGGGGTCGGCTAAAAGCTGACTGGGTCTGCCACTTGGTCTTTCTCTCTGGGAAATCAGCTTCATTGCTAAAACTGTTTTTTACTGCAGAGTCCGTCACTGGGAAACTTGATTTAGCTGAAGTGTGAAATCGGCCCGTGGTGGAACCATCACCCCCTCCCTGAGCCATGCGGGCCGCTTGCTTCCACAAGATGTTTCCTTAGGGTCAGCTGAAGATACCTGTATTTAAAATGTGGGGTGAGTTTGAATAGAAAAAGGTCTTGTTTTAGATCGATTGTTATACAAATTATATTAAGTAATATACTTACAAATTATACAGCCCAGGCTAGATTTTTTTAGATGTCTCAAACGTGATTTAAAAGGGAACTACTGCATATTATTTAACTATGTGTGATTTTTAAATGGCTAAACTAGCAGTTATCTCAAGCTTTACAAGCTAATCTTTAAAAATCCCTTAACTTTAAAGATCCATCCGTCATGGGCAGAGGTCTACGCGGTGTTCACACTTTATTTTATTTTATGACACTTTGTATTTGACCTATAATCTTCTCTTGCCTGTCATGGAGCTCTGTCTAATTACCTGAAGTTACAGGAATTGGGAAGTGATGAACTATTTTGGTAAGAATATGTTTTAAGATCTACATAAGTAAGAGTATAAAGGGGAAAAGTGTCACCCTAGGGCCCTCCCATGACAAAACAAAAATCATAATTGGGCTTTTCTGTTTTTAACTTTTTAATTAAAAATAGTAAAATGATTTCTAATTATCACCTGTGTAAATAGAAATAATTTTAGTTTTTTGAGTAGACAGAAAATATCAAAATTTTGCACTAGTGTAACAGTAAGTGCTTTTACATGCACGTACATAACTGGGATAAGGTAGAAAACCTGCTTTCTTATAAATATCCGTTGAAATGCACAAGTGTATTTAGAGAGGTTTCTTTTGTCAAAAGGCTCCTAGGTGATAGAAATGAGCTAAGCAAAAACACACGTGGAATCTGTCTCTCTTGACCAGTGTGTTGATACTTCATTATATTATACTTACAAAAAGAGTAACCAAACATGCTATATAGTGTAAGGGATGACAGGCATGGGCTGGCCTCTCAACATGTACAGGACATGGTTCATTACTCAGCCAGGAGGACAATGTAATTAAGGAAATTAGGGTTTTGCTATTTTTTAGTAACTGTCTTTTGTCTGATTTTAGACAGACCCCGGAAAATAAACCCTAAGGTTAAGCTCTGTATATATGTGAACATTTTTGATATCAGCTACCAATCAGCCCAGGCTAGACGTCTCAAACGTGATTTAAAAGGGAACTGCGGCATATTATTTAACTATGTGTGATTTTTAAAGGGCTGAACTAGCAGTTATCTCAAGCTTTACAAGCTAATCTTTAAAAATCCCTTAACTTTAAAAGATCCATCGACAGAGGGTCTGCGCGGTCTCAAGCCCGCTGACATATGGGGGTAGGGGAGTTTACCGACAGCTGCTGACAAGCGGGCGAACTCGCAGGGGCTCACCCCACGGGAATGGGTGCTCGAAGCACACAACTATGCGAAGGCGATTGCGCTCCACGCTGCAGCAGGGGCTGTCTCAGCCCGTGTCTGCGCTCTGAGAGAGAAAGAGAGAGACAGAGCACACAGACCTGCTTGCAAGGGAGTCTGCTAAAAGCGGGGCTGCTTCATTGCTAAGAATGTTTTGACTGCAGAGTCTGTCACAGGGATACCTGATTCAATGTTGGTTGAGGAATTTCTGTGAGATAGAAAAGGAAGGACCTGTAAGTGATAAAGCAAAGATGAGATAGATATTTTAATTGCGTGTTCATATTAAAATCATAGATAGAACCGAAGAAAATGCTTCGCTTTTTTATACAGCACTTTCAGAAGTGGCTGGGAATTGGTGGGGAGACCGGCCGCTAGGTGCGGCCTGACCCCTGGGGGCCCAGAAACAGGGTGCGATCACGCTGACTGACTCAGACCGTGTCTTTGATCTCACATTTTGTTATCTGTGTGTGAGATGGAAAAAAAAAAAGCAGCTTGACTTAGTTTGAAGCAAAGATGAGAACAAAATGCTTAGCTTTTTAGGCTTTTGGCAGGGAAGTGTGGGGGACTGGGAAGTGTGGGGAGGCCGACCGTCAGGTGCTGGGTACGGATGGGAACGTCCTCGGATCGGTGCTGGGGCGACTTTGGGCTTGTCTGATCTGGTCAGGACACGCCACGGGCATATCTGGGTTTGTGCTAGAGAAAGGGCGGGGGCTGAGGCAGGCCCCGGGCATGTTTGAGCTGTTCAGGACAGGCCCCGGGCATGTCTGAGCTTGTCGAGGTAAAGGCTGTAACACGCCCAGGCTTGTCTTTCGGGAGAAGGGGGCGGAGCAGGTACAAACAGCGGTCAGACATCCATCACACGGACCGTTGACAGTTTATTTCACAAAGGCTGTAACATGCCCGGGCTTGTCTTTCGGGAGAGGGGGGCGGAGCGGGTTCAACGAGGGGGCAGACATCCATCAAACGGACCTTGACAGTTTATTTCACCCGGCAGGTGCGGGGCGGGTTCAAACAGCGGTCAGGCATCCATCAAACGGACCCTTGACAATTTGTTCGACCAATCAGGGACAAGGGGCGGGTTCAAGGAGAAGTCTGGGCGGGGACAGGGGGCCCTGAACCAATCAGGTGCCGGGGAGTTCCGGCGTGACGTCATCAGGAGGCTACGGGGTGGGACTTCCGGTCTTGCGTAATCGGGGCGGAACTTCCGGTATGACGTCATATAACTACTCCCCCCAGCAAAGGATTAAAAAATAGAGGTATCTATTGCAGGTAAAGTCTAAATACTATAAGCATAAAATATATTCTTCAACAGTCTTGAAATATTAAGATAGTAAACCCAGGGAATGGTGTAAAAAAGTGGCCCTGGATAAGCATAGTAAACCCTAATGCAATAATAACAATAACAACAAACCAAGGGTATGATGTTAAACAGTCTCCTTTAGAATAGTTTTAAAAAAAAAAAAACTTTAATTTCTTCCACACATACATGTATAATTGTAATTAAAACATAAGCAGAAAGTGGCCGAGGAGAGAAAAGGATGTATAATTATGGTACCAGTATCATTGCAAGCACATCAGACAGCAGGTAATGTCTTTTTGCCACATCATGACAGGATGCGACTCACGATCGTATTTCAAAAAAAGTGTCGGGATCAGCTTTCTTAACTCCTTTTCTGCTTCCTCTGTAGTGGTGAAGATGTAATATTTGTCTTGAATATCCACTTTTAGTTTGGCAGGATACAAGAGGTTGTATCTGATATCGGCTTTCCGTAACATCTGTTTAATGTTGTAAAAAGCGGCACGTTTTGCAGTTGTTGAGGGTGAGAAATCAGGGAAAATATGAATGTGGTTATTTTCAAATATAATCTCTTGTTTCTGTCTGAGAAGTGACATTACATTAAGCTTGAATTGTAATCTCTCGAAGCGAACAATTAGAGTTCTAGGTTTAGAGGTATTTGATCTACATATACGATAAGCTGCTGCTATCTCTGTATCTGATTTAAAGTCCTCTCCAATTATTTTTGAGAATAGTTCAGCTACAAATGTCACTGGGTTTGGTATTTCATGATTCTCAGGTAGACCTTTGATTGTAATATTATTCTTTCTGCATCCATCTTCCAGAGCAGCAAGTCTGTCTCAGAGTTTTTTGCATTCGGAATTCTTGGCTGTAGCTTTTCCATCAGCGGCCAAATGCCAAATGTTCAGCTGTCGTGAATGTCTGCTTAATGACTTCCAGCTGAACAGCAAGTGCTCTCAGTTTGGACACATTTTCCTTATTGTGTTCCTCAATTTTTCCCAGCATACCTTTACAGGCTGCATCAAAGCGATCATATACACGTTTTTCAAAGTCTTTATTATCCTGCCGCAGCTCCTACATCTCCAGCCACAGCTTCTCGTTTGTCTTCTCGCTTTCTTTATATTTTTGTGAATGTCTTTCTTGAGCTCATTTATGGCTGTGGCCATTGTTGCGATCATTACCTTCAGTTCGGACAGATCATTTCGGCTTTCATGCTTCACGGTTGAAGTGGAAATCCCTGTTACAGCCGATGCATCTGGCTCGCCAGGAGTAGATGAAAGCATGGTCTGCAAGGCCATTTCCAGTTTCAAGTGATCTTCTGGAATCAGCGAGCTATCGTGACCTGCATCATTTGCACATTCCTTCCCATTTTCACTCTTGACAGGAGACAATGCAGCGAAGCAGGGTCCTGGGGAGTCTGTGCTTTTGCCTGTCTGTTCCAGGTCAGTTTCTGAAAGGCCATACCTTGCACTTGGACTTAATGCCTGTCTAGACTTGGATGTAACTTTAGATTTCTTTTCCATTTCTTTCTGACCTCCTTTCTTGTTGCTCATGTTTATATACTGTAGTAGAAACTCCTTGAGTTGGGCAAATACAGGATACCTCAGGATAATAAGAAATAAGAGAAAAAATAAAGCCACTGCTAACGGAGCTCCACTTCAGACGTCCATCTCCCATAATGGACGAGACCAACTGCCTACAGACCACCTTTCTATGGTGCCTAACCACACTTTCTCCTGCCACCACTTTGCTATCTACAATCTCTTTTAGAATGACCCTCCTGCATAGGATATAATCTACCTGTGTGCAATTTACTCCACTCTTGTACACCACTCTATGTTCTTCGCCCTTCTACTAAATATGTATTCACCACAGTCATGCCCATCCTATTCGCAAAATCCTTTACCATCTGATCTTCTGTATTCCTTTCCTTGACACCATACAGTATCTATCTATCATCTCCTCATCTCCTCTGTTCCTTTCACCAACATGTTCATTGAAATTTTCCTGATGCCTGCTGCTCAGATCAAAACGGACTGAGAGGGAGGCAGGATTTTTGTCTTTCCTGACTAGAAGGGGTGAGGCCATAAGCAGAGCAGGTGGTTCATTCAAGTGATGTTCCTCCATTCTTGAGATGAGAGAAACAGACACAGAGTGAACAACTGTTTCATCCCTTCCACTGTTACTTCAATGTACCCAAAAATGGCTACCACATGTGACAACATAAATACATATACATGCATTTTCTTTTTTATTTCTTTAATTTGTATGTACATGTACATAAATCTAGAAAATATTAACTTCTTGTTAAAGTTCATCATTATAATATTATAATACTAGTATCCCTATTATCATTACTGTTACTTATTTTTTTTCCCACCATTGCCACCTTTGTTACTCTCTCCATTATCATCTACTTTACTTAATATGTCAAATTATAAGATTACTATGTAAAAAGCAATCTAAAACTGAGACTGTAATGTTCAAAACTATTAAAATACCTACATTTACTTGCTTACTTGTATTATCAGTGATGCTATAAGAATTTTTCACAGAGGAAATTTTTTTCCTTCAGATAGGTTTTAGGAGTTGAACAGAATAAAGGATGCTGAGCTGTTGAGCCAATGCCCTGTCTATATGCATTATAACAGCTTGATGGCAGACCCCCGTGACCCTGTAGTTAGGATATAATGGGTTGGATAATGGATGGATGGTGGGGATGCTTGTATTTCTGGATGTTCGCTTTTTTTATATTACACTTCCTTTTCCTTTGATTCTTTACTGGCCACTTAAGTTAACAGGAAAAAATGTTTTTGAATTTGGTTATTTTCTCCCCAATACATCTGTTTGTTATTTACTTCTGTCTACTAGGGGCTGAGTTCTACATGTTAATTGTAATCCAACACTTTTCACTTATGAAAAGGAGAATGTTATTTGTGAATATGACACTTACAACATAAATAAAGTACCTTCTACGGACTAAATTTTGCTAGTTATAATGTTAGGTATAAATACCATTTATTTTACCATTAAATTTATAAGAAATATGTGTTTCTAATTTGATTTCTATACAAGCAGGGATTGCCTTTTACAGAAGAGGCATATTCATGAAAAGAAACCTGAAGACTAGAGAAGATGTAATGGACAGTTGTTCCAATCTAAAAACAACTACAACATTTGAGAACACACATAATACAAATCGATACACTCTAAATCAAGCTAACATTGAATTTTATTTAACTTCTTTTCCTTGTCCTTAATCTACGTTACTGCAAAAGTAAAAAGAAAGTAAAAGTAAAGGACAGGAGACTTCAACTGGGTCTGTTAAAGCACATTCATTCACACCTGTGTCTACATTCTCTAAAACTACTGTAATAATCTCAAGTACCTTTAAAAACACATACAATATTATGTTTATGGGGTTTCTAGGCAAGGATTGCAGATAATGTGGCACTATAAAATGTAACATATGATTGCTTTTTGACTTAAATGGTTTTGTGTATTCTATTTTTCCTTGTTTTATGTTTTGTTTTACAAGTTGTCCATGGCACTATAAATTGCAAAGAACAGTACTTAATTTGCATATTTGCCACTGCATCCTTTTGTTAACACATATTTATTGCCATTCTTTTGTCTGTCACAAATTTGTTGGTGTGCCTGTAAGAGCCATTTGCTAGTTATTTAAGTTATGTAAATGTTTGCCTAAATATTAGTGTATAGAGTTACCTACAACCCCCATAAGTTGAATAGAATTGGTATATTCTAATTATTTCCTGCTACTCTGTCTATACATTATACTCAGTTAGTGACCTGCCTTGCCAGGTGTAAGGCGTTGAGGGCACATGGTTTTAAACAGTGTCTTACGTGCCTTAAGTACCAAGTAACATGAAAGACAAAGTACTTTATTGAATGTGCAGTGCCGTGCATTTAAAGCGTACACAAGAGGAAATAAGGCATCTTTAAGTATAGAAACAACTAAAGTTTGACAAAAAAGCTAAGTTTAGAGAAGATAAATTTTTTCACATTTTTTGCCTTTTATTATACGTATGTAACAAAATTTTTTCTTTATTCTTGTGTGGATTATTTGCTTTGAATTTTCACTAAATATTTTAAACAAACTTTTGGACTGAGAGATTTCTTTTGGCACACGTTTTACCCATGCTTGAACCCGTCTTACACATCCGCAGCTACAGTGCCCATTAAGTGAGAATTTGGGAAGTTAGTTTTCATGAACAGTGCATTGCTAGGAGTCTGTGCCAGGTGGATATTTGATGTAAAGATAGTGGTTAAGAGTGATGATGTAGTGAGAAAGAGGAAAGCCACTATTCAGCAACGGGCTTGGATAGCAATCAGAATTTTCCTTCCGTTCTTTTTATTTTACTCAATGTGTTCTTCTTGCTTTGTCCATCTCTCTCTTTTGTAGTTATTTGATATAAAACCTATTATAGATACTTCCTACTGGTTAATTTCATTCCAGTAAGGATGGCGGCTTTGAGAATACACATTCATGTTAAAGTGTGTATTACACACTTGTTTCCTTACTCTTCTCATGGCATACTTGTTATACATACACACTGTCACACACGTGTGCATAGGAGGACGTTGTGTGGAC
>JANRMT010062856.1:36658689-36670187 GCA_026402145.1 Polypterus bichir lapradei
AAAGGTGATGGAAAAAGATAAAGAGAATGCAACATCGATAAGCTTCTTTTCCAAGATTGCAGCTTCCCCCAGGAAAGCAAACTCAGTCAATGCCAGGTGCCCCTTCAATAGGAACTATAGCATAGAGAGAAGTGTGTACATTGCAACAGGTACACATGTCGTAAATGTAGGAAGGACGGTCCTTAGATGTGTGGGAACTGTTAACATTTGAATTTGATGATTGTGTATAGCGCAGAACTGACCTCTCTGTACTATTCTTTCCTCTGCATGTCCTGGAGTACAAAAGAAACACCACCATGCACCAAAATGTGGAGATTGGGCAAGATGGAAAAAAAAAAAACATGGTCACTGATTATAACCGCAAGAAGGTATGCAAATGAATATGAATAATATGAATAATGTTGCATGTGTGCCACAATGTTTTCCAAAATGTACTATTCTTCTTCTTCATCTTCTTTCAGCTGCTTCCGTTAGGGGTCACCGCAGTGGATCATCTTGTTCCATATCTTCCTGTCCTCTACATCTTGCTCTGTCACGCCCACCACCTGCATGTCCTCTCTCACCACATCCATAAACCTTCTCTTAGGCCTTCCTCTTTTCCTCTGTCTTGGCAGCTATATCTTTAACATCCTTTTCCCAATATACCCTGCATCTCTCCTCTGCACATGTCCAAACCAACGCAATCTCACCTCTATACAGGTCATAAAATGAATTATTCCAAATATCATATAATGTATACCTATGTCTCTGTTTTTGTTAGTGTGGCTTTGACATCATGGACCATAAGGTGCATACTAACTCAGTGTGAGCAGGAACACTCAATAAAACTGAATAAAAAAAAAATTCAACTGACAGTGAGATTCGAAGAAGGAAGATTCACCAGCATTTGTTTGTCAGCTTTTATCCCTCCAGATCATAGAATTTCCAGTTCCATTGTCTCAAAACGCCAGTAACATCTATAATTATTCCCAGTTTCAAATAAAAATTAACAGCATCAGATATGTGGTGGTGGTGGGGGGTGTTGTATCGTGATTGTGACTGAGAGAATAAAAGTGAAAAAAAAAGTTAACTTTTACAAGTACTATAAATGTACAACGGCTGTTACAGATGCAAATCATATGTATGTTTTTATTGTATAATATTAACAGTAACAGCAGCTCACTACTCAAAACAGTAAATTTGCCCGTCACAGAGGATCGAACCCACGGCCTTTTGATTACACATCAGCAGTTCTTACTGCTGCATCATGGAAGCTGTTGTGTTGCACTTGCACCTTTTGTGAAAGTTTTTATTTGATATTTGGACTTCAGACTTCACATATACAGTTCATATCAACATTTTATTATTTATTATTAAAACATGAAAAAGTTTCTGTTTTAATGATGTGTTCACATAGATTGTTGTAGACACAGAACACACATGAAGTGCATGTGTTCCAAATAACTATCTATTATTTTCCCTCTAAAACTCCAGCAGTTCACTCCAAGATAATCAAGGCTGGAACTGGGAGAACTTCTTGGCCTTTCTGTGGCAGTGGGGGTGATGGTATAGCAGGCTGCTTGCTGCTTGTGTTTGTCGACACATTTACAAGACAAAAGATGCTGACAAAGAGGTGTGAAGGGATTTAAGGTGGGCCAGATTTATGAGATTTTTCATAGGCTTTGGTAATTCTAGTGTTAATGCTGATCATTGATTGTTAATGGGAACTTAATAATGATATGTTGGTGTTGGCTTTTTTCAAAAACACAAAACTATGCAAGACTAAAAAAAAGGTAGTTTAATCAGTTGATCTTAGGTTTATTGTCACATGTTACAAACCTGCAGGAGTATTCAACAGGGCTTCTGTGATATTTTTCCCTGTTTCAAACTGCTCTCATTTCATCAAGGGTTCCCCGCACCACCTCTTCAAATCTCCTGGTAACAAATGGAGAAGCCTTCCCATTCTCTTCAAATGCTATCTGTGTATCATCAAGGAACTTAAAAAGTTAAAAGTCAGTCCCAAGGCCGTAAATGTTGACAAACACTGCTCTAAGGTAAAAGCTGTAATCCAAGAATGCAGCAGTTGCTGCCTATGATGACACAGTACTTTTATCGATGCACTTATATAAACTTTATGAGCGCACAGTGTCTGATTGGAATTATAGTATCCACTTTACTATTTCCACAAGGCTGCAGATAAGGTGAAGGTAGGTTGGGAGTAAACTATATGAAATACCTTTCTTGCTGGATTAGTTGTGCAAAATTAACTACAATCACAGCCACTGCACATGGCAAAATGCTAAATGTATCTTTTTGTGCTTCACTGAACTTATCTCCTTTCATTTTGTTTCTGCAGATGACCTTAATTTGCATAATCTATCACAAACCATTTCTCTGTGTAATCGCTGTCAGTGCTGTGGCGAAACAGGGGACATGGTACATTAGAATGTCCCACTCACTAGAGCATTAATCCATCCATTATCCAACCCGCTGAATCCGAACACAGGGTCACGGGGGTCTGCTGGAGCCAATCCCAGCCAACACAGGGCACAAGGTAGGAACCAATCCCGGGCAGGGTGCCAACCCACCGCAGGACACACACAAACACCAAGTACACACTAGGGCCAATTTAGAATCGCCAATCCACCTAACCTGCATGTCTTTGGACTGTGGGAGGAAACCGGAGCGCCCGGAGGAAACCCACGCAGACACGGGGAGAACATGCAAACTCCACGCAGGGAGGACCCGGGAAGCGAACCCGGGTCTCCTAACTGCAAGGCAGCAGTGCCACCGTGCCGCCCTAGAGCATTAATATTTTATAAAAATCAACCAATAAGTTTTTCTTTAATGAATTCCAGAACTTGTGAGAAAGGACTTACGATCACCAAAATGCAGCAACAACTGATGGACCTGAGCCCTTTGTCTTCTGTGTCAAAAGAGCTAGATTTAAATGCTGCGCTGCCAGCAGAGTTGATGAGGAAGCCCCAGGTGAGGAGAGCAGGAGCCTAACTTGCAATAAGAGGAGAAGGTACAAACTTTACCTGCCTTCTATCATCATGGGTATTATAAGATTACTGGCAAACAAAATGGATGAGCTCTCAACACTGGTGCTTCACATAGACCGGATTGAGAGGTAAAACTCCAGACTCATGGATGTATTAGAAGGCTTTAACTTTGTGTAGGTGGATAGGAGTGAATGTAGTAAGAAGAAGAGAGGTGAACTTGCTATTTTTGTGAATGAAAAGTGGTGTAACCTAAGTCATACAATCAAAGTGTAGCTGTGTTTTTTCTAGGTTCCCAAAATTAAGCATCTACTGAGTTGGCAAGGTAGGATCAACTGAAATTTGTAACAAAAGGAAATTCCAATTCCAAAAAAGTTCATTTTGAAAAGCTTTAATGAAAATTTCAAAAGGAGCAAATTACAAAAAAAATCATAAAAAGGGTTTCTACACATACAGAATAAAATATTGTTTCATTACAGTCTTAGATTTTTTCTGTTAAATTTCAGTCACTTCAGTTACATTACTTCTCCATGGCAAGAAATAATTCTAACTTTCCACTTACAAATTAGCTTGTAGGGGTTATCATTGAAATTCCCATTGACTATGCACTAATATACAGGCAAACATTTTAACATAACTAAGAAAATACTTCACTCAATTTAAAATAACCTAACTAACTAACAAATCACTCTTACACAGAGCATAGGCTGGTATTCCAAATACTGAGCTGCCTGCAGGGCTTACTACCTTATTACATGTTAAGGGAGATTTTACACACTCTTGTGTCGACTGTTTGTATGCCTCCCACAGTGCACGCAACAACTTGAGTATACTCTATGGTCATGCAAACTTACCACTGACCACTTGCACTTCCTTTACTATTTCTGGTGAATTTAATAATGCAATTGTGCTAATGCTGATTAAGCATATTATTCAGTTGCTTTGCCAGCAGTAGCCAGGTCAGACCACAACCTGGTTTAGGTCGTAACTACATATATACCCATTGTTCAGGAACTCCCACTCATCAGCATGGCTGTGCAGCAATGGACAAAGGAAGTTAAGGAGGCCCTGCGGGATTGCTTTGATAATCCTAACTGGTATACTGCATACTTTGTGAGTCACACGATGAAGACACTGATGGACTCAGCCACTCTATTACAGACTACATCAAGTTTTGTGTGGAGAGCACAGTAACCACAAAGACAGTGCATTGTTTACCCAACAACAAGTGAATAAGAATGAGAGGGACTTCAGGTTTGGCGACAAGGATGTTATCAAGCGGCTACAGCCAGAACTGAGAAAGCAGCTTCAGGAGAGAAAGTTTGCTACCAGGAAATGCTGGGCGGAAGCTGGATATACAACAGAATATTATAAAAGTGTGGATTTGGATGAGGACTATCACTGGCTACAAGCAGACTGTAAAAAATGTGATGGAAGAATCAGGTGCAGGGTGAATGAACTGAATGTGTCCTTTAAAAGGTTTAACAAACACATATAAGGTCAGCCCTCCCCCAACATTGCCAGCCATTGAGAAGATTTTGGGTTCCCTACTGACAACTCCACTCTGCACAACCTCTGTACCTCCCCGTGACCTCCTTTCTGATGACACTACACCTGTGGTCTCCACCCTCACCCCACTTTCCTCTTTGCCTGTCTCTGTTGATTGAAATCACGTGCCGTAAGTTGTGTTGCGTCTTTGAGTAACTATTGTGTCTTTCTCTTTTTCAAACTTGATCTCTCAGCCGCAAATAAAAAGAAACTAACTTAGTGAGAAACACAAGTGACACAGTTCCACAACATTTAATAAATCATACAAAGCTCAATGTTGAATAAAATGAAACATACAAAAGTATATTATAACGTGTACTAGGCAGATTAAAGTTAAAAGTCAGGTTCTGGTCTTGATTCAGATAACTTCATGATTTCAAGTCAACTTTTAAGTAGCTGGGTGACTTTTACACCGAAACTGATACAGTACCAGTCCTTAACGTGAAGAGGTAATTAATTTGAAGTGATTGAGTGCTAATATATTATGAAATTTCAAGTGTTGAACATTTGGCTCATGCTCTGCTGAATTAATATGTCTGATCATATTAATGCTATAACTGTTTGAGGGCAGGAAGAATTTTAAAAGAGGAGTGTTGTAGAACCTAATGTTGATTGTGGTAACAAATATTTAAAAAGTACTTGATGCAAATTATTAATAAAACATCCTTAAATCTATTAATCTACTATTTTGCCTGCTCAGTACAGTACAGCGTTGTGAATGCCACAGCCTACCTTGGAAATTTCAGGCAAACAAGGGGGAATCAGTCCTTGAAATGGAGCATAAGGAAAGGTTTTTCAAGAAATATGAATACAGATTTATATTTTTCATTCTATTCGGTGAGGTTTATTTCAGTAGCAAGGCTAAAGTGACATATTTCTAAGAGCATATGAATAATATAAATAAAATAAAGGAAGGATTGGATTAATTATACTACTAAGTGATATTTGGACGTTGGACACGAGAGTTTAAAATCATACACACACCACACTCCCTCATATTGAAATTGTTTAATTTCATGAATTAATCTAACAACCATGACTTTGGGTAAAAGGAACTCAAGAGACTGGTGAAAAAGCAATATGGACTTGGACATAATGTGCAAGCTTTGATTAGGCAGTGTCCTGGACAGAAATTGAATAAAGAACACTAAACATTTTAAGGTGCTTACCCTACAATAACAAGAGATGATATTCACTTGTATAATGTCTATAATACATCATTTGTGTTTGGACTGTGCCTTGCTGTGATGGAGTGTATCCACTTGTTTTGAACTGGCAGTGGTTTATGGATATGCCACTGCGACTGTACTGTCAATGTTGCTGGGGTTCAGTTTGTGTCAGCAATGCCACATGCATACTGCATGCCTATGCCTCTTATGTTGTTTGCATACAGCTGTGCATTTTCTATCAAGAGATGTGCGCTTTTGTGTCTTTGGTGATAAGGGTGCACATGTTTTTGCAAGATAGATAGACAGACCTTGCAGTTTTATGTGTATATATTTATTTTATTGTGAGGGACGGCCGGGATGCCCAAAGGATGGAAGGATGGGGGAAGGCAGATATTTTGGGACACTGCCTCCCCCAAAACACTAGAAGGCAGCTTCCCTGGAGTATGCCCCAGATTCCAGCAGGGCATCCTTGGATTTGGGGCTCGGCTTCTCAACCCTTTTGGGTGCCAAGAGTGCTGCCAGGGGTTGCTGTCAAAGGACCTGGGGACTCATCCTTTCCCTATAGCCCGGAAAGACGAGGTATTCACGAGGACGGATCCCCAAAGTACTTCCGGGCTGAGGAAAAAAGCCAGTTCTTCATTAGACCCGGAAGTGCTAGCCATGCACGTGGTTAGAAGGACAGAAGCACTTCCGGGTCAAGGGCTATATAAAGATCTGCTGGAGACCCAGCAAGAGAGCCGGATTTGGGAGGTATAAGACAGAGCTTGCTGGGAGGTGTGGAGGAGAGAATTATATTGATTTATTGTTTATTTAATTGTTTATGGTGGCTATGGTGCTTGAAAGGCACTTTCAAGAAGAAAACACAATTAAAAGAACTTCTTCGTGCTTTTACCCTGTGTCTGCGTATCAGTCTGTTGGGTTAAAAGGGGCAACAGCGACTATATATATATATATAGTGTGTGTATATATATATGTACAGTATATATACAGTATGTATATATATATATATATATATATATATACATGTATATACACACCAGCTGTGTAAGGCAGTGCTGTAAAAAGACCGGGCTTATAGAAACCATGAATTCTGGCACTTCAATTAATCAATTGCATCGATTGTGCATTAGCAGCTAAGCGAGGTTCTCTTTCCTCGGCGATTTAGTTTTGCCGACGTGCTCACCTCTGTTGTCTTTTACTTTATTGTATTTTAGTTTACATACTTGCAGTTGAGAACTTTAAACAATTCAAAAAAGAATAACTCTTTTGGTGAGAAGTTGTAAATTTTTGTAATATTACCTATAGTAGTTTTCAGTTTTCTGTAATTGCGGTAGTGTAGTCATGTTCATGCAGTGTAGTGATGATCAAAAAGACTTTTTTTTGTTGCCTCCCTCCCTTGCAGATTTACTCATTTTACTAATTTAGCATTGGCATTTAAACTTTTCATTAGTAATAACTTGAAATTTTTTCTGTACCTGGATCAATCAACAATTTTTGGCAAATTTCCAACACTGCAAATATCCTTTCAGGTATTTTTTGAAGTTTTCCTCTCTTACTCCATAAATGAGAGGACTCAAAAGACGTGGAAACATAACTATTGATACATATGAGACATATTGAACATCTTGTGATTCTTGTTTTTGAAAATATAGCCATAAATTGTTAACAACTGGAACGAGAAACATGAATGTACTCAGAGTGAGCTGTATGGCATGCAATAGTATTGTATTGTAGGCCTTCTTAGCAGGTGATTTTTCAGCACGACTGGCTGATCGTGCTGCAAGGACAATATTAATGTATGTGAGGGCCACTACAATCCAGGCAACCAAGAAATAGCCAATGCTCATGTAATCCCTTTTCATAGTCTGAGCTTCAGTTCGAAGTAAACTGTCAGTTTCACATATAGTTTTGGTACTGAAGAAACTCAGAGGCTCTACAGTAAAGACAAATAGAATGTCGGATGCTGGAGAAATAAAACTGATCAGCCACATCATGATCAGGATGATGTATGTTCTGTGGAGTGTACAGATTTTTGGGTGGTGCAGAGGTCTGCAAATAGCAATGTAGCGTTCGACAGCCATCAGTGCCAAGTTCAGAGGAGTGTTGTAAGTTGTGGTGATCGCTATAGACATAAGAAAATAGCAAAATGACACTGGCATCATGTGAAGAGTCTCAACCCAAATGTGTAAGATGAGTACAGTGCAAATATCCAGCACATCATTGAAGACCATGTGAATAAACAAAATGTAACGGGAATTTTCATGGAATACATTGTGTTTAAAAAAAACTGCAATAAGCAATCCATTTATATAGTTGGTCATAATAAACAGCAGCAAAACAAGAGAAATCTTCAGGATGGACTTGATTTGTTTATTGAAAACTGAAACAGGCACGTCATTAGTAGTGTTGTTGGATTCAGTTGAATATTCAGTATCATTCATTGTGGTAGATCTGTAATTTCTGTGGAAAAAAATATAGGGAAAATATGTGGAGACAGTTTGTTAAAAAACATTTTGTGAACTAGAGGTAACAACATATCATATGTGCTTTCTTCAGAATATGTTAAGGGTTTTGTGGTACAGATCATTGGTTCTAAGCTTTAGTCTTAGGCCCCAGTGACTGCAGGTTTTTAAACCAACCAGTTTCACAATCATTTTGAACTTTATATGATCTCTTGGTTTAATTAGTTTCCCTTCATTTCTTCTTATATGTTGCATTAGAAAATACATTCATGAAAATGCAGCGGAGAAGTACTGTGTTAAAGAAGTTATGAAAAAATAACGTAACTTGATTGTTAATGTAATTGTTTTGTCATTGATATGAGTGTTGTTGTCATATCTATATATATATATAGCAAAATACCCACGCTTGGCAGCGGAGAAGTAAAAAGAAAAGGAAACATTTTAATAATAACGTAACATGATTGACAATGTAATTGTTTTGTCATTGTCATGAGTGTTGCTGGCATATATATATATACAGTGGTGTGAAAAACTATTTGCCCCCTTCCTGATTTCTTATTCTTTTGCATGTTTGTCACACAAAATGTTTCTGATCATCAAACACATTTAACCATTAGTCAAATATAACACAAGTAAACACAAAATGCAGTTTTTAAATGATGGTTTTTATTATTTAGGGAGAAAAAAAATCCAAACCTACATGGCTCTGTGTGAAAAAGTAATTGCCCCCTGAACCTAATAACTGGTTGGGCCACCCTTAGCAGCAATAACTGCAATCAAGCGTTTGCAATAACTTGCAATGAGTCTTTTACAGCGCTCTGGAGGAATTTTGACCCACTCATCTTTGCAGAATTGTTGTAATTCAGCTTTATTTGAGGGTTTTCTAGCATGAACCGCCTTTTTAAGGTCATGGCATAGCATCTCAATTGGATTCAGGTCAGGACTTTGACTAGGCCACTCCAAAGTCTTCATTTTGTTTTTCTTCAGCCATTCAGAGGTGGATTTGCTGGTGTGTTTTGGGTCACTGTCCTGTTGCAGCACCCAAGATCGCTTCAGCTTGAGTTGACGAACAGATGGCCGGACATTCTCCTTCAGGATTTTTAGGTAGACAGTAGAATTCATGGTTCCATCTATCACAGCAAGCCTTCCAGGTCCTGAAGCAGCAAAACAACCCCAGACCATCACACTACCACCACCATATTTTACTGTTGGTATGATGTTCTTTTTCTGAAATGCTGTGTTCCTTTTACGCCAGATGTAACGGGACATTTGCCTTCCAAAAAGTTCAACTTTTGTCTTATCAGTCCACAAGGTATTTTCCCAAAAGTCTTGGCAATCATTGAGATGTTTCTTAGCAAAATTGAGACGAGCCCTAATGTTCTTTTTGCTTAACAGTGGTTTGCGTCTTGGAAATCTGCCATGCAGGCTGTTTTTGCCCAGTCTTTTTCTTATGGTGGAGTCGTGAACACTGACCTTAATTGAGGCAAGTGAGGCCTGCAGTTCTTTAGACATTGTCCTGGGGTCTTTTGTGACATCTCGGATGAGTCGTCTCTGCGCTCTTGGAGTAATTTTGGTCGGCCGGCCACTCCTGGGAAGGTTCACCACTGTTCCATGTTTTTGCCATTTGTGGATAATGGCTCTCACTGTGGTTCGCTGGAGTCCCAAAGCTTTAGAAATGGCTTTATAACCTTTACCAGACTGATAGATCTCAATTACTTCTGTTCTCATTTGTTCCTGAATTTCTTTGGATCTTGGCATGATGTCTAGCTTTTGAGGTGCTTTTGGTCTACTTCTCTGTGTCAGGCAGCTCCTATTTAAGTGATTTCTTGATTGAAACAGGTGTGGCAGTAATCAGGCCTGGGGGTGGCTACAGAAATTGAACTCAGGTGTGATACACCACAGTTAGGTTATTTTTTAACAAGGGGGCAATTACTTTTTCACACAGGGCCATGTAGGTTTGGATTTTTTTTCTCCCTAAATAATAAAAACCATCATTTAAAAACTGCATTTTATGTTTACTTGTGTTATATTTGACTAATGGTTACATGTGTTTGATGATCAGAAACATTTTGTGTGACAAACATGCAAAAGAATAAGAAATCAGGAAGGGGGCAAATAGTTTTTCACACCACTGTATATATATATATATATATACACACAGACAAACACATATATAAACATATATATACACATCATATATATATATACATATACATACATATATACATATACACATATACAAATATAGACATATATATACAGTATATACATATATACACATATATATACACAGTTATATATATATATATATATATATATATATCAATCAAATCCATCTGAATCTGCAAAGGAGCAGTTTCCACATCGACAGCAAATGGGTTGCGAAACAACACAAAATTATTTTTTTGTTCTTCAAAGTCACCAAAGCGCCGTGCGAACTCAGTGCGCTCAGTTTATGAACAAAGTGCGTATTTGGGAACACCGTAGTGTCGACTTGGTTCAACATTACTTGGCAACAGGGAAAGTGGGGCAAGTTGCACTGGTGCATTTGTGTGTCCCATAAAAGTAGCTTCACTTGAAATCACTTTGTGATTTTGCACAGGTAAAAACGTCTGCTGAAGTGTCAGATTCTTCTTTAACTCTTCTGCTTTCTGTATCTTGTGCATTGCATTCAGGTCTTTCAGGTTATCCTGATGTTTTGTCTCATAGTGCCGTTTTAGATTAAATTCTGTAATTACACCCACATTTGCTCCAGAAATGAGACACACGGGTTTACCAGCAATGTCAGTAAACATATACAAAGCCTCCCATCGGTTTTTAAAGGCTCTATGTTCAGAATCACCTTTTCTCTTCGGCATCGTGTGGGCTAGCTTCACAATAACTTGCAGCATCATAAGCTAGACTTGATTAACGCGGTAAGTGTTCGGCAAGGCAGCTGAAGCGCTGCATTATGGGATCTGTAGTTTATTCTGTTACCAGCGCTTCATATCCCCGGGCCATTAATAACAATAAAATGATGTCACACGAAACTCCGCCCCCACGGGTTTCAAGCTCATCTCCATTACAGTAAATGGAGAAAAACAGCTTCCAGTTATGACCATTACGCGTAGAATTTCGAAATGAAACCTGCCCAACTTTTGTAAGGAAGCTGTAAGGAATGAGCCTGCCAAATTTCAGCCTTCTACCTACACGGGAAGTTGGAGAATTAGTGATGAGTCAGTCAGTGAGTGAGTGAGTGAGTCAGTGAGGGCTTTGCCGTTTATTAGTATAGACTAGCAGAATACCCGCGCTTAGTGTGTTAAAGAAGTTATGAAAAAGAAAAGGAAATATTTTAAAAA
>JANRMT010062856.1:36685187-36703320 GCA_026402145.1 Polypterus bichir lapradei
AGGAAGCTGTAAGGAATAAGCCTGCCAAATTTCAGCCTTCTACCTACACGGGAAGTTGGAGAATTAGTGATGAGTCAGTCAGTCAGTCAGTCAGTCAGTGAGTGAGTGAGTGAGTGAGTGAGTGAGTGAGTGAGGGCTTTGCCGTTTATTAGTATAGATTATAAAAACTAAACTTGGTATAATGCTGTGCATATTTTCACAACAGCTTCACACATGCATACACACTTTTCTGCTCAGTTTTGTAAACTGGTGGCACCCAGGGTGAAAGCAATGCTACTGCTTCTGTGGTCGTTTTTAGATTCACATCCATGGCATATCAAATAAACCAAAATTTATTGCATATTGTTTACAAATTTAAGTCACTTGATTGTAATCATTCTGTAACGATATAATGGTGCACAGAATGGCCAAACTATTACAAACTATCTTTTTATCACTTAATAGGAAAATTAGTTTATGGAGGAGTTGCATAGTGAATCTCATTATACCATATAATGACAATAAAGGAATTCAATTTGATTTTGATGATCCCTGGCTTTTAAGATGATTTAAATTTCCAAGAACTATCCTCTTGGAGCTGTGTGGCGTTAGAATACTAGGATGTATACTTGATATCATTTTTATGATGAAATGCATCAAAGTATGTATATTATATTTTACAGATAAACTGTTAACTTCATTTAAATAATGTATATTGTTAATAATTAAAACATGTGGGGACACAGTGAAATCATACTGCAACAATCTGTCAGGAGCGCACAGACAGTGATTGCCACACAGAATACATTGCATTCATGATATTGCAACTCACTGAACATTTTAGAATAACTAGATATATACTTGATATGATTTTCATGATAAAATTCATTAAAGCATGCATTACACATGTGGGGGCACGGTGGCACAGCAGTACCAAATATGAAGACATTTCTTGTGTGACAACTGATTACGTGGAGAAAGAAGACAGTGAATGTATTGTAATCTGTGTGGCGATCATTGCCTATGGGATCCTGTTGGTGTAAGAGAAAGCCTGTTTAAGAAGTACTTACCAATTAACGACTGGATCGGGAAACGAATGCATGAAGAACCAGCTTGTGCAACACTTGCACTTGTGTTTAGAAATTAGTTTAACTTCCAGTAAACTAACTAGTGTTACTTAATTTTCCACTGCACTAAAGCTAGCAGTTTATTAGAATAGCAATGGAGTAAACATAGCCTTAACTATAGCAGCTTTGGTATTCGAGTGTTTAACAGATATTATCTAAAATTGCAGTACCTAGCTGACACATAACTGAGGATTATTTTCACCATGTAGACCACAGGACCTACAGACATTGTTGAAGGCTGGTAACATGACTTGATAGATGAAGTGTTCACAGTGTTGTTGCTTTGAGAACATGTTTGTAAATTCCACCAACACACAGGCTCTTTTACTTACCAGTTAGTTATTGACTGAATCATGGAAAAGCACCATGCAAGCAACAAAAAAGAGCAAATAGCTCAGATTAACTTCAATTTTTGGTTAATTTAATTGATAGCTAATATTGTTATCTGCTGTCACAAATGAAGTTTAGATCATTCATAAGCGTCAGAAATATATTTACATGTTAATTTTATAAATATAGAAATATTCAGTTTCATTTTGACCCTGATTTTTCTGCAGTAAGTACATTTATTAATCATGTTCAGTAGTAGTATTAGTTTTTTTTTTTTTTAATATTAGCAGTAGTATTAGTATTTATTATTTTTATTAGTAGCAGTTGTTATTGTGCTTATGTCACAAGCAATATGTTGGCTATATCAAGTAACAAAGAGTAACAGCAAAATGATGCCCTGGGCCATTATTATTATTATTATTATTATTACTAATATGGCCTTCATTTATATGTGAAAGAGATTAAAAATTATAGTTTGTATGCTGCTTTATTATTTGTTTATATGTATATTAATAAAAAAACTGTTCTAAGAAATATTGTTTTGGGAGTGTTGTGGACCCAAGAAGTTTCTGCTTAGGGCCCCAGTTTAGCCAGGGGCCTCATTGTGCGCAATAAAGGGCAGTTATTTTAGTGTTACTCACATATTTCTTATTAGTAAATAATGGAAAAAAAATAACCATAAAAAATGTAAAGAGCAAAATACTAAAAAGCAGAAGAAAATTGTTATGCCTGTTTCACTCATTGAAACATTATCATAATCAGCATGTAATTTCTAAATAAAAAAAATGCTCATGTCTGCTATAGTAATCAGAATACAATAGCTGACATGCAGTCTTGTTATGAGTAAGTTTTGCACAAGCTTTCAAATGTTTTTCTCTACAGAGGCCACCATAAATATAAATAAGTTGCTAGATTCTTTATGAGGCATAAGTACTCAAGTTTGGATTGAAGATTTTTTCCTGAAATTATTATGAGTACACATAGATCATCTATAGGACTAAACATCATGTTGACGATAAAAATATTCTTATAATTTTATAATGAATGATAATAACTTTTACATAACTCTTTTCTAACCTACACAAACTGTTTTACATAAACAGTGAAGAATTAATTCAATCACATCCAGTGTGCAGCATCCATCTGGACAATGCGACTGTGGCCATTATTGCACCAGAATGTTCACCACACATCAGCTATTAATTTTTTTTGATAGCGAAACTTGACCAATAAGGGGCAGAGGATGATTAGGGGGCCAGAATAACCAGGCTGCTGTAGGCTACTCTTTTTGAAAGATGCCTAGTGATCTCTTATGTCCTCAGAGAGTTACAACTATTTAATATCTGTTTATTGACAATTTTTACATTACAGTGTTCTTGTCACTGAGCTGAGGTATCCACACACTGCCCCTGATGGTCTCACTTATTCTAGCTGCAACCCTAGCTTTTCCTAGATGCTCTCCCATTCAAACATGCCTAACTTCAGGTGGAATGTTGCATATTCAAGATACCACACAAGATCAAGTTACAATTGTTTAAATAGTTATTTTAAAAAGGCTTGTAAAGAGTCAAAGAGTGAGTTAAAGAAAATAAATGGACGGTCACATATAAATGGGCTTGAACTGTAAATTTGAAATTAAAAGCAACTGTTTACAGTCTTGTGTACGTATATATAATTTGTCAGATATATACTGTAAGTATTTTTTTATTAAGCAACTGTCATTTTCACGAGATGTATTACTGGGCAGTTTGAAATACCTGTTTCTAACTTGTAACATATACATGTTTTAAATTCTAGTACAGAGTTTAGAAAGATGGTTGATTTTCATTAACATGCTTCATATATAAATACAGTGCAATGCAAGCTTACCAATGTCTGATAGTTAATACTAGTACTTGTTCATAATCATAAATATCTGCAGGTGCAGTGTGGGTTGTGGCAGTTAAATCAGAGTGCAGGTTCAGATTATGGATTCAATTAACTTTAACTTGCAAGCCTCAGTTTGGGTGCAGAATAAAAGATATGTGTATGGGTGTGTGTGCATCTTTTTAATTTTATTTGAAGAAAATAACATTCCATATAATCGATTTGAACTTAACAAAACAGAGTTTGATCCCAACAAACAAAGAAGGGAGAATGTCCTTTTCCCTGATATAAATACTTATTCAAAAATTTTAATTAGATTTTGCCATATTTAAAAACAGTTTTGAACAGACCCTCTAAGCGAGAATTTGATTTTTTTCTCTTTCAAATAGTATAGAACATCAGTTTCCCACTGACTTATAAAAGGTGTGTTTTGATTCTTCTAGTTGAGCAAGATGTCTATATGTCACTAGTGTGGAATAGGTAGTTACAACCAATTTGTCGTTCTTCACTTTAAGCCTATCTGGGAATCCAGCAAACATAGACGTTAATCGGTTAGGAGTGATTTTGACACCAAGGCTGTCTGATAGGCATTCAAAGGTTTTTGTCCAAAATGATGCTAATTTGGTGCACTTCCAAAACATGTGGCCCAATTATGCTGGAGCTAGATTACAGTGTTCGCAAGTTGGATCTTGCCCTGGATACATTTTGGACAATTTTAAATGAGATAAATGTAGTAATCAGTGTTTGAATGCTTTGTACAGATGGAGCTAGAGTGTATTCTGTGGTTGCCTTTAACTTCTTCTCTGAGATTAAGTTGAAGATCTTTTCCAACCATAACCCAGACTTTGAGATATTTTAATTCATTGTTGAGATGCTGTCGGAGTCTTCAAAACTGACTGGTATATATATTATATTAATATATTATAATATATTATATTATTATTATATCTATATATTTTAGTCCCTGGCATTTTCCAAGGATTATATACTGGTTTGAGAAGGTTGAAAAAGGTGATTATCATGTGGAGGTGTAGCAGATAAAAGCTTCTCTGCCTTGCATTGCACCCTGCATTGCTTCCATTTTCTGAGTAATTGATGGACAATTGGATTAATGGTATATTGATGATAATTAGCATTTACTGCAGCACAAGCCAGGGAATATAAAGAAGTACAGCAAGATTTTATTTCTATTGAAGACCAGGCTTGAGTATATTCATCAGTTGTGTCAATTGCCAGGTCTTTATAGCATGTGTATTTGCCGGCCAGTAATAAAGTTAGGTAGTACCATGCCAACGTCTGCTTTAGGTCTTTATAAAGTCACCTTTTGAATGTGTGGATGTCTTGAATTCCAGGTAAATTAGGTTTTAACTGAGTCTAATTCCTTAAGAATGATTTGTTAATGTATAAAGGACTGTTCTGAATTAGAAAAATAAGCTTGGGAAGGATGATAATCTTGGTAATATTGGTTCTCCCTGAAATGTGAGATAAAGGTAGACTATTTATTCACATATTGTTTGAATTTTTGAAAAAAAAAATGTTATTGCAAGAGCTGAGTTTAAAGATATTTTAAAAAGTACAATTGACCAGTTATAGTAACACAAAATCTGTAATAGGTATCATCCTTAAAAAACATAATTAGAAAATCCAGTCCTCCATCCATTTTTTTCCATTACTGCTAGAGCTTAAAGTGCTTAGGCAGAAGGCTGAAAGCAACACAGGACACTCAAGTAAATAAGACCACACTCATTACTGAGTACATGTTCTTAAAAACCAGATGCTAATCTGTGTTGACATTAAGAATAGCTTAAATTTAAATGGTTGAAATATGTGGCTTTTTCTTTTCTTTCCATTCAAGTACAATTAATTGAGGTTTCGGTAATCAAACTGTTCTATATTATTATTTTGTTAGGATATTAGCATTTTTATTTTTTCACAATGAAATTCACTTATCAGATTTTTTTCAAGTAATGTACCTTCCATGCTATATCCTCTATTTCTCATCACTACAACTTTCACAGTAATACAGACTATAACAACTGAGAGGCTGATGAATGTAATCAATTTAAACAGTCCAATCAAGTTTTGAATAAAGAAGAAAAGGAACTTAAAACTGTTTCACTTTTTCAGATTTTTTGAGGAAGCAGGATGATATTACTGGAAACAATGAAAAATGAGTGTTTTTGTTCTACCACTCAGTGATCACAACTTCCACAAGCTAAATACAGTACAATACATTGTTTGAAATATGAGCAGTACTTACAGACAGTTGACTGAGAGACACAAATGACACTAGTGACAAAAGCAAATTCTTGAAAGACAAACTTCAAAGTGAAATCAGGACCAGAATGTAGTAGGTGAAGGATCTCGCTAGTGATAAACAAAACTGCTGTCTGTACTTTTATGGCATAATGCAACATTTCCATTTAAAACAATTCAAAATTCTGAAGATGTTAAATCATGAGATCCCTTACCATGTGTAGTTCTGGTTGAATGATAAGTAGAGTGCTTATATGCATGTATATATAGTGTATGTCATTGCAGTTTTAATGTCAGGAGTGGGTGTTTTTGTTGTTTTTGTTCTGCTCAGTGCTATGGGAGCTATTAATATTGTAATTACTACTGTACTGTTACTGTTTTCCCCACACAATTTTACAGTAAGCAGAAAATATAAGATGCTCAAACCCGCTCAGAACAAATCAGGAGACCCAAGCCTATCATGGCAAGAGACCAAACCTGGAGGGGACACCTGTCTATCACACAGTCCACACACTCACAAATTAGGGCTGAGCGATTTAGGGAAAATATCTAATTATGATTTTTCTGACAGATATGGTGTTTCTGACTTGATTTGAGATATATTTTTTAATTTTATAGTCAAACTTCAGTTCAATATTCACTGTGTAATCGATTTAAAATGTGATGGAGCATTACCACAAGATACCATCAAAATATTAACTGATTTAAATTCTAACACAAGAATGACATTATTACATTTTGTAATTGGCATAGAACAAAGAACAATCAAATACACAACAATTATCATAAAAGCTGTGACTTGTGACTCAGGAGTAGCATCTAAATATTGCACAATCTGTAATCCATAGAATGTTATTTATTGATATCCAGCATTTAGCTTATAAATTTACTTGTGACTTTACGCTTTATGAAGATAAGTAAATAAATAGGGGTTAATAATATTCAATGTGGCGATCATATAAGTAACATATACATGTTTTTCATGGCAAGCTCTGTAAGACCTGCTATTTTATTGGACACGTGTGGTGTAGACTGACTGGCAGGATGATGCCCGACCTCTTGCTACATCCAAACGGTGCCATTTTTCACCTTTCCGCCTGGTGCAGCTGTGTTGTTCTTATGTGTGAGTGGACGTTTCTTGCAGGGAGGGCTTCTGTTCTCTTTCGCCAATGTAGAACCCCCATCCTCATCTGAGTTCACCTCTGTTATAATACGTTAATACGTCGAGGGGAGCTTGAACATGACTGAGAGAATAAAACTGAATTTAAAAAAAAGAAGAAAAAAATGCAAATCTTTACAAGTACCATAAATTTACATCAGCTGTTACAGATTCAAATCAAATGTATGTTTTTATTGTACAATAGTAATAATAAGAGCAGCTCACTACTCAAAATAATAACTTTGGGAAGTGTCCGGTATCTATTCCGCGACCTCTTGATTATGAGTCAGCAGTCCTTACCGCTACACCACCCAAGCAGTTGTGTCAGTGTTGTACCCTGACCCAATTTCTTTTTCTTCGGTTATTTTCTTGACTAAAAGCTCACTTGTTTTGTTATACATGTCAAAATGTCATTTGTACTATAACATGCAAAAACTTTCTGTTTTAGCTATGTGTTCAACATTTCTTGTATTTCAAGTCATCCTACATTTACTCAGATCATTGTTGACACGGAACACATATGAAAGCTCCTTCCCTCATCTTTTTTTCATATTGAGAAGTCCCAAAGGCGTCTACACGGTTCTCACCTTTTGAATTATTATATGGACGACAACCTCGAGGTATATTGGATATATTAAAAGAAGGCTGGGAAGCACTCCCCTCCGTAAATATACTTGAACATAACACACAATTACACGATAGATTTGCCAAAATTAGACCCATTTTAAAATCTCACATGGAGAAGGTGTAAGCGGCTGCGGTCCGTTGCTATAACCGTGATACCCCTCTTCGGGAAGTCTGTCCGGGAGATCGGGTCATGGCTTTAGTTCCTACCTTGCATTCTAAATTATTGGCAATTAGCATGGCCCATATGAAGTTATGGAGAGGAAGGGGCGGATCAATTATTTCATTAAACAAGCAAATTGTTGACCCAGCGAGCGAATATATCTTGTAAATTTACTGAAACCATGGAAGGACAGGGAACTTGATTCCTCCTCTGGTCAGTCCCGCTCACCCTTTGCTCACAAATTAACCCTTAACTTCAGTGATAATTTGACTCGCCATCAGCAGCAGGAGCTCGAAGCAGTTGTCCTGCCTGTCCCAGAGGTAGTGAGTGAACAACCCGGACGGACCTCTCTGGTTGCACATGATTTTGTGAGGGAACCTGGGGTAATAGTCCGAGAACGCAAATATCATCTTCCTGAAACTAAAAAGGCTGAAGTGGAGTTGGAGATCAAACGCATTTTGGACCTTGGTGTTATTGAGGAAAGTTATAGTCTCTGGTCCAGCCCCATCATTTTGGTCGAAAAGCCTGACAGGATTTGGAGCTTTTGCAATGACTTCCGTCAGCTTAACCATGTTTCCTGATTCAATGCCTATTGCAATGTTACACGTGGATGACCTCATTGAGCAACTAGGACAAGCCAAATTTTTGACAACTTTGGATATGACAAAGGGGTATTGGCAGGTTCCTTTAATGGACTCCACTAAGGAAAAAACAGTGTTTAGTACCCCGAGTGGACACTGGCAATATCGTGTCCTTCCATTTGGATTATAAGGGGCACCTGTGACCTTCCAACATCTGGTGGACAAAGTTCTCTGTCCTAATAATTCGTATAGTGCTGCCTACTTGGGTGATGTTGCCATTTATTCCCACGTGCAAGTAGGAGGACATTGTATGGACCAAGTGAAGGTAATTCCACGCCAGGCCAGGGGGTGGCAGGGTGCACTAAACCTTTTTCTGTTGTCTTAGGAGACTAGCCGCGGAAAACCTATGTGACCCATCCTTGAAGATGTCATTTTCCGTTTCCGGTGCCTGAGATGATGTCACTTCCGGTTCCGGTGTCTGAGAAACCCATTATTTTAGTGACAATATGAAAAGGTTAGGAAATTTGAATAGATGTATCATTTAAGAATCAACAGATTTGACTAAAGAAGGACTGAAAGCAGGCAAGGTGAAATCCTTTTTTTTTTTTATTTTGATCCTGAGGTCAAACAACGGCAGCATACACAACAATCTGTCGTTTGAACTCTTCTGTCTGGAAAAACATAAACCTTCTAATTAAAGTTGATTAAGTAATAACCTGGCTTCCAAAACTCACAAGATTTGAAGAACTATACATTAATATCTGCATTTTTGAGCTACATACAGTATGCGTCAAAAGTGTTTTCTTCCTTTGTCAACAACACTACCCAGTCTGCAAAATGCTAAACACAAATGGATGCAAAATCTGTCTATCCATTTTATTTTTTCCTAAATAGTATATTAGCTGTGGTATTGCTCTGATTAAAGGTTATATTTCTAAGACCAGAGAATTTCTGTTTTTTTTTTTCATGAAGGGGTAATATTATTGGCAAACAGTGTAATGTAGTGGTTAACAACAATATTTATTTAAATAGCACATTTTCATACAACATTGCAGCTCAAAGTTCTTTACAAGATAACAAAGAGATTATTACAAGAAAAGAAAAACAAATTAAGATTAATCAATAATTTTAAAGAATAAGTTCCAAAGCCAAAAGTCTGTACATTCTACCTAAAATGAAAGTTTCTAAATCAGTCCTCTTTGTTTTCATGCTTCCAGTGATGAAGTTGATCTTGTGGACAATTGAGTTACCCGCCTTCATTCCATCATTTCAAGGGACTACATGTTGCCTTGATCATGTGGTGATGGCATGGCCAATCCCACTAACATGTCTTCCAATTAGGAAGCAGAGCCTGGGGACTCAGAGTTAGACTCTCCCATCTCTGGGACTGAGGTCACCAAGGTGGTCAAAAAACCCTTTGGTGGCAGGGCCCCGGGGGTGGATGAGATACGCCCAGAGTTTCTCAAGGGTCTGGATGTTGTAGGACTGTCTTGGTTGACACGCCTCTGCAACATCACATGGACACTGGGGACAGTGCCTCTGGATTGGCAGACTGGGGTGGTGGTCCCCCTCTTTAAGAAGTGTTCCAAATACAGAGGGATCACACTCCTCAGCCTCCCTGGAAAAGTCTATTCAGGGGTCCTGGAGAGAAGGGTCCATCAGATAGATGAACCTTGGATTCAGGAGGAACAGTGTGGTTTTCATCCTAGTCACGGAACAGTGGACCAGCTCTACATCCTTAGCAGGGTCCTGGAGGGTGCATGGGAGTTTGCCAAACAAGCTAATTGTGTTTTGTGGACTTGGAAAAGGCGTTTGACTGTGTCCCTCTGGCAATCCTGTAGGGGGTGCCCTGGGAGTATGAGGTACCGGAACCCCTGATAAGAGCTGTTCGGTCCCTGTACAACTGGTGTCAGAGCTTGGTTCACATTGCTGGCAGTAAGTCGAACCCGTTTCCAATGTGAGTTGGACTCCACCAGGGCTGCCGTTTGTCACCGATTCTGTTCATAACTTTTATGGAAAGGATTTCTAGGCGCAGCCAGGGCGTTGAGGGGGTCTGGTTTGGTGGGCTCAGGATTGGGTCACTGCTTTTTGCAGATGATGTTGTCCTGTTTGCTTCATCAGGCTGTAATCTTCAGCTCTCTCTGGATCGATTCGCAGCCGAGTGTGAAGCGGCTGGGATGGGAATCAGCACCTCCAAATCCGAGACCACGGTTCTCAGTCAGAAAAGGGTTTGAGTGCCCTCTCAGGATTAGGAGCAAGATCCTGCCCCAAGTGGAGAAGTTCAAGTATCTCGTGGTCTTGTTCACGAGTGAGGGAAGAATAGAGAGGGAGATTGACAGGCGGATCGGTGCAGCGTCCACAGTGATGCGGGCTCTGCTTCGATCTGTCGTGGTGAAAAAGGAGCTGAGCCAAAAGGCAAAGCTCTCAATTTACCAGTCGATCTACGTTCCTACCCTCACCTATGGTCATGAGCTATGGGTAGTGACCGAAAGAACGAAATCGTGAATACAAGTGGCTGAAATGAGTTTCCTCCGCAGGGTGTCTGGGCTTTCCCTTAACGATAGGGTGAGAAGCTCAGTCGTCTGGGAGGAGCTCAGAGTACAGCCTCTGCTCCTGTGCATCGAGAGGAGTCAGATGAGGTGGCTCGGGCATCAGGATGCCTCCTGGATGCTTCCCTGGTGTGGTGTTCTGGGCACGTCTAACCAGGAGGAGGCCCCGGGGAAGACCCAGGACACGCTGGAGGGACTATGTCTCTTGGCTGGCCTGGGAACGCCTCGGGATTCCCCCGGAAGAGCTAGAAGAAGTAGCCACGGAAAGGTAAGTCTGGGCATCTCTGCTCAAGCTGCTGCACACTGCGACCCGATCTCGGATAAGCGGAAGAGGATGGATGGATGGATGGATGGATGGGTGTTTCATAGGTAGTCCTGTTAGGAGTGCATTACGGTAATCTAGTTGACCAAAAACAAAAGCATGAACTAATTTTGTAGTGTCTTGTAAAGTTATAAGAGGTCTAACTTTTGCTATATTTCTCAAGTGAAAAATGCAGTCCTCATAATCTGGTTAATATGTGATTGAAAGTTTAGGTCAGAGTCACTGAATATCCCTAAATTCTTTACATCCCATTTGATTTTTAAACCTAATTGTTCAACTTTGTCTCTAATGGCTTCATTATATCCTACTTGATTTCTGTTTTTCCTTATTTAATTGGAGACAGTTTTTAGTCATTCAGTTGGAAATACTGCTATGATGTTGGATCAGAGAGCCAAATGCATCATGGCAATCAGGTACTATCGATAAATAAAGCTGTGTGTCGCCTGCATAGCTGAGGTAACTTATCATGTGCTTTGAGATACAGTACACCCCCAAAATTTGCAGGAGTTACGTTCCTAGAGCACTCGCGAATTGTGAAAAACCATGACTGTTGGATGTGGTTAAAAAATGCCTTTTAAATGCCTATTTTTATAGTTTAAACCCTAAATACAGTATGCCCCCAAAGCATTTTAATTTCGTTACAAACTCAGATTAATACATTAATACATTACCTAAAAGCTTACCATAATACATTATCTAAAAACAGAATGTAAAATTAAACCTTTATACTGTACAGTACTGTACTGCTATGTCTCCCGCAGTGCTAGAATGTAAAATACTGATGTTACCGCTATACGTACTGTAATTCACGCAAGCGCATTTTCTTTGGTATGCGCTGTTATTTTCTTTGTTATAAGTAGAGTAAATACATAATAATTTAACTTAACTAAAATACAGTAAAATGTACGGGTACTCACCAATGATGAATGATATTGATGAGGGGACTCATCAGAGAGGACTGGGCAGTATAATGGTCTAGAATCCCTACAGATATTTTTTTCTCCAGCCGTCTGAAGTTTTTTTTTGTTTTTTCTGTCCACCCTGGCCATTGGACCTTACTCTTATTCTATGTTAATTAATGTTGACTTATTTTATTTTCTTACTGTGTCTTTTATTTTTCTATTCTTCATTATGTAAAGCACTTTGAGCTACTTTTTGTATGAAAATGTGCTGTATAAATAAATGTTGTTGTTGTTGTTATTGATGATAATGATGAAGTAGCTGTGCAATACGATGTAGAGGATTTAAAAGTTCTCGGATGGCACCTCTTCTTCCGGCACTTCAGGAGGAGTCGTATCTTTGCATAGGTCTTTTTCTGGAGGGGTTTCGTGCTGGCTTTTCTTTATAGGTTTCAGGAACATTGTGATGGGAAGTTGCTGTCGTTTCTTCATGGTGGCGAGGAGCGTTTTACATGTCTGAATGGCAGCATCGATGCCATTATTAACTTTGAGAGCTCGAACCATATAGGGATCCCATGCTTCAATCATCCAGTGTAACTCCTTCAATGTCTGAATAATCTGGGACAGACATTCCAATGTCAGGCCCTGCTCCTCCTCCTCTGGCACTGGATCTGTCTCTTCCTCCTCCTCTTCGCTGGCAGACTTTGTTAACTCCAACAAATCCTTGTCCATCAGGGGTTCAGAGTGAGCATCGATAAGGTTTTTCACCTCATTTTGAGTGATGTCGTCAAAACCTTCGCCACCCAGTGTCTTTGCCAGTTCCACGGCCTTGTCGACAGCGTCTTGCTGAATTATCTCGGGTGATAAGCCTTTGTTGTCATGGACACACTCTGGCCACAGCTTCATCCAGCAGGCATTGAGGATTTCCTTTTTCATCTCCTTAAGAGCAGTTTGGATGACTGACAGGCACGTCGCGATTGTAAAGTTTTGCCAGTAACCCTTCAATGTAAAATTCCATTGCATCCACAAGGTATTGGAGAGAAATCCGGGTATAAAGAGCCTTGAAGGCATGGATTATGCCTTGATCCATAGGTTGGATGAGGGAGGTGGTGTTGGCAGGGAGTAACTCAGTCTGAACTCCCTCGTAATACAAATCCAAAGGGTGGCCGCCAGCATTATCCATAATAAGCAACACCTTGAAATCCATGCCTAAGTCGTGGAGGTACAGTATTCCTTGGCTTGAGGGATGAAGCACTGTTGAAACCAGTTTGAAGCAAGGATCATGCAACCAGCAGCATTTGCCACACATAATAAGTGTCACTCTGTCCTTCTGTGCCTTAAACCCTGGAGCTTTGGCTTCGTTCTTCATGATGTAAGTTCTGGATGGCATCTTCTTCCAGAACAAGCCAGTCTCATCCATGTTAAAAACTTGTTCGGGCTTGTATCCCTTCTCCTCTGTGATATGCCTAAATGTCTCGGGGTACTTCTCCGTGGCTTCCTTGTTAGCAGACGCTGCCTCTCCATGTAGAGAGATGCTTTTAATATTATATCACTTCTGAAAACGATCAAACCACCCCTTACTGGCAATCTTCAGGCTCCAGTGCTGTTGATGGTCCTGGTTGCGGTTCTTCAGTACCTTCTATATTGTGTCCTGTAGCAAACTGCTGGTACAATTTCCATGCTTTCTCACGGATGATGTTACCGTCCAAGGGGATGTTTTTCTTCCTGCAGTCGGTGATCCACAATGCCAAGGCAGATTCCATCCTGACAATATTTTTATTCCTTACAGTCGTTACCTTTTTGGCACTTTCACAGAAACTTACAGATATGATACTCCGGATCGCTGCCTTGTTCTTCTTTGTGTAGCATACGGTGCTTTCATTAATGCCATAGTGGCGCGCTACTAACATAACTTTTAAGTTCCCGGAGCAAATCCAGTAGTTCAACCTTCTCCTGGAGTGTTTTAAACTTCTTCTGGTGCTTATGCTCAGTGCCAGAAGCCTTAGAATGTGCAGGGCGTTTCGGCAACATCTTGTGAATTTAAGAATAACAAAATAAATACAATAACAAAATGGAAAACACGAGGACACTCAGCTGGAGATGTGTTACAGGGTAGCAGTCAATCAGCAGCAAGGAGAAATAAATAACACTCTCGGATTGGCTACTTTCACCATCCCAAACCGCGTTTCCTTCAGCGGTTGCTTCCTGTTCTCTCTGCAGCACAGTAGTGCCACAAAAAAAAAACATAAAAAACTGTGGAGGATATTTGCGCTTTCCACTAACAATTAATAGTTAGGTTCTAAGGAAAAATCCACGAACAACTGAGTCCGCGAAACTTGAACTGCGTCTTTGCTGGGGTCTACTGTAATCAGACTTAAAGGAAACATGTAGATTGAAAACAGTAGCGGACCCAGAATAGATCCTTGTGGTACACCATATACAATATTATGTGTCTCTAAAGTATAATCACCACAATTCAAAAAGAAGTAAGGTGATTTATCACAGACAATCACAACAATCACATTGTTATGTGCAAAATTCAATAATGAGCTCAAAAGTAGTCCATTCAGTGTATTTGGTTTGCAAATACTTTAAACAAATAAAGTGCTTTTTAACAGCAGTATTCCCTTTACACATAGTAGCAGTTATAATATTTCTTGTAAATCTCAGCTTATCAAATCAAATTTAAAACCAAAGCTATTTGTCACTTCCAGGGCATTAACATTTTATCTAGTTTGTTATAGAAGAACAAGTTACCCTCAGAGTCCAGAGCCACGATCACAACATTATAACAGGCACCTTCCGAGCAACAGCTAGTTAACATTTCTAAATCTGTTTTCTTTTTCATCTGAACAGACACCAGCAGAAACATTTCACTTTATCAGGGAGCAGCACAAAACAGTCTATTTTCAGTAGCAACTCTTTGAGGGCTAATATTTTTTCCAAAAAACTCAGTTTTCTGAAAAGCACACAAAGCAGTGGTTTCACAAATAAATCAACATAAACCGTCCATTTTTGCCTGCTGTTGATGCCCCTTTGCAGTTTGTAGCAGCAGTGGATGCGCAGGGGGCGGTTCGACGGCCAGCAGAAATGCACGGTGGACTGGCTGCCTGGCTGTCTTTATGAGACAGGTGCATGGGGATGGTAGTTGCAGTGAGATGGAATATGGTTTGTACCTCCTGTCATCGTAAGTGTCTGTCCTCTTACGAACATGTTCAGCACCATGATCAGCTGGGGACAGATCAGCTGATACCAGTACCTCACTCTTTTTTCAATATACATCTCCAGATCACTTGCATCAAAATCAGAGTCCAACAAATCAGAGTCCAATTCAGCGATAATATGAAAAAAGTAATCCATGTATTATTTTGCTTTGAGCATTCACTTTGGTATCTCTCCACATGTCATTTTAGAAGCTGTTTGCTCTTCACTACTAATACACATGCAGGGAATCAAGGTCAAATCAACAAAGCTAACTTTCCTTCTAGCAAAAGTGTATTGACAAATGCTGTAACAAGAAGGTCAATGATCTCTATCTCTCTATTGCTAGCGAGACTGAGGGTTTCAAAATTATAATAATAACTAGCAAAATACCCGCGCTTCGCAGCGGCGAAGTACTGCCTTAAAATTTTTATTAAGAAGAAAATTAAACCTTTTTAAACTGAGGGAAAATATACCAATCATTATTTGTTAAGGATCTCTTTGTATACCACATTGTCATTTCGGCCCTCCGGTTGTAATATGACCAAGCTGTGCGCTGAGCTTACTCTTGAGCATGCAATGTACAGTTGGCCATGTGAAAAGTAATCTTGTTTCAGATCTCACAGCTTAGATTGCTGCTGTCATAATCGGTTTGAGTTTCATGGTTTGTTTCAATTACGACAGTATTTGCAGGACTTGTGTTGAAGTGACATTCGGCATCTGTCAAGCTTACAACCGGTTTCATTGATAACTTCACATCCAGCTTTTGAGAGTTTAAACATTCATAAACATCAAAGTGTTCACTACTAAAATCGTCACCTGTGAATCTAAGATGTTTAAGAGGCATTGGTGGTTGTCGAAAAGTGTAAAATATTTGGCCATTTTGGTACACTTGAAAGCGACAACCGAACAATTCAGCGGCAGCCATCAACTCACATGCAGAACCATAGGTGAAGGGCTTAAGCATTTCACTCTTATAGTGCTCCTGTGTAGTATAATTATCTCCTGTACCGTCATCAGTCCACACCTTGAACCTGTCCCAGTCATTCAATACATAAGACATAATGTTCCTCCGGATATCAAGAGTGAGCCTGATATGGCCGTGCAATATGTAACAAAGAGAATGGAAAAGGCAGGCGCCATCTCTGGGCATGGAAACAACTCGGTAAGTGACAGTTCTTTGATCGATGGTGATCACCTCGATAGACATGCTAATAGGGGTATGGTTGGAACGATAAAGGAAATGGGTACCTGAACAATGTAAAGTAAGTCTAAAATACCTACACAATAACTATAATCGCAATAAACGAACAATAAAACAGCGAAGAAGCCATGGATTAAATAAAAAGGCTGTAGATATCAGCAGAGAGATGTGAATCCCTTGGCGAAGCAAGGAAGGGAATGTAGAGACTTGAGCGACGGACGGCCTTATATAGGCAGGCAGCCAACAACGTGGGAGGCATTGGGATGGGGGATCCAATGCCGCCTCACACGGTGTCCGAGCTGCAGGCTATGGACGTATATATGTACGTAAATAGGACTCAGTTAGCGTTAGGAACCCGCTTACCAAATTTCTTGAAGATGGGCCCATAAGTAACAAAGACCGTTGGAAAGTTCAATATGGTGGCCGATAGTGGCGTCAAACCACTGAAATAAGTACGTACATCGGTTTCGGTTAGCGCAGGGAAGCCGCCTACCAAATTTCGTGAAGATGGGGTCATATATAAGAAAGTTCAACATGGCGGACGTTGTCGACCGTTACGACTATTACACGTAGAATTTCGAAATGAAACCTGCTTAACTTTTGTAAGTAAGCTGTAAGGAATGAGCCTGCCAAATTTCAGCCTTCTACCTACACGGGAAGCTGGAGAATTAGTGACATTGGAAAGTTCAATATGGTGGCCGACAGTGGTGTCATACCACCGAAATAAGTACGTACATTGGTTTTGGTTAGCGCAGGGAAGCTGCCTACCAAATTTCGTGAAGATGGGGCCATAAATAAGAAAGTTCAACATGGCGGACGTTGTCGACCTTTATGACCGTTACGCATAGAATTTTGAAATGAAACCTGCTTAACTTTTGTAAGTAAGCTATAAGGAATGAGCCTGCCAAATTTCAGCCTTCTTCCTACATGGGAAGTTGGAGAATTAGTGATGTTGGAAAGTTCAATATGGCGGCCGACAGTGGCATCATACCACCGAAATAAGTACATACATCGGTTTCGGTTAGTGCAGGGAAGATGCCTACCAAATTTCGTGAAGATGGGGTCAGCCTTCTACCTACACGGGAAGTTGGAGAATTAGTGACGTTGAAAAGTTCAATATGACGGCCGACAGTGGCGTCATACCACTGAAATAAGTACGTACATCGGTTTCGGTTAGCACAGGGAAGCTGCCTACCAAATTTCATGAAGATGGGGCCATAAATAAGAAAGTTCAACATGGCGAACGTTGTCGACCGTTATGACCGTTACGTGTAGAAGTTCGAAATGAAACCTGCTTAACTTTTGTAAGTAAGCTGTAAGGAACAAGCCTGCCAAATTTCATCCTTCTACCTACACGGGAAGTTGGTGAATTAGTGATGAGTGAGTGAGTGAGTCAGTCAGTCAGTCAGTTAGTGAGGTCTTTGCCTTTTATTAGTATAGATAACAAAAACTGCATTAATGCGCAATAAAATAATTGTCAACATTAATTAATGAATGTATTAATGCAATAATAACACGTTAACTTGCCTTATTATTGCAAAATAAGGACACAAACACTGTATAGTGTAGCACAAGCAATGGAAATGATGTCTTCACAGACAGAGTTCAAAATGGAACTGACAAAAAGGAAATAAATGGAACCGGTATATATATTTGGCTGTAGAAAGTGATGTCATGAGTGAAAAGCATTCTGGAGCTGGAAGTGACATCATGAAGTGGTGGAGTCTTGAGGGTTGGAACCGGAAGTGATGTTATCATTGTGCGAACTCTTCAGTTGTTCTGCAGGAGGAAGAGAAAAAACAGTTAGAGGGCAGCAAAAAACTGCATCTATTTAAGCCTGTAAACTGTCTCCCAAACCCATGTGTGTGACTAT
>JANRMT010062856.1:36713320-36725308 GCA_026402145.1 Polypterus bichir lapradei
GACATAGCACGACATGGCACCAGCATAGCTGGGAAACTTCGATGCAAGAACACCGAGCGGCTCACGTGAACTGACGCAGTGCACAGACAAAAAGCAACAGTTCTAAAGAGCGCTGAACAAAAACCAAATTACACAATTGAAAAGGCAGCAAAAAAATATGAAGCGTCTGATACATACAAGCATATTCCTAAGTGCAGCTACTGCGGAAACAAAGCACACGGTGGAAAAAGTCAATGTCCCGCTAAAGGAAGACAGTGTAAAAAAAAAAACCCGTGCATGCAGTGTGTCAGGACTCAGATAAAGAAGAAGACGAGCTGTTTATTGATGCAGTAAGAAACGAATCGATGAATGAAACCTGTTATCTTTACAACGATTGACAAACACGGAATGTAACTTGAACACAACACATCCTACAAATACGAACCTGATTGAAAGAAATAATGATAATCAAGTCCTTGATGACAGCAACACTCAATAACACTCACAAAACAATTACTGTATATTGACAGTCATGTTACGTTATTTTTAAAATGTTCCCTTTTCTTTTTCATAGCTTCTTTAACACACTACTTCTCCACTGCGATACGCGGGTATATATATATATGTATATATACCCCGATCTACATACTCGAATAATGGATACTTTATTTTCCATCAATGATTGTTTTGGTAAAGCCATACTCAGTGTATTCATTAGATGAACAGTAAAAAAGTAAGAGCGAGGGGAGGGTGACTTATTGAGGCATGCAGGCAAAACCACAATAGCACGCGGGCTCGATGTACGAAAAAATATATCTTTTCAAGTTCTATTTAGTCCATATGTGTCAAACTCAAGGGCCGCGGGCCACATCCGGCCCAGCGTGTAATTATATCCGGCCCGTGAGATCATTTTATATACTGTATTATTGTTATTAATGGCCCGGGTATATGAAACGCTGGTAACACAATAAACTACAGATCCCATAATGCAGCGCTTCAGCTGCCTTGCCGAGCACTTACCACGTTAATCAAGTCTAGTTTATGATGCTGCAAGTTATTGCGAAGCTAGCCCACACGATGCTGAAGAGAAAAGCTAATTCCGAAAATAGAGCCTTTAAAAACCGATGGGAGGCTTTGTATATGTTTACTGACATTGCCGGTAAACCCGTGTCTCTCATTTGTGGAACTAATGTGGCTGTAATTACAGAATTTAATCTAAGACGGCACTATGAGACAAAACATCAGGATAACCTGAAAGACCTGAATGCAATGCAGAAGATACAGAAAGCAGAAGAGTTAAAGAAGAATCTGACACTTCAGCAGACGTTTTTACCCGTGCACAATCACAAAGTGATTTCAAGTGAAGCTGCTTTTATGGGAGACACAAATGCACCAGTGCAACTTGCCCCACTTTCCCTGTTGCCAAGTAATGTTGAACCAATTCGGCACAACGGTGTTCCCAAATACGCACTTTGCTGATAAACTGAGCGCACTGTGCAATGAGTTCGCATGGCGCTTTGGTGACTTTGAAGAACAAAAAAAGAATTTTGACTTGTTTCGCAACCCCCGTCGATGTGGAAACTGCACTTGTGTAGTAACAAAACAATTACATTGACAATCATGTTACGTTATTTTCAAAATGTTTCATTTTCTTTTTCATTACTTTTTTAACACACTACTTCTCCGCTGGGAAGCGCGGGTATTTTGCTAGTAAAGAATAAAGCAGAGGATGTCTGGGGGAAGACAGACAAGGCAGTGAACCAAAGGACAGCTGCAGTACAGGCTTTTAAGTGTTTGAAGGAGCGCATGAGATGCGGATCACGTGGCAAGACAGAAGCAGCAAGCCTGCAGCTAATCTAGCAAAGAGGAGATAAAATAGTGTAATTGTTTCCCATTGAATCACTGTTTAAGAGGGGGTTTCGGAGGAGTGTCCACACTTCAGCTTCTTCACACCATCCCCCTTTGCCAATGGAAACTGGACCCGGATCACCCTGTTCATGCTCAGTTCATCTTGTTCACAGTTGGTTTGGGGGGGACCCAATCAAGTGGATTGTGGAGAAAGTAACCAGTGATGTGGTACTGGCAGGGATTCCTGAAGTTCTCCAGGACGAGTTTTTTTGTCACGATGTTAACTCATTCTCCACCTTGGACAAACTATTGGAAGGCTCCCAGGCTATTTTGAGAAAGGATGGTGTATTTGCTCTGCCTGGGGCACACTCTCAACCTGCTTGAGATCGTTGCAATGAACAGCGGGCTTAGGGCCGTGAACATCCAGTTTCCTCGGAAAGGCCATTATGGGGTCCGGTTGTTACTGATGTGACCACATCTGGAGAGGCTCCTGGTCGTAGATGCCGCTGTGGTTGTACCAAGCGCAGATGTTTCCGATGTGATCATGTCGGCCACCTTGTCAGAGAATGTCCCCTCTTCCCTGCTCAGTCTTTGGAAGTCGATATAGCCGAGGTGTGTTGCTCCCATTTTCCTTCTACTTCACTAAAAAAGGACCGCTTAATGATCCCTGTAATGTTAGCAGGCCGCGAGAGTCATGCTTTGTTGGACTCAGGTAGTGACCTTTGTGTTGTCAGACATGACTGCCTCAACAGTACGTCCCCATGTGGCACTGAGACTGTGAACATACGCTGTGTTCATGGGGATTTTAAGGACTATGAGACAGTGCTGCTTCCTTTAAAATATAAGGGTCAGAATTTTAAAGTTTGGACTGCCATTTCCAGACATCCTCAAGTCTTGGGTGGTCACCTAGGCACTGATAAAACTAGGGATCAATTATCAAAATGATTTTATTAGCTGAATATTGGCAGGCATGTCAAACAGTTCTGTAGGTCCTGTCCTGACTTCCAGGTCGTCTCTGCTCATAAACCTCCTCGGGCTCCCCTTTCTCCTATGCCTATTTTAGATGATCCCTTTCATCGGGTTGGGCTCGATATTGTTGGCCCTCTCCCTAAGAGTAAAAATGGGTATCAGTATATTCTTGTGCTGGTTGACTACGCAACGAGATATCCTGAAGTGGCTGCTGTACAAAAAGCCAATTCCTGCTCTGTTGCCAAGGCTCTGTGTGTGATCTTTACTCGTAATGGCATCCCTAGTGAAATTTTAACTGATCAGAGCACACCTTTTACTTCTCACGGGATGAAACAGCTACTGTATAAATACAGAAGAGAAGAGGGCCAAGGACAGAGCCCTGAGGAGCTCCTTGTGTGACTGGCGCTGAGCTGGATCTGCTGTTGCCAAGACTAACAAACTGTTGCCTATCAGTCAGATAGGATTTGAACCACTGGAGGGCAGTACCAGAGATACCCAGCATGTCTCCATTCTGGACATTAGAATGTTATGTCTGACAGTGTCAAATGTTGCACTAAGGTCTAACAGAATTAATATGCTGGTTTGTCCAGAGTCTGCTGCCATAAGCAAATCATTGGTTACCCAAAGAAGAGCAGTTTCACAGCTATGCTGTGCCCTGAATCTAGACTGAAAGAGTTCCATCAAATTGTTAGAGGTTAAGTAATTGGTGAGCTGGGAGGCTACGACATGCTCAAGAACTTTTGACAGAAAAGGTAAGTGGGAAATAGGACGAAAATTGTTAAGATCGTCACCATCAACACCAGACTTTTTTAACATGGGTGTTATGTTTTATACTTTGTCCACTAGGTGGAGATAATGAAGAGGGATAGGGGAGAGTGTTAAGAAAATGAAAAGTTCAGAGGACTAATTGTTTCCTGTTGTTGCTTCCAGTTGTTGGATTAAATCTTTAACTTTTGGGCACTGAGTCTCATCATTTTATTCTCTATCAACTTAACATTGCGGGTTACAGAAGCGATTTTAAAAGTAGCTGGCACAAACCCAGTGTTGAGTAATGTATTGATTATTGTCTTAACAGTCAGGATTATGGCATGAAGGGAGGATTTAAGAAGTGTGGTGGGGGTGGGGTCCAGTACACAAGTAGTTGGCCTCATCTTACAAAGCAGGTCATTAACAAATACCGATGTGACTGGTGAAAGTTTAGAAAAGGAACTGGATGGAGTGGGAAGACTGGGAAGGATATAAATAAATGATGGATTTATGTTAGTTGAATTATTTAGATCTTTAACTTTATTGCGGAAAAAGTGGAGGAATTTTTCACAGACTTCAGTACAGGAGGTTGAAGCAGTTTATTAACTACAGAGAACAAAACCATATCAAATGCTTTTCTGCATCTGCGGAAGTAACGCCTGAGGAAGACAGGAATTGTTCAATTAATCAGCTTTTATTTAGTCACAGATGAGTACATGGATTCATGCATTGCCAGGCAGAAGAGCGAAGTCCTGCTTTTCAGTCGACTTTTTTATATTTTTCCCTCCCCCTTCCCATTATAAAAAAGCATAATATCGTTTACCTAAGCATTTCATTTTATATTGCACAAATCGCCCAACCGTTTCTGTTTTGTGTACGTGTCAGAGGGAGCCCTAAAGAAGTAAAGGTCATCTTTCCTGTGTCTAACACATGTGTTTCTAATGAGGAAATTGTCCTAGGTCAGCTTACTGCACCCTGTCTTACGACAGACACTTGCATTTGGAAATTGCAGCCACTGCTTTTCCATCAGTGGTAGATGCCAGTTGTTCAACTATTTCAATACGAATTGTGAACGTTTGCTTAACGTCTTCAAACTAAGCACCAAATGTTTCCTGTGTTTTTTCCTCATTTTTTCCTCACATTTTTATAGCATACTTAAACATTTCTCCTGGTCTTTAATATACTGAAGCAGCTTCTCATTTGTCTTGTGTATGTACTGTATATCTTTCCTTATATCGTTTGTTTCATTTTTAATCTTCTTTATATTATTCTTTAGCTCCTTTATGTGCCCCCGAGAGTGGTGATCTTTGCGGTGATCATTACCTTCAGCTCAGACAGTTCATTTCGGTCTTCTCCGTGCTCTGCATGTGGAGTAGCAATCCCAGTTGGAGTCGGTGTTACTGGCTTGTGGGAGGAAGTTGACATTGTGAAAGGTAAGACCACTTTCAGTTTCAATGAGCCTTCTGGAATCGGTGAGTACTCTTTGCCTGCCTCACTTTCACATTCGCTGCTACTTTTGCTCTCGGCTGGAGACACAGCAGCGTCAGGTCCCAGGAGATTTGTGTTTTCACCTATCTGTTCCAGGTCAGTCTCTGGCAGACTGTACATTGAGCTTGAACTTGAGGCATGTTTATACAATACAATACAATTTATTTTTGTATAGCCCAAAATCACACAAAGAGTGCCACAATGGGCTTTAACAGGCCCTGCCTCTTGACAGCCCCCCAACCTTGACTCTCTAAGAAGACAAGGAACAACTCCCAAAAAAAAACACAGTAGGGAAAAAATGGAAGAAACCTCGGGAAAGGCAGTTCAAAGAGAGACCCCTTTCCAGGTAGGTTGGGCGTGCAGTGGGTGTCAAAAAGAAGGGGGTCAATACAATACAATACACACAACAGAACAAATCCTCAATACAGTATAAAAATAAAAATTTTAGAAGTACGTAGCAGAATTTAACGATGGATGACATCACATAATATGATTTGGATTTGTTTATAGTCCTGGAGACCTCATCCATCAAGCTACCTCCCCCATTTGGCCATTCCACAGCTGAAACAGTGCTGGGCCAGCCAGTGGAAGGACCTCTGTTTAGACTTGGATGAAGCTTTAGCTATCTTTTTCATTTCTTTCTGAGCTTTATTCTGTCACTTATGTTTTTATATGCTTGCATATACTTTAATTGAAGCAGCTTGGGTTGAGTAAATACAGGATACCTTGGGATGATAAAAAAGGAAAAATAATTCAGCTGCTAATGGAGTTCCATCTCAGACGTCCATCTCCCATTATCTTACATTCTAAGATATCTGAAATTAATTCTCATTTTAAGTTATCCATCCATCCATCCATCCATTTTATAACCCGCTGAATCCGAACACAGGGTCACGGGTGTCTGCTGGAGCCAATCCCAGCCAGCTCAGGGCACAAGGCAGGAATCCAATCCCAGGCAGGGTGCCAGCCCACTGCAGGACACACACAAACACACCCACACACCAAGCACACACTAGGGCCAATGTAGAATCGCCAATCCACCTAACCTGCATGTCTTTGGACTGTGGGAGGAAACCGGAGCGCCCGGAGGAAACCCATGAAGACACGGGGAGAACATGCAAACTCCACGCAGGGAGGACCCGATTTTAAGTTATCATGAAATGAATTTGAAATATTTAAAATGTATTTTAGACATCTCAAACAACAGTGAATTTTACGATATCTTACAATAATTTCCTGCTCATTTTAATATATCTGAAAAGTATTTCAGATATCTCAGAGTGCGCAGAAACTTATTTAAAGATATCTTGAATTGCATTTGAGATATCTTGAAATGCATTTTAGATATATCAAAATGTACAGAAAATCATTTATACATATCTAGAGATTTATTTGAGAGACCACTAAATGCATTTCAAATATCTTTAATTCAGTTTGAGATATCTAAAATGCATAAATGTTTTATGATATATCTCTGAATGTCAATTTGGCTTGTCATACATTTAGCAGTGGCGATAAAAAGATCTCTCCCTTCGTGGCTGTTTTCAGGAGTTGAAAAAATGTGTTGAGGACCAGGGGCCTCATGCATAACGCCGTGCGTAGAATTCGCATTATAACATGACGTAAGCACAAAAGCCGAAATGTGCATACTCACAGAAAAATCCAGATGCAGGAATCTGTGCGTACTCCAACTTTCACGTTCTTTCGCTACATAAATCCTGGTCAGCATGAAAAGTAACACACGTGCACGCGCCTGCTGTCCCGCCCCAATTCCTCCCAGAATTACGCCTCTTTGAATATGCAAATCAATATAAATAGCCCTTAAGCTCAGCGTTAAGTGAAAAGACAATGGGAAAAGCACAGGAGAAAATATAAGAATTTCAGCGAATACCAAGTGGAGGCAAAGGAAAAACATACTATTTGTTGATTTAAACAGTAATATAAACAACAAAAGGAAGCTGATTGAGTGACATAGCGTGTTGGAGAAACTCGAAAGCTCAAGTTCACAAAGTCGCACAGTGGCAAAATTGAAAAGAAGTCACATATCAAAGTCGCCGTGAAAAAGCGAGTTGTAGCCCACCGTCTGAGTGTCATATGAAAGCTTATTAGGATACAGACAAAAAAAATAGGCACACAGTGGGAAAAAAGCACGAAATATCAACTTTAATCTCGAAATTTCCACTTTAATCACGTAGTTTATTTTGTCATTAAAGTAGAACATCATAAACTTCATCTTAAAATCATTTAATTTACTAGTTTCTCAAATCCCATCGTAACTAAAGTAGCATGTTAAATGCTTTGTTTTGTATTTGATCTTCTGTGTGCTCTATGTGTGTGAATCACTACGTGCTTCTGTAGAATCCATTACATTTGTGATATAACAGCTCTCTGAATAATTAAAATACTTAGATATATACGTGATATCATTTTCATGATGATTGGAATGAAAGCATGTTATTAAACATGGGAACAAGATTGCGCAGTGATTGTTCATGTCTCACACAAGATGCTGCTGCGCCATGCGCAACCTTCGATGAAATACTTTATTGCAGCAGTACTGTCTCTTTCAAACGTACTAACCTCCAATTCCTATCCTAACTTTTCTTTCCCCAAATACCCAATCGCCACACAATCAGCTCTGTAATAGACGTTAAGCCATCTGTAAGCTTACAACGACAATTCTTCAAAACTTTTAAGGAACATTAAAATATCTTCATAGTACGTGTTTAATTATTCTATCTGTGGATCCTTTCAGTGTCGCGCCAGCCTTAGCAAATATACAGCGTGAGGCAGGAACAATACGTGAACTTGCTATTGCTGCGGCACCGTGTCCTTACATGTTTAATTATTAACAATACAGATTATTTAAATGAAGTTAAAGTTTTATCTGTTTAATATAATTAACATATTTTGCTGCATTTCATCTTAAAAATGATATTATTATTATATGTAAATATGCGCTTTATAAAGTGATGCAGGTTGTGCAATATTATAACTGTAGTGCAAGTTTACAGTGGGGTAATTGTACTTATAAGTACAAACAGTTCTACAAGGAGCAATTGATTGAGTGCGTTTATAGTTCTTGGGATGAAACTGTTTCTGAACCGCGAGGTCCATACAGGAAAGGCTTTGAAATGTTTTTCCGTGGCTGAGGCAGCGTGTGCTTGATGCTGTATACCGATAAATCTCTTTCCGATCAGCTGCTACTGTGATTCCCCACTCAGATACAGTGATATAAATACTCCAAGTGGTGCAGTGAGAGTAATATGGAAAAAGATGATCCACTGTGGCAACCCAGCTGAAAGAAGAAAAAGAAGAAGAAGAAGATTGTGCAGTGAGAGTAACAACGCTAAAGCAGTTATGGTATTTGGAATACTATGGCTATTCCCTGGACTATTATATTGTTACAGGTTAATTACAATGAGATGCATTACACTAATAAACAATATGCGGTTAGTTTCAGTGTATTTATAAAGCCGCGTCAGGAATGTGGATCTAAGAAATAAAGGGTAACCACACAGGAACAGTAGCACTGCTTTGACGCTGGGTGCCGCCAGTCTGCAAAACTGAGCGCAGAACTTGCGTACGACAGGGTATGAGGTACCGTGGAAATGTGCGTGGCTTTACAGCAAGTTTAGGTTTTATACATCGCGATTTGAACGTGGAAACGTTCTTACGCAACATTTCTGTGCATACACACCGTTTATACATGAGGCCCCAGGTGAACTCCTTACAACAAATTATCCAGCAGAATCATATCAAGCTCTCGACTGATATGAACACTTTAAGGGCTAATTTCAAGATGCTGCAGAAGGACATTGCCTCTATTAAAGCAATGACTTACCATCATACTGCAGAATTCGCTGGCATCAGTGGGGATTTTGAGTCATTCCTGGCAAAGCTCCCTGAGATGGAAGATTATCAGAACTGTAATAACCTTAGAGTTTTTGGCATAAGGATTGGTAGAAAAGGAAATGATACACTAACTTTCCTTCACCAGCTCTGGCCAAAAATTGTTCCTGCTGTTGCTCCCTTTGGTGCACAGGATAACGCATCTTGTCCTTCCACTATTATAATGTGGTTTACCAATTATCAAGACTGCCTGATGGTTATTTGAGAGTCAAGAATATTTTAGGACTTCTCCTTTGAAGTGCTAAAACAGCCACTGCAAGACAGGTAATGAAAACTCCAATCGGAAGGGTGAAGGAATTCGAAGTTACTCCTTTTTTGTTTAATCCTGTACGTCTCAGGGTCTCTTTTGGAGGTCAGCATAGATTCTGCAACACTCCAGCTGAGGTGAGCAAAACTTTAGATGACTTTGAATCACTCTGCACCTTTCCTCTGTGACACTTCTCTAGATGCCTGCACCTTTTAATTCTCCAGTGGGAATCGCCATGACTTTTCTGACTGGCACAGTTATAAAGCTCACCTAACTAAGAATCTGCTGTTAATTACTTTAAATTTGATAAAGAATTTTACAAGAACTGATTATTCCTAGATAAATTAAATTTTTAGGGACTTTATTTTAATTCTTTTCATTATTGTTTTATAACATAACCTTAGAAGGTAATGGTGTGTAATGATCATCGGGGTCTGGGTATTTAGTTTATGTTTTACATAATCGCTGATCTTGATAGCAGAGGCTTTCATTTCAGTTTCATATTTTTTACCCATTTATTGAGTGGAGTGGTTGGCCACATGCATGCAGCCACTCATGGTTTGGTAATGGGCACCACATGCCTGTTAACTCTGATATCTTACTTTGTTGGGTTGTACATATGTCTGCTTATTTGGCTTTGTACTACATCTTCCAGGTTTTTAGGGTAGACATGTTGCTTCACTCTTACAACATTGGAGGTGGAGGGTGAGTGCTTCAGGAGCCACCTTTGTCTGGTTTAAAGTTTTATGACCAGCTTCCAGAATAGTTCATAGAGTTAAGGGTTTTATGTCATTTTTTTGGGTAAAGGGGGGTTTTACTGAGATATGCCACTTGAGTTTATGGGTGAGAGGGAGATGTGTGTTGCTGCAGGGATGCACATGGACTCTTTTGGCACATCATTCTGTTTTATTTCCTTTATGCCTTTATTTACTTTATTTCAGACCATGGCTAATTTGAATATAGATTCTTGGAACGTTAGAGCCTTATCCACACCAGAAAAAAAAGTTTTGTATGACTGACTTTTTATACAGATGCTGCATTGAACTAGTTTTCTTATTTCAGACATTTCTTATTTGTTAAACTGAGATGTGATAGAGACTGCCACTAAACATTATATACTTGTCTTGTCGTCATCTGCCCCCACCCGCAAATGTGGAGTTGTGATACTTGTCCAGGGATCCCTTTGGCTTAGGGTTTTGGGCTCCGGATGTGATTCTAATGGCGGATACTATTTTTTCCTGTCTGAGCTTGGTAGTAGGAAGATTAGATTTACTGCCATGTACACTCCCACACACTTTCATGGCACCTTCTTCCAGGACTTGGCTAGTCTGATTCTTATGCATCATGACTGTGAGTTTGTTATTGGCACAGATTCCAATGCTTGACCCAGTCTTGGATAAATCTTCTTCTCTCAAGGGATATCAGCTCCTTCCTTCAACTCACTGTTTGTGCAAATTTGTTGCTGATCTTAATCTGGTTGATTTATATTGTTTAATTAACCTCCCTGTTAACGAGTACTCCCTTTTTTCTCACCAATTTAAGTCTCAGTTTTGAATTAATTACATGGTTCTTGCACTGTAGCTTATATTGTTACTAATGGTAGTCTCCTTTTGTCCTCCATTTCTGATCATAAGTGTGCTATGGTATGCTTGTTTTTGTCTTCTCTGGTCTCTCAGGCACTACATTGTAAATTTAGAACCCAAATGTATTGCCTATTTGGCTCCTAAGCTTGAAGAATTTATTTCTATTAATGCTGGGTCAATTTAGGATCATGCCTTTTAATGGTTGGCTGTTAACACTAGAATCCCTGAAGCGTACAAAAAACTCGTAATCGTGGGCCACTTTAAATTTCTTCGCACCTCTCCATTAGTGTGTTTTGTTTTGTAAATGTACTGATCAACACAAGCAGCAAGCATCCTGCTATCCAATCACCCCAGTGCCAAAGCTCAACTTGGTTCAAAAGTTCTCCCAGATCAAGTCTTGTTTATCTGGATGTGAGGTGCCTGGAGTTGTATAGGGTAAATAATATATTGTTATTTGAAACACATGCATTTCATGTGTGTTCCATGTCTACAACGATCTATGTAAATGTAGAATGACTGGAAATCAAGAAATGATGAACACATAGCTTAAAACAAAACGCATGTTTTGCATGTTATAGTACTAACAACAACATTTTGACATGAACTGTATAATGTGTGAAGACTGACGCCCAAATATAAATAAAAAACACCTTTACTAAATGTACATGTATAACAAAACAAGTGGGTTTTTATTCAAGAATATAACCGAAGAAAAAGAAATTAGGTTAAGGTACATCACTGACATGACCGTGTGGGTAGTGCAGCAGTAAGAACTGCTGACTCATAATCAAGAGGTCATGGGTTCGATTCTGGGTGCTTCCCAGAATTGCCATTTTGAGTAGTGAGCTGCTTTTATTGTTGATTCTTCTTCTTCTTTTGGCTGCTACCGTTAGGGGTTGCCACAGCAGATCATCTTGTTCCCTATCTTCCTGACCTTTAAATTTTGCTCTGTCACACCCATCACCTGCATGTCTTCTCTCTCAACATCCATAAACCTTCTGTTAGGCCTTCCTCTTTTCCTCTTGCCTGGCAGCTTTATTCTTAGCATCCTTTTCCCAATATATTCAGAATCTCTCCTCTGCACATGACCAAACCACGCAATCTCACCTCTCTGACTTTATCCCCTGCAAAAGAAAATTTAACTGCTTGGAAGCTACTAAGAGTTAAAAGATAGATAGATAGATAGATAGATAGATAGATAGATAGATAGATAGA
>JANRMT010062856.1:36737073-36770332 GCA_026402145.1 Polypterus bichir lapradei
TCAGACATGAATATGAAAGGATGGAATTCTAAGCACCATTAATACAAGTGCCCAATTCGCACAACAGCCTGACTCAGATTAAAACCGTCCCACCTTGATGGTGCAGAGAAACTGGGACCTGCAATAATTAAAAGAGATGGTGCAGGAATTACCAAACCCAAAAAGAAGTACGGAAATGGAGGTTTGTGATGGCAGTGAAACAGCTAAATGACATGTATAAGCCAAATGTTGCCGAATGGACTCAGGTCCTTAGAAGGAAGCTAGGATATGAGAGGGCAATGGAATGAGATGCTGGGATGACAGGGGGCTGACTGTGGCCAGTTTGATGTTGAGTGGACTCAGTTACAAGCAGAAATAAATGCAAAATATATCAGCCCTATATGCCCAGTGAACTTGATAGGACAAGACTTGATGGCCCGCCTGTGCCTTTGCATCTCAGTTACGAAAAAGGGAGTGACAGTAACATCAGAACACCACACCGCTCATGCACTGGCCACCACCATTACATGCTCATATGCTGCCTGGGTTGTTCATGTTTTCCTCAAAACAACAACAGCTGTCCCAGGTTCCTCCTGGATTACATTGTTCAAAATCTTTTCACTGTATTGCATGATTTTTTGGACTGTATTATGATGAAGTCTGGCTCTTGGACTTTCTAGCCAGCACTATTAGCAAAGAGACTATTTGCCTAATGAACTGTTATATATCAGCAGAATTGGCTGGAGCAGCAGTCTCCCTTTCGTCACAACAACTGTCTTTCAACTGGACTGGTTCTATCCCACGTGTCTCCATTGTTAAATTCGATCATTTTCAGTGGCGTGATGTGAGACCATGGGTATTAACGTGTCAGGAAAGGGAGGATTGGGAGTATATGGGACCTAATATTTGGTCCACCCCAGATGGATTTGTTAAGAAAATTGCTGTAGGACTAGTTGTACCTGTAACCCGATCGCTCTGTCATTCATCTTCCACCCCTAAACCTACACCCACGCTGTTTACCCTTCAAATCTCTTAGTTAGACTCGCTCTCCTCATCTCTCTGAGCACAAGGGAAAAATTATTTTGGCCGAATAGCTCATGTTGAACCCTTGGTCATTTTCCCAAAGTCATCCTTCCGTTCACATTGTGCACAATATCTTTTTTTGCTTGAGGCTGAGGCCAGTATTACCATTGATCATGCTGACTTAGTTAAAAGGAGAGCTATTATTCCAATCTAATACTCCCCTGTGAACTCTCCTATTCTTCCAGTTAGAAAAGTACATGGCTTGTGGTGGTTCATTCAGGACCTCCGCGGAGTCAATGCTGCTGTACATCCTAAGACTAGTCCGAATCCTTCCACTATTCTCTCTACAGTCCTGTCCACTGCTATGTGGTGTTCTGTTATTGATCTCGTAAATTCTTTCCTTTCTATTCTTGTTCACCTTGAATTCCAGGTTTGGCTCGCATCCACTTTTTAAAAGGGAACCACTGGACCTGGACTGTGAATCTGCAGGTATATATAGAGGCTCTGTATGTGCGTGTGTCCGTATGTGTGTGTACGTGCGTGTGTGAACAAGCATTAGCAAACAAATTGGAAGGTTATTGGCCAAAGGGGGTAGTTTCCTGGTGTTGTATGTAGATGTTTGTATGTTTGCTGTTATGCTCTGAGGCTCAGGAATAATGTGAAGAAGACACAAAGTTTTTGTTGGTCTTCCTAGCAGAAAATGGGCACAAGGTGTCCTGGAAAAAGTTGCAACTGGTTAAAAGGAAATTGAAATACCTGGGTCATGATTTGACTGCAGGGGAATGTGAACTGTCTAATGATAGGATCGAGGCTATTAAAAGTTTACCTCATCCTACTACAAGGCGTCTGGTAGTCCATCCTTGGAATGTTAGGATATTGCCGGCAATGGGTTCAAGATTTTGCTGAAAAGCACAGCCACTCTAAGACTTAGCAAATTCTCTTAATCTGGCCTTAACTGATAAAATTTCATGAACAGAGCAGGCTGAAAATTTTTTAACTGGTATAAAATAAATTTTGATGTCTACGCCTTTGTTAGAACTTCCGGACTAATCTCGTCCTTTCACTCTGTTCATGGACGAGAAAGGGGGGTATATGACTGCAGTACTAACTCATCAGCATGGAGACAAAGACCTGGCGCGTACTATTCTAAGAAACTGGATCCAGTGGCCGCTGCACTCCTGGCCTGCTTGAAAGCAGCTGCTGCAACAACAGAGGCCGTATTAGCATGCTCAGATGTTGTTCTCATTAGTCCATTAACTGTTAAGGTATCATATGCTGTACATTACATCTTAGTACAGGCAAGAACATCTCATTTGGCAGCTGCACTTGCAGTAGTGCAGTGTCAAGCTCACACGGGGAAAACAAATTCAGAGAGTGAGGGAAATGCGCAAGCAGACATGTGGGCAAAGTAAGCCGCCTGGGATCCCACCTCACCACTAACCTCTTTATCCCTACAACAGGATGAACGAGAGTCAACCGAAGATGCAGTTTTATCTCTACAAACTGTAGCAACAGAAAAGGAGATAAAGACGTGGCAGAAAGAGGATGCAGAAAAAGACCCGGGAAAAGACAAAAGGAATTTGGATCCATCCATTAACTAAACATCATTTTCTCCCAAAAGCTTCCTTTCCAGGTATTGCAAAGGCTGTGCACGGTCTGGACCATGGTCTGGCAGAGGTGCAACAATCCTGTCACGCCCTGGGGTTTTCCAACTTTGCTGAACAGTTCCGTGAAAGGTGTGCACTATGCCAAAGATTTAATGTAGGAAAAAGATTGCAGGTAAGTCTGGCTGTAACACCAATGCTGGAGGGCCCTTTGAACATCTGCGATGGATTGTTTTACTAACCCCATCTCATGGGTGCAAATATTGCTTGCTAATCATTGATGTTTTCTCTCGCTGGGTGGAGGCTTTCCCATGCCTTCACGCAGATACCAAGTCAGTGGCAAAAGTGCTAGTTAAAGAAATCATCCCACATTGGGGTTTGCCTCAGATATTGCAAGTAAATAATCTGTGACAAGAGCTGTCTAAGTGACTGCAGATAGATGTCTGCCACTACTGCAAGTACCATCCACAGAGTGGAGGGATGGTGGAGTGTGTAAACTCCACCTTAAAATTAAAATTGGCAAAAATATGTGAACAAACAGGCCTACCTAGGCCTGATGGATTGCCTTTGCCTCTGGCTGGTCTGCGGGGAAGGACTCATTATTAGATAGTACTCTCTCTGTTTCAGATTCTTACTGGCCACCCCATGCTAATGTGCCTTCTGCAAGGTACTCTCCACACAGTCGACAATGATCTTGCTTCTTTTCCTTCAGCCTTGCGTAGTGCCTTACAGACAGTGCATGAACAAGTGAGGGAAACTTGGAGAACTACCTCATTACCTGAACCATCTACACCTATATCTATTCAGACTTGGGTCCTCATTAGAGATACACGACATAAGCACTGGCACCAGCCCAGGTGGAGGGGACCATTCCAGGTGTTGCTTAGCACCTCACATGCTGTGATGGTTGAAGGACTTCCTTCTTGGACGCACGTCTCTCACTGTAAAAAGTGGACTGAATCATCAAGCTATTACTATTTTTTAGACTTGCTGTGCTGGGACTCTCCCAACCGAGTAGTCCCTCTTTCCTAGAGGATAATCTGTAGTATAAGTGGTTGAATTTTACAGTTACACAATTAAGAACAGGGTCCTGTTATGCATGTGCCACTGCTAAACCTTGTCTCCTATTTTTACCAATTCCCTATAACCTTTTCAACCTGTGATATTTTTAAGGATGCACATAACTCTCCTGGTTGCCCTATCAAGTGTATCTTAATGTCAGGAAGTGACGTGGCAGAATATAATTGCACTAGATATGCTCCTAGCTGAAAGGGGAGGTGTGTGTGTTGTGTTCAGCCACAATTGTTGTACTTTTATTCCTAACAACACTGCTCCTGAGGGGTTCTTTACCATGGCTTTTAATAAACTAAAGTCGCTCCAAAAAGAATTTACTGATCATGAAACCACTGCACCTACATTCATTTTTGACTGGTTCCATTCACTATTTTCCAACCGGAAAGTGTCCCTTAGTTTTCTATCATGGTAAGTACTATTCTTCTTATTGTCTGTCTATTCTTTTGTTGTGTACTTCCTTGTGTCCGTTCCCTCAACACCTGTTTTGTGGCACATCAGTTACTTCTTATATCTCCAGTTCCTGAGTATACAGATCAGATAGACAACGCCCAATGCTTTAATGATTCCACTGACATAAAAAAAAAAAAAAAAAAATGGGGAACTGTGAAAGAAAATTTCACTGCTTGCAAGCTACTAAGGGTTAAACTCTGTTTTTGCTATAACGGCATGTTATTCATACAGGCGTCTGTCATACGACAGGTTGTAGTAAGCTGACCAAGGACGACAACTTTATGTAGAATGCGTCCATTAGACACAGGAAAAATGACTTTTCCTTCTTTAGGGCCCCTTTTGCAATGTACACAAAATAGAAATGGTTAGCCAATGCACGCAATATAAGATGAAATGCTTAGATAAGCTTATTGTGCTTATTGATAAGTAAGGAGACGGGGGAGGGAGGAATATTATTAATAGTTGAGTGACACAGAGGAACTTTGCTCTTCTGCCTTGCAATGTGGAATACACATACTCATCTGTGACTGACTGATTTAACAATTCCTGTCTTCTTCAGGGGTTACTTCCACACTCCCAACCGTCCAACATGAGCTGACCCTCTAATGTACTCATTTCTAATCCTGTCCATCCTTGCAATGCAAATCTTAGTATCTTTATCTCTGCCACCTCTAGATCTGTCTCCTGCTTTCGGGTCAGTGCCACTGTCTCCAATCCATATATCAAAGCTGGTCTTAGTACCATCCTACAGACAGTCCCTTTCACTCTTGTTGATAACCGTCTATCACAAATTACTCCTGACACTCTTTTCCAGCCATTCCACCCTGCCTGTACTCTCTTTTTCACCTCTCTTCCACAATCCCTGTTACTCTGTATTGTTAATCCCAAGTACTTAAACTCATCCACCTGCGCCAAATCTACTCCCTTCATCCTCACTATTCCACTGACCTCCCTCTCATTCACACACATTGTTCATACTGACCTTCATTCCTGTCCTTTCTAGAGCATATCTCCACTTCTCCAGGGTCTCCTCAACCTGATCCCTGCTCTCGATACAGATCATAATGTCATCAGCAAACATCATAGTCCAAGGGGACTCTCTAATCTCATCTGTCAATCTATCCATCACCATTGCAAATAAAAAAGGGCTCAGAGCCGATCCCTGATGTAATCCCACCTCCACGTTCTGTCACTCCTACCTCAGACTTCACCACTGTCACACTTCTCTCATATATATCCTGTACAACTCTTACATACTTCTCAGCTACTCCCGACTTCCTCATACAATGCCACAACTCCTCTCGAGGCAACCTGTCATATGTTTTCTCCAGGTCCACAAAGACACAATGCATCTCCTTCTGGCCTTCTCTCCTTCTGGTCTTTCACCATCAACAACCTCAGAGTAAACATTGCATCTGTTGTACGCTTTCTTAGCATTACTGCTGCACACTAATTATCACCTCCCTTCTTAACCTAGCTTCTACTACTCCTTCCCATAACTTCATGCTTCATAGCTACATCAATTTTAACCCCCTGTAGTTACTACAGCTCTGCACATCCCCCTTATTCTTAAAAATCTGCACCAGTATACTTCTTCTCCACTCCTCAGGCATCCTCTCATTTTTTAAGATTCCATTAAACAATCTGGTTAAAAACTCCACTGCCATCTCTCCTAAACACCTCCATGCTTCCACAGGTATGTCATCTGGACCAACGGCCTTTCCGTTCTACATCCTCTTCATAGCAGTCCTTACTTCCTCCTGGCTAATCTGTTACACTTCCTGATTCACTAGCTCCACATCATCCAACCTTCTCTCTCTCATTCTCTTAATTCATCAGCCTCTCAAAGAACTCTTTCCATCTTCTCAACACATCCACCTCGCTTGTGAGTATGTTTCCATCTTTATCATTTATGACCCTAACCTGTTGCACATCTTTCCCAGCTTGGTCTTTCTCTCTAGCCAATCAGTACACGTCCTTTTCTCTCTCCTTAGTGTCCAATCTCTCATACAACTCATCATAAGCCTTTTCTTTAGCCTTCACTACTTCTCTCTTCACCTTGTGCCTTATCTCTTTGTACTCTTGTCTACTTTCTGCATCTCTCTGAATATCCCACTTCTTCAACATCCTCTTCCTCGGTATACTCTCCTGTACTTCCCCATTAGACCACCAGGTTTCTTTTTTCTGCTTCCTGTGTCCAGATGTCACACCAAGCACCCTTATTGCTGTCACCCCTTACTATTTCCGCTGTAGTTGGTAACTCTTCATTGCCACCTAGTGCCTGTCTTACCTTATCCATAAACTCAACCTTGCAGTCTTTCTTTTTCCACCATTTGATTCTTGGCTCTGCCCTCACTCTCCTCCTGTTCTTGATCTCCAACGTCATCCTACAAACCACCATCCTATACTGTTTAACTACACTTTCCCCTGTCTCCACTTTGCAGTCTTTACTCTGTAGCGCTGCCACATAAATATAATATGTTTTCTGCTGTCGATCGGGTGTTGTAAGGAATATGCTTACATCCGGAGATTGACAGCGGTGCCCCAGAGGTGATACTTCCAGTTTTACTGTTTTCTTTCGGGAGTCATTTGCATAAAGCGCGCCGTTTTAAAGAGAGAAGGTGAAAGAGGAGAAAAAAAAGGAGAATCGGAGAGAAAAAATCGGTATCGCAAATTTATCAATCTCATGCGCTTCCTCATGTGCCTGCGCTCCGCTTGGATTTTCCAAAGTTTAAAATGGATTACACTTCAGAGGATGTGATTGACTTTTTAGAGCGCGGAGAAGCTTTTGTGTCTGCTACACCGCTGGGCAATGAAGAGCTTATGGGGGTGATAAACATCTCTTTACAAGGTCCAGGGAGGAGCTGGTGGCAGGCTGCCCGAAACAAAATAACTGACTGGATTTCTTTTAAACAAGAATTTCTTAATGCTTTCCTTCCTTCTGGTTATAAGATGGAACTTGAAGAGCGTCTCTGGTCAATGGTTCAAGCACCCACCCAGTCCATAAGGGATTTTGCATACGATTATCGGGCTCTGTGTCTGAAATGGCAACCTGACGTGGCAGAGGAAGAACTGGTCTGCCGTATACTGAACGCCTGCAATCCACGATTGGCTGGAGGATTGAGGGGAGTGGTGACCTCGGTGGAACAACTGGTGAAGGTGGGTTCTCTGGTGGAAAGAGACTGGGCTGCTTCCAAAGAATACTGGACTAAAGCTCAGACTACCAAAAAGGAAGTCCATTCCACGAAAGCACCTAAAAAACAGAACAGCCTAACTGAAGTGGGGGTCTCTGTTGTCCAAGTACAAACCTCTCTTCTGGTGGTCTCAATCCAGGTGAGGGGATTACAAGTAGATGCAGTTGTAGATACTGGAAGGCACTTCACTCTAATGAAGAAGAGCTTGTGGAAAATAATGGCACTACCAGGGGAAAACCTTGCAGCGGCAACCACAGTCAAATTTATTTTAGCAGATGGCACCAAGCATTTGGCTGTGGGTAGGGTACCTTTAACCTTCCAAATAGATATGACCCCCTGGAAGACTGAAACCTATGTTCTGGAGGATAAGCACTTGACCATTCCATTGCTCCTTGGACTGGATTTTACTACCTCCATCCAGATGTCTATACATTTGCATTTGCGGGGCTACTCTATAGATGGGGGTGAAATGAAGCCTTTCTTATCAAAGGCTCGAGAAGATCTGGGATGGTCCAGCCTCAATTTTTATGCTGCTGAGGTAATGACCACAACGACCAACTCACTAGCCAGCATTCTGGAACAACCTGAGTAGGTGAAGCCTCTATTGTGTCGATAGCCAGAAGTGTGGACAGAAAAACTGGGTTTGACTAGGACTATCTCTCATATTATAAGGACTAAAGATGAGATCCCAGTTCACCATCGGGCATACAGGGTATCCCCCCAGAAGAGGGGAATCATAAGGGAGAATTTGGACAAGATGTTGCAGGATGGCATCATAGAACCATCAACTTCACCATGGGCCTCTCCAGTAGTCCTTATAAAAAAACGGGATGGGACATATCGTTTCTGTGTAGACTACAGGGGATTAAATGCAAAAACCCATCATGATGCTTATCCGATGCCCCTAGTCCAAGAGATCTTGGAAAGTCTGCATGGTGCAAACATCTTTAGCACCCTGGACCTCCGCAGTGGATATTGGCAGGTGCAAATGGAGGAATATAGCAAACCGAAGACAGCAGTAATTACCCCCTAGGGATTATTTCAATTCAGAGCCAAACCGTTCGGGCTGAAAAACGCTGGGGCTAATTTTCCAACGTCTGATGGAGCAAGTTCTTAAGGGGTTAATTGGCAAAATCTGTTATGTATACATTGATGACATAGTTGTGTTCTCCCCAGCACTGCACCCACATCTGCAACATAAAGAAGTGGTCTTCCAGAGGCTGCAACAGGCACATCTCATACTAAATGTGGAGAAGTGTTGTTTCCTTCAACCCCAGATTAGGTTCTTGGGCCATGTGGTGTCGGGAAGAGGGGTTGAAGTGGACCCTGAAAAGGTCACAGCAATTCAGGGCTATCCTACCCCCACAGATCTTAAAAGTCTGCAGAGGTTTCTTGGTCTTGTAGGGTGGTACCACAAATTTATCCCTCGATTGGCTGACATCACTGCACCCTTGCATCACCTGAAGAAGAAGGATGTTCCATGGGAATGGACAGCTCAATGTCAGGATGCAGTTGAACAATTAAAGGGGGCTCTCCAATCTCCCCCCATCTTGGCTCAACCTGATGTATGATGCATTTTTCAAGTTCACACAGATGCCAGCAACACCAGGCTTGGAGCAGTTCTGACCCAAACGATCGAGAGGGGTCAGAAAGTAATTGCTTATGCCTCAAAGGCTCTGCATGGGGCCGAGCTAAATTACTCCACCTCGGAAAAAGAATGCTTGGCGGTGGTCTGGGCTGTAGAAAAAAGGCACCACTTCCTAGAAGGTGTGGAATTCGAGGTCTTCACTGACCATAATGCACTGACTTGGGCCTTTAATCAGCCGAAGACGTCATCCCGACTGACCAGATGGGTTTTGCGCCTCCAAGCTTTTAATTTCAAGGTGTTCTACCAGAAGGGCTGCAACAACGTCGTCCCGGATGCACTGTCCCGGATTTGTTGGATGTCTGGGGATATATGTGTAGTCACTACTCATACTCAATGGACAGACCTACTTTTAAGTATGCAGGACCTAGCTCGAGCACAAACCAACTGTCCTTTGTGCCAGAATGTTAGTGAAGATTCTGATAAGATTGGATGTGATTGCATACATTTCAAGGAAATCCAGGGTGTCCTTTTCCGTGTGGTGCTGGTCAGTCTCGGAGGATCCAAGTGTCAGTTAGTGGTCCCGGAAGAGTATGTACCTGACTTCCTTAAATATTATCATGACAGTCCTGTTGGTGGGCATCTTGGGCGGATGAAGAACTTGATGAAGATTCTGGAAGTAGCTTGGTGGCCCACCATTCGAAGGGATGTTTGGAGCCATGTGAAATCATGTAAGATCTGCCAGCAATTGAAGAACCCCCCTGGCAAGCCAGTAGGATTTCTCCAATCCACTCTTACATCTGAACCCGGCGAAATGCTGGGAATTGATTTGATGGGGCCTTTACCTTCATCCAGAGCCCAAAAGATAGTGTTAATGGTTGTGGTAGACTATTTTTCAAAATGGGTAGAACTCTTTGCTCTTCAGGACGCCAAGGTTCCAAAGATTTGTTCTACTCTCAGAGATGAGATTTTCACCCGCTGGGGGGTCCCAAATTATATTGTGTCTGACAGGGGCCCTCAATTTACTAGCTCTATGCTTCAGGAACTGTATACAGCTTGGGGAGTCAAACAGAAACTCACCACGGTTTACCATCCACAGACAAATTTGACGGAAAGAGTGAATAGGACCCTGAAGACTATGGTTGCCTCCTATGTGGGCGAACGACACCAAGACTGGGATAAGTGGCTACCGGAGCTCCGATTTGCTATCAACACAGCGGTGCATGAGGCCACTCGTGAGACACCTGCTCGGGTGGCTATCGGCCGACAACTCAAAAGTCCCCTTGACCGTCTTATCACCCCAGCACCTCTCCCTGATTCAAAGACATACATCACAATTCAGATTCTCAAAAAATTAAAGCAGCAAGTACAAAGAAGGTTGGTGAGTGCGACATCCAGGCAGGCTAAGTATTATAATGCACAACGGCGAGTGGTACCCTTTGCTGTTGGGGACTTGGTATGGACTAGGGCTCACCCACTCTCCAGTGCTGTCAACAGGTTCACTGCTACGCTAGCGCCCAAATGGGTGGGTCCAGTAAAAATTATAAAACGCTTAGGACCGGTTGATTTCCGGATACAAAGGGGTAGCGGTGTAGATGCCATAGTGGAAACAATTCATGTGGTCAATCTCAAGCCCTACTTTGGACCCGCCATTCCGCCGACTGTGGGTGGGGATCTATGTAGCGCTGCCACATAAATATAATATGTTTTCTGCTGTCGATCGGGTGTTGTAGGGAATATGCTTACATCCGGAGATTGACAGCGGTGCCCCAGAGGTAAAACTTCCAGTTTTACTGTTTTCTTTCGGGAGTTATTTGCATAAAGTGCGCCGTTTTAAAGAGAGAAGGTGAAAGAGGAGAGAAAAAAAAGGAGAATCGGAGAGAAAAAAAAAACAGATCAGTTACTGCACTGGCCATACAAGAAGTCTAGGAGCTCCTACAGTCCTGTCAGAAGGTGGAAGGTATTCTTTTGATCGGGGAATCAAACGTGCTGCTAATTCCTACGGACTCGGGTCAGCTATTTCAAAGGACTTATATTGTATCATGGCGCAAGACTGACTGTATGTCTTTTATGACGAAGAGGTGATTGTGCTAGTAGTCCGCAATTTTCAGGACTCCTCGTTTGGCCTGCCGGCAGTTGCGGGACAGAACAGTGGTCATCTGTGGATCTACATATTTATCATCTCTGAGGGACCTGGGGGAATTAATATTGTTATTGTGTAAATACGCGTATATATTTGTGGCAGTACAGATTAAGAGTTATTTATGGTGGTGGGGGGTGGTGCCTGTGTAAGGGATCATATTCTTTTTTTCATTGTATGTAATATACTCGTTATTTGATCATAGATCTTGACTATTGTTTTTTTGGGGGGCTATAAAGTATTGGCATTAAGGGACTGAACCAGGTAGAATAAAGGGTGTACGGGAAATTGTTTGGGGTGTGATCTTTTTATCATCTGCCGTTACCTAGGACAGATTAGCGGTAGCAATCGGCTTGTGTTAGTGCGCGGGACGAATTGTTACAACTCTCCTTCAGATTGACTCTTCTGCATAGGATGTAATCTACCTGTGTGCATCTTCCTCCACTCTTGTACATCACCCTATGTTCCTCCCTCTTCTTAAAATATGTTTACACCACAGCCATGCCCATCCTTTTCAGAAAATCCATTATCACCTGACCTTCTTCATTTCTATCCTTGACACCATACCTACCCATCACTTCCTCGTCTCTTCTGTTCCTTTCACCAACATGTCCACTGAAATCTGCTCCAATCACCACTTTCTGTCCCTAAGATAATCTGTCCATCTCTTCATCCAACTAACTCCAGAAATCTTTCTTATCCATCGCACACCCAACCTGAGGCGCATATGCACATTCATCATCACACCTCCAATTTCCAGCTTCATAATCATTACTCTGTCTAACACTCTTTTCACTTACAAAACATTCTTGACATACTGTTCCTTCAGAATAACCCCAACCCCATTTCTCCTCCCATCCACACTATGAACAATTTGAATCCACCTTCGATCCACCTGGCCTTATTGCCCTTCCATTTAGTCTCTTGAATACACAATATATAAATGTTCCTCCTCTAGATCATATCGGCTAACTCTCTCCCATTACCAGTCATACTGCCAACATTCAAAGTTCCTACCCTCATTTCCACTCTCTTTACCTTCTTCCTCTCCTCTTTCCTTCGGGCATGTATCCCCCCTCTTCTTTTCCTTCATTGGCCAACAGTAGCCGAATTTCTGCAAGCACCCTGTTGGCTAACAGTACTGGTGGCTGTTGTTATTAACCCGGGACTCGACCGATCTGGTATGGAAATCTATTTTGTTGTCTGCATGTTGATCTGGCAAAATTTTACATAGGATGCCCTTCCTCACGTAAACCTCCCCATTTATCCGGGCTTGGGACTGGCACAAAGAAACATACTAGTTTGTGCATCCCCTTGGTTGGGCTGAGCTGCTCTTATTATTACTATTATACAATAAAAACATACATTTGATTTGAGTCTGTAACAGCTGGTGTAAATTCATGGCACTTGTAAAGGTTAGCATTTTTTTTATTCAGTTTTATTCTTTCAGTCATGTTCATGTTCCCCTTGATCAGACACTGTTGTTTTCAAATTAAGACATGCTTTAACAGAGGTGAACTCAGATGAGGATAAGAGCTCTACATCGAAGAAAGAAAACAGAAGCCCTCCCTGCAAGAAATGTCAGCTCACACAAAAGAATAACACAGTTGCACCAGGTGTAAAGATGAAAGATGGCACTGTTTGGATGCAGCAAGAGGCTGGATGTCATCCTGCCAGTCAGTCTGCCACACGTGTCCTTCAACAAAACTCCTCCCTTCCTTGGTAATGCCCCTGCTGATCTTTCCCATGAACTTGATATGTTTAAAATCTGTGAAGCCTTGTCTAGTTATAAAATTAATTGGTCTAAATCTGCTCTTTTTCCTCTAAATTTTTCCTGTCATCTTTCTACATTTCCCTCATTCATTCAATAGACAGTCCGATACCTGGGATTGGACATATATGTCAGAGTCCAGGAGCTTCCAGCTGCCGACTTTCTCCATGTTTTGAAGGGTATCAGAGACTCGATATTTTCTTGGTCCCACCCTCCTCTCTCATTTCAATCCAGACTGGCAATTATTAAAATGAATTTGCTCCATAGAATTAACTTTGTTAGCTCTATGGTCACTTTTTCTCCTCCACATAAGTTCTGGCAATATGCTAAGTCTTTGTTATAATCAGTTATCATTGGTGGTTTTCTTTTGCTGTATTCAGTTTTCATTTTATCCAAAAAAAATTTATCCAAAAAGCTGTATTGTGAGGACTGTATTTTGGAGGGATACAAATCATAATTTTAGAACTACAGACACTGTATTAAAACTATATTAAAAACAAGGTGCGATCTGCCTCAGTTACAAGTTTTTGTTCAGATTGACTGCAATGAATAGACACTTAAAGGCAATTTACTGTAGATAACTTCATCTGCATTCTTGTTTTTTTTTTTTTTACCAGTAATTTCTGACTCAAACACAATTGTTTCTTGTCATCTTTCTTCAATTCTTGTTTATCTACCTATGCCTGTATATTCTTTCTTTATTTTTATGATGATCAAACATTTTAGGACTGGAAACAGGAAGAAATTGCAGATCTTCTTCTTCTTTCGGCTGATTCTATTAGGGGTTGCCACAGCATATCACCTTCTTCCATATCCTTCTGTCTTCTGCATCTTGTTCTGTTACACCCATCACCTGCATGTCATCACTCACCACATCCATAAACCATCTCTTAGGCCTTCCTCTTTTCCTCTTCCCTGTCAGCTCCATACTTAGCATCCTTCTGCCAATATACTCAGCATTTCTCCTCTGCACATGTCCAAACCCACGCAATCTTGTCTCTCTGACTTATTCTCCCAACCGTCCAACTTGAGATGACCCTCTAATGTACTCATTTCTAATCCTATGAATCCTCGATATTAAGTATAAAAGTCAAAGCTTTTAGTCAGAGCCTCCAATCATCAGGATTCCTAGCCAGTCAAATTTGGTTAACATCACATGTTCAGGAGCCCCATGTGGATTTTTGCCATAAAGAATGGTGGACTGAGGGACCAGAGAGTGACTTCAGAAACAAATAAGAGAAAATTATTTCAACTGGACAACAAAGAATGCAACTCATGAATCACCCTGACTGCAAGATCTATAAGCCTCACAGGACAACATCCTCTTTTGACACTGCTGCTAATTTTCTGTAAGCATTCAAAGACTAAATATACACATTCGGACTTTGTTTTCTGTATATATTTTGTATTATATTTTCTGTATGTGGCATTATTGTACACTGCTCATCCTTCAGCAACTGGAAGTCTGGTTTTACACCTATTAAGTCTACCATCGACTGCATCCTAGCACTGAGGGTTCTGTTTGAGTGCAAACACTAATATTGGAGTTTCTTTTGCAGCTTTGTCAATTTTCATAAAGTGTTTGAGTCAGTTGATTGAGTTTCCCTGTGGGAAATCCTGAGACTTCTCAGGATCCCCCTGAAGTTGCAGGATATTATGTCTATCCTGTACACTGGTGCTGTTGGTAATGTGCAGAGTGGGGTGCCTTTTGCTCAGTTGATTCTGCAGTTTGTCAGGGTGTGATCTTACTCCTACTTCTACTCTAATCAATGCTTCCATGGACTGCATGTTGGGCAGGGTCATGGGGTCCAGTAGCTGTGGGGCATCTGTTTGTGAAGAGAGATTCACTGATCTTGACCTTGCAGGCAAGGTGCGATCTTTGCAGGGTCAATCTAGCTTTGCAGGACTCTGGAGAGACTGAGCAAGGAGTATGAGTGTCAGGGTTTGTGAGTGTCCTGGATAAAAAACAAGAGTCAGGCCTTTAATGAGTACAGTGATCTGCAGTGTGTCTGTCAGTGAAGAGAGTGGTAACCTTATCAAGAGGTTTACTTACTTTGGCAGCGATATTCATGTCTCTGGTTACTCTCCCTATAAAGGTAGTAGATGGATTAGGAGAGAATGGGAGGTCATGGAAAGTCACTGGAAAGGGGTGTGTGGCACTCCTGATATTTCTGCAAAAGAAAAAAGATCCACGTCTTCACAGTCCTGGTGCTTCCTGTTTTGTTATATGGTTGTGAGACCAGGACACTATGACCTGAGACGAAGACCGGACTCCTTTGGTACTGTGTCTGTTTGGAGAGTCCTTGGGCAGTGCTGGTTTGAGTTTGTGTCGAATGAGGGGTTGTTCACAGAGTCCCAGATGAAGCATATTACCTGCATTGTGAGGGAGCATCAGTTATAGCACTATGGCCATGTGGCATGATTCCCTGAGGGTGATTTGGATTGCCGGATCCTCATTTTTGAGGACCTCAGTAGCTTGACCAGGCCAAGGGAAGCTAAAGTTACTCCTCGCTGAGGAACATACATGGTCATTTCTGCAGGGTGGGACTGGACTGCCTGGAGGGTTACCAACCAGGATCCAAGCTGTTTCATCATGTTGTGGGTGCGGCAACATGCTGTACTATTTCATGCTCTACAACCAGAACTCATAATGTTACTCAGTAGTGTGTATGGCTCCCACCTGCCTGTGTGCACTCCCAATAATATCTGGGCATGTTCCTGATGACATGGCAGATGGTGTCCTGGGGATCTCCTCCCAGACCTGAATCAGAGTATTAGTGAGCTCATGGACAGTCTGTGGTGTTATTGGCAGCATCAGATCCTCTAATACATAATGACCCAAAGATTTTCAAATGGATTCCGGTCTGGGAAACATGCAGGCCAGTAAATTTTATCAATGGCTTCATCATCTAGGAACTCCCTGCACACTCTGGTCACATAAGGCTGGGCATTGTACTGCACCAGGAGGGACCAAGTGTCCCAGTGCTTCAGCGTAAGATCAGACAATGGCTGTCAGGATTACATTCTGGTACCTAACAGCAATCAGGTGTCACACACGTGTGCTTAGGGAGTAGCCAAAGGGTCCAAAGAACAGCGAGAACACAAAGTTTGGGGGGCTGGAAATGAGTGTTAATGCCTTTTCTCCTCTTCCCACAGACCTCCAGAAGTATAATCTCAATTTTCCACCCCTGTATGAAGTAAACAAAGTTCATACCTAGATTCTGTCCTCCACTTCCGTCCATCCCGATGACATCACTTACAGCCAACACCAACATTGCCAGTTCTGGCCAGTCCCGATGACGTCGCTTCCAGCCAATCTTAATGACATCACTTCTGCTTCCATTTCCCAGTCTTCATGCCACTTCCATTCACCATTTTGTTTATGTTATTTCCTGTTCATTTACTATATAAACAACCATTGCTGTATCTCTCATTGTCAACTGTATTTTTATTTTTACAAACTGACCTAGTATCAGTCTTTTTTGATTTCTCCACAGCAGGAGATTATATGGGGAAGCTTCCCCAAAACTTTATGATCTTTTTTTGACTCTTTACTTCGTGACACAGGGTATGCCTTCTCAGGCCATCACTAACCCACCTCTAAACTGGTCATGCTGAATGTTTTTGCAGGCTGCATAAAATTCACCACGGCATCTCCAGACTCTTTCACATTTGTTACATGTGCTCATTGTGAACCTGCTCTCATCTGTGAAAAGAACAGGACATCAATGGCAGAGCTGCCAATTGTGTATTCCCTTCTGAATGCCAATTGAGCTGCACAGTGATAGGATGTGAGCACAGGTTCCACTAGAGGATATCAGGCTATCGTGCCAGACTTATGGAGTCTATTTCTGACAGTTTGGTCAGAAACATGTAAAACAGTAGCCAGCTGGAGGTCATTTTATAGGGCTCTGGCAGTAATCCTCCTGTTCCTCATCATACAAAGGGACAGATACCAATCATGCTGCTGGGTTGATCTCCTTCTACGGCCCTGTCCAGCTCTCGTTATATAACAGCCCTTCTCCTTGTATCTCCTCCATGCGCTTGAGACTGTACTGGGAGACACAGCAAACCCTCTTGCTATGGCATGCATGGATGTGCCATCCTGGAATTGCTGGACTACCTGTGTAACCTGAATCGGCTACAGGTACTGCCTCATACTAGCAGTAGTGACAAGAACACTAGCAAAATGCAAAACTAGAGAAGAATCAGTCAGGAAGGATAAAGAAAGAGCAATTGTCTATGGCCACCACTTGCAAGACCATTTCCTTTTTAGGGGATGTCTTGCTGTTGCCACTCCAGTGCAAGCCTATTTGTTAATAAGATATTTTACATATAAGAACATCAATGAAACATTTTAGTAAATGAATTCAAGAAAAAATTGAGAATTGTTGAAGGGAAGTGAAACTAGACAGCTTATGGAGTGTAAAGTTTAGCCTGATAACTGCTAGTGCCCCCGATTGGTCTGTCCTAGTATATGTACAATAGTAAAAGGGACAAGACTGAAGGTTGAAAAACGAGAGGGGGACATAAAGACAAAATACATTTTCAGAAAGAAAGTGTTTGAAATGAAAGTAAAGGAAATACAACCAGCAACTTGACTGTCTGAGCAAGTGCAAGAAGGGAAAAGAAGTGATTTGCTGAGGAGGAGAACAAAGAGAGAAATAAAGAGCTACACAAGTATAAACTGAATTTGACCAAGGCCTGTCATGACAAGTTGATTCAAAGGTCTGTTATTTTCTTTTTTTCATTTGACTCAAGTGAAGGGGTCAGGTATTTGAAGCAGTTGAGTAAATATTATTTTTTTGTGCTTAATTTTGGAGTAAATTATTATTTTCTGGGAAACATAAATATGTGAGGATGTAAAAGAGAAAGACAAAGACAAATGTCATTGTGAATAATAGAGATGAAGATACCATAGTAAAAAAACTCAGGTGCCCTGCAATTATTTACCTAAAAGAGAGTGCAGGAATTACACACAAAATAATTGATCACATAAGCATTCAACTCCTTTACATCTGTATTCAGTAGATGTAACTTTAGCAGCCATGACAGCCTACAGTCTGTGTGCACAGGTCTCTGTTGGCTTTGGACATTTCCACACTGCACTTTTTCTTCTTTGCAAACTTGCCCATGATCGCGAATAAATGGCCTTTATGGAAGTCTGAACTTATGACTTACAAACCAGAACACGCATTAAGATCTCAAGATGCTGGTCTGCTTATGATTCCAAAAATTAATAAAATAACAGTGGGATGTTGAGCTTTTAGTTACAGAGCCCCTAAACTATGGAATGGTCTGCCTGCTACTATAAGAAATGCCCCTTCAGTCTCAGCTTTTAAATCTCGGCTGAAGACTCACTACTTCAGTTTAGCATATCCTGACTAGAGCCACTGATTAACTGTACAGACTGCATCTCTGTTGTTAGTCATTAGCACTAAAACATAAGTAACATGATAGTTCTAATTTGTTACTAACCCTCACCTATTCTGATTTTCTTCTCGGTACTCAAATGTGGCACTTGGTGCCACTGCCCACCTGCCAAGTTGTTTTGCCTGCCTAAGGTAAAGTCATCCCTGGTGGAGGATCACAGGAATCGTGGGGTAGAGGGGTTCTTTCATCGGATTGGCTGGCCCAGCCCTTTTTCAGCTGTGGAATGGCCAAATGGGGGATGCAGCGTGATGGCTGAGGTCTCCAGGTTTCTAAACAAATCCAAATCATATTATGTGATATCATCTACTGTTAAATTCTGCTCTGTACTTGTTAAAGTTTTATTTTTTATACTGTAGTGAGGATTGGTTCTGTGTATTGTATTGTTCTTACTTCTTTACTCCTTCTTTTGACACCCACTGCATGCCCAACCTACCTGGAAAGGGGTCTATTTTTGAACTGCCTTTCCCAAGGTTTCTTCCATTTTTTCCCTACAAGAGTTTTTGGGAGTTCTTCCTTGTCTTCTTAGTCAAGGCTTGGGGGCTGTCAAGAGGCAGGGCCTGTTAAAGCCCATTGCAGCACTTCTTGTGTGATTTTGGGCTATGCAAAAGTAAATTGTATTGTATTGTGTATAATCCAGTCACAGATTGTCAATTTGGTTTTGATCTTGACTCTATGTTGGCCATTCCTGGACACTCAAATTGTTGTTTCTAAACCACTTGCTGTGCAGCTTTGGTCTTCAGATAGAAAAAATAATCTCCACACAAGGTGAAAGTTTTTGCATTAGGTTTTTCTCAAGGATTCCACTGTATTTTACTGCATGTATTGTACCCTAAAAGCCTTTAAAGGACTACTGCAGAGAAGTATCCCAACAGCATGATACTTCCACCACCAAGCTTCATGGTGGAAATGGTTTGTTTATGATAATGATCAGTGTTTAGCTTAAGACAAACATGGTGTTTGATCTGATGGCCAATAAAAGTCAACTTTGGCCTCATTATACCACAAGATGTTCTTCCAGTGTCCCATGAGCCTTCTGGCAAACACTAGCTGACATGTTATGTGTACATCTGTCCCATAAAACTTCAACCGGTGAAGCACCCAGGCAACAGTTGATGTTCACACATTATCCTAGGTCAAATCCAATGTATCTTGTAACTCCTTCAGAGTTATCGTAGGTTTCATGGTGGTTTTCCTAACTAGTCGAATTTTGTGGACAGCCTACTTTCGATGGATTGGATATTTTAAGGTTTTTATACCCTGACTTGTTTTTGTCAATAATCTGTTCACAGGGTAACCTAGAGTGTTTTTTGGTGTTCATTGTTTTGATTAGTCCACCATACTGACTCAGTACAAGTTTGATCTTCAAGATAAAGTGTAATTATACTACAATCAATTGAAACTCCTTGAAAACAGACAGGTGGTCTCCATTGAACTAATGAGGTGACTTCAAAAATCAACCACTGCATCAATTATGATTTAGGTGTGTCACATTTAAAGGGGGTGAACACGTATGTAATGGATTCATATGTGTTTAACTTTGTATTTAATTTAGATCACTTTGTAGAGATCTGTTTTCACTTTGATATTAAAGAGTCTTTATCTGTTGATCAGTTAAAAAAGCCAAATTAAATACATTTCAATTCAATGTTATACAACAATAAAATGTGAAAACTACCAAGAAGGTGAATATTTTTTATAGGCAATAATTGTAAAGAATAATTATTATTATTATTATACTTAAATCAGACTCATGACAGATCAAATATACTGTATTCAAATAAAGGAAACACACTATTCCAGGTAGAAAATAAAAAGAAATTTACCCTCACCAATCCATTAACCCTGTAGAGAAAGAAGCACTTTTAAAAACACCAATAATAATAATAGAAGATGAATGGTGTGTCAGTGGTGAGGGCTCTTATGACTTCTCCTTGTATTCATCAGCCAGATTTTGAATAATCTCCTGTGTTTTCTTTGGAGACACCAATTTAGTCATACATCCCAAAGATGTACAGGTTAGGTTAATTGGTCATTTCAAATTTTCCCTCTAAAAGTGAGTGTGGATTTATTTATGAATTTGCCCTGAGGCAAGTGTCCCATTCAAAGTTAGCTCTTGCCAAAATGGGTGAAAGTATTTAGCTACAGATGGCCTTAGCAAACAAATACATAGCTGACATGTCAGTGAAATTATACGGTGAAAAACTAAAGGTGATGCCAGCTATACATTTGAACTGAATTGATAACCATTTAACTATTACCAAATAACAGAGTACAATGGAATCCAATAGTACCTATATTTTGAACATATTAGATGGATTATCCAAAATGATTTGTTTTTACTATTAATACTATTCATAAGCTCTTAATATGTCCATGTACCATTGCTATATCCTGAAATGGACTACTACATGAAAAAACTATGTGTGTATTGCCTTAAATATTCCTTAATAAACTGTTTTGTTATGCTGTTCTCATAATTTAAGAAAGCCAGATGAAAACAGAAGTAAACGAATCCTTAACCCCTACGACATTTAATAAAATTCACACCCAAATGCATAACTTCTGTGACTCTCTGACTACACTAATGATGTTTATATCAAGTATGGCATCATTAGAAATTAGTAATTAATTTCCTTTTTGTATAAATACAGTATCTAGAAGCCTAATATTCCTCAGTCCACCAGGAACACAGCAGGTAAGGCTGCTTTTATTGTGTCATTTATTTTCACACCATGCTTATTCCAGTACAGGGTTTCTTTAAATGTACCTATACTCTTTAAGTTAAAATAAATATCATGTTGCATTTCCAAAATAAATTGTGATTTTACAGCAAATAAGTAAAAAATGTTGAGATGTATATTAAATTAACACATAATAAACATGTGTTATTTATTTATTTATTTATTTTATACAAACATACATTTTCCATACATTTCCATACATTTTCTGAATGTGCTTATTTATATTTCAGGGTCGATGGTAGCCAGAGTTTATCCTATCCGCATTAAAAGGAAAGAAAGAGACAATCCTGGATGGAACATTACTCTAAAGAAAATATGTTTCATTTAAAATAAGACTGAAATGTATTAGTGGTAGTAATATACCAGAAAATGTTCATTTAACCTACTTTACTTCAAACAAAATGCAAAGAGGTGCAGTGGTAAATTCTGAAATTTCTCAGTTCCAGATTTCTTAGTCTGACTGACATGCTGGTCCCTGCCTGGGTGGAATTTGCACATTGCCTCTGTGTTTGTGTAGATTTTTTCCACAGATTTTTTTCCCGTTTTGTAGTTGTTAATTTTATTTTTTATGTTAATTGTAATTTTTATAAGGTTAATTGTCAACTCAAAATGACCCTGTACAACTGTGTGAGTGAATTGAGTGAAGGTCTGATATGCCATGGTAACTTTGTTCCTGCTCTGTGCTTAATGCTGCTAGGATAGGATGTGATCTCTGTAACCATGAATTTAATTAATCATGTTTGATTATGAATGCTGTTATAAGAAATTTCAAAGTTCTTCACTTTCTAATTATTGCTTCATCGTTTTATTGGGTGGTATTAGACATATCTCAGAATATATTTTTATTCTTTCCTAGTTCAAAAATGCAGTTTTTTAAAGTACTAAATACTGTGCCCTTAACTATATACTTGGTTTACCCAACATTTATTTTCCCACAGAAATGCCGGACCTGTTAATATGAATACTATAGGATATTCGATTCAGTCCACCCAGCGTACTGATGAGCTGTCTGTTCCAGGTTTCAGCAGCCAAACAAAGTCCATCCTGAAGATTTCACTTGTTCTGCTCTTTTATATTGTAACCAACTATATAAATGGAATGCTTATTGCTGTTTTTTATAAACACCATATATTCCATAGGAACCCTCGTTACATTTTGTTTATTCACATGGTGCTGAATGATGTGTTGGAAATTACTATTGCAATCATCATGCATATTTGGACTGAGATTGTCTATATCATGCCAGTGTCATTCTGCTACTTTTTAATGGCTATTGCAGTTACCACAACCTACAACACTCCCCTGAATCTGGCCTTTATGGCCCTCGAACGTTATATTGCAGTCTGCAAACCATTGCATCACCCTAATATTTGCACTCTCCGCAGAACGTACATCATTCTGAATATAATATGGCTGATCAGTTTTCTTTCTCCAGCATCTGACCTTATAATTATCTTAAATGTAGAGCCTATGAACTTCTTCAGTACCGAAATCATATGTGACAGTGACAGTTTTGTTCGAACTTATTCTCTGTCTGTTAAAAGGGACTACATGAGCTTTACATATTTTGCAGTTGCTTGGCTCACAATGGTTTACACATACATTCATATTGTCATTACAGCACGATCAATCAGTCGCTCTGAGAAATCTTCTGCTAGGAAGGCATACAATACAGTACTGCTACATGCCATCCAGCTCACTTTGAGTTCACTTATGTTCCTTGATCCACTTGTCAACAATCTTTGGCTGAACTATCAATATCAAGATCCAGGAGATGTACAATATTTCACATACGTATTAATAATTTTGTTTCCACGTCTTTTAAGTCCTCTCATTTATGGAATAAGGGAGGAAAACTTCAGAAAGTATCTGAAAGAATATGTGAAGGTTTGTACTTTAGTAAAACAAAGTCCCTCCAGATAACAACAAAAGAGAAAAATAGTCAAATCTGGTAAAATATATATCTAGGGTTATAACACAGCAAAATGTTGTTCCTTAAACCAAAAATATCATGACTTTTCTTAGCAATGTTTTAAATACATTCAAAAGCAGAAGAATGTAACTGAAAAAAGGTCTTAATGATTAATATTCTTGATTCAAATCAATGTTTTAGATATACAACAGTAACTGAAAATAAATATGCAAAAGTAATATGGGAAAACTTTCTCAAAAAATCAAATTTTGTCTTATTTCTACACCATTTCTGCCTAGAACAGTGAAAATGGTCTATATTTATCTTCTTCTTTTTCTTTCGGCTGCTCCCATTAGGGGTTGCCAGAGCAGATCATCTTGTTCCATATCTTCCTGTCCTCTACATCCTGCTCTGTCACACCCATCACCTGCATGTTCTCTCTCACCACATCCATAAACCTTCTCTTAGGCCTTCCTCTTTTCCTCTGGCCTGGCAGCTCTATCTTTAACATCCTTTTCCCCATATACCCATCATCTCCCCTCTGCACATGTCCAAACCAACGCAATCTCACCTCTCTGACTTTGTCTCCCAACCATCCAACATGAGCCGACCCTGAAATGTACTCATTTCTAATCCTGTCCATCCTCGTCACACCCAGTGCAATTCTTAGCATCTTTAACTCTGCCACCTCTAGCTCTGTCCTGCTTTCTGATCAGTGCCACCGTCTCCAACCCATATAACAAAGCTGGTCTCACTACCATCCTGTAGATTCACTCTTGCTGATAACCATCTGTAACTAATTACTCCTGACATTTTTCTTCACCCATTCCACCCTGCTTGCACTCTCTTTTTCATCTTTTTTCCACAATCCCCGTTACTCTGTACTGTTGATCCTAAGTATTTTAACTCATCCACCTAAGCAAACTCTACTTCCTGCATCTTCACCATTCCACCGACCTTCCTCTCATTCACACACGTATTCTGTCTTGTTCCTGCTGACCTTCATTCCTCTCCTCTCTATAGCATATCTCCACCTCTCCAGGGTCTCCTCAACCTGCTCCCTACTCTCGCTGTAGATCACAATGTCATCAGAAAACATCATAGTCCAAGGGGACTCCTGTCTAATCTCATCTGTCAACTTCTCCATCACTATTACATTTATCTTAATAGTCATAATGTAATTTCTGAGCTTTTGCCTCTACAGGCATCCTGTAATTCAATATCTGAAAAACAGAATGCCCAATTTATGGTATACAGCCAAAAATACTGTCAGAAACTTGAAAACTAGCTTGTATTTTCCCTTCTACAGTTTTCAGATGGTTATGGACTCCATAGAAGCTTCTCCTTTCCTACTTTATCAGACTGTCTTTCAGATAACAAACATTTCCATTATCCACTTACCCACACCCCTTTACTTTTCTGGCTACAGTCATTTCCTTTATAGTTCAGGCAGTTATTTAAATACAACACGAGTAGGAATGTTATTGCAGTAAATGTTGTGAATCCCTTGTTCTCTGATAGTTTTTGACTATATTTCCTCAAAGGCTTGGGTCATTGTGCTTGTTCTATACTTAATGAATTTGCAGATCACTAAGAAGAGTAACCTAATTATTCAGAATTTGATCTAGAAACTGAAATCAAGCCCATGATGTAATTGTATTACTTCTGATTTAAATGCTGCACATTGTTGTATACTCTTGTTCATTGCATTACCTCATATGTACTATAGTATAACGTTTGGCAAACTACATATTGTCTAATTGCAATCTTTGATTTCTCACTGGTTTCTCATTTAAGCAACCAATGTGAAAAACAAGTCCACTGGGCTTATTAGAAATTGAAAATAAAACCTCAACTAAACTTTATCATGTTGTACCTGTCTATGCTTAAAACATCTATATATCCATTTACTTAACCTTCATTACCCAGTTTTAGGCTGGCATGGAGTAGGCAACACTGTGTATATCTTGGAAATATATCTTGAAATGTTTATTTTTTCTTCAAAGAAACAGCAACTGCATTCGAATATTAGAACAATTGTGACAAGAACAAGTTATTCAAGCCCAACAAACGTGTCCACCCTATTCACCAAACTTGTCCAAAATTACAACTCAAGATTTGAAAGTCCCTAATGTCCTACTCTTCACCACACTACTTCATTATTTTTTTTCTATGTGCCTATGGTTCTTTATGAGAAAAAAACCTTTCTGTGCAAAATCTGCCCTTTACAAGCTTACAACCATTTTGGTGTTTTCTTGTTGTGGAATGTATTTTTAAGTAACAGCTGGGATACACTGTAGTAATTACAATCATAATTTTAAACACTTTGATCATTTCACTTTAATCTTTAAAGATTCAGCTCCTTCAATCTCTCTGCCAAGATCAAACTTCCTAGTCTTGTAATTAGCCAAGTTGCTCTTCTCTGGACTTTCTCTAACACTGCTACATCTTTTGTTGCAAAATGGGTACCAAAACTGTACACAGTACAACAGGTGATAACCTAATTAGTGTTTTATATAACATTAGCATTCCCTTGAGTTTCGTCAAGCTGAAAAGGAGTGCAGTCTTTGCTGAGAGAGTTGGAACACAAAGTTGGATTTTAGACTCTTTCATTTAGTTACAATGGTCCATAGCTACTAAGAATGTAACATCAAAGTCTTTTTCAATTAGGCAGATATTCACTGAATAAGAGAGTCTTTAAATACTTCTTAACACTAGTGTAACAGGTGTCTGGTCACACTTACAGGTAATCTAACTTAGACACCATTTAAATATCCGACTATGCCACCCAGTTTTATTAAGAGACTGGGAACTCCTGAAATTTACCAATAATAGCACACAGGTTTCTTTAAATTGGGCAGTGAGTAAACACACAATGAAAGACCCAACAGTAATTTCAGGAAAACCAATAGTAACTTCTATTACACCAGAAAATAATAAGTACATTAAAAAGATAAATGAACATAAACAAAATCTAACAATATCAGGTTCGAAATTCCCTTTTTAAAAAAAAGGAAAACACACAGTCCAAACTCTAAAAGTCTGTTAAAAACAAGAATTGGAGGATACAACCTTTAGTGGTGCAGAGTCCAATTTGCGCACTGTGTTACCCCAACACTTAGTCGTTCAACTGTCCATGGATGCGCTCTTTTTACCGGACACTCGTTTCCCAACAGAAGTTGTGTCAAATTGTTGAATCCCTGTCAGCGTCTCTTCGTTGTTCCCTTTTATTCCACTCTAGGTTCCTTGTGTTGCTGTGACCTAGGCACACCTCATTTCTCGTCTGCCAGCTTTGCTTGGTCCTTTCATGTGGCTTCCCTCTCTCGCTGGACCCACAACCGGCGTCTCCTTGTGGAGTTGTCTCTTCCTTCCTGGAAGTATTGCCGTCCTTGTGTCTCATGTCGTGCCAGCCACGTACCCTTATCAGCTTAATCAGATTAAAGAATGGCACATCTAAATTTTCTGGGTTTAACAAATAATGAAAACACAAGTTAACAAAATGTATTGTTACCAACCATTAATGAGTGCAGATCCGCTGTTTAGAAACCAATATTGTCAAACATGTTAATTGCCAAGTCAGGTAAATACAGATCCTCCAAGGAAGGAGCAGTTCTGTTATCATAACTTTGTATTCTTTGTAATATCAACCAGCCAAAAACTTCAAAGTGGTGACTCTTTTGCAAGACAGTAAATACCGATATCCTGTAGACAGCCATAACAATAATCAGTTACAGGATAACCCAGGAAATTTGCCTTGGGTGCCTATTGCCTGTTCATCTGCTGGGCTTTAAATGTAATAAAGACAATCTTTTTTCCATGTTTTAGTACTAACGAAACAATTTTGACATGAAATGTATAATGTGTGAAGATTGAAGTCCAAATATCAAATAAGCACTTTCACAAAAGATACAAGTATAACAAAACAAGACTATAACCGAAGAAAAAGAAATTGGATTAGTGTGGCTTTTTATTGTGACTTTTTTGGTAGTATAGTGGTAAGAGCTGTTGACTCCTATTCAGAAGGTCTCAGTTTCGAGTCTTAACTTCTTCCAAAATAAACATTTTGAGTAGTGAGCTGCTCTTATTGTTACTATTATACAATAAAAACATACATTTGAATTGAGTCTGTAACAGCCAATGTAAATGTATGGTACTTGTAAAGCTTAGCATTTTTGTTTTAAATTCAGTTTTATTCTTTCAGTCGTGTTCATGCTCGCCCCGATCTGACACTGCTTTTTCAAATAAAGACATGCCATAACAGAGGTAAACTCAGATTGGAGAAAGAGAACAGAAACCCTCCCCGCAAGAAATGTCCACTCACATAATAACAACGCAACTGCACCCGGCAGAAGATGGCACCGTTTCGGTTCAGGAGGAGGTCTGGCGTCATCCTGCCAATCAGTCTGCTCTACATCTGTCCTTCAAAGAAACAACACGGCTTACAGAGCTCGCCAACGTATCGCACAAACTCCTGTTTGTGATTATGTTTTGTGATGGTCTTTACATAAGAAACATTTATATGTTACATATATCAAAACCAAATCGAATGTTATTTACCTTGATTTATGTACTTATTTTCCTACAGCGTAAAGTCACAAGTAGACTGCAGAGCTTTCTCTGTTTGATCGACAAGGGCATGCTCACAAATTATACGTGTAATGCCACGAAAAAATGCCGGCTGACACTTTAGTACGCCAGCAATGGTATGAGAATGCAGTTAGACTTCTTTTTGGGCACATACACTGTCCAGATCTAGACACTAGCGTGGAGATTTGTCATTTAGGCAAATCCTTTATTGCCCTTTTGAACATTTTAGTGTATTTTTCTATTTTTGTTAATAAATCTTAATTTTTTTGCATATTCAATGTAGCCTTTTGTTGACAAGCTAGATGCTTACGTTTATCCTCTCCATTTTAGGGCATTTTTGCATATTTTGGGACTGTTACTGTATTTTTTCTAAATCAGATTCCCATTTTAGGGCTTGCTTAGGTGAAAGGCTGCAGGCAGCAGTTTCAGGGCTGGCTGTCTTGGGGTGAGCCTTTTCTGAATAGGCTGATGAAGTTCCTGGCTTTTTACTCAACAGTTAGATGCAGTACAGTAAAAGGTTTTGGATATAAAGGAGTACGTTGCAGCTGGTCTAGCTTACATGAGATGGGTCATTGTGGGCTTTTTGAGAAGCAGAGTTTTTAGGGTCTTTTTGAATGCAGTAGGAAAAGTGCCAGTGTTAAGCAAGGTGTCAATGACATATGTGACTAAAGAAATAAGTAAGGAAGAAATACTCTTGAGTATATGTGAACAACCCTATCTTGGTGGGGTGGATTCTGGATTTTGTAACTAAAAGAATCCAAAGAATGAGTGTGAATAAAGTTTTTAGTTCTCTAAATACAATAAAACAATGTGTATATTGCCTTTCAAATATCTCACTCTGCTTCACCGTTCTAATATTCTGTAAAATCAAGATAAACACAGCAGTACATAGAAACTTAACCACCATGGCACTTAGTTAAAATACACCTACGTGCTTAACTTTTGCTAATCTCAGGAAATACTGATGACATTGACACCAAATATGGTGGCATCAGATTTGCAACCTTTTAGCTCTGATCACTGTAAGTTATTTAGTCTTAGTGCTCTGGCAGTCAAACGATTACTTGCTACTCACTGGAAGGCCGAAGAGCTTACTACTGTGGACAACACGTCTAAAACTGAATTCATCACAAATTGCTGGTATCATGACTAACAAAGCACCCAACAAATTCATTAAAAACTGGACTTCTTCAGCTTAAATCCTGGTTAGTTGCTGCTCCATGATACAGTATTTATTCACTGCCACCCTCTTTTATCCTAATGATACAGTATCAGAGTACTGAAGCTCTCCTACCCACTTTTTCTTCTGAGGACTGTTTATTCCACAGTAACTACCCTCAAGCTCAGGCAGGGATACAGTGGGTTAGGCTGAAGTGGGATAAATTGTTTACAATTTGAGGCTGTGTTTCTTTCAAAAAACGGCACCAGTGAATAAAATGAAATGTTTGTATTCTCTCGTATTTCTTGATAAACCGTTGTACTATGCTCATCTCATAATTTAACAAAGCAAGGTGAGCACAGTGGTACATACAATCTGAACAGTTTCCATGGCTCAATGTGAAAAAACAGCCAACACCCTCCTCTGGTAATGTCAGGGTTAGGCGATGACATTAATACCAAGCACAGTGACATCAGATTGACATAATTAAAAATATGTATGAACACACAATATAGAAGCCTAATAGTCCTTTTTCAACGAAGATAACATAAGACACCTAAGCCTTTAAATTGCTACTATAAGAGATGCCCCTTCAGTCTCAGCTTTTAAATCCCGACTGAAGACTCACTACTTCAGTTTAGTATATCCTGACTAGAGCTGCTGATTAACTGTACAGACTGCATCTCTGTTGTTGGTCATTAGCACTAAAACATAATTAACATGATAGTTCTAATTTGTTACTAACCCTCACCTATTCTGTTTCTCTTCTCGGTACTCAAATGTGGCACTTGGAGCCACTGCCCACCTGCCAAGTTGTTTTGCCTGCCTAAGGTAAAGTCATCCCTGATGGAGGATCGCAGGAATCATCAGGTAGAGAGGTCCTTGCTGGCCCAGTGATGTCTTAGCTTAGGAATGGCCAATAGGGGGAGGCAGCTTGATGGCTGAGGTTTCCAGGACTCTAAACAAATCCAAATCATATTATGTGATATCCATCCATCCATCCATCCATCTATTATCCAACCAGCTATATCCTAACTACAGGGTCACGGGGGTCTGCTGGAGCCAATCTCAGCCAACACAGGGCGCAAGGCAGGAAACAAACCCCGGACAAGGCACCAGCCCACCACAGTATGTGATATCATCTACTGTTAAATTTTCCTCTGTACTTGAAATATTTTTATTTTACTATTATATTATATTGAGGATTATTTGTGTTTTGTTCTGTGTATTGTATTGTATTTACTCCCTTCTTTTTGACACCCACTGCATGCCCAACCAACCTGGAAAGGGGTCTCTCTTTGAACTGCCTTTCCCAAGGTTTCTTCTATTTCTTTCCTACTAGGGTGTTTTTTTGGGGAATGTTTCTTGTCATCTTAGAGAGTCAAGGCTGGGGGGCTATCAAAACGCAGGGCCTGTTAAAGCCCATTGTGGCACTTCTTGTGTAATTTTGAGCTATACAAAAAAAAATTGTATTGCATTGTATTGTACTGTAATTTATTTATTCATTTTCCCATTCTGTTCATTTCACTACAGAATTGTCAACACTTTTAAATTCTTCTGCCCTTAGAATTACTGATATATGTTAATGAAAATCACTGTTTTAGTTCCAAAATAGCATTTTATATTATCAATAAATAAAGTTACATTGAAGGTTTATATCATTTAGTTAAAGAAAAGGTGTCTTAACCACATAGTAGCTAGAACTGCTTTACTTGGTATACAGTAGAATTGGTGGGAGCTGCCACGTCAAACCCTCACGCTCTGATTAATCTCTGAAATATTTCTATTTTTACTCTACCTTTATGAGATTTTATTTGAAAATACTATAGCAATAATGAAGAAGTATTTCATTTTAAGAAACAGTACTTTTTACAATTACTAGAATAAAGATGAGTAGATATTGGATATGTCAAGGTTTATATAGTTTATACAGTTTCAAGAATATTATTATATATTATTTTGTGTGTTGCTTTCTGTTTCTGTTATGTTCATTAAAAATCCTTGCATCTTTGAACTTTCTGAATTTGTGTATTCAGGTCAAGGGTAGCCAAAACAAGTCTTGCCAGTATTAATGGGGAACAGTCATGTTTTCCTGTCATTTAATAATGAAAAGCATGCTTTATTTTAGAAGCTTTAATAAAAATGAGGCATCAAACAATGCACCCATTTTTTACTAATTGCCAGGAAAGAAGTTATGGGTCTAGCATTGTGTTAGGGGAAAAAGTCAAGTATGTCCATAGCCAGACTGCCTCTAACAACAGAATTGATTATTGTCTTAGTTTCTCCCCAGGGGCCTCATGCATAATGGCGTGCATAGAATTCACACTAAAACATGGTGTACGGACAAGAGCGGAAATGTGCGTATGCACAAAAAAATCCAGATGCAGAAGTCTGTGTGTATGCCAACTTCCATGTTCTTCTGCTCCATAAATCCCGGTTAGCATGAAAAGTAACTCACGTGCACGCGTCTGCTGCCACTCCCCAACTCCTCCCAGAATTACGCCTCTTTGAATATGCAAATCAATATAAATAGTCCTTATGCTCAGCATTCTGTGAAAAGGCAATGGCAAAAGCACAGGGGAAAAATAGAAGAATTTCAGCGTTTAAACAGTGGTATAAAGAACAAAGGGAAGCTGATGGAGTGATACAGAGTGGCAGAGAGACTCAGAAGTTCAATTTCAGAAAGTGGCAAAGTGCCCAAAATAAAAAAGAAGTAGGCAGACATCAAATTCACAGTGAAAAGGCATCGTAGCCCACCGTTTGAGTGTCATATGAAAGCTTATTAGGGTACAGACAAAAGAAAAAAAATTTTGACACGGTGGGAAAAAAGCTTGAAATGTCAACTTTAATCTCGAAATTTCCACTTTAATCAGGTAGTTTATTTTGTCATTAAATTAGAACATCATAAACTTTATCTTAAAATTGTTTAATTTACTAGTTTCTCAAATACCATCATAACCAAAATATCACATTAAATGCTTTGTTTTGTATATGTTCTTCTATGTGCTCTAAGTGTTTGAATCACTACGTGCTTCTTAAACAGGCTTTCTCTTTACATTCATGATATTACAGCTCTCTGAATAATTTAAATACTGTGATGTATATTTGATATCATATATATGATGATAGGAATTAAAGCATGTTATTAAACATGGGAACCTTGTAGCACAGTGATAGTGATGAGCTGGCGCCCCTTCCAGAGATTGTTCCTGCCTCCCGCAAGACGCTTGCTGCGCTGTGCGCGACCTTCAATGAAATAATTTATTGTAGCAGTACTGTCTCTTTCAAACGTACTAACCCCCAATTCCTGTCCTTCGTTTTCTTTCTCCAAGTACCCAATCGCCACACAATCAGCTCTGTAATAGACGTTAAGCCATCTGTAAGCTTAGAACGTCGATTCTTCAAAACTTTTAAGGAACATTGAAATATCTTCGTAGTACATGTTTAACTACTCTATCCATCTATCCTTCCAGTGTCGCACAAGCCCCAGCAAGAATACAGCGCGAGGCAGGAATAATCCTAGAATGGGGCGCTGGCTCCTTGCAGTGAGAGTAACAACGCAAAAGTAGCTATGGTATTTAGAATAGTTTGGCCATTCCGTGTACCATTACATTGTTACAGGTTAATTACAATCAGATTCCTTAAACTAATAAACAATATGCAGTTAATTTCAGTGTATATGATAAAGCCGCGTCAGGGATGTGGATCTAAAAAAGAAAGGGAAACCGCACTGGAACAAAAGCACTGCTTTGAGCTGGGTGCCGCCAGTTTGAAAAACCGAGTGGAGAACTTGCGTATGCCAGGGATTGAGCTAGCCTCAAAATGTGCGTGGCTTTACACCAAGTTTAGTTTTTATACATTGCGATGTGAGCCTGGAAACGGGCATACACAACATTTTTGTGCGTACACACTGTTTACACATGAGGCCCCATATCATTATTAGACTATGGATATCACAGATCTGCTCATTTTTGGTGACTTCTATGAGAAAAAACTGCATTGTCTCATACTCATTTTTCAAAGCTAATAAATGGAAGAGTACTTTTTAATATTAAAAGATAGAAAAACAGGACAGTTGCATTTTAGGAACAAAGAACAAAGTAGTCTTGATTGGAATCTGGGTCTCAAGTCTAATTAAAAAATATATATATTTTTAAATAAAGCTGAATTTTATTATTGTCAGTAATTTCAATATTATTATAAACTTAACTCAAGAGACTTTAAACACACAGCAAAGAGAGGCAGTGACTAACATTGCTGATTCTTACCTCCTGCGTATTTAGTTTGAATCCAACATCTAATGGCCTGGGTAGAGTTTGCACATTCTTACAATGTCTGTATTGTTTTTTCTTCAGGTCCACCTTTTCTATTCCACCTTTCAAAAATGTGTTTCTAAGGGTAATTTGCCACTCTATATTAGCCCTGTTTGAGAGACTTTGAGTGTGAGAGTTCTGATCTGACATGCCATAAAAGGCAAATTCCAGCATAATGCATAATGCTTTGATAGCACTAGATCTCTTTGACTGTGTATTAGATTAGTTTTGTTGTTGAATACAAATTGATGGCTGGTAGGAATTCCAATATTTGTTATTTTATTTTGGGTTTTA
>JANRMT010062856.1:36787597-36798348 GCA_026402145.1 Polypterus bichir lapradei
TGGAGCCGGATGTGACGTCATCATGGTGGGCCGGAAGTGACGTCGTCGCGGCCATTTTGGAATCCGGATGTGGAGGAATTATTTTTCTTCAAGTTTTCTGTTGAGCAAAAGAGATTCAGGTAAGTACCACGTGACAACCCTCTATCTCGCGATGTTTCACTCACCTTTAGGCTCTTTGACTGCCTCCTAATCGCACATGTGTGACACTATGTATACTTTAACAAAATATCTTTCTAAAAAGATGAGTTTTTAGATTCCGTTTAAAAACATCAGTCGACAGTGGGGCTCTCAGGGAATCAGGGAGGGCGTTCCACAGTCTCGGCGCCACAGATGAAAAAGCCCTATCACCCATACTGCGAAGTTTGGTTCTAGGGACTTGGAGAGTGTTTTTGTGTACAGAGTGGAGGGTGCGTGAGGAGGTATGAGGGGTAAGGAGTTCCTGTAAGTAAAGGGGGGCGTGTCCATAGATGCACTGATGGGTGAGGAGAACGACCTTGAACTCAATTCTGAGTGGAACAGGGAGCCAGTGAAGGGTTTTCAGGATTGGGGTGATATGGTCATGCTTTTGCAACCTCATCAGGATCCTGGCAGCGCAATTCTGAATATATTGGAGTCTCTGAATACTCTTGCCAGGAATCCCGATGAGGAGCGCATTACAGTAATCCAACCTGGAGGAGACAAAGGCATGGACGAGCTTCTCTGCATCTTCCAGGGTGAGAGTTGGTCGGAGTTTAGCAATATTCTTGAGGTGGTAGAAGGAAGACTTACAGAGGTGTTTAATGTGGGTGTCAAAGGTGAGTTGAGGGTCCATTTTAACACCCAAATTGGTGACAGATGTGGAAAGGGGAATGTTTTGGCCAGCGAAAGTGATACTAGTGATGGTAGAAGAGCGGAGATGGTGTGATGTGCCAACTAGCTGAAGAAAATTGAGCCTCATCCACGCCTCTATCTCCTCCAGGCAGGTAGTCAATATAGATATTGGCAGAGGAGCAGTAGAGGAGGTGGGGGTAGTCCTGAGGTAAAGCTGAGTGTCATCAGCATAGCAGTGAAAAGATAAACCATGTCTGCTAATGACATTTCCAAGGGGGAGCATGTAGATGGTAAAAAGGATGGGGCCTAGCACAGAGCCCTGTGGGACACCACAAGTGACATTGTGGGTATGAGATTTTGCGCTGCCCAGGGCGACGTGCTCAGTTCTGCCGGTCAGGTAAGATATGAACCAATTGTGAACATTTCCAGAGAGTCCAATGGTGTATTTCAAGCGGTGAAGGAGAATGTTGTGGTCTATTGTGTCAAAAGCAGCTGTCAGGTCAAGGAGGATGAGTAAAGAAGGGGAACCAGTATCTGCGGTTATCAGAAGATCATTGGTGACCCTGACCAGGGCTGTTTCGGTGCTATGGCCAGGGCGGAAACCAGACTGAAACTTTTCAAACAGATTATTCAGTTTGAGGTGGTCGTGAAGTTGAATTGCAACTATTTTTTCCAGAACTTTAGAGAGAAATGGGAGATTGGAGATGGGCCTATAATTGGAGAGAACTTCAGAATCCAGGGTGGGTTTTTTCAGTAGGGGTCTGATGACAGCAGTTTTTAGTGAAGAAGGAATATGGCCAGCCAAAAGGGACTGGTTTATGATCCTGGTGATAAGTGGAGAGACGGCAGAGACGTTGGCTCTCAGTAAAGCTGAGGGAAAAGGGTCCAGGGAACTGGTAGACAGTTTCATTCTCCTGATGACATCCTCCACCTCTTCCCATGTGGCAGCAGAGAAGGAGCAAAGGGGCTGGACAGTCTCAGACAGTAGGTCGACAGTTGGGGGGGGCAGGATATCCGTGGTGGAGAGGTGTAAGCGGATGTTATCAACTTTTTGTTTGAAGAAATTTATGTGCATATTGCACCTCTCATCGGTGGCCTCAGAGTGGGCAGGTGAAGGAGGTTTGAGAAGGTGATTTATAGTTGAAAAAAGTTTTTTGGGGTTTCTGGAACTGTTGCTGATGATGGTGGAATAGAACCTGGACCGTGCAACCTTCAGAGCTTCTGCATACGCCCTCTTGTGTTCCCTATAAGCCTGTTTGTGGACAGTCAGCCCAGAGGCCTTGAACCGTCGCTCAAGGACACGGCCAGCCGTCTTCATTTTTCGCAGTTCGCAGGTGTACCAAGGTGCTGAGCACGAAAATGAGACGGACCTGGATGTTAAGGGGGCGTGGAAGTCCAGTAGACTGCTCAGAGACTGGTTGTAAAAGTCCACAAGGTCAGCAACAGAGAGGGAGCTGGTAGGGTCAGAGGAGAGAAGTTTAAGGTCCAGGGCCAAGGCATCCACATTGATGTTCTTCAGATTTCTGAAATGTATCTGTCGTTTTTGTTTGATATGGGGGGAAAGAAAGGGCAGCTCCATTGACACTACTTTGTGGTCTGAAATACCAAGATCATATACCTGTAAATTACTGATTAAGGCAGAATTTGAAATGACCAGGTCAAGTGTGTGACCCCTGGAATGTGTGGGGACATCAACATGTTGTTGTAGATTGAGAGAATCCAATAGCTCAAGGAAATCAGCTGTGAGATAACCAGTGGGATTGTCAACATGAATATTTATATCTCCTAGAATTATGATGTTGGCAGAGGTAGCACAGAGTGTTGTGAGAAGATCAGTCATTTCCGGGATGAAGGCAGAGTTGGGTTTTGGAGGCCGGTAGATAAGGAGAACAGTCATGGGAAATGGAGGCTTACATTTAAATGCAAGGCACTCGCAGGAGGATGTTGCAGGTATTAAGATACGGGACAACCCCAAATCCTGACGGTGAATGATAGCTAAGCCACCACCACGCCCAGTGCTGCGAGCTGCTTCCAAGTAACTGTAGCCAGGAGGACAGGCTTCATTTAGGGCAGAATAAACCTCTGACTGGTGCCATGTTTCTGTCAGACACATGAAGTCAAGTTCTTTCTCCCTGATGTGTTCTTCAATCAGTGTGGCTTTATTGCAGATGGATTGAGAGTTAAACAGTTCAAATTTGACTAATGACTGTGAGGTCAATCTCTGTACTGGTCGCAAAACATTAAAATCCACTCCACGCAGCTTAGATTCAACTCCACAAAATAAATCCAGGCGGGGATGTGAGAATCTCGCGGTGTTTCTCTCAATAGCTCTGGTGTTTCCCATGCTGGAGTGCAAAGATCTCACGATACTTTCAGAGTTGATAGTAGTTGGAATGACGGTGCTCTGATGACGCATCAAGCGTGCGACAGGTGACCAGAAAGATGGAATATTGGAAGCAGAGCACTTTGGCTGGTTATGGAAGATGAACTTTCGACCGGAGCCTCTATGAGTGTATCGGGGACGGCGAAGGAGTCCAAGTTCTTTAATGATGGAGATCTTAATTTCAGGAGTGGTTGCGGGATTAAGTCGGCGGAGTTGTGAGCTGGAATAATTGAGCGCCATTCTGACCGAGGAATAAAGGAGAGATGCTATCCAGATAGCGCCGTAAAATCCAAAGCAGACAATAAGACAGAAAATCCGAGCATCAGGTGAGTAGACAGCAAAACTTGATAAAATCCGTAAAATCCACAGCAGACGATAAAACAGTATATCCGGGCAACAGGTGAGTAGTCAGCTAAAACTTAATAAAACTCGGTAAAATCCGTAAAAACCCACGACAGACGATGAAACAGTACAAAAAAGTACGAAACTGTTTAACTAAAAACTAAAGTAAAAAGTAAAATAATAAATTAGTAATATAAAACTAAGATGTCTCCCTTTCTCCCCTTCTTTGCCAGTTTTTAAGTTTTCAACACCAACCGCCCTGACCGAGTTATGACCTCCCCCTTAAAGGTGTATTTACAGCATCCTTCTTCCCTGCAATGCACCCAAGAGGCAGAAACTGCCCACAGAATAATAGCACATGTGGCATCCGCTACATATTCCCCGCCCCCAGACCAAGTGAAGGGCCAAAATAGGGCTTCATGTTGGTCACATGCACTGTATCTGTTTTTTCCCCAGAGTCAGTTGCCCATTGAACACGGTAATTAACAGGACCTAATTTGCTAAGTACTGTAGCTGGGCCGAACCACTTCGGAGCTAGCTTCACAGCAAATTTAGTTGAAGCCTTAGAAAGGGGATGTGCCTTCAACCAAACCGGGTCACCTACAGAATGGAGAACTACTCTTCTCCGTTTATTGTAATATCTAGCCTGTTTGGCCTGGGATTTCACCACCCGTTCCCTAACCTGTTTCTTTAAAAGTTCTAACAAATGTAATTGCTGGTATGAAGTAGTATCAGGACAGGGGGGAGTGATATGTCGTTCTAACGGCCCAAGAATTTGTCTTCCAAGAGCTAATTATGCAGGAGACTCACCGGTACCCTCATGAAAGGCAGAGTTTAGGGCCAAGCGAAGTTCAGGAAGATTTTGATCCCAGTCTTGATGACGGTTCCCAACATAGGAGGCAAGCATGGTTTTCAAATTGCGGTTCACTCATTCTGAGAGGTTAGCCTGAGGATGGTATGCTGTGGTCTTCTTGTGCAGTACACCCCAATCCATCAAAAAACGGTCCATCTCTGAGCTTGTGAATTGTGGCCCTATATCTGTGATGATACATCTGGGAACTCCCCAGCGGGTGAAAAGTTCACTTCTGAGGATAGAGCAAATGCGAGATGTTTTGGTGTCATGCAAGGCGAACAGCTCTACCCATTTAGTAAAATAGTCCACCGCTACCATTAAATAAGTTTTCTTCATTTTACTAACTGGGAGCGGTCCTATTAGATCAACCCCCCAAGTTTCTCCAGGGTCTTTCACTGTTGTGGACTGAAGAGGTCCTGCTGGAAAACCAGGTGGGTTCTTGTACTGCTGACAAATAATACAAGTCTTTAGATGTTTCCAAACCTCCTTTCTCACCGTTGGCCACCAGGCTACCTCTAATATCCTTTTCAGCATCTTCAGATGACCTAGATGACCCCCAAAAGGACTGTCGTGGAAGTATGCAAGGAACTCCGCCACATGTGATTCAGGGACAACAAGATGGTATTTGTTTCCTCCCAATCTGGATGGCACACAGCTATATAACACACCCTGAAGCTCCTGAAAGGTAATGTGACCCTTTTGCTTTGAGGAATTATTCCGTGCCTCCTGACAAACAGGACTGATGGACTGAGCTCGAACTATGTCTTGAAGATCCAGTGGCAGGTCTGTCCATTGAGTCGATACAAGGGCCACCGCCAAAGTCATAGGTGGTTCCAGAACCCGGGAAAGTGCATCTGGTACCACATTTCCACACCCCTTCCGGTAAAACACTTTAAAAGTAAATTGCTGAAGACGCAAAACCCATCGGGTCAATCTGGATGAGGTCTTAGGGCAGTTAGAAGCCCATATCAGGGCACGGTGGTCGGTATATACTTCAAACAGAACCCCTTCAAGAAAATGTTGCCACTTCTCCACAAACTACTGCCAGACATTCTTTTTCGGAGGCTGAATAATTTAGCTCTGGACCACATAGGGAGCGGGAAGCATATGCAATCACCCGTTCTTCTCCCTCCCTAGTCTGAGTGAGGACAGCCCCAAGCCCTAAGTCACTGGCATCTGTTTGCACCTGAAAGATAAGGCATGGATCAGGTTGTGACAGGACAGGTGGTACCAAAAGTGCCTGTTTAAGGTTTTTAAAAGCACCTTCGCATTCTGGTGTCCATTCCCACAGCACTCCCTTTCGGGTCAACTGATGTAAAGGAGCAGCGGTGTCAGCTAACTTAGGAATGAATTTGTGGAACCAGCCTACCATCCCCAGGAAGCACTGCAATGCTTTGATGTTGACAGGAGAAGGGTAATCCACAATGGCTGTGATCTTGTCTGGGTCCACTTTGACGCCTTCGGCTGACACCACATGCCCCAGGAAAGTGAGGTGGGACTGCAAGAAGAGGCACTTTTTCATATTCAGGGTCAACTGAGCCTGCTTTTCATGAAGATGTCATCAAGGTCCAGGAGATGTTGTTCCAATGAAGGAGAGAAGACAATGATATCGTCGATATACACATAGCAGGTCTTCCCAATCAACCCTCTCAGCACTTGCTCCATCAATCTCTGAAAGGAAGCCCCAGTGATTTTAAGCCCAAAGGGCATTACCCGAAAATGAAACAAGCCATCTGGAGTGATCACAGCAGTCTTTTCTATGCTGTCTTCTCCCATACACACTTGCCAATATCCAGACTGAAGATCCAGAGTGCTAAAAACAGCTGCACCACCCAATGATTCTAATATTTCATGCACCAAAGGAATGGGATAGACATCATGATGAGTTTTAGCATTCAGTCCCTTGTAATCAACACAGAATCGAAAAGTGCCATCCGCTTTCTGGACCAATACTACTGGTGCTGCACAAGTGGAGGATGAAGGTTCAAGAATACCATCCTCCAACATGTGGTCAACCCATTCTTTAATAAGCCTCCACTTCATTGGTGATACCCTGTAAGCCCTAAGTTGGACAGGAACCTCATCCACAGTATATATATGATGAGTGCTGCTGCCGTGCATCCCAGTTTATCTGTCTAAACCGTAGGCCATCTTCTCAATAGAGGCTGCACCTCCCAGGGCTGAGCACCTATGCTAGCTTCTATAGGACTCAGTTCTGCAATGGATTGCGCCAGATAATAAAAAAAATTCGGCCACCGCATCTCTTCCCAAGATCTTTCTTCGAACCTGAACGCCTTTCCTTGGGCAGCGTGTAATCTCCGGACCTCGGACGTAAATTCATGCCTGCTGCAATGATGGAGTCCAACCCCAGCAGCAGTGGCATGGTCAAGCAGTCATCCTCTAAGACATATACGTCCACCTCCCAGGAAACACTGTGCAATGCAAACCGCATCAGGACTTTGCCACTGTCACCATACGCCCTCCCGTCTGCAAAGAAGAACTTCATTGTACCACTCGCCTTGGGCAGCTCGTGGGGTTTTTTAATCTTTTCCCACAAACTGCACTTCATTAAGGTAAGAGTGCTTCCAGTGTCTACAACCGCATCCCCAGTGATGACCCTCACAGTTACTGGCACGACCTACAGGGGTAACTGGGTCCGCACAGTGGTGAGCTCAGCCCCAGCAGATCGGTCCTTCTGTCGTTGACCCCATCCACTTATTTTTTTGTTTATGTCCCCTCATGGCCGCCCAGTCTTTCTCAATTAAAGTACCGATTTTCACCAGAGATTGTACTGAGCCCATAATACCCCGTAAAGCCACAGCCAGCCGTGGGTTACAAGCACCGAGGACACGCCTCACAAGACAACATCGTCTTCTGACATACTGGGATTCCATCTCAAACACAGCGCACGATATTCGTATGCAAAGTCTCTGATGGGCTGCGCAGGGTCCTAGCGGGTGTTCATTAGCTGCTCTTCCACCTCAGCCTGATAATCCGCCGGCAGGAATGCTTCTAAAAATGCGGAGCGGAAAGAAGACCAGTCGGTTATGCTTGTCTTTTCTGCCTGCCACCATGACCGCGCTGGACCGCTCAGCGAGGCGTTTAAAAAGCCCATCAACTCCACATTTGTTAAGGGGTGTAGTTCTAAAAACGAATCCGCCTGTTCCAAAAATCTGAGAACTTCTGCTGATGTACAAGAGGTTTCTAATTTAGGGAATTCTAAGTAGTGCCGCGGCAGGTGCAGCAGTAAGGGAGACCCTGGAAGTCGTACCTCCCATTGAGTTAGACTACCATGATTTCCTACAATAAGCGTCCAAGCTCCTCCTTACCACATCCTGCAGCTCAACTTCCCATTGCTGATCCCTTCTCTGGAGACAAGCAATCAATCACTGTTCCAACTGCCGCACCTGATCTTGCACATATTCGCGCATTGTTTCTATAGCACCTTCCAACGATCCATTCAGAGCCTCTTCGCGCGCAGCGGCCCCTTCAGCCAATTCCTTGATCTGATCATGCATCACTTCCATCCGTTCTTGCATCTCACCCCACAACGACGGCAGGATGTTTTCATCTCTTTGCACCTTAGGAGTAGAAATGTATAGCAAATCCAACAGGCTGGTTGCTTCATCGACCTCTTTGTGCGCCCTGATTGTAACATGTTCGCCCAGCTCGACCCCTATCTCCGGCCCCTCGCTCAGCCTCCTGCGCCAAAACCACAGAAGACATCTGAACTATGGTGGTGAAAAATGCGTGAAAGGAGATAGCGGATGTATACTAGTCAGGTCCCCGCACGGGCCACCACTAATCTGTACCGCTAACCCCGGGCGAACAAATAAACCTCGAGTTAAGGCATGATTAGAAAACTGCTAGTATAAAGCAGTTCAATATCTAAAATCTATCAGGCAACGTGACCAACACTCGTCCTTTTATTGACCCCCACCACCAGTCCCAGTTTAGCATTAACAACAAGCCATATCACCAAATAAAGAAGAAGCAAAAGAATAACAAATATATTATTTTACATATATAAAGAAAAACAAACAAATACACTGCAAAACATTTTTTCTTAACAAGTAAAAATTTCTTATTTTAAGGTAATATATCTAATATTTTGCCCCAAGAGATTAAATATCTCATGTTGCAATGATACTTGCTAGATTATTTTGCTCAATTCAAGATAATTGGTCTTACACTATCTGACTTAGATATAAAAGTGTAATTCCAAGACAATTTCAACTTAAAAAAAGCACAACTGTAAGAGAAAAGCCTGTTATCAACTACAGCGATGAGCATAGCAGGACATGTATTCTTATTTCAAGAACCAAAACTTTCTAGGTTTGTCTTGTTTTAAGATATGAGTAAGACACAACCCCGAGACTTAAATTAAACTCTTTTTATTCCAGAAAGGTTTTAGAATACAACCTTGATTTTGTTAACAACTACGACATTTCAGATTAACACTTGCCTAATTCAGTGGCCTTTCTCTGTAACTTGTATGATTTAACAGCTGGATTCCCTGCAAAGGATAGTACTTTATTATATTCAAATGGTAACATTTTTCTTCAAATCAAAATAGTTTCCACATTTTAAAATAAATGACCCTTGTATAAAAATGTGTCTAGTGGTTTGATGCAAGAGTTTTGTCACTGTGTCAAATAAATTGCTTAATCCAAACAGTGTTGCTGGAATTTATTAACATAAAAAGAAAAGTTCAAGAATATAGGAATCTTTAAAAGTTTTATATAGTTCAATGATATCCCCATGTTAGTACATCACAAGAATATATATTTTGTTTTTCAGTCATAGGCCTATAGTCTCACTGGAATTAAAATTAACCAGCCTCATAGCATCAACAAAACGGGTGGATTTATCCAGGTTAGGGATTTTAATTTCAAATGACAAAACATCTCTAGCAAAGACACAGCATTGTGAACTTGAAACTCCAAACAATATAATGTGTAGTGTTGATATGGCTCAAAAGTCGTTTTAAACTCAAAGCCACAAACGAGCAGCAAATAAAACAACAGTAAATCATCTTTGGTGTTTAAACAGGAAAAAGCACGAGTGCTGAGCAACTGTAGCTGTTCAGGATCGTTCCATTATTTTAGGAAAAAAAATTATTTACGTCAATGACATTGTTGAGTATATGAAAAGCTAACGGTATAATTACAGTTTCCTTACAGTGTCTAATTTTTTTTTTTTTTACAAATCAATTTTTTTTTAAATATAATATCCAGCGCTGTCTTTGACCCCTTCTTTGTCCTGCAATGGAACATACCTTTCTTTGAGCATGCGTAAACGCATTCCCTGTGAAGCGTCCTTAGTTTTCCCACGCATCAGATGTTACATTTTGAAACGTTCTCACCGTAAGGTTATTAACAACGTTACATAGATAGCTAAAATACTGCTTTGCTCTTCGCAGCTTATAAGTAACATATTTACACATATAAACCAATGGATTCACTTGACGAAGTCACACTGAAAATATTAAAAGGTAAGTTTCTAATTGACATTTACTGTTGCTGTTTTTATGAATCCACAAGAATTCACCTGTCCACGTTGTTACGTATAATCATTATGACACAAAACAGAAGTAGTGGGGCAAGCTAGTTTCGTGTAACCATTAAATAAAATTAAAAAAATAAATGCAGGTGTTTATGTTATGACACCAGACTATTTTTATCGAGCGCCATCATTGTTAGATTTCATATATACAGACAGTTATTATGAAATAAATGTTAGTTAAATGCCGTTGATTTATTTGTTAAAGTGACTTATTAAAAAAGTTGTTAAAGACGTTCCGATACAGACTTCCGCTTGCTTAAAAATAACTTGAAATGTATCTTTTAAAAATGTGCCGAGTTCTAACTGCATTGCACGTGCCTCATGTTATTACCGGTAGTAAAAGCGAACACGACCCAAGTTGCTTCTATTTGAGATACCTTTAAAGAAAAACTTTAAAATTTAAAGGCCAGTATTTTTAAATTATTATCGATTTTGAGGTATCCACAATTGTAAGCTCATTGCTGGAATATAAAAAGATCACTGCATTTGAAACTGTAATGGGAGAACCCATCTCCTTTAACTTCGTTATCAATACCATACATGAGCGCATTTTATATATCTATACTAATAAACGGCAAAGCCCTCACTCACTGACTGACTGACTGACTGACTGACTGACTCATCACTAATTCTCCAACTTCCCGTGTAGGTAGAAGGCTGAAATTTGGCAGGCTTATTCCTTACAGCTTCCTTACAAAAGTTGGGCAGGTTTCATTTCGAAATTCTACGCGTAATGGTCATAACTGGAAGCTGTTTTTCTCCATTTACTGTAATGGAGATGAGCTTGAAACACGTGGG